>OW121857.1:61171671-62421671 GCA_933228895.1 Platycnemis pennipes | reverse complement strand
TCCTTGAATTACATGACAAATCTGGGAAATTAGAGGGAAAAATGCCGTAAATAATCGGCACTACTCCTCTTTTACGCCGTTGTTTCACTGATTCGGTTCCGACAATTGGATGACTAGCGGCGCGGGAACATAGGGTCTCTTACGTCAACAAAAGATTAAAGGGAGGGGTTCGACGAGAGGACGACTTTAAAAACGAACTTCGCGTGTTCCCGGATTACGCAAGGTACCGAAGCGGAGGAGGAAGACGGAAGGCGACCCGTAAACGTCACGAAAGATTCGATCCCTTCTCCTTGAGGCATTTGTACGGCTTAAAAGGGAAAGAGAGAGAAACTTGCCCGCCTCGGAAGGTTTTGACGACGGATAATGGAGATAAAAAAACAGCCGCTGCAATGAACGGCTTGACGTAGCTTTTACGTGCTCTTGTCTCCTTTTCTTAGTACCGTCTTCCGAATAGACGGTAGCCAGAAGACGTGGAGATCGATTTAAGCTCAGTTTACGATAGTAATATTTTTCAGCGGGGTCAGAGGAACAAGATAAATAAATTCAAGCGAAATGGATAATATCTACATACGTATATAATACCCTGCAAGTCACCATAAAGGTGTGTCTCAGGGGGTGAATTCACGCTAAACATGCATGAAAAGGATTAGTAATAATATTCTAGTCTAAATTTCACAATTTAAAAAATATAAAAATAGCACAGCAAGCACGCAATACTATGCTGTTAGTTGGGTTAGCTAAAAGTCCATATATGACTAACAAGCAACTGCGTATGCTATCCATTGATACGCTCGTATTTATGCTATTGGATATATTTACCACTATTCATATCCCTAATTGAACGAGGAAAAAATAACATTTTGAATCTGTCAATTCGCAATAAATTTCACTAATTTTGTGATTATGGTCCAGTCTACCATAGTAAGTAGTTCGCAAAATATTTTTAACGTCATCAGTGAAAATATTATCTTGGAATTGATTTAAGAGATTAAGTCTGAATTTCAACCTACGATCTGACAATGATTCCCATTTTAATTCATTTAATAGACTGGTTTCGCTAATATCGTTCTCGTACCGTTCATTTACAAATCATGCCAATCTTCGCAGCACGCGTTCAAGTTCATTATTCAAGCTATTTCGTAGGGATGCAATGTATGTACATAGTGCGGATGTATATGGAGAAAAAAACTATCCCACTGGCAGAATGTTCCGAATTAGAATCCGGGAAGGGTCCCTTGGGAGTTTTTTACCGGTAGAGGTAGGTCTAATAGACCTAAAGGTAGGTCTAATTCCTACCACGACCCCTATGTTTCACACGGTATCCCTCTTCAGCCCCTCATACCTCCTACCTCCCATTAATCTATCCAAGCTGCCTGTTATTCTCTTCCCTCTGCCCCACTTAACCAACATTCTTCCCCCCATTATGCTTTCAAAACATCCTCGCCCTTCGTTAACTTCTCCATCCACACCTTCTGCCATATCCCAATTTACTCAATCAACTTCCTTTCCTCTCCTACAAATTCTAGGCCTTCATCATTCTTATTCCTTTCCACCAGCCTTACTTTTCCCGTCCTTCTTCATACCCAAATCTCAAAAGTCCTATGCCTATCTTCTTTCCTTAAAGTCCATGTTTCTGCTCCATGCATGGCCATGCTCCATATTAGACTTTTCACCAGCTATTCTCCTTTTGCCTTCAATACTGCTACACCCCCTTTCCTCCAACATGCTACCAAGATAGGTAAATTGCTCCACCAAAAATATAGCAGAGTGTGGATTTTTGGGTGCCTGATCGGTTTACATCGTTATATAAACATATTTCACCTCGGAAGTCCACTTCCTTGATCACCTTTACACCTAATTCATCAGCCATTTTTTCATATAACAATTCTAGTCATTTTCGTAGCATCTTTTCATTTACCTAACAATAAGACTGTTAAAATGTTGGCTTTCTCGGAGTTCAAATGATTGATTCACAATAATTGCCATGCGCAAAAATTCACCTGGACCGGGAATCGAACCACAAACCTTTGGCTTTCCGGGCCCCTCCGCAGACCACTACGCTACCCAGGATCCCTACTTCGCATGGCAATTTTACCGAGGTTCAAGGTACTAGATGTTGAGCCCTCGCGGTCCATCAAGAATGGCAACGCAAGGGAGAAAGGGCTTCAAAGAAGCTACGACCAAATGTGAACCCCATCAAGCGCTGAAGCCGAGCTTGGCGGTAAATGTAGGATAATTAAAGTGAATTTCACCGCCGTTCACGCGGCAGGCTTGAAATATCCTACACCAAACGATTGATGTTTTTGGATTTCTTTCCATTTGAAACGGACAAACGAGGATAGAAACTGGTATAACAATATTTTTACTCTTCGTCAATGTAATTCTAGCCATTAAAACATCATCATCATCATCATCGTTCAACAATCCTAAGATTGGTTTGACGCAGTCCTCCACTCGATTCTTCTATCGACCAACCTCTTCATATTGACGTAATTCTCTTTTATATCCTCCACAACTAGGTCCATATATCTCATACGACGCCTGCCTTTTCGATTCTTCCCGTTCACTTTCCCCTCGACGATTGTCTCCATTAGGCCATCGTGTCTTAAGTTATGGCCGATTAAGTTGTCCCGTCTTTTTTTTAGGATTTTCAGTAGACAACTCTGTTCTCCCGCCATTAAAACATAGTTGGATGTAAAATTTCAGACGAACGAATGCTCTTACGGTCACTTCCACCATTCTTAAACTTTCTTCGCGTACCCATGGATGGGATGCAGCTTTTATCTAAACCGCTGGTTTAGATAACAGCAGGCGGCACAGGAAAGCAAACTGTCCCCCTCCTAACCAGCTGTGTGGTTTCACGCGCCAATGAGCTTGGCATTCGGTGAGGTTTTCCCTCGCCAGCCAAACCGACCTTTGGGTGGAATTCTGTGGTTATATTCGATCAAACAGAGCACTATCTCCAACACAGCACTTCTAGCCTCAGACCACAGTTTTGCCCCAAAGAAAAATCCAATAAGATTATTAGATTTCTCTTTATAAAGAAAGAAAATCTAATATGCGCGTTATGATTTCTTTAACTGGGTGCAAAAAGATTTAGCAGCAGTGTAAAATACCCTCTTTCTCGTCCGTATATTAAGCGTGGGTAATGAAAGAATTCAAAAGGAAAAAATCATCCGTTTTAATTCCTTTTATAAAAGTAAGTCTGCATATGATATTCGTGGATGCAGCGGTGTTTCATCCTGGTGCCCACTGAATCCAGGGCGGAAAAAAATCCAACGGTTAACCAGCTATCTTACAAATGGTTTTCAAACCAGCGAAGTATTTTAAAATCATTTCAAACTGAATGGAGAATTTCTCTTCGTTCAAATGTGAAAATCCATAGTTTTAACTAAGGGTTGCGTTTTTTCAATCAATGTAAGGTCATTCCATTTTCTTATTGGCAGACATTAAGAAATTTTTGAAATACTCTCTTTAACTTATAAAAACCATGAAATAGATATTGTCTGACGGTAAATAACAACAAAAGAAAGGTAAAAGTGTGAAATATAGAAGAAGAAGCTAAAAGGAATTTTAAACTCGGTAAAAAAAAGTGCTTGAAGACTCGGAGGAGTATATATACGAGATTATATACGATATCGTATTTGGAGATAACGATAGTTAGCGACGGAAGAATCCAGAATTAAATATGTAGATGCCGCCAGTTAGTAGTTCGGTTGGTAAAGCGACAGCGAGACTACCCAATGGTCAGACTACATATATGAGTGTGTCAAATATAAAAGTGAAAGACAGTGCTGTCTTTAGTTTAATTTTTTTACCTACCTACCTAGTTTATTAGATAGGGCATCTACGTAGTTTATTTTTTCATGCTCATTAAAAAAACTCGGCAGGTGACAAAATATACTGAAAGACAGGCAAATAAATACTTACAGGTGAGTACGAAGAAGTAATTCTATTACTAGCCTTCATTAAGGAACAACTATAACTAAATTGACAAACAGGTAATGTTACCAGATGAGAAAAAGAAAATAATTATTGACAAACAGTGAAAATCAATAAACAGATTAGAAGACATCAATGTAAAGCACGAGATTTATTATGTGAAGCAAGGAGAGTAGGGATTTCCAAGATTGAAAAAAAATATGTATACTATATTAGAATCAGGGAAAGCATTGAGTGATACCCTAAATAACATTTTTTAAATTGATTAAAATATTTTAATCAAGGTGAATACATTGAGTGTCTCAATGTTTGTATTAAGTGAATAATATAACAATTGTTAAAACCGGGGGGGTTAATATAACTGGTGCCACCATGTACACCATGTGTGTGCACTGAACGAATAAATCTGAGGCGGAGGTGATCCTACGTAGCTCCATCTCATTACTCTTTATGTATATAAGTGTGGTATTATTTTAAGAATTGTTACAGTTAAAAAAATAAGACTACTGTAAGGAAAATGTCGGTAGAATAGTCCAGGCGAAGAGGGAATCATACCACAAGAAGAACTCTCTCACAGCTGGATATTCAAGCAGGCAAGGAAAAATGTCCTGGGACATTAAATTTTGAGTATGTTCCTTCATACCATTGACGTATGTTAAAATAAAAGCTCCACTATCTAGGATACCTCAGGCATTGTTCTATTTATGCCGTATTTCACAAACTAACCACCTTCTATGAAGAATAACTAGGGATAGAAGAAGCAATAGGGAAAATGTCCATAGAAGAAACCAGGCAAATAGGCCATTATAAAAAAAACTCTAGAAATACAAGCTTGGAAGTACATCTACATCTATGTAATACCATGCGAGCCACCGCGATGGTGTGAGGCAGTTGAAAATCACCACACATGCACTACTGACATGCAACTAACAGCTACAATGATACCTAATACTACATCTAAATCTACATAACATCCTATAAGCCACCATAAAGGTGTGTGGCAGGGGTTGTAGTCATTAGCAAAACAATTGTTCACACGGAAATGATGCAAATCCGACTGTTCGACCACAATTGGTCGCAAACTTTTGAGACGAATGAATGTGCTTACAGTTAATTCTACCACTATTTAACTTTCTTTGCCTACCCCTAAACAACCAAGCGCGTTTCTCATAAGTAATACTCATAGCTCAGCTTGAGCAACGCTGATATAGATGATATTTTGGTAATTACAAGTCGAAAACAAAATTTAGTTCTTAATATACTTTCGCTAACTTATACCCGCTAAACATCGAACATATTACAATAGGTGCAATAATGCTGGAGATTTGAGAAGACAATTCATAGAGTGAATTCCTTTAGCCTAAAAGTAAATTGAACAGTGTTCAAACCGATTGGTCAGGGTCCGGTTGGGGATAATAGGGCTCAACAAAAACTAGTTAAACACAACGGCTAGTGATATTCACACATCAGGGTTAGGGTGACAGTTCCTCTCCCTATCACCGGGCTATGCGGATTCTCAGAAAGATGCCTGAAAAATTCACCATTACGATTTTTTTGGAAAACATTCGAAGGTCTTCATTGGGGTATGAACCCGGGTCCTCCGGTTAGCACCCCAAAAGGCTCTATCACGCTCCCCTTTTAAGTAAAAACTGATACTACATATATTTACCTAGCAATAACCTTGCTCAAAATTAAATTATCCTGATCCGTCATTTTCGTTGGGAGAATAAACTGAGTTGGTTTCCCGTTACCTGCCCCATAAGCGTTTGATAACGTGACATCACCACTTATAAGGCCTTCCCGCTGGAGTCAGACGCCTCCTCCCAGCCGCCTAACAAGTAGGTGGCGTTAGGCCTGGGCGATATTGATAATTCAATATCGGGATACGATAATGTTAGCATATCGATAAATATCGATAAATTATCGCCCCGATATTTTATCGGGGCACGATAATATATCGGGGCATGATAATTTATCGGGGCCCGATAATATATCGGGGCACGATAATTTATCGGGTCCCGATAATATATCGGGCACGATAATATATCGGGGCACGATAATTTATCGGGGCACGATAAGATATCGGGGCACGATAATATATCGGGGCACGATAAATATCATGATATCGCGCCCCGATAAAATATCGTGATATCGGGAAAAGACAGCCGTTGAGTTGGCCTTCGCTTAAGCTGGAGCAAGTACGTTTGAAAACTTACTATTCTGCTTTCTACTAATTCAAATTATCAACATTTCTCTCTCACTCTCTCTTTCAATTCCAGTGGTCTGGTAGTTATAGGTGACGTTATGTGCAAATTTTGGAAGGAACTGAAAATAACTGTTTGTAAATTAGTGTATGAATTGTCCGCTGATCTAAATATATCGAAACAAACTCAGCAAACAAACTATTCGGCTTGCTAGAATGATGTGATCTTACTTTAGATGATTACCAAAAGTAACTTTCAGTAACATGCATTGTTCTGATTGCATTACACGTAGTAATGCCTAAATATATTGTTAACAATTTTTCGGTAAAAATTATAATCAGTCCAAGTAATTTAACAGAAATTACCCTTCCACCAAGCCTCGGTGAAGTTTCACGGTTGATCAACGGTATTTACGGAATACGACGCAAACAGAACTGGTACGTGATGTCTGTCCCGTATGGCCCGAACCAACTGTGTGCGACTTGCTTCATAGCAGCCTGACCGGAACAGGTTGGTGATCAGACTAGCCACATTGCTTGTGCAGGCGAATTTTAAACGACAGAGAGACGCACATCATATTGATTTCGATCGCATCTCATGCAAAAGTCGGCCGTGTCGCGGACATGCGCCCGCAAACTAAACGCAGGCCAGCCGCACACAGGCACAATATCGATGGCGAGCCAGGGCCTGTATTCTGTATCTCCAAACCGATCGGTACGGGAGACCTTCCGTCGGTTTGGATGGCAAACCGACGAAGAGGGAACGTCGGTGCGATTCTGTACGCAACCGATCGGTGCGGCGGCGACCTCCAGTCGGTGCGAAACAGGGAATCCTACCGACACCTAATTGCTGTCGGTACGCTCGGGTTTCAGTCGGTTTGGCTTGTTTACCGCTATACCTATACTTGAAGGCGAGGTTATTGGAGATAATTATCATTTTTTCTTGGATATATTTGCGGTATAAAATGTTGAAAATATATTATAATAGTTACACGAAGTTTACTTAACAACATAATCATTCTGTAATTCACGTGAGTGGAGGTGAACTGAGAATGTAAAATGTTGCCAAGAACAATACGAGTGAAAATTAGAAAAAATGTAATAAGATATCACTAATATTGATAATTTTCTTGGAATACTATGCGCAAGACATCATTTTACTATTTCGCCAACATTTTATGTAACGTAGCAGACGATATTAAGTATATCGAAATCTTGCATTATCTTTCTCTGTGTACATACCGGTGAACGGCAGCAATACGCTGTCATTTTTTATGCGGTGCATTTGCTTTTGCCTCAGTTATTTTCGTATATGTATTTCCGCTCTGCTTCAATGGAATATTGCTTTTCTCGGTCTTCGCACCCTCATTGACTATCCACTGGGAAATTCTATTGTTGGTTTCCTATACATGAACCAACCAAACTTTCTCATTGTGAAAGGCAGCTGTGCTAAATTCTCTTTATAACTTCATGAGTGATTACTCTACCTAATGTAAAAAGTTTATAAAAACGATTTTGTCGGGCATCTAACACCAACTTCAACTCATTACCATGATAGAAATAACTAAATGACAACTGAATGTTGGTATTATCGCTTGCTGTCGTCAATAAAGTGCATACTTCTTATTGAACAGCGCTATTATGATGTAATAGCTTATCAAGATAATGCTTTCTGACGCAATTAGTCTTCGGCTCTCACATACGTTGCTTTGTAAATGTATATTAAATCGCTAAGTGTTGAAATTGTCTTGAAAATTGTAAACACTTGGAAGTACATTTCAGTAGTATGGCACAACGTGGATTTCAGTTTGTCCTCAGCTCCCATTTGAATAAAAACTATGTATGTAATTTCCAACAGCATAATAAATATTAACATCAATATCAACCATGGCATCTACTTGATTACCCACAAAGAATATGAAGTATAAGATAAATACATGTCTTGATCATCTTACACTATTCCTTCATCACATCTCCCTCGATATATTGTTGAGTTATAAGGCTTCTCTTTCATCAATTGGCACAGTAAAATGAAAGTAAACATCCGCGTAGGCCTAAATTACGATATCCCATCAAATCTTACTCGCCTAACAACTTGAGTTTACACTTAAATTAAATAAGCGTAGACATTTATACCCAATTTAATAAATAACTACCGATTTTACAACTTTAGGTTTATTCTCAATGGATATTACAACGGCAAAGTGACACTATGGGCTATTAACAACTCTACGTAACCGTGATGAAATACTTAAAACAATAATTAATGCCATCGATAAAAACAATAATTAATGCCATCGATTAAAACAAGAATTAACACTCGCGGTAACTCCGTTCCGTAATATAAAAGCAATGGATATATCATATAGTTATCCCTCACACAACATTTATTTCTAAGACATATTCCACTCAATTTGGAGTAAGTATCATAATTTCCTTCGCAATATTTTCACAGAGCACTTTATAAATCCATATTTCAAGTAAATATGCAATCAAAAATTATTACACATATTAAATCAGAGCTTTCAACAAGTAAATATTGATACAAGCCGATACAAGCATTCATTACGTACCGCTGCGTTCCATTGTTTACGCTGCGATATCTTTTGGCGGTAGAAGTTGCTCGCCGTATTTCAGTCTTCATTTGTTTCCTCTCCTCTGCCCACGCCAGTGACACTCGGGGGGTTTGTTTGGCTCATTCTTGAGGCCGTGGCGGATTAGCGAACTACGTGGCGCTGGTAGTCACCTTGTCCAGGAAACTCCGTCTGCTGGGGAAATCTAATGTTAATTTGGAAGTAAATGAATTCGTATTCTTATCTTAATATCGCGTGGAAGTAATTTTCTGTTACTTTATTACTATTAAGGGATGTCAGTCTCTCCAGTACATATTATTGGTCGCAATACTAGCATTCAAAAGCTTTCGTTGCCGCTTAGGAATCAGACGGTCTTTACAAGACGAAGTATAATTTCCCACACATAAGCATCGATATATACGTACCTACGTACCGTCTATGAACAGAACATGCGAATAAAGTCGGCTTCTAATTTTTATTGACAGCCCCATTGACATTACCTACCTGGTCTTTCGGTATTTTTCGCATAAAATGCTAACCGCAAGTGAAGTGTGATGATACCGCATTATCATTAGGTACTAGTGTTCTAATTCCGTTACCACTGCCAAAGGCCCCTAAATAGGAACCATGCCACCTAAACTAATGCACAATGCTGTACATTGTGAGAAACTAAAAAAATACTAAATTACACAGATAATACAAGGTACAGTTGAGCATTATTATCCGACACAGTCAGGAGCGAAGTGATGCCGGATTAGGGAATTTGCCGGACTATGGGTCATGCATGGCAACTAGTTTACTTCTGACGTCCGGGATGTTTTCATTGAAAGGAGTCAATTATTTACAACAAAATATTTGCCATTTACTGAACATTATTTTAAAAAGAGTAACTGAGATTTATCAGAAAGAAATGGTTTCATAATACTCAAAGTTATAATTTAAAATTATCGAAGTTGCGCAGTGAGTGAAAATAACGGAATCTAAGCATTGTGCATATTTCTGCACATTTAAAAGTTTCATATTGATTCATAAGTACGTATGTATGTATGTAAAAGATTCATATGATTTTTCGCTTACAGTTTCTTAATGTTCTATATTGTTGAAGATCCAACTCAGTATGTTTCAGTCATACGCTTTACTGATGCAACGGCGTCAAGATTTTTCACAACTTGCACTTTTTCTGCGTTGGTTAACGTTTTGTGCTGTTGCCATAACTGTATGGATGAGACATGTTTTGGGTGAAACATAAGAATATAGCCAATAATTTTATCAAATTACGTCTAATGGTCAATCAAAAATTCGCGCGCCATTGAAAGTGGCCGATCTGTAAATTAGTCGTAGTCCGTCTCGGCGAAGTCTTCAAATTTATATGTTTACTTCAAGTTCCAGAATAATTCCAGTGTACACGAAGTACCAGAAATTAATATGTTTAAATTATTCTGATTCCCGAAATGAGAAAATTAACGTTAAGAATGGTATCTCGGTATTAATATAAGAATAATATCTCGGCAGGCTATGGAGTAATGTTCCGGTTAAAAATGTTTCGGCATTTTCCACTAACAAATATTTGCCATGACAAGTTGGTCATGGCAAAATTGCCGGATTAGGTGTTCCCGGATTAAAGGTGCTCAACTGTAATTGCATATAGATCTATATCTATATATAGTTCGAACTATTAAAGGAAAACAAATTCAAGAATCAACATTCATTTATTAAGTAAATACAAAATAAAATTAAGTCATACAATGTCAAGTAAGATTGTTGAAGAGCAAGATAAAACTTATTTGGCCAAACAAATTTAGTAAAATTTTCACTGCAACAATGACACAAAATTCCAAAAACATCTACAAGAAACACAAATCTGATGTGATTCACAAGGATTCCAGTCAGAAACTGTCGCTCCTTATTCTAGAGTATGGGCAATTAAAAGACAAAGGTTTCCAGAAATTTCTTCGAATAAGGACCAATGACACTTGCAAGTATCCCCTGAAAACCTATTAAAAAGCATGTTCAGGGTTACATACATTCAAGCACGGCGGCGTCCGAAGTCGGGGGCAGGGGGGGCATTCGGCCCCCCCCCCCCCCCCAGAATTTGCCCCGGGCCCTTGAGTAATGAGTCTTCATTAATAAATTAACTAAATTTCACTTGTTTCCAGCTTGGCTCTTCCCTTCTGATGCATATTCTACCACCTTCATATGCACTTTTAGCGGAATTCTAGTCTCTACCTCCTCCCATCCGCAAAAAATGCGGGCCCTTTTCTTAAGAGCCGGGCCGGGCTTCAAGTTTGGCTCCTCCCAGGGAACAAGTTCCGACGCCCCTGTTCAAGCAGTTAAACTTAATGACAAAATAACAATAACGAGATAAATATCATTTTAAGAAATTTAATAATAACAGATTAATTAAATTAATAAATTAATTGCAGGAATACTACTTTCACATACGTAATTTTTAGGAAAAGTACTGATGGTGACCTGACGGTTTAACAGTATCTGTCCGATGGAGCTGAAGGACTGAATAAGCCATCGTTGCTCGGCTTTTCGTTAATGATATCTATCATTGACATGAAAATAATAAGGGGGCATAATCATAATTAAAACTATGAACAACTTGAAATAAGAGCATATGCTTTCCCGGCGAATTGAATGAAGAAATTCCTCTCGGGTTCTCCACCGGGTAAGTTGGTCCATGGCCGACGTTTCGGTGCACGAGTCGAGCATCGAAACGTCGGCCATGGACCAACTTACCCGGGGGAGAACCCGAGAGGAATTTCTTTATGAAAAACTTACCTCTTCAATGATATTTCCATCGCCGTTTTAAAGAAATATTTTCCCTAGAATGTCCTGAGGTGCAAAGTGCTTCTCGCAGACAACCTGTCTTGCCCTCAATACCAAATCCTTCCTTGGAATAGCAGCTTGCCATTTGGCACGCTTCTCGGGATCTTTCGGAATGGAAAAAAAGACAATGATGACTTTTTCGACCCGTATGCTTCCTTGCAACCCGGAGCCACGCAACTGCTCGGCATTGTGAACACCTGCATGATAAATGGCATTTTATGCTCAGTATATTCAAAAGTAAGTCACATATCGGTATATAATTAACATCTATACTCACCGATGAATCAGTTGCAATCCAAGGAAAACTGAAAGCCACTCATGGACAAAGATTTTCGCACTTTTCTACTCGAGCACCGTATAACTCGCCTCTCTCACCACGTATTCCTAGCGGAAAACTTGGGGTATGTACTACCAGCGCCACTAAGCAGGAACTACTCTCTCAGCCTCAAGGGTCTGCCAGCTCAGCCTGTAGGGTAATATAGGGAGTTGCCGGACCTGTATATACGACCGTGCCTCTGCCTCCGGTTGGCAGATACGTATCACGTGACGTCGACCTTCGGGAACACTCGGAAATCTGCTCCCTCTCCTTCTTTTTCCTGGGAGGGGGAAGCAAACCGACTGGGTTTGCCACCGACAGCCATACAGAATCTATCGAGATGGTTTTGTCGGTGCGGGAGGGCCAGTCGGTACGGAATCTGTTCCGATCGGTTGAGTGAAAAGGTAAACCGATCGGTATGGAACCGACAAAATACAGAATACAGGCCCAGACTCACATTGGGTGCAGATCATCATCACATCTCAGATTGATCATTTCGACTGCACACTATCTGCGGGCGGTCGCCCACGGCAATTCAGACCTGCAGGCAGCCATACGCAGACGAAATGTATATGTTATTTCCTAAAGAGAAATAACTTTTTTTCTTGAGCTGATGAAACTATAATGTATTTACCTAATTTAGTCTCAAACTGCTGACTACTACTGAAATCCTTCCCGAGAAATAAGATTTGGAATAAAAGACGTAAGGAATGAAATTAATATTTTCTTAAATCCTCCGGAAGATGGAAATGAAACAGAGGATGACTATGAGGACTTCACTTCGGAATGTAATGACCCTGATCGTCTTAATGACCGGCAGCTGAAAGCGGGTGGTGACGTCAGCATTGGCGATGTAGATCAAATGGACAATAATATATTTAGGCATACAATATATTTGGGCATTAGGTACTACGTGTAAAGCAATCAGAACAATGCATGTTACTGAAAGTTACTTTTGGTAATCATCTAAAGTAAGATCACATTATTCTAGCAAGCCGAATAGTTTGTTTGCTGAGTTTGTTTCGATATACTCGTATTTAGATCAGCGGACAATACATACACTAATTAGCAAACAGTTGTTTTCAGTTCCTTTCAAATTTTGAACATGATGTCACCTATAAACTATCAGACCACTGGAATTGAAAGAGAGAGTGAGAGAGAACTGCTGAGAATTTGCATTAGCAGATAGCAGAACAGTAAGTTTTCAAACGTACTTGCTCCAGCTTAAGCGAAGGCCAACTCAACGGCTGTCTTTTTCCGATATCACGATATTTTATCGTGATATTTATCGTGATAATATGTCGTGATATTTTATCGGGGTGCGATATCGTGATATTTTATCGGGGTGCGATATCGTGATATTTTATCGGGACGCGATATCATGATATTTATCGTGCCCCGATATATTATCGTGCCCCGATATCTTATCGTACCCCGATAAAATATCGGGACACGATAAGACGATATTTATCGAGCAACGATATATCGTCAATTTTGAAAACTCAATATCGAATTCGCGATATATTAAAATATCGCGATATTTTACGATATATCGATATATCGCCCAGGCCTAGGTGGCGTACGTCTACGTAAAGCCCTGCGAGCCACCACGAGGGTGTGTGGCAGAGGGTGAAGATCTACATCTACGCCATATACTGCAAGTCACCGTGATGGTGTGTGGCAGGGGGTGAAGATCACCAAACCAGCACTACTTACACGTAACTATGTGATTCATTGCTACTACATCATGGACTAATGTTAGATACATGGGTCAGACGAAACTAGGTGGTTAGTTTAATACACATTATTCCATTCCATGCCAATTCACCGATCACTTGTTGCAGCACCATTTCAGAAAAATTTCAAATTTAACATACTTACTACTACATGTCTGTAAGGCTCAAAACCAATTTTTGTTAATTTTTTTTCCATGACCTCAAGGACTTACAGGGCCGCGAAGGTCACAGCGCACTGTAAAAATGACACTTTCAGTGAGTATCGGTAATTAGAGTTACTCGGAAACTACATGTTGTAGCAGAATGGTTCCAATACCATTTAGATGATCATAAATTGAGCTTTCATTTGAAATATATTTTAATAACCTTACTATGTAACATCTATGAGAATGATGAGTACAAAGTTTTGATACAAATTGCTGTTTTTTACAACTTTTGCTATTTATTTTCTTATAGAAGGGTTGTGATCACAAGGTCTATATTTTTGTTATAGTATCTTTGGATACCATAGTAAATGTGTGTAAGAAAAAAGTTGTGTGTTTGTTAAGCCTTTAGCTGTTACAAGCTTCCGCAAATAGGAAAAATTGAAAATTTACCATTTTCGGGCCCCTGTATCTCTGGTGGGGGAGTTATTAAAAATTTTAAATTTTCAGTATAATAAGCTATGATCCTATTAAGAATGCACTAAAAATTTGGAGCATGTGTTTTTGCTTGTTTGGAAGTTACACCAAACTGAATTTTCAAAAAATTTTCTCTCGCTCACTTTGTAGAAGCAACGTATAGATTGTTGCAAATAATTAAATGTTGCTAGAAATAAGTCCAATTTTGATTGATAATTTACAAACCAGTTACTTATTCAATGTGTTGGTAGTTGTAGATTTAATGTATCACTTTGAATAAAAATGTCTTAAGCAGAATTTTGGCAAACTATTAAGCCTCCATTGGTTTTTCCACTGAAATTGTTCTATGATTGCTCTGTTGCCAGTAGGCTGATAGGAAAACAATCTTATACATTAGTCTTGTTTACACCTACTGTTTGTTGAACAATATCCCAAAAGAATTATGGTAGTGATTTATTTATGTAGATAGCTTCAGAAAATTGTCTGATGTCTCTATTTCTCTGCCTAAAGTGTGACCTTCTGCCTTAAAGTGCCTTCTGATTGGTTCTCGTAACAAGTGACCTTCTCCATGGAAAGAGCTACACATGGAAAAGGTCCTTGTGATGGTATAGGAGGAACTGTTAATGTTTAGTGTCTAAAGCCAGTTTACAGAGAACAAAAGACAGTCAAATTTCGACCCCAGAAGATATGTTTTTAATTTAGCAATGCTAATATCCATGGCATAACATTTAGGTAAGTAGGAAGCAATGAGATCACAGGGATAGAAACATGGTTGAGTGATTGGTTTGATAATGCCTTAAGGATTCCTAACACTTGAGAAAAACACTGCTTTATTCTGATTGCTTGCAATAATATAAAATGCTTTGTAACATCTAATTCAAATAACGGTGAAGAAGTCCAAATAGCAATAATCAAATCCAACACACAACTTAGTATCAAGGTAATGATTATGTGGCATTATTTATGACTAAAAGTGGTAGCTTGGAGTTGTTGAAAGCATAGACATCAATGAAGGAGCCAACTTGTGCACTTCTTCCACCCTTCAGGACCTAACACAGCATTCAAATTATCAAAAAAATACAAGGCGTGGGTACTTAATGAAAATATAATAAGGGTTCTTTTTCAGCTCGAATTGTCAACACAAACTGGTCAAGTGCATAATATTATGGAACAGCTGACCCAAGAACTTTTTTATATGTTGACAAAGAAGTAGGCACTCATCTAGCCTTTATTATGTGAACAACCTAAATAGTGATACTGTCATAATGGTAGCATGCTGATAGCAATTACTTAGCAAGTCCAGTGGAAAAACAATTGAAAATAAATAGTTTGCCTACGTTCCAATGTCCGCTTACATATTTTGTTCTTAGCAGGTACATAGCCAGGCTCTGGGGAGGGGTCTGTGGCTTCAGCCCTCCCCCGAAATTTTTTCCCAATAATTTTATTGTTCTAATTTTCAGTGGCCATGGTAATCTGGATTACACTGCATATAATTCAAGTGTTTAGTGTCTTGAAATGTGATCACTAGTTTGATGCATGTGTGTGGTTTAGTTTACCTTTAGTTGCTTGCTTGCATGTTAGTAGTGCATGCTTGGTGATCTTCACCCCCTGCCACACACCCTCGCAGTGGCTTGCAGGGTATCGTGTAGATGTAGATGTAGATGTGGTTAATACAGTCAAGGCCATTTATAACGAATTTGAGGGGTCCGAATAATTACTTTGTAATAACTGAACTTCGTTATATGTGGATCAGTTTTTCCGAAGTTCTCTTTGATGGGGAATAGCCTTCACTTCCTTACAACTGGAACTTCGTTATGAACAGGTTTGATATAAGTGGGCTTGACTGTAGTTGTTCTTTTCAATCTGATATGTTTGAACTATGTTCTGTGGCCGGTCAAATTAATGCTTCATAACAGGGTAAACAGTGAACTTTACCAGTGAGAAAAGATAGGAATAGCCACTGTGAAAGTAACTACAAAGCACTGAAAATTGAGGGAAGAGATTTTTAACATGTCGGCACCGAATGGGCAAAGTTAATTTGTTTCAAGTTATGCAACACTAGACTTGGCCCCCCCCCCCCCCAAAGCAAATTTCTGGCTACGTGCCTGCTTCTTATTGGCACTGAAATATACAACTTTCAAGGCACTAGTTTGACAGTAATGTTATAACTATTATTTGTATTTATTTCTGGCAGCATTTAATTATATGCAACAATCTATACATTGCTTCTACAAAGTGAGCGAGAGAAAATTTTTTGAAAATTCAGTTTGGTGTAACTTCCAAACAAGCAAAAACACATGCTCCAAATTTTTAGTGCATTCTTAATAGGATCATAGCTTATTATACTGAAAATTTAAAATTTTTAATAACTCCCCCACCAGAGATACAGGGGCCCGAAAATGGTAAATTTTCGGGCCCCGTTTTTAACTTGTTACGAGAACCAATCAGAAGGCACTTTAAGGCAGAAGGTCACACTTTAGGCAGAGAAATAGAGACATCAGACAATTTCCTGAAGCTATCTACATAAATAAATCACTACCATAATTCTTTTGGGATATTGTTCAACAAACAGTAGGTGTAAACAAGACTAATGTATAAGATTGTTTTCCTATCAGCCTACTGGCAACAGAGCAATCATAGAACAATTTCAGTGGAAAAACCAATGGAGGCTTAATAGTTTGCCAAAATTCTGCTTAAGACATTTTTATTCAAAGTGATACATTAAATCTACAACTACCAACACATTGAATAAGTAACTGGTTTGTAAATTATCAATCAAAATTGGACTTATTTCTAGCAACATTTAATTATTTGCAACAATCTATACGTTGCTTCTACAAAGTGAGCGAGAGAAAATTTTTTGAAAATTCAGTTTGGTGTAACTTCCAAACAAGCAAAAACACATGCTCCAAATTTTTAGTGCATTCTTAATAGGATCATAGCTTATTATACTGAAAATTTAAAATTTTTAATAACTCCCCCACCAGAGATACAGGGGCCCGAAAATGGTAAATTTTCAATTTTTCCTATTTGCGGAAGCTTGTAACAGCTAAAGGCTTAACAAACACACAACTTTTTTCTTACACACATTTACTATGGTATCCAAAGATACTATAACAAAAATATAGACCTTGTGATCACAACCCTTCTATAAGAAAATAAATAGCAAAAGTTGTAAAAAACAGCAATTTGTATCAAAACTTTGTACTCATCATTCTCATAGATGTTACATAGTAAGGTTATTAAAATATATTTCAAATGAAAGCTCAATTTATGATCATCTAAATGGTATTGGAACCATTCTGCTACAACATGTAGTTTCCGAGTAACTCTAATTACCGATACTCACTGAAAGTGTCATTTTTACAGTGCGCTGTGACCTTCGCGGCCCTGTAAGTCCTTGAGGTCATGGAAAAAAAATTAACAAAAATTGGTTTTGAGCCTTACAGACATGTAGTAGTAAGTATGTTAAATTTGAAATTTTTCTGAAATGGTGCTGCAACAACTTTTTTAAAAATCTGGTGAAATGGTACGGAATGACCCACATATTAGTAATGCTTAAACATGCATCATGCACTATAGAGGTTTCTAGCCATTTTTACGTACCTAACCCTTTGATATTCTGTCTATTGTACTCTCTTATGGTACGTGAGAAAACTGACATTTTAAATCTAACGGTATGGCAATCTATCTCTCTAATCTTGTTCATCTGATCAAACCGAGCGTAATACGGAGGGTTCCAAATCTACATCTACATCCACGCGATACCCTGCATGCCAACGCGAGGGTGTGAGGCGGGGTGAAGATCACCAAGCATGCACTATTGATACGCAAACCAGCTACTATGGTCTCATGCAACTAGATTGTTAGTATCTATAGTATTTAAGGGATTAATACGTGCATCATGCACTACAGACTACTCAAAAATATTTCCCCTACCCTATCCCTTTGCTATGCTGCCTATTCTGTTCTCTCATAGTACGGGGGGAAAATGACATTTGGAATCTATCAGTACGACAATCTATCTCTCTAATCTCATTTATCTGGTCGAATATAGCATAATACGCTGGTGTTTTTAATACATGCCTAACATCTTCAGTAAAGATATCCGATTGAAATTTCTCTAATAGATTTAATCTGTACTTTAACCTGCGCTCTGATAATGATTCCCACCCTAATTCTTGCATTAATTCTGATACACTACTAAACCTATCGTAACACCTTTTTAACGAACCTAGCTGCTCTACGCTGCACACTGTCTAGTTCTCTATTCAAACCTCTTTCATTCGGATCCCATACACTGGCTACATACTCAAGGTGGGGCCTAACTAGTGAAAAGTAACATCGCTCTTTAGTCTTCTCATCACATTTCCCAAGTACTCTTTTTATAATAATACCTATATCTCTTATGGTACGCGGGAAAAATGACATTTTAAATCTATCGGTGCGACAATATATCTCTCTAATCTTGTTTATCCGATCAAACCTAGCATACTACGCAGGGGTTCTTAATAGATATCTAACGCCATCTGTAAAATAAACCGGCTTTGGCGTAGGTATATAAGAACACGTAATTTGGGTAGAAATATGACTGGTACAAGATATGCGGAACAATAAAGAGGGCATAAATAAATATATGTTGGTCATGGGAAGAGTTGAATGTCCATCAAAACCTACCTTAACTGGTAGATCACTTCTAATAATAGCATGGTGAGAGTGGTGGTATTCTCACCCCCTGCCACACACCCTTACGGTAGATTGCGGGTTGCTATGATGATATAGATTCGCCCAACGGAAGAGTCACCAGGGCGTGGCGTACCATGAGGAGGAAAAGATATAAAACTGTATTTCTAAAGCAAGAATGCGTACTCGCATGGGAACAGACGTTTTTATTTATTCATTTTTGGGTGCGAGGTAACGAGCGGCCAGTGACTTCCTTTTGTTTTAAAAAAAGAGCGGAAGCAAGGTGAAAGTGGACATGAATGGCATTCCCAGAGGAAGAGTCTCTCTCAATATCTCCAGCCGTTTTTAGATGAACTCGAGAGGTCAAGGTCAAAAAGACCAGCTCCGTGTGAAGACGCGGACAAGTAGCAACGCAGATCAGGTGAAGAGTTGTCCCATTGTATGTACCAAAGCATAGGGTATCGCTCCGCTAAAAACTTCGAGTTAGTTATTTCCTCCAAAATTGTGATATTTCAAAGGCTATCCACCATTTTGCGAATAAACCTATTACGATATCACGACATCAACCGATCAACAAAACGAGACATTTGAACTCCGACCAGAATATTGTTGTTAGGGCTTTATTCAATTCAACAACGGGTGCTTTCCAATCATCGACGCAAGTCGACACAAGTCAACTTGTGTCGCGTGTAGTGCTTTCCAATCAGTGTGTGTCGCTAGTGTGTCAAACGCGAGTCGACACACGGTGACACACCGGTAATGGTGAGTTACTGAAAAAAGAAGGAAGGACGGCGCAAGCTCTAAATCACAATACGTCTGCAAGAGGCATATTGAAAATAACCGATAAATCAGAACAAATGTTTAAGTTAAGTATTTTCTTAATTAATCATCCTACAACTAATTTTTTTGTTTATTGGTAACGATCTTGCTATAACAAGAAGGAAACATCTGTGGATTCAATCTTCTTCCCACAAAAACGCACCAATCACGAGTCCCCGTGAAAGTCCTTAGCGCATCAGCTACTGCGCATCTGAAACTTGCTTTCCATTCGCGAAGACACAAGTCGACTTGAGTTTCCGCGAGTTAACTCAAGACGACGCATGAGTCGCTTGAATGGAAAGCACCCAACGTGTCCAATCATCAACTTTGGCGATTTACTGTTTGTACGGGGTAATATATGTGCATTATTACCGAGGGAAACAGAATTATGACAATACCATTTTACACCCTCTTGTCCTAATAACGGAGACCTGAGTCCACTTAGAGCTCGCCACCTTTAAAAATATTCTGCTTCATTAAAGCAGCATCTACAACTAAATACAGCCCTACAAGCAACCACAAGGGTGTGAGGTAGGGGGGATCCATCATCACCCATGCATTTTAAAACAAAACAGAATTAAATTCACACTTAATATTATACAAAAAAAACATCTATCATGCAGTACGTACATGCAACTAAGAAGTATGCTGCTTTGTGGAAAATGTTAGATATGCATTCAGGAGACACGTGTCACTAAATTGTTAGTACATACACACCAACTATGGAAACAATTATTGATTAGTCGTGCACTTCAATAAGTACACTAATGTATCAATTAATATTTGCTTAAGCACGCATAGAGTGCTCTCCTCCTACCACTTACAAAATAAGTAATAATGAATTAACAAACGTGGAATCCATTAAATATCTTGGAATAAGACTGACAAATGATCTTTCCTGGGGTAAACACATTCGTGAAATAATGGGTCAAGCGAATCGCAAACTGGGTTTCATTAAAAGAGTATTGGGTAAATGTGACGATCATGTACGAGAAATCAGCTACTTTTCCCTTGTTAGACCTCATTTGGAATATGCTGCCAGTGTATGGGATCCCTACGAAATCGGTCTAAGTAATGAACTTGAACGTGTGCAGCGAAGATCGGCAAGATTTGTAAAGGGACGATACGATAATTATATTAGCGTAACCAGTCTATTAAATGAATTGAAATGGGAATCATTGTCAGATCGCAGGTTGAAATTTAGACTTAATCTCTTAAACAAATTCCAAGGCAATATTTTCACTGATGATGTTAAAAATATTTTACGAACCCCAACTTACTATGGCAGACTGGACCATAATCATAAAGTTAGAGAAATTGATTGCCGAACTGACCGATTCAAAATGTCCTTTTTCCCTCGCACAATAAGAGATACGAATAACGGTAAATATGTCCTATCGGAGAGTAGCAATGAATAGCATTGGTAGCTGCATGTTGGTATGAGTACTTAAAGCTAACCCCACTAACAGAATGTTTTTGCATGTTTTCTTTGCAATTTCTATCTTTTTAAATAGTGTAGTTCTGACTACTATATTAATACTATTCCTTTTTTATGCATGATATGTAGTGCATGTTTGGTGAGCAATCACCCCCTGCCACACACCCTTGTGGTGGCTTGCAGGGTATTATGTAGATGTAGATGAAAGTAGTAAGGTTAAAACATGAGCATGTTAAAGCTAATCACTAGAGACTACCGTGCATCAAAATCTACCCATTCAAAACCTATAGTAACATACCAAAAAAGTAACCTATCTATTCAAATTCCCCCATGCATCTACGCTGTTCTCTATTATTACCCCTCGTTGTGCGCAGAATAAATGAATGTATGCTCCTCTGACGCGTGGTGTTCTTCTTATCCTGTCGAAATTTTCGCAAGGACTCTTCGATCTTCGAGCGAGGCTTTAATGGAAGATGAGCGAAAAATCTAAACGACCACTTAGACCGATATAAATGAGTAAATGAAATTGGGTGAATTAGTCTTCTCAGGGAGAAGTAAAATGATTATTGTGGTGACAAGCTATGTCGATAAACAGCTGTGAGATCCGAATTCAGATTCCGAACACATAAAATCACATTTATCTAAGCTAAATATCGTCTCATTGATGATATCTATAACGTAAAAATAGACAATAATAAATATATTTTATTATTCCCAAGTAGTGGCTTAGTTGCATGTCAATAGTGCATGTTTAATGACGTTCAACCCCTGACATACACTCTTGCGGTGGTTTTCAGGGTATTACGTTATTGTGGGGATAACAATTTAGAACTGGTAATTTCTTTATGTTATTCCTTATCTATTGGTTCTAGTCTAGTGATACCTAGTAAGTAATTCAATTTGCGAGTTTAAAATAATTCTGCATGCTGAAAAACTAATTTTAAAGTGTATTTATAAGGAAGACTGCTCAAGTACGTCAAGTCAAATCCGGGACTATCAGGTGAAGGTAAAAAGTCCACATTCTGCTGGTTGACAACACTAAATGGTTTACAAAGTTTCAAATGTGTGTGACTTCTGGTCTTTTTATTAATCGAGGAAAAAACGTGATGGCTACGGGCTTATCTTAATATATTCTAGAGTAGTATTTCCCAAACTATATTATGCAGAACTCTGGTGTTCCACGGGAAGTTAAAAGGTGTTTCGTGAAAACGTGGAATTATTTTATATCCTGCAACGACTTAGTCTATCTGATCGGTCATGTTTTTAAACTCAAATAATGACCAAATAAAAATTTAACCATCATCTTCATGAGTCAGCATCTCTTTCTAGGATTGGTTTGACACAGCCCTCCACTCGATTCTTTTATCGGCCAACCTCTATTGACGTAACTCCTCTTTTTAACATCCTTCACAACCAGTTATTTATCTCATACGAGACCTGCCTTTTCCAATATTTAAGTGATGGCTAAATAATAAATAAATAGTTATTTTTTCTTCTTATTTTTAAAATTTTTGATTGATTGTGCGTGATAACATACCCTACAAAATAAACAAGGATTTCCGTTTAAAATTTCAGGATATACGAAGTGTGCCATTACGGGAAAAGTTTTGGAAACCGTGTTATTCGGAGACAAATTCAAATAGTATCCCGCGCGTGTAAAAATAGGATATAATGCTCGTATGGGGTTTGCGAGGCAACATCAATGGATCAGCGAGATAGGGCGTCCGGCGCATGACCTTGGACTGAGGTCAGCAACCTGAGACGACTCGCAATTGCGACTTTCCTCTTCGTCCTTCGTCCATATCCATCTCAGTCGCTCGCTCTAAGAGATTCGAGGAGATTCAAAACGATTGCAAAAGGCGAAGTATAATCAAGAAGTTATACTCCAATACTTTGTGATCTGTGCCAATTCCATCTACGTCTACGCGATACCCTGCAAGCCACCGCGAGGATGTGTGGCAGGGGGTGAAGATCACCAGGCACTATTGACATGCAAACAAGCTACTATAGGGTCTCAGGCAACTAGATTGCTAGTATCCAAATAGTAATTAAGGGATTGGTTGTTGATATATGCATCATGCACTACAGACACCTCTAAAGTATTTCCCCTACCTATAACTTTGCTATGCTGCCTAATGTGTTCTCATATAGTACGGGGAAAAAATGACATTTTGAATCTATCAGTACGACATTCTATCTCTCTAATCTTATTTATCTGGTCGAATCTAGGATAATACGCTGGTGTTTTTAATACATACCTAACATCTTCAGTAAAGATATCCGATTGAAATTTCTCTATTAGATTTAATATGAACTTTAAACTACGCTCTGATAATGATTCCCACCCTAATTCTTGTATTAATTCTGATACCCTACTAAAGCTATCGTAACACCTTTTAACGAACCTAGCTGCTCTACCCTGCACACTGCCTAGTTCTCTGATCAAACCTAATTCATTCGGATTTCGATTATAAATGAGAGCAAGGAGGTTAGAATGTACATCTACATAATACCTTGTAAGCCACCAGAAATGTGTGTGGCAGGGGGTGAATTCACACAAAAAATGCTGCATTTTTTTCATCACACTGCATTTCTTATCATGCATAAAAAAGGTTAGTATTAATATACTAGTCTAAACTTCACTATTTAAAAAATATAAAAATAGCAAAGCACACATACAAAAACATGCTGTTAGTTGGGTTACCGTCAAGTCTCTTCTGTTCAATCTACCTTGAATAACGACAATAAATGATACTAACTCCACAAAGAGATAACTCCTCAATTTAGGGCTGATACCGAACTTGGCCAATTATGCGAGGATAAGATAATCGCTCCTACTCTTCTGATTTTAAGAATTAGCCTTGGAAGAGGAACGTGAGGGTTATCCTGAAGCTCCTTCCGATACACAAACACGCCTAAAAAAAATCAAAATTTGATGATAGTTCGAAGACCAGAGGCAACTGATTAGAACTCTCTTTAAAAAAAAAGAAGTCTTATGTTCCCACATCAAGATATCCAGAGAGAAAAATCCATCCACCTCTGAGGAAATCTTTCTTTTGTGCATTATCAAGGAGTTATTCAGTTGAGGTTGTTCGCAATCCTAGAATCTCATATTCTAGCATTGTACTACTACTCATTGTAGTAATCAAGTCCACGGCTACGTATTTAACCCCTTGAATAAAAAGGCTGCAGATTATAAGAATTTATAGCACAAGAACAAATTTGGAATCTGCAGATAACAAACGTATTGCAGGTTGAAATACGGAATAAATCTGCAGAAATTCAAGGCGGACAGGTTCTCTGGATGTGATAAAACTATATTAAAAATCCAGCGCCATAGAGGGATTTGACCATAAGATAAAATAAGAGAAATAGATAGCAAGACAAAGTTGTCCGAAATTTCCAATCAGAATTAGGGACAGTAATGGATTAGTTCGAAGTTATCACAGGAAAAAATAAGATAGGTTTCGTATATTTTTGCCTATTTTCTCTATATCTGCATGAGAATAAATATAAATCATTAATTTTTTTCCCTGATCGCCAAGAAATGTCAAATAATTGTGTACGCGCGATATCCGTAATATGAATGAAACTCCAAGTTGAGTAATAAAAGTTGAGTGCCTTTAATATTTGTCTGTTCATACTCACACCTCTAAATAGAGGAAATCAGTGAATTAAGCCTCCTATAATTGCAAATACAGCCCCCATTGATAATACATAATGGAAATGTGCTACTACATAGTATGTGTCATGCATTGCAATATCAATTGATGAGTTTGCTAAAACTACTCCTGTAAGGCCACCTACTGTGAACAGAAATACGAATCCTAGAGCTCATAATAGTGAAGGGCTATAGTTCAACTGTGTCCCATGTAGAGTTGCCAGTCCTTAAAACTCCATTAGAATCCACCCCAAACGGTAGAAAACTATTGATTAAAACTTATAAGTTTGATCAATTAGGAAATTAAATGAGTAAAACAAAGCCAAGAATAAGGGTCACAACATTGCAAAGTCGAAACGCATAGGATATGAGATATACAACCGAACACGTTAATATGAATGCAATTCCAAGTCGAGTAGGGACGCTCCATCAAAACCTATACCTACCGGTATAGCTCTGTCAATCAATTCTCCCTCAACTCTTCGCATTTCTTTCTTAAACCTGTCCATGCGGAAGTTTGCCAACTGCAGCGTGGACGTGCCATACCATTAAGTAGAGATCATGTTTGTCTTTTTTTTCTCCCTTTCTGTCCCGGAAGAGAATCTTGCTCTCAGCTGTGCCGCGGAAGGAGATATGAAGGAAGGAATGTACGAATGGATGAGAGCATCCTCCCGTCGTCATCCCTTCTTCGGAGTGGTCCAGCTGGTTTCCTGCGGTCACCCGCGAGATCACCATGACGCAGAGAAGACGCTGGACCTCGGGGCCCCCATCGCGGGACCCTACAGCGCCATCCTCCTCATCACGTTCAATCTCGACACACGTCCCGCTACTGCTGCTCGGCCACTAAGCTTTCCGCATTGCTTCCCCGAACAGAACCAATGCACACGTGCATATCAATGTGCTAACCAAACCCTCGCATTCTTCATCATCGTTACAATGCTCTACCAATAAAGACAATCGCACACGAGGGTTGCCATGCTTTTGCTATTAGGGGAGGCGACCAATAACTAAGCTTTTTGGGCCATTATAGGTAGTTATTGAATGAATTCATGAATGAATGATTTATCTATTTCTATATCTACGACATACCCTGCAAGCCACCTCGAGGGTGTTTGGCAGGGGGTGCATCCACACCAGGAACAATGACACAACAAACCAAAATGAACACTACAAAGCAAACACTACACCTTTAAAAGTAATTGGGGAAAAAGAAGAAAAACTACCAAATCCCAATCATGTAGGACACACCCATGAATACCATGCATGCCTTGAAACCCGACACCAATTTCATAGATAATCATGCATGCAAAAAAAGGCATTGCATGCAAGTCACACGTTGATTTGAATATGCAGGTAATTAAAAAAAAACTATCGACCTACTCTGAATATTACCTCTATAATTATTACCGATTTACGCGATTTTTAACGTTCTGATCACGAATCGTACGCGGAAAAAATGACATTTTAAACCTGTCCGTCCTGCAATCTATCTCCTTAATTTTATTAGAATTATCGAGCCTACCATAATAAGTCGGAGCCAGCAATATATGATTAACGTCATTAATGAAATGTCCCTCCTTAAATTTTCCCAGAAGATTAAGTCTATAATTCAGCCTGCGTTGTGACAGCGATTCCCATCCCAATTCGGCTAACATACCAGACACTGCTTTCCCTATCGTAACACTCTTTAACATATCTCGCCGCTCTTCTTTGTACTCGATCTAATTCGTAAATTAAGCCTGCTTCATAAGGGTCCCATATGTCCCATATTTCATTGTGCTCAAGGTTTTCCAATAAGAGAAATAAAAAATACATAGATATCTAGTTATGCTATCGACATAAGTACAAAAAGACAATTGGTATTTGGAAAGAGGTAGGTATATTTCCATAAGGTTTTACACTAGGGTCTAGGCTGCAAGCATCCAAAATGTGGTGCTACAGAAGAATGATCAAGATTAAATCGATCAAATGAGTGTCTAAAGAAGTCCTAAGAAGAGTGGGAGAAAGAGAAATCTGCTGACAACTGTGAAAAGAAGACGGGACAACTTAATCGGCCATGTCTTGAGGCATAATCTGATGAAGACAATAGTCGAGGGTGTGTGAATGAGAATAATGACAAAGGAAGGATTCGCAAGAGATATGTGGAACAAATTGTGAAGGGAGTGCAAGAGAAGAACTATGGATATATGAAGAGGTTAGCCGATGGGAGAATTCAGTGGAGGGCTGCGTCAAACCAATTTCAAGATTGTTGACTTGGGGTGATGAGGGGTTTTTCAGGAAAAGAAGGGTGGAGAGAAACCCGGTGTCGGCGTTAGCCTGACTTTAACAACAGGCACCAAAGGGTTGATGGTTTAACGTCCCATCTGTCGGACGGTGTACTGAACTCAAGCGATGAAACTAATCCAACTCTATTCTATAATACTCTTCCTGTTTCGTCGTCTTTTGAAGTTTTCTCACGAGTGGTTTTGATTATGAGGAGTGACTTGCATACATCGGAGGCAGTATAAGGCGGCTTCAATCTAATAGGTGCCTACAAAAACAGTTACTAGCGCAGAAAGACGAACGCCATCTCGACATACAGCTGTATGTCATTTGCACAAACACATCTAGTATGCCTTCCATATCCCATTATAACAGTGTCCTCATTACAGCTGTAGTGTCAGGCGTGCCCTTTCCTTTCCTGAACCCAAACAGATTTTTCCCTATTTTTTCACTTGATATATCCTCTAAACTAAGGAAGCGATATATAACTTTCGTGACGTAACGCGAAAAATTCTTCCTCGCCATCTATAGAAACCTTCCAGTACTACATCAAAACGTATAACAGTTTTGCCCTATGCGGTGAGCCCTTTATATTATACTTACTCTATGCTAATATAGATAATATCCTTTGTTGTGCGATGATTATTAGCCCAAAAATAGGTATTACATTGACGTTGTTTCAAAGACCTTTGGCAATGTTCTCCTTAGCTAATATAGATAGTTCCCTCAGTGCTACCTCTGATACCGTCTGTCCAGCTAGGTCAATCACTGAAGCTTTTCAAATGTGTATGCTTACCGACCGTTGGCGTGCCCTTGTCTTGATTCTTGAGGAAGCACTGCGGTATTTTCAAGCGTTCAAAGGCAGAAAAAATAGCTTGCCGCGAGACCTTTCAACGTTCATCGATTGATTCTCATAACCTTAGCGAGAGCGAGAGATTTCCCCACCTTTGCGTCTCTACTAAGCCAGCAAGTATTTGCCACGATTTCCTAAACAGAAAATTTATCGCTTCACTTGTTTTTCATCCTGCACACTACATTGACGCTGTCTGCCATCCTCTAGAAAGACTTTTATGCATATATACCATAAATTTCGTAAATGTATTCGATGCATTCTCCCATACTCTGTCCTTTCAGAACAAAACGAGACACACAGAAATTTCGAAGAGCTCAGTTTTGATTGCATTAAAAATACCATTGCTTTAGAACTAACTGTCATCATCAGTAGTCATCAATCCTGATATTGGTTTGACGCAGCTCTCCACTGAGTTCTTCTATCGGCTAATCTCTTCATATTTACGTATTTCTTCTCTTTCACATCCTTCATCACTTGCCCCATGTATCTCACTCGAGGCCTTCCTTTGCCACTCTTCCCATACACTTGTCCTTCAACGATTGTCTTCATCAGTGTCTTAAGATATGGCCGATTAAGTTATCCCGTCCTCTTCTTAGAGTTTTCAGCAGGCTCCTCTTTTCTCCCACTTTTCTTAAGACTTCTTCGTTTGTCACTTGGTCGATCCAATTTATCCTTATCATTCTTCCGTAGCACCACATTTCGAATGCTTCCACCTTTTTCTTCTCCGCTGCTGTCATCGTTCATGTCTCACTGCCGTAAAGAAACATGCTCCAGATGTACATCCTGATGATTTTTTCCTTACTTCTACGCTTGTCTTTCCAGGTGTAAGTAGGTTCTTCCTTTGGTAGAACGCCCTTATTGCCTTAGCTATTCTACTGACTATTGCTTTAAGTAGAACTAACTGTATCCAAGCAAAAATATTTATGTGTAGTCCAAACGCTGCTTATATTCTCATTTGGATTTTCGGAATGAGTTCCTGATTGTGGTCAATAATTTATGGTTCCTCTTTCTCGAAATTATTATGTGGTGTCACAAAAACAGATTTTAAACTCCTGGGAAACAATACCATCACTGACAATCACAAACGCCATAAAAATTTTTACTGATGTAAAATTTTGGAAAATATATGTAAAAATACTCCCGTATGAGCAAGAGAATCAGTTTTGTCTTCACAACAGACAATTGGGAGTGAGAAATGAAATTTTATTGGTTAATTTGCGGCATTAGAGGAGGAAGAATTTTAGTTCCCTCGACGATTTGTGGCCCAGTTCGGAAGTGGAGAATTTGGCGCTTTATCTCGTCGGGAAAAATACCAAAATTTCAAAACATTCAGTGATTGCATAACCACTTCTTGGGAGTATTGCCGAAGTTCGAGACTCAAGTCCACAAGATTACTCATTTTCTTATCGAAACAAAAGGCATTAGCGCAATTTTAAGATAGGAACCACTCTTTGACACTAATGTTCTGTGGACAGCGAAGCTATCACCCTAATTTCAATAATGGCATCGTCACCAGCTGATATTGAGCAGTGATCATTTGCTTTAGCTTCACTACAAAAGTGCATACACCCTTAGAGCTTAAATAAAAATATTAGTGTAGAAAACTTCACGAAGCAAAATTATTTGCATTGTGGCCAACGTAACCATGGCGAACTAGCATTTCCGTATCGATGCTAATCTCGATGCTGGTTAATGTCAAATCATCACTTCAGCCTTATTTGGTGATAAATATTTAATAATATAAATTCTTTGGGTGGTATAATTGAATTATACGTATCATTGTTTTGCATTTACATAATCATCATCATCGGTCAAAAATCCTAGGATTGGTTTGACGCAGCCCTCCACACGATTCTTCTATCGGCCAACCTCTTCATATATATCGTAACTCCTCTCTTTTACATCCTATTTACAAAATATCTTACCTTGATATTTTATAAAATTACATATTCATTGAAATTAAATTACTTCTCTGAGTTAGAATGGGCGTTGGCAAAGAAGGTAACTAATTCATTATATTTCAGCAATATGTAGATTCCTGAAGAGAACTCTACTGTGGCCAAAGATGACGCTATTCAAACAAATAAGCGATACGTAAAAACCTTCCTATGGAATGTTGCACCCTGTAAGTCAGAGGCATTAGGTATTGCAAATGCAGACCAGAAAAGAATAGACGCCATAGAGACCTGGAGTTCGCACAGCATGCTAAAGATTAAATGACTGGATAGTGAGAAAATTACTGCAGTTATAGAAGAAAGGCATCTAGTTTCCAGGTGGGATTTTTTCCACACCTTATATGGGTTTCCTCAGCATTATTACCTTGCAGTATAGCTACTAAAAGCGGGAGTACCGACGATTTTTGAACAACTACCCGCATTTTATTTTTAGATTGAAATGCTATCAGTCACTATAATTATTTGATATTAATAATAATGAGCTGATAAAATAAATTCAAGATGGATGAGCAAAAAACGGAAATTATGAGAAGGTATTCCAGTTTACCCTAAGAAATGTGAGGTGGTAATAATGTATTTATAAAATGAAAAACTAATAAAAAGTATTAATTTGGATTAACTAAAAATTAGGTATCATTTCTAGCTAAAATTACACGTTACTCGCAACTGCATGGTTAAAATAATGAATTATTGCATGCTTATTAATCAATAATTGATTTTCCTCGGGGTGGTAGTATTGAGACTTTTTCCATGTGTGTAAATCGACATCTACGCGATACCCTCCAAGTCACCACGAGGGTGTGTAACAGGGGGTTAAAATCATTAAACATTCACCATTGGCATTCAACTAGGTACTACATGGATTCATGTTACATAATAGGTTCACATGCAGCTAGATGGTTAGTATCTATATAATAATAAAGGGATTATTGGTTGTTAATACACGCGTCAGGCACACTGTAAAAAGTAGATCTGATTTTAAGGTACAAAAGCGATCTGAATTTCAGATGCAACAATTTTAAGACAGGGTATGTTGAATTTCAGCAGTAATATCTTGTCTAAAAATAAGGCAGGTGAACGGCTAAAAATCAGACCATCCAGAATCCTGCTTCCTCTGCTTCCTGCTCCTGTACCAACCATCCATGTTCCTGCCTCTTCCGTACCTTAAATCCGTGTTCCTGCCTTACAACCAGACAGCGCTTAAATTCAGATCGCACTGAAAATCAGATCAACTTTTTACAGTGCACTACAGACTACTATAACAATATTTCACCAACTTATCCCTTTGCTATGCTGCCTATTGTGTTCTCTAATGGTCCTAAAGTACTCTTTCTATAAATCCTAGCTTTCTCTTCTCTCCGTCGCATATTTCCCAGATGTGTCTTCCCCACGATAAATCTTTAGTGACTGTTACACCTAAATACCTTATGGTTTCAACGCTATCGATCTTCGTGTTACTAATTTTATAGCATCGCTCTATCGAATTATTACTCCTCCAAAAATTAATAGCTTCTTAAGGCCAAGTTCTAACTGCCATTGGTCGCACCACATCTGAACTGCATCTAAATCCTTGCTAAGTGATTTCCTGTGTTCTTCTTTTGATATAACCCAGTACACTACCACATAGTCTGCAAAAAGTTGAAGTTTACTATTTACTACGGTAACCAAATCATTTATGCGTAAAAGAAATAGAAGCGGACCTATTACGCTACCCTGGGGAGTGTGGTGTACAAACGGAGTAGTATTATTTTTGCATGTCTGGTGATGGTTCACCCCCTGCCACACTCTCTTGCGGTGGCTTATGCTGATGTAGATGAAGATTATGATTAAAATTATAATTTAATCGGGTTCCGGAGGCATAGTATAGGTTGCTTGAAAATCAAAGCTTTAGTCTAATTGTAAAAGGTCGATTAGTTGAATTAATCGGCATTCGGTTTCAGCATCAACAAGAGAGGAGAATTTAATGTAAATATATTCACCTACATCTACTTTATACCTTGCAGACCACCGCGAGGGTGTGTGGCAGGGGATATAATTTAAGGTTGAATTTTTCTTTTTCTTGATCGGGGACGACTCAATTCTTTGGAGGTATTCATGTGGGGGATTGAATTTCTCCAGCAGATTTAAATTACAATGGTTTTTAAGGAGAGGGCACGGGTGATAATTTAATTTTTTTCAAGTACATCATGTAGTACTACGCTGGTGTGGAACAACTTTGAACATGTAATTTGTCGGATTTGGGTATTTTGCATGGGTTCTAGTTTTTGAACGAGCCAAGGTAGGTAGAAATATTGATGCACGGAGCACGGCATAGCGGATTAGAATCAGGTGGATATACGTACACCTTGGGACAAAATTGATTTGTCATGAGCGTAATTGTGAGAAAATAGAAAGAAAGGCCCCACGATAAAGATCATGGGATAAGTAAAGTAGTAAGATTTCCATTGAGAAGAAAATCATTAACCATGAGCGGGATGCGAACCCGGATACCCGGATATCCCGGCCAAGGTGAATGATTATTTTTCTCCGCGCAGATCATCCCTACGCATATCTATCAGCCGGCAATCCGTTTAAGTTTTTCGCGACCGGTTCGCAATCCTAGGATTCATAAGTTCACGGACTGAATTAGAAGGATTGAGGAAATGAGTAACAGGATATGACTGAGCTAGCAACGAATAGGGAAGATAGTAGGCTGCAGTTCAGCTATCTTAGGATTGACCAGGCAATGATATATTACGATGTCATTTCTTGGAAATACTCGCATTAGATATGTATAGAAAAGGGGATAATATGGCAATGTAATGCATAAAAGCGAAGAGTCATCTCGGTTCACATTAATCAGCAATTTGCACGAATAACTAAGACTATACGCGTTGTAGGCTAGAAATGGCACTGCAGCTGGCTCCTAGGACCAAAGAGGTCACATTCTAATCTCCTTGTCTGCAGCCGACAATACGTATTACTCAAGCGAAGCCAGAGGTAAAAGGAAGACGGACGGAAAATAGTGTTATCTGCAGCCACACTCATCGCTATTTCATGCAAGTCATTCGGTTCAGGGCATCCGTGACTTTTCATCATCTCTCGTCTTAAAAAAATAAGATTAGTGGACGCAGCTCTCCTCTAGATTCTTTTGGAACATAATCATAAAATTAGAGAAATTGATTGCAGAACTGATGGATTCAAAATGTCTTTCTTTCCTCGTAAAATTAGGGATATGAATAAGTGTGAAGATATCCAATAGTAAAAATATGAAATACATGGAACAAGTTGAGAAGGATGTAAAAGAGAAGAATTACGTTAATATGATGAGGTTGGCCGAGAGAGGAATCAAGAGGAGGGCTGCGTCATACCAATCTTAGGATTGTTGACCAATGATGATGAGTAAAAATGCACGTGTATCAATGGATAGTATAGATAGTTGCATGTTGGTATAAGGCTAACCCAAATGACAGCAAGTTGTTGCATGCCCGCTTTCCTATTTTTATCTTTTCTTTTAATGGCGAAGCCTAGACGAATATAATTACTAATACTTTTTATTCATGACATCTACAGCATATTTAGTGTGAATTCAGCCCCTGGCATACACCTTTATGGCTTGCAGGGTATTAATTTGATGTAGATTGTAGTGTTTCAAATAATGCGATGAGCGATCTTACTTTTCACTAGTTAGGCCCCACCTTGAGAATGCAGCCAGTGTATGGGATCCGAATGAATTAGGTTTGATCAGAGAACTAGACAGTGTGCCACGTAGAGCAGCTAGGTTCATTAAAAGATGTTACGATAGGTTAAGTAGCGTTTCAGAATTAATAAAAGAATTAGGGTGGGAATCATTATCAGAGAGTAGGTTAAGGTACAGATCAAATCTATTAGAGAAATTTCGATCGGATACCTTTACTGAAGATGTTAGGCACATACTAAAAACACCAGCGTATTATGCTAGATTCGACCAGATAAATAAGATTAGAGAGCTAGATTGTCGTACCGATAGATTCAAAATTTCCCCCGGACTATAAGAGAACAGTATAAGCAGCATAGCAAAGGGATAGGTAGGCGAAATATTTTTGAGTAGCCTGTAGTGCATGCATTATGTATTAACCCCTTAAACACTATAGATACTAACAATCTAGTTGCATGAGACCCTATAGTTGCTTGTTTGCATGTTAGTAGTCCATGTTTGGTGATCTTCACCCCCTGCCACACACCCTCGCGGTGGCTTGCAGGGTATCGTGTAGATGTAGATGAATGCATTGCTGCGCCTTGACACCATTAATTATAGACCCGTGAGCAAAAGTGCCAGCTAGGACCTTAAAATGAAGTTGGTAATTTTAACTGGTATGAATATAACCTGCATCATACTTGTTTCTCATGAAATTTCTTAAAGTTCAACTACCTATTGTTAAGAAAAGTCGTCGCACGACAACCATCAACTCAGTGTTAAACCCGAAGGTTGATTTTCGAGAGATGAGGGTAGAGGACATTCTGTTCTAAGCCATTGACGTGTGACTTGCACACATTCCAGTTCCATTCCATGGGCCACCTACTATTCCCAATCATAAAATTCGTGTCGCAGGAACTTGACTTGGGACTATCCAGAAAGGCCCGGGATTTGAATCCGGGACCCTTCAGTGCGTAACCCAGCGCTCTACCCACTAGGCCAGCTAGTTTAATGTCAATGGGAGTTGAGCCGATATTAAGTAAATCATGGTCCGAATCCATTTTCCTCGCGTGATTTCAGTTCAGTTCCAACTTATAAATTATAAGATCTACCAAAGGAAACAACTTTTTACGAAACGGTGATATTGTGAGGAATTTGAAAGTTATCATAAAGATAAGAAGAATAATGTACTATTTCCCACAAATGAATATTGTGGAACCATTGTGGATTAAATATTTTAAGGGCCCTTAAATACTTCACATGGATAATACTATGGACTTGTGTACAGTTTCTTTGTCGTTACTGTCTAAAGGAATGCTTTCCTTAGTTCATTCATTACTCCCAAGAGAAGTGGAGGATGAGGTAAAGAAGAATAAAACTCCATCAAAATCAGACGGTCGTCCAGGGTATCTAGGGTAACTCGCCGACCTGATATTCCAAAGGTCTTGGGTTCGAAACCCACCCCAGTCATGGGAGTTTTATTAGCCTTAATATTAATAGCTTATTGTGTTACAACCTTCGCCGGAGCGAATTAAAACTACAACTACATTACGACCTACCTCAGTCAGTAGAACACCAAACAACAACTTTCCCCTTTCCAATGGAGACGCAGTTCGGTGGTAAGAATAAGCTGCTAATGACTGAGGAGAACTGTTCTAATTCTAGACGAACCTTCTCCAGACACTTCTTTCATTCCACTGGAGTTTTTGGAAGTACCCTATTAAAAATAAAACAATGAAAGAATATAAATAAGTGATTACCCGAATGTCGACGATGATCATTTACAAGCTTCTTAAATTTAAGATTTAAAACGTCTTTTTTCTCACGAACAATTAGAGATCATAATAGGCAATATAATAAGCGGTTAGGTAGGTGTAATGCAGATAGCGTAGGTTGAAGCGCACGATTATAGTTATAATAATAACATATTTTAACATTGCAAATTAGGACGGACTAAAAATTCATCTACAATTACATAATACCCTGAAAGCCACCATAAAGGTGTGCGGCAGTTGGTGAATTTTCACCAAACATGCATTACATATCATTCTAAAAAAGATTAGTAACTATATCCTAGTCTAAACTTAACAATTTAAAGTCCTATAAGTCCTTATACCAACGTGCAGCTAACAATGTTATCCATTGCTACAATCGTACTGGATATATTTACCGTTATTCATATCCCTAATAGTACGGGGAAAAAAGGACATTTTGAATCTGTCAGTTCGGCAATCTATTTCTCTAATTTTGTGATTATGGTCCAGTCTACCATAGTAAGTTGGGGTCCGCAAAATATTTTTAACAGCATCACTGAAAATATGGTCTAGGAATTTTTTTTAGAGATTAAGTCTTAATTTCAACCTGCGATCTGACAATGATTCCCAATTTAATTCATTTAATAGACTGGTTACGCTAATAAGGTTATCATACCGTTCCTTTACAAATCTTGCCGATCTTCGCTGCACACGTTCAAGTTCGTTATTTAGACCGATTTCGTAGGGATCCCATACACTGGCAGCATATTCCAAATGAGGTCTTACAAGGGAAATGTAGCTGATTTCTCGTACATGATCGTCACAGTTACCCAGTTACCAGATCACATTTACCCAGTACTCTTTTGACGAATCCCAGTTTACGATTCGCTTGACCCATTATTTCACGAATGTGTTTGCCCCAGGAAAGATCATTTGTCAGTCTTATTCCAAGATATTTAATGGATTCCACGTTTGTTAATTCATTACTACTTATTTTGTAAGTCGTAGGAGGAGAGCTATTCTTTTTCCAAAAGTTCATTACAAGACATTTTTTAAAGTTTAATTCTAACTGCCATGTATCACACCAAGTTTCAATTGCTTGTAGGTCAATATTTAAATATTCTTTATCATTTGGGCATAGAATTTCCCTGTACACTACTGCGTCATCGGCAAATAGACGAAGCTTACTTTTTACCACCTTATGGATATCATTTATGTACAAAAGGAATAGGAGTGGACCTATCACACTACCTTGTGGGACACCCGAAGTGACTTTAATTGCCGGTGAGGAAACACCGTCTAAAACAACCCTTTGAACCCGATCATGCAGAAAATCATTAATCCATGATATAATGTTACTGTCTAACCCATCAATGTAGTTGATGCTTAGATGTAGTCGATGCCTCCTCCAGTATATTCTAATCTCCTCGGTCTCCCCCAGTGACAACAAAACAACCGAGTTTCACTACTTCTTTTTAATTCGAGAGACTGGATGGTGTCTCCTCAACCTCGGTGGAAATGCATTCTGTGAGTCCGCTGTGCCCTGCCTCTCGTAGCGGTGATTCTGTTGCCGCCACGAGGGCGTGAGTCATAGGGAAGAGGATGGGAGCATATATTCAGGTGGGGGCGGTGAGTATTCATTCCAGCTCTTTCAAGGACATGGCGCACCGAAGGACAGCCATTCGTGCTCCTATACCAGATCTTGCAACTACCACAACCGAACTCTCGGATCGAATTGGTACAGTGTATGCACAGAGAAACGTAGCCAAGTTTGCGCACATTTAGGAACAGTTATAGATTACAGCTATGGTATATACAAGCGAAATCATAAGATATATTGTAGATTTTGATGCAGAATGTAGAATGAATTGTAGATTGCAGAATTAAGGTTTTTTTACATCTATATCTACACGATACCCTGCAAGCCTTTTTTAAATAGTGTAGTTCTGACTACTATATTAATACTATTCCTTTTTTATGCATGATATGTAGTGCATGTTTGGTGAGCAATCACCCCCTGCCACACACCCTTGTGGTGGCTTGCAGGGTATTATGTAGATGTAGATGAAGCCACCGCGAGGGTGTGTGGCAGGAAGAGAAGATGACCAAGCATGCACTACTAACATGCAAATAACCAACTATAGTGTCTCATGCAACTAGATTGTTAGTATCTATAGTATTTAACGGGTTAATACGTGCATCGTGCACTACAGAATACTCAAAAATATTTACCCTACCTATCCCTTTACTCTCCTGCCTACTGTGTTCTCTTATAGTACGGGGGAAAAATGACATTTTGAATCTATCAGAACGACAATCCATCTCTCTAATCTTATTTAGCTGGCCGAATCTAGCATAATACACTGGCGTTTTTAATAGGTATATGCCTAACATCTTCAGTTCAGCTATCCGATTTAAATTTCAGGAATAGATTTAATCTGTACTTTAACCTACGCTCTGATAATGATTCCCACCCTAATTCTTGAATTAATTCTGATACACCACTAAACATATCGTAACACCTTTTAACTAACCTAGCTGCTATCCCTTTTAAAAATTGTAGGAGAGCAAACCATTGATTAAATAAATTTTGGAATTATATTTTATGCACAATAATAACAAGTATGAACACTTTTTCATTGCATTTAAATGCGTTTTGTTTGAACGCGTGCCACCTAAGTTTCACATAAGGCATGCGGTTGGAGAGTTCAGCCCGTAGTTTCCTTGTCACAATTCTCCATCCATCAGCACTGTACGATATCCAGCGCTATGCGGACGGTGAGACTTTTCTTGGGGGTTATCGTGTAGTGGGGGTTAGGTTCCGCACGGCTGCGTTCCCCATTCGCCGTTCAAGGAATGCGAACGCCGTCTCAGCGACTAATTGCGAGACCTTCACTCTTTCATGGCGAACGAAAAGGAAAACTGACGAGGATGAATTTCGCTTATAAGCATTCGAAGATTTTTATGCACCGACAAAATGGATACAGACCACTTGTCCGAGGGAAAGTGATACTCTCGAGAAGAAATTACCTATGAGTATCTATGAAATTGGTGTCGGGTTTCAAGGCATGCATGGTATTCATGGGTGTGTCCTACATGAGTGGGATTTGGTAGTTTTTCTTCTTTTTTCACCAATTACTTTTAAAGGTGTAGTGTTTGCTTTGTAGTGTTCATTTTTGTTTGTTGTGTCATTGTTCCTGGTGTGGATGAACCCCCTGCCACACACCCTCGAGGTGGCTTGCAGAGTATGTCATCTACATCTATCTACATCTACACGATACCCTGCAAGCCACCGGGAGGGTGTGTGGCAGGGGGTGAAGGTCACCAAGCATTCACTACTAGCATGCAAGCAAGCAACTAAAGGGTCTCATGCAACTAGATTGTTAGTATCTATAGTATTTGAGGGGTTAATACATGCATCATGCACTACAGAATACTCTAAAATATTTCCCCTACCTATCCCTTTCCTATGCTGCCTATTCTGTTCTCTTATAGTACGGGGGAAAAATGCCATTTTGAATCTATCTGTACGACAATCTATCTCTCTAATCTTATTTATCTGGTCGAATCTAGCATAATACGCTGGTGTTTTCAATATGTGCCTAACATCTTCAGTAAAGCTATCCGATTGGAATTTCTGCAATAGATTAAATCTGAACTTTAATCTACGCTCTGATAATGATTCCCACCCTAATTCTTGTATTAATTCTGATACACTACTCAACCTATCGTAACACCTTTTGACGAACCTAGCTGCTCTACGCTGCACACTGTCTAGTTCTCTCATCAAACCTAATTCATTAGGATCCCATACACTGGCTGCATACTCAAGGTGGGGCCTAACTAGTGAAAAGTAGCATCGCTCTTTTGTCTTCTCATCACATTTCCCAAGTACTCTTTTTATAAATCCTAGCTTTCTCTTCGCTCGGCCGCATATTTCCCTTATGTGTCTTCCCCACGATAAATCTTTAGTGATTGTTACACCTAAATATCTTACGGTTTCAACGTTTTCGATCTTCGTGTTATTAATTCTATAGGATCGCTCTATCGAATTATTCCTCCTCCAAAAATTGATAGCTACACACTTTTTAAGGTTGAGTTCTAACATCCATTTGTCGCACCACTCTTGAATTGCATCTAAATCCTTGCTAAGTGATTTCGTGTCCTCTTCGTTTGATATACCCCTGTACACCACCGCATCGTCTGCAAAAAGTCTAAGGTTACTACTAACTACGGTACCCAAATCGTTTATGTATAAAAGAAATAGAAGCGGACCTACTACGCTACCCTGGGGAACTCCCGATGTGACTTCGATTGTGTCCGACATGATACCATCTATGACAACCCTCTGCTCTCGCCCACTTAAGAATTCTTTTACCCAACATACAACGTCTTTATTTATACCAAAACTCTCTAACTTCAAGATTAATTTGTCATGAGGAACTTTATCGAAAGCCTTTTTAAAATCTAAAAATATCGCATCAACTTCAGTACTGCTTTCGCCGTGGACTAAAATATCGTGTACGAATAAAGCTAATTGTGTCTCGCAAGATCTACCTTTCCGGAACCCATGCTGGCTGTTTATGAGTAATCCCTGACTATCCAAATGCCCCATGATCGAACTGACTACTATGTGCTCAAATATCTTACAAGAGATTGACGTGAGTGAAATGGGTCTGTAGTTACTAGGTTCTTCCCTATCACCGCTTTTAAATATAGGTGTAATGTTAGCTACTTTCCAATCCTTGGGTACTGTGTGGTTCTTTAGTGTTTTATTGAATATTATTTCTAGATAGGGGGCTATTTCAGAAGCTAATGTTTTATAAACTCTGGAAGGAATTTGATCGGGACCTGGTGCTTTGTTTTTACTTATGCTTTTTAACTGCTGCTCTATTCCGCGACATGAAATGTTTATTTCGGGCATTTGCTCACTGAAAGTGTTCGGCGGTGGTTCCACTGCGTTTTGTGACGATGAGTTGAATACACTTTGGAAGAAGGTGTTTAAAGTGTTGGCTTTTTCTACACTGCTGGTGACTCTGATTCCTTTATCATTTTTAAGTGTGTGCACTGTGGACTTATTTCCCTGAAGCTCTCTCACATATGACCAAAACGCTTTAGGATTGCTATCTAAATATTCTCCTAACATCTTGCTCTTGAAATGTGATAACGCTTGCCGACATGATTTCCTTGCTAATGCTCTCGATTTTTTATAGTTTTGAACTAGCTCATTTTTTTCCTCTACCGATAGACCCCGTCTGGCATTTTTCATCTTAGCGTGGCATACCCTTTGTCGCTTTAGTGATTTCCTAACCTCCGCGTTATACCACCTTGGCTCTGTATTATCACTAATATATTTACTTGGTATGTATTTATGAACTGCGTTACGGGTGACCTCAAGAAATTCTCTCCACGAATCCTCTGTATTTAATCCTTTGCTTTGTTCGCTGAATACATTAAATGCTTCCCTTAATTCCTCTTTCATACCGTCGTAATTTGCCTTGCCAAATAAGTACACCCTCCTCCTTGGTTTATAATGTCTTTCAACGCCTACAATAAATTTCGCATGCACTATTTTATGGTCACTAATTCCTGTGTCTGTAACTGTATTTAGAACTCGCTCGGGTATATTTGTTGCTAATAAGTCTAGAATGTTGTTTCCCCTGGTCGGCTCTGTTACTAGCTGTTGTAAAAAATGTGTCGTAAAGGTGTTCAACAGTGATTCGCAATGTTCCTTATCCTTACCTCCTGCAATGAAACTACACGTATTCCAGTCTATCGAGGGGAGATTGAAATCTCCGCCTACTATTATTCCTCTATCATTCTTCCCAGAAAGTAATGTGCGTATCGCTGACTCTAGCTCTATTATAGAATTGACGTCAGCGTCCGGTGGCCTGTAATATGCACCTACATATATCTGTTTTGCGTTACTACTTTTACTTTTAACGGAACACCAAATACTTTCTACATTTCGCTCTGAAATAAGTTCTCTTCTACTGACATACGGGTCCTTCACAGCTATGAAAACTCCTCCTCCGTTTCTGCTTACTCTATCCTTTCTGTATACTGTAAAACACTTCGGAAATACTTCATGATCTGATATGTCCTTCGAAAGCCAGCTTTCTGTACCTACGATTATATCTGCATTAGTACTCTTAATGAGGTGGTGAAATTCTGCTACTTTATTTCTTATACTACGACAATTCACTACTATCACTGAAATTTTTTCTTCCAATGAATGACGGAATGTCGTAGATATAGATATAGATATACCTGCTACACTAGGAAGCACTACACTCCGGAGTCTCCCGGAGTGTTTCTGAAAACATCCGAGCCTCTCACAAACGTAGAAAATTACATCAAAATGGATAGGTCCTGTAAAAGAGAGTTTATCAATCAATATTATTCATTAAGCACTAAGAATCCTCAGCCTTTGACGATGCCGTGTTCTTTAAAATTCACTACACCTCAAAGTGAGGTATATCCACCGGGAACTTGTCTTCCTGATAATACTTTACATTATTTTCTCCTTTTCTATTCTTCTGCACACTTCTGATCTTATCCGTCCATTCAATCTTCAGCATTTGCCTCCAGCACTGAGTTTGAAACGCCTCTATTCTATTCTGTTCCAGCTCTCCGACGGTCCATGTCTCCGAGCCATAGTTTAGTGTAGCACTCCACGCGAATGTTTTCATGTACTACCTCATTATTGATAACTCTAATTTCTTTCAATAAAGCACCTCAAAGGTTTGTAGTATGGGTGAAAGCATCACGAAGATGCCACTAGTACATGCACTGACAGATATGTCACGCAGAAACGTGTCGGTTCTCACGGTTACTGCCTTACTGTTCGAGAGAAAAAAGGCATTTTGATAAGCCCCTTCACAAGAGTTTTATGATCTTTCCTGGGGTAAACACATCGTGAAATAATGGGTCAAGCGAATCGTAAACTGGGATTCGTCAAAACATTACTGGGTAAATGTGACGATCATGTACGAGAAATCAGCTACTTTTCCCTTGTAAGACCTCATTTGGAATATGCTACCAGTGTATGGGATCCCTACGAAATCGGTCTAAATAACGAACTTGAACGTGTGCAGCGAAGATCGGCAAGATTTGTAAAGGGACGGTATGATAACCTTACTAGCGTAACCAGTCTATTAAATGAATTAAATTGGGAATCCTTGTCAGATCGCAGGTTGAAATTCAGACTTAATCTCTTAAACAAATTCTAAGACCATATTATCACTGATGATGTTAAAAATATTTTGCGGACCCCAACTTACTATGGTAGACTGGACCATAATCATAAAATTAGAGAAATAGATTGCCGAACTGACAGATTCAAAATGTCCTTTTTTCCTCGTACTATTAGATATATGAATAACGGTAAATATATCCAGTACGAGTGTAGCAATGGATAACATTGGTAGCTGCATGTTGGTATAAGGACTTATAGCTAACCCAACTAACGGCATGTTTTTGCATGTATGTTTTGCTATTTTTATCTTTTTTTAAATAGCGTAGTTTTGAACAGTAGGTACCTATACAAGTACTGATCCTTTTTTTATGCATGATATGTAGTGCATGTTTGGTGAGAGTTCACCCCCTGCCACACACCTTTATGGTGGCTTGCAGGGTATTATGTAGATGTAGGTGTAGAAGATTTCTTGATAATTGCCAAAAGGAGTGCAGCAGAGGGGAACCTCATACTGTACATATATTATATTAGTCTCCGTTTCCAGTGTTCTTACATCATTACTGTATAATCAGGAAATCCTGCAAAAAAACCAGATTAAAAAATCCACCGTCAAGTCATGCACGTAGCCAGAAATTTGCTTCGGGGGGGGGCTAAGTCTTGCGTAACTTGAAACAAATCAGCCATACCCATTCGGTGCCGACATGTTACAAATCTCTTCCCTTAATTTTCAGTTCTTGGCATTTACTTTTACAGTTCCCACACGAATCTCTTCTCACTGTCAAAGTTCACTGCTAAAATCAGAACAACAAAATTATTGGGAAAAAATTTCGGCGGGGTTGCAGCACCAGAAGCCCCCCCCCCCCCCCTCCCCTGGTTACCTACCTGCGTCAAGTACAATCAGACAACAAACAGAGGTTTGAGTGCACCGCGAAAGGAGCTTGACGGGGTTAGTCTAAGCAGAGGCCGTAAGCTTCATGGGTAAGTCGAAATGCCAGAGAGCGTAAGCTCTTAACTTTGCTTAGTCAATAATTTTAAATGAATTAGTTAGGAATTAAGAATCAGATGGTATGTTGAAGTTCAGGCGAATGCTGCCGCAGATATTTATGTCGGATACCTTTTCTGACTATGTTGAAAATATGTTTCAAATCCCAGTGCAGTATGGTAGGTTCGACCATAAATTAAGTTACAGAGACCGAGAATTTTTTAGAATATTATTTTTCCGCTTACAATAAGGAGAATAATAGATTAAGCTGAGGTTAGTATGGAAAAAAATTTGGATTGTCAATGAAGATTTTAGGTTATTTTTCATTTGTCCACGTGGAACTCTGAATAAACGTTGCACGCTAAGACCGTAATCAGAAATAACATCTACATCTACACGATACCCTGCAAGCCACCGCAAGGGTGTGTGGCAGGGGGTGAAGATCACCAAGCATGCACTACTAATATGCAAACAAGCAACTAAAGTGTCTCATGCAACTAGATTGTTAGTATCTACAGTATTTGAGGGGTTAATACATGCATCATGCACTACAGAATACTCTATAATATTTCCCCTACCTATCCCTTTTTTATGCTGCCTATTCTGTTCTCATAGTTAGGGGGAAAAATGCCATTTTGAATCTATCGGTACGACAATCTATCTCTCTAATCTTATTTGGCTGGTCGAATCTAGCATAATACGCTGGTGTTTTTAATACGTGCCTAGCATCTTCAGTAAAGCTATCCGATTGAAATTTCTCTAATAGATTTAATCTATACTTTAACCTACGCTCTGATAAGGATTCCCACCCTAATTCTTGTATTAATTCTGAAACGCTACTCAACCTATCGTAACATCTTTTAACGAACCTAGCTGCTCTACGCTGCACACTGTCTAGTTCTCTGATCAAACCTAATTCATTAGGATCCCATACACTGTCTGCATACTCAAGGTGGGGCCTAACTAGTGAAAAGTAACATCGCTCTTTTGTCTTCTCATCACATTTCCCTAGTACTCTTTTTATAAATCCTAGCTTTCTCTTCGCTCGGCCGCATATTTCCCGGATGTGTCTTCCCCACGATAAATACTTACTGATTGTTACATCTAAATATCTTATGGTTTCTACGTTTTCGATCTTCGTGTTACTAATTTTATAGGTACGCTCTATCGAATTATTCCTCCTCCAAAAATTGAGAAATAGAATAGAAAATTGAAAAATATAATATGTATATGAATTGTGGTGCATCAGTTCGGCATGAAGTAAGTTTCAGATAGGATGCTGAATTGCGAAAGAAACAGCTTTGTTTACTTAGAACATTTAGTTGACGAAACAGGAAACTATAAGTGAGGTTACTAATGGTCACTAACAATATGATTGTTTACTTGCCAATGACGCATGCCAGGTGATTATATGCGCTCCCTGCCCACACCATAGCTGTGGCTTGAAGGGTGTTACGGAGATTTATATGAAGATGAATCACATCATCCACATCTAAGAATTACACTGAAAGCCACCTCGAGGGTGTGTGCCAGGGGGTAAAATAAGTGTTACAATATTATGAATTCACATGAACTTATTCGTTACGCATCTACCAGGCACTAGCAACTAAATGGTTATTATCTATGTTATATTATATATAATAATTATTAAATTGTTAGGAATTTGTTTCAATAGCATCGTTGTCTATTCAAAGAGTAACCGAACTTTTTGTGTTGCACGTCAAGGGATAGTCCATGCGACGTCTGGTTGATGGCACTGCATCGTTAGAACCTCCATATCAGCTATGGTTTTTCAGATTGTTGAAATTCCGTTTCGTTTCCATAATATCGCTATTTAAGTGGAAGGTATTTTAGTCACCATGCCGATCGTTGTAAATTCTGAGTTTACACCACATTGCAACATGAAACTTGAGTGAAACTTGGAAAATCATTCATGAAAACCTTCCAAATTTTGAAGGAATTTTACAGAGAATATGCTCTTAGTTTCACGCACTGTTATGGATGGTTTGCCCGATTCAAAAGTGGTCGTCAACCAGTTCAAGACGAACCTCGACCAGAGGTAGGCCTTCGACATATTTTCGGCTTTGAAATTGTACATAGCCTCGTAATTATTACTCATGATTCCTAAGGCATGAGAAAGTGCAGATACATCTGCATCTGCATAATACCCTGCAAGCCATTACTAGGGTGTGTGGCAGGAGGCGAAGGTCACAAAACATGCACTACCCACATGCAACTAAGAACTACAACGCTACTACCTCAAGAAAATGTGTTAGATATAATAGTGACGTGCAATTAGATGGTATTTACCTATCTACATAGTAACCAAGTGATTACTGTGTAGAAAGATTTTCACTAGATATATTTATCTATATTTCCCGAGGATCCATGGGTAAGTAACATTAAAGCATGCTTCATGATCTACAGAATACTCCAACATTGTTTTACCTAACTATCCCTATGCTATGCTGTCTGTTGTGTTCTCTTATGGTGTACTTTAAATAACACTTAAAATCCATTGGTACGGCAATCTATCACTCTAGTATTGTTTATCTGATCTAAACTAGCATAACACGCGGGGGTTCTAAATATACATGTAATGTCATCCGTAAACAAATAGGCTTCGAATTTACTTAAAAGGTTTAGCCTAATTTTGGACCTGTTTTGTGATAGCAATTCCAATCCTAGTTCTTCTATTAGACTAGAAAACATTAACCTAATTCAATTATTAAAACAACCTTAGTATGATATGGCACAGTTAAGATCAAAAGCATCATAATGGCGGTCCAAGCCAAGTATATATTTCAACCCCTTAGAATGTGTTTGGTGTTCATTAACATGCCCTAAATCCAGATCAATATCTGTCTGCGCATTCTATAGGCCCCCAAACACTGATGTTGAGTCATTATTAGAACTGGGAAACCAGATAAATACAATAACGTCCCGCAACAGCGAACGTAATATAATAATAGGTGGAGATTTCAATGCACCATCAATAGACTGGAGAACATACTGCTTCAAAGCTGGAGGAAGGGACAAAGACATCTGTGAGACCCTATTAGATGTTTTCTCCAATAACTCCCTGACACAATTAGCTACAGCACCTAATAGAGGGGACAACACTCTTGATTTACTGGCAACCAATATCCCACAACATGTGACAATGATTGACACGGTTGATGGAATCAGTGACCACAGAGTTATAACTGCAAAACTCTCGCTATCTTTAGATAAAAATTTTAAACAAAAAAGAAAGATTTACATTTTTAAAAGAGCAGACTTTGCTAACTTTAAAATTTATTTAAGAGATTCCTTATCGGATTTCAAAAAGTCTTCCATAAAGGTATGTACCAACGATTCATGGAAGTCGTTCATTAATATCATGCGCTCTGGGATCAACAGATTTATCCCTAGTAAATTCAAAAACGAGAGCACTGAACCTAGGTGGTACAACGCCGAAGTGAGAAAATCCCTGAGACGGCAGCGAATATGTCATGCTAAAATGAAAAGAATTAGTAAACATATGCCCACTGATGAGCGTAATGTAATTATTGAAAATTATAAAATTTCAAAATCCACTGCAAAGACAGCCCTTAGTAATGCATTTGCAGAATTCAAAAGAAAAACACTTGGGGAACAATTGAAAGAAAATCCAAAAGTCTTCTGGTCGTACGTAAGGGAAGTGCAAGGCCATAAGTCTGCCGTCCATTCACTTAAAAATGATAGAGGTGAAATGACCACAAACACACTCGACAAAGTTTACTTGCTAAATTCCTTCTTCCAAACCGTTTTTAACCCACCTTCCGGGGATTCAACTGTCGTGTTACCTGACCTCTTTCAGCGGTTGATGCAACCAATTGACATTTCCTGTAATGGTATTGAAAAATTACTTAAAGATATAAGCCCCAACAAATCTCCTGGCCCTGATCAAATTCCCTCCCGCGTATATAGAGAGTTAGCATCCGAAATTTCCCCCTACCTTGAAATAGTATTTAATAAATCCCTGACCGAACACGTCGTACCGATGGACTGGAAAGCAGCCGATGTAACACCCATTTTTAAAAGTGGCGATAGGGAGCAGCCATCTAACTACAGACCTATATCCCTCACATCCATTTCATGCAAGGTCCTAGAACATATAATTGTCAGTTCAGTCATGGGACACCTAGATAGCCAGAATTTATTGTCCAATGTCCAGCATGGCTTCCGAAAGAGCAGATCGTGTGAAACTCAACTTGCTCTCTTTTCCCACGATATTTTAGTTTCTGGCGAAAATAATATTCCAGTGGATGCTATATTTCTCGACTTCAAGAAGGCTTTTGACAAGGTTTCTCACTGCAAACTAATTTTGAAGTTAAAATCTTATGGGTTAGACAGTAACATTATATCATGGATTAATGATTTTCTGCATGATCGGGTTCAAAGGGTTGTTTTGGACGGTGTTTCCTCACCGGCAATTAAAGTCACTTCGGGTGTCCCACAAGGTAGTGTGATAGGTCCACTCCTATTCCTTTTGTATATTAATGATATCCAAAAGGTGGTAAAAAGTAAGCTTCGTCTATTTGCCGATGACGCAGTAGTGTACAGGGAAATTCTATGCCCAAATGATAAAGAATATTTAAATATTGACCTACAAGCAATTGAAACTTGGTGTGATACATGGCAGTTAGAATTAAACTTTAAAAAATGTCTTGTAATGAATTTTTGGAAAAAGAATAGCTCTCCCCCTAGCACTTACAAAATAAGTAATAATGAATTAACAAACGTGGAATCCATTAAATATCTTGGAATAAGACTGACAAATGATCTTTCCTGGGGTAAACACATTCGTGAAATAATGGGTCAAGCGAATCGCAAACTGGGTTTCATTAAAAGAGTATTGGGTAAATGTGACGATCATGTACGAGAAATCAGCTACTTTTCCCTTGTTAGACCTCATTTGGAATATGCTGCCAGTGTATGGGATCCCTACGAAATCGGTCTAAGTAATGAACTTGAACGTGTGCAGCGAAGATCGGCAAGATTTGTAAAGGGACGATACGATAATTATATTAGCGTAACCAGTCTATTAAATGAATTGAAATGGGAATCATTGTCAGATCGCAGGTTGAAATTTAGACTTAATCTCTTCCACAAATTCCAAGGCAATATTTTCAGTGATGATGTTAAAGATATTTTACGAACCCCAACTTACTATGGCAGACTGGACCATAATCATAAAGTTAGAGAAATTGATTGCCGAACTGACCGATTCAAAATGTCCTTTTTCCCTCGCACAATAAGAGATACGAATAACGGTAAATATGTCCTATCGGAGAGTAGCAATGAATAGCATTGGTAGCTGCATGTTGGTATGAGTACTTAAAGCTAACCCTACTAACAGAATGTTTTTGCATGTTTTCTTTGCAATTTCTATCTTTTTAAATAGTGTAGTTCTGACTACTATATTAATACTATTCCTTTTTAATGCATGATATGTAGTGCATGTTTGGTGAGCAATCACCCCCTGCCACACACCCTTGTGGTGGCTTGCAGGGTATTATGTAGATGTCGATGTAGATGGTGATGATGATGAAGACGATAGTAAAGCAAACGAGAGACTCATCATTAGGTTTTGTTTATTGTCAGAAATCTTATTCGAAATGTAGAATACGGATTCAATTAGGGCGCTGCAAAATACATCATCACCAGTGATGACTCCCAAACTGGAATCAACTTTCGAAGACTCAACTCTGTGGAAGGACATTATGATTGGAGCAAAAAATAACTTTGTGAATCCCTCTTTTTATTCATTATACAGTAAATGTTTCCGTTTCTATGTGACCTTCAAATGCTGTAAAGGTTACTGTTCCTAAAGCGAAAAGTTATTTTTTTTCTAGTTGAGGAAAATCGCTGGATCGACCTAGCTGCCCATTCGATTCTCCTATCGACTCTTACAACCTCTTCATATTTACGCACATCTTTTCTTTTACATCCTCTTACTCTCATTTCCCCTTCTTCCCGTTCATTTCATCGACGATTGTCTTAATCAGAACATCATGTCTAAAGAAATGGCCGAATAAGTACCGTCTCCGCTTCTTTTTGAACATACACGATGGTATCGACCTGACGGTGGTAATAGGGTTGATTGGAATGTGGGAAGATCGAGGAGGGAGGGGTGAGCATGAGCATATTGATAGTCATCGATAATATTACGATTTGAATCGAAGCTCTCAATAATTTCCAACTGCGCAAACACGTCAAGTTTCCTCTCCAAACGAAGAATTTTGGGAATGAAATCACTACAATGTTCGTTTACAATCAAGTGTTTTAAATACTCTGCCGTGTTGAGTTTATGAAGTTTTCCTCATACTTCTCTTTTTTGCGCCAATAATCTTCTATAAAACCGCATGTCAAATGTTTCCATCCTTGACCTCTCCGTGGCAGTCATCATCCATGCCTCATTGTCATAGCGAAGCATATCCACACATAAGCTCAAATAGCACGTTCAAAGCTTATACTTCTAGCTTTAAATTCTAGCATTGATTAATTTCTTGCTCACACGCGGTTGCCATGTCAATCGCAGTTATCCGTGGATTGTTCCAGGTTTATTCCTCAAGAACTGTCTTCGCATTGTCTTAAGTTGATCACAACAGTTTTCTCTCCACTTTTCAGATTCATCTTTTAAGTCATGGATTCTAGGGTCTGAAACGGCTAAAGTTACATCGCTTCAGAATTGTCACCAAGCTTCATTCCACTCTTGATACAAATTCTTCATTAGTTCCTCGATCAATCAATTTTATCCAAATCATAACGGGACATTTCAAAAGTACCTACCTATATCTACATAATACCCTGCACTCCACCATAAAGATGCGTTTCAGGGGGTGAATTCACACGAAACATGTATTACATATTATGCTTAAAAATGATTAGTAATTATATTCTAGTCTAAACTTCACAATTTAAAAAAGATAAAAATAACACAGCACGCATGATAAAACATGTTGTTAGTTGGGTAAGCTGAAAGTCCTATTACCAACATGCCTATTCTATCCATTCATACGCTTGTATTTATAATATTGGATATATTTACAGCTATTCATATATCCCTAATTGTACGAGGAAAGAAGGACATTTTGAATATGTCAGTTCGGCATTCGATTTCTCTAATTTTGTGACTATGGTCCAGTCTACCATAGTTAGTTGGAGTTCGCAAAATAATTTTAACGTCATCAGTGAAAATATTATCTTTGAATTTGTTTAAAAAATTAAGTCTAAATTTCAACCTACGATCTGACAATGATTCCCATCTTAATTCATTTAATAGACTGGTTACGATAATATAGTTATCGTACCGTCCCGTCCCTTTACAAATCTTGCCGATCTGTGTTGCACACGTTCAAGTTCATTATTTAGGCCTTTTTCGTACGGATCCCATATACTGCCAGCGTATTGCAAATGAGGTCTAACAAGGAAAGTTTTTCAAATTGTAGCTAGAGAAAACAAGCTAATTTCTCATACACGGTCATTTAAATGCTTGCAGTTCTGCCTTTTCTACGGTTGCTATCGTCCATAACTCCAAACCAAAACAATACAAGCTCCAGAGGTAAGTTATAATTATGTATTTCCTTGCTTTTTAAAAATAAGGCACGATATTTTGCGGAGATAAAGAATGCGAATATAAGATCGCACCGTTAACAATGCTGCCACCCTTGGAACGTAAAAGACGAACAGTAGGAGGCGCTTAAAGAAATGTGGAGCAGCGCTTAAATACTTTCACTAGCTGACTGGCCATTTTTCCGAAGATCGCTGGTCTGTTTACCCCGATATTTTTCGCGATTACTCGCTAACTCGTGGAAAGCATACACACCCGTTCAGCAGAAAAACGAGAGGCGGCGAGAATAAATTAGAGACCAATCAATCGCTCGAGGGATTGCTTGTGTTTCTGTGAGAAGTACACTGGGTAGCTATCCACCGAAGGAAGAGAGAGTCGATATCTAACGTCATATATGGCAGGCCAACACCTTACGTTTAATAAGGGCGAATCATTAGGAAGTGAATGTAAATTCATCTCCCCGCCCCTGCTTAGTCACCACCAAGTTTCTCTCCTTAAAAGTCACTCGATTCTAACCAATAGGGTTAAGATGCACTGGAGGAGGTATTGGAATGCTAGTCTATGGGTTACGATTGGGTCGTTGACTCGGAAACGAAATCGCTATTCCACACACGAAATCGTTAGATGGAAATGAAAAACGAATTTTAGTGAAAAAAAATAATTTTCTAACCAGAGCCATTCACTCATAAATCAAAAATTAAAATCAGCAAAAGGTGACGCCAACCGAACGAGCTGCGTTAAGTATATCTACGTCATCCACCTCCCGTCCTTGACTGTTTTTAGGGAAAGGGAGGGGAGTAGATAGGGGGCAGAAGGGAGAGGGGTCAAGTCAGAATGGGGAATCTTGGGAACGATAAGGGGAATCGAAATCGCTATTCCACACACGAAATCGTTAGATGGAAATGAAAAACGAATTTTAGTGAAAAAATAATCTTCTAACCAGAGCCATTCACTCATAAATCAAAAATTAAAATAAGCAAAAGGTGACGCCAACCGAACGAGCTGCGTTAAGTATATCTACGTCATCCACCTCCCGTCCTTGACTGTTTTTAGGGAAAGGGAGGGGAGTAGATAGGGGGCAGAAGGGAGAGGGGTCAAGTCAGAATGGGGAATCTTGGGAACGATAAGGCCCCACCTACTCCGTACAAAACATTGCGTATTATTCGGCCATTTATGGAGACTAAATGCATACAAAAACAAAATACCTACGAAATAGTACTCAAATTTCGTCGCAGTTGCATCAGGTAATATTCTTAAGGCTATTTAAGGGACGTATTTTATTCATTTGATTCCTCTGGGAGTTCATTTTAAATTTAACCTATCTAAACTTTTCAACTTCATCCGTATGAGTATCGCGAGTAGCAATTCCATATGTTGTACCAACCAAGATGGCCGCTGGCTTCTCGATTCAGCTGCTATGCCTCCTCCAATACATTCTAACGTCCTTAAATTCTAACAACAAAGGTTGATGCATTAATTTTTCTAACAATTTTAATTTTACCTTATGTTAAACCGCTGCATATCTACAAACATGTTGTGACGTCTTTGCAACGAGTTACTCAGACGTGAGAAGATAACAAGATCAAAAGAACCAGACAAATTTGCGAGAGGGAGAAGAGTGTTGGATAGCTCTTTGAATTCGCGTTTTTCAGTAATCAAATTATAATTCAGTGAAAACACTATTTAAAGGTAGACGAATAGAAATACTTCCTGGGAATATGAATAGCATGGATGGAAATTTCCACGGAAAGAAATATAGATTGCATTCAGCTTACATTTGATTTTATTCTGGAACCGGTACCTATATCAATTAATCTCTATCATGGATGAGATTCGAACCTGTGCCTTCGAGATGGGTACCCATTACTCTAGTCACCATCCCAAATCGTTCCCCGTGTCATTTGAGCTATGAACTTATTTCAGATATGAATACAAACGTATCATTATCAGATCCTTAGAATGGTTTGTTGACACAGCTCTCCAGCCGATTCCCCTATCAGCTAATCTCTTCATATTCACATAGCAAGAACTATTACATATTCACATATAAGTAACTATTGGATAAGTATGCCTTCTTTCATGACCTCTTAATATTTGCGCGAATGAATACATATTTCATCTATCTGTAGGCAATCAAGCATATCTCGTTCTCTGAAGATGTTAGAAATGCATCAAATACCACAGTCTACTTTGGTAGGGTCGCGAAGAAAAAACGTAGTACGAGAGGTTCAAAAAGTAGTTTTTTTTAGGCAAAATGAGGGATTAGACTAGATAGAGGCTACTAGAGGGAAACATGGATAGGTAAAGAAGATTTCTATCTGTTTTTTGCATGCTATCGTGAGACTAAATGCAAATTATTCCATTTTTTCATTGCTTTTAAGACATGTCAAATATCTTTTTATATGCGGTATCCTTCCCAGAGAGAGATACTTCTTCATTAGTGGCGGCATTACATGTATTTATTGAGTAGATTAAATTATTTTAGACTTTTATATTGGCAATAGATCTGTAAAAACGTAGTAACTAACATTAGTGTTGATATCTGGACAGTAATATATTCCTAGCGTTAATTAACCCTCTGCCATGCACACTAATGGTGGCTTTATGGGAATTCATCCAAATCTACATTTATATATTAACCTGCGACCCACACGCCCATGCGTGTGAGATATGTCTGCATTGCGATGCAGCTTCGAACTCTTGCCATACGTATTTTCCAAGTACACAATTTCAATCTTGCGAACATAACCTTCTAGTCTCTGATATTTCCCAACCGAGTCCTTCCAATATTATTGCATAGATGAACGCGGTGTGATAAAAAAAATAACGTGAATTTTTGTTTTTTCTTATATTTATTTATTAATAAGCATTAATTTTGTCTCCTTCAAAGTAATCCTCCTCTGACATACTAATACGCTTGTGCCAGCGTTTTTTTCAATCTTGGAATCACTTCTGGAACTCACTTTTCGGTATAGAGTTCAGCGATTCTGTTTTTATCTCATCAACGGTGGCATCGTCCTTTCGTGGTTCTCTTGAGCCTCGGGAATAAAGGCAAGTCATAGGGACATGTCCGGCGAATACGGTGGCTGAGACAAAATAACGGTTTGTTTTTTATTACCACAAAATCACGAACAAGCAGAGGCGTGTGAGCGGGAGCATTATCGTGGTGCAATTTCCACGAGTTGTTTTGCCACAATTCTGGGAGTGTTCGTCGAATTGCTTCAAGCAAATGGCGCATAAATTCCAGGTAGTATTCCTTATTGACAGTACGACCATATGGCGGGAACTAATCATGAACTACGCGATTGAAATCAAAGAAAATAGTGGGAAGTTATTTCCGCTATTTTTCGATCACACCACGTACATGTGGTGAAGATATTCTCGTCTAATTACTCGAGGGGACTGGCCTCATGAAAGCCACTTGCCTTCCACAAAAAAAGAGAAATGTTCCCATACATCCAACACGGACTCCCCAAAATCCTATTTTTACCGATGGAAGAAAGATCCGTAGTGTGGACGAGCGGTGCGTTGAGCGCTTATATATGTCATTTTACAGCTGCGGCGTTATTATCGCCTCCAGTGACCCTGACCTTGTCACTATCTCGGGGCGTTCGCATGAATTCCACCCTACGCAACTCATTCAACTGCAACGTCCTCGCTCGCTTAAAAACAGAGATAATGTTCAGGACTAGAGCTGGGCAGTATATAGGCATTTCAATACATTGATTTTCAATTCAATGTTTGGACCATTGAAATATCCAATATCGGGTATTATATATTGATTTAATTTACATGCACGCATAAATACTGAATACAGATAATACTACTTATTTATTTTAAACTTTATTTCCCCATATAGGGCCAAATGCATTTAATATGTTACCTAGGATTGTTAACACTGCAAAGAGTACCAGTGGATTCTTAAAGTTGTCTAAAACCATGGCTACTGAGCATAGTAAATGCAAATTGCTTCTTATCCTAACTAAGTTCTCGTCGATATCCCAATTGTATGTTTTATATGGAAAGTATTTCCCTAAAGTTATCTACCTGTATGTATGGTGGTATGTGCAAGGTATCTATGTTTGTGTAAGTGTTATGTCGAAGGCCATTGTAAGCTGGGTCAATAGTATCGTATTTTTCTTCTTTTGAAGGTGCCTCCACCTTCAGGCCGATTGCCTTGGGGGACAACTAGCTCCAAATTGATTTTCATAGGGTGAGTTCGTTTTAAACTATGTTTATTTTTTACGGAGCAATATCATTTCTATTTCTATTTCGAAGATCATCAATACTCCAATTTCATTACCACCAGTCAATAATCCTCATATTAGTTTGACGCAGCTCTCCACTCGATTCTCTTATCAGCTAATCCCTTCATATTTACGTAATTCTTCTCTTTCACGTCCTTCACCACTTGCTCTATTCATCTCATACGTAGATTTCCCTTTGCTATTCTTCCCATTCAATTTTCCCGGGACGATTTTCTTCATCAAGCCATTATGTCTCAGGATAAAACCGATTAGGTTGTCCCGTCTTGGTTTTGCCCGTTGCTCTAATTTTTTTACGTATGGTGCAGAAAATGATTTGCGTCACTGATGTACAGTGGTTGGCTTGAATGAGAGAATTTGCTACACTGATGTGCAGTGGTTGGGTTTTGATGGGAATTGATTGTGATTGATAATGGGAAATGATTATGCTGAAATAATTGTTTTTCCATCAGTGATTTCAGTCTCAAATTTTAAAAACAAAGGTACACTCCACTTTACGCATGCGGTTTTAAGTCTGCTTCCACTTAACGGCGCTGCAGACCGGGAGGAAAGTTACAAGGAAGGAAATGGAGGGGAGAGGAGGAAGGGTAGAGAGAATCCCGGCGTCGGCATTAATCTAACCTTAACGAAAGGCGCAATGGCAACCACGGTTAAATGTCCCATCCGACGGGCGGAGTGTTGAACTCGAAGTTTTCTCCACACTACAGTCAAGTATGGGCCAGTTGACAAATGAAAAATATCTCCCATTGCCATCAAGATATAAACTTGGGCCCTCTGTAAATAGGCAGTAGAATAGGCAGCATAGCAAAGGGATAAGTAGGTGAAATATTGTAGAGTAGTCTGCAGTGCATGATACACGTATTAACAACCAATAATGCCCTTATTACTATGTAGATACTAACCATCTAGCTACATGTGACCCTATTATCTAGCATGTCTCCATGTAGTAGCCTAGTTGCATGTCAATAGTGCATGTTTGGTGATCTTCACCCCCTGCCACACACCCTCGTGGTGGCTCGCAGATGTATATGAGATCCATACGAAATAGGCCTAAATAATGAACTTGAACGTGTGCAGCGAAGACGGCAAGATTTGTAACGGGACAGTATGATAACAATACTAGCGTAACCAGTCTATTAAATGAACTAAAATGGGAATCCTTGTCAGATCGTAGGTTGAAATTTATACTTGTCCTCTTTAATAAATTCCAAGATAATATTTTTACTGATGACGTTGAAAATATTTTGTGAATTGCATCTTACTATGGTAGAATGGATCATATTCATAAAACTAGATAAATTGATTGCTGAACTGACAGATTCAATATGCCCTTCTTTCCTCGTACAATTAGGGATATGAATAGCTCTAAATATATTCAATAGCATAAATACGAGTGTATCAATGGACAGCATAGTTAGTTGCTTGTTGGTATGAGGACTTTAAGCTAACCCAACCAACAGCATGTTTTTGGATGCCCGCTTTGGTATTTACTCTTTTTTAAATTGTGAAGTTTAGACTAGTATATTATTACTAATCCTTTTTTGTGCATTATTTGTAATGCATGTTTGGTGTGAATTTACCCCCTGCCACACACCTTTATGGTGGTTCTCAGGGTATTATGTAGATGTAGATGTATAGAATGCCAGTATTCTAATCACATTAGTTCCTTCAAAATATACTTGACCATAATAACCTGCTCCATCAAGTACCTCCTCTTTATCCTCATTTCCTCCCTCATCATATCCAGCATTTTCTTGTAAACGTCTCCCTTTCCGCCCACCTTCAATGCTCCATCCTTTCCCATTTCCACAACTCGAAAGCCGAGAGCACGTCCTTTAAAACAGAGGTTTATAACCTTTTGTCTTGCGTCCCACTTTCAATCCTAAGGAAAACGAAGTCTCACCAAGGCGCGAAAAGAAGTACAGTTTTTTTTCGACCTTTCGTGCGTATGTTGGTTAATATGTACGTTGAAGCCCTGCCTATTTACGTCATACTCGTAGAATTAACAGATGGAGATAGTATTCAGCCACATCTAGTCCTTACCCCTACCTTTCGAAGACGTGCTACGAGTGGGACGATCCCTACCGGTTGGGAAACTGCGTTTCTCGCTCCTTATTACTTTTTTCATCCACTTACTGTCTCCTTGTGGTATATGTAATCGAATGGATCCAGTCCCTCGCTATTCCAAGCAGTGTCTAATTTTGTTAATGAGGAATAAACCCAAAATATAGTAGAATTTCAACAGAGAAATAATTCCTTAAATCGTTAAAGTAAAAAAATTAGCACTACTTTCACACTGTATTAAACACCGACCATGGCTTCGATAATCATGCGTCATTATCAAGGTTCTTGAAAATGACACAGTGTCTTGATAATATAACGCGAAAGGCGGGAGAAGAGATAAGCTATACAGTCTCAATTTCACCCAAAATAAACTTTATTATTATTAAAGTAGCGCTTATTTTTTGTTTATTCCTCATCATGATAAAACTTATATTCGCAGAGTGACACTATGTACCATTGACTACTCTCTTATTTGTCTTCCTTTTCCCTTACACCTATTATTCTGCATACCCACATCTCAAAAGCCGATGTTTTATTTCCATCTTCCTTAAAATTATTATTACAATCAGTGATCAGTAAAAATCAGTGATCTACCGGTTAAGATAGCTTGAAGTGGACATTAAGCCTCTTACCCCGACTTCTACCTTTCTTTCCTATGGTTTCCTTCTTCCGCTCGTCATATACCCTACCTCCCATCATTTTAACTTTGGCTCGCTGCATTCACTCCCATCATTTTAACTTTGCGTTAACTTCAAACTTGCCCCTTCTCCTCCTTCCACTACCCCCTGATCCCTCCCTCTACCACGTCCTCCAACAAACACTTGCCCCTTATCACCCTCTCCAACCAATTTCTCCACCTTCTCCTAATTTCCTCAATCGGCTTTCTTCCTAACATCTCCAGCACTTCCTCGTTCTTCTCACCCAGCTGACCTTCTCCATACCCACATCTTAAAAGGTCAAAACAAGTCTATTTTCAAATGTTTCTGACTAATACAATAATACAACGCTCTACATTAGACTCTTCACCAGTCTTTTCTTTACGTCCTTACTCAACAATCCTGTCATTAGTCCTCTCCAATGTGTAAACACCTGCTTTCCAAACAAGATTCTCCCACGAACTTTGATGATGTCATATCCCTTTTACTTCAATATATTACCCTGTATCCTAAATTGTTACAATTGCTTTACATTGTGCTCCCCTATTTCCAAATTTAACCTGGCCTTTTGATTTGAAAAACGTCATTGATTTATTTTTTTCTGACATCTTCTCATTCGATACCAGTTCATCATCATCATCATTGGTCAACAATCCTAGGATTGGTTTGACGCAGACCTCCACTCGATTCTTCTATCGACCAACCTCTTCATATTAACATAATTCCTCTCTTTCACGTTCGCTACGACCTGTACTATATAACTCATACAAGGCCTTGCCTTTTCCTTTCTTCCGGTTCACTTTTCCTTCTAGTATTTTTTTCCATCCTCTCCTCTCTCGGTCTCGTTTTAATTTATTCAAGGAATTTCTCTCCTCCTACAGCCAAATATCCCCTGCACTTCCTCGTTTGACTAGCTTTCCAACCACACACTCCACTATTACTCCACAATCACATCTGAAACGTCAACAGTCTATTTTCACCAACTTTTGATTAGCTTTTAGTGAAAATCTCAAAAAATTATCGAAAATCTTGCTGCGCCGGCGAAGTTTTACTACGAAAGGTGCGGTTGGGCCTTTGCGGAAAGAGTTATCGATTTTCATAAACTGAGGGGTGAGAGGGAGCACTTTAACACCCTTAGGGAACAATTACAGGGTTATTTTCAGGGAATTCTTATGGGAAACGCTTTTAACTTGGAGAAAGAGGCGAGCGAGAATAATGGCGGAGTCAGGGTTTTTCAGCGCATGAAATTCTTTCTCACCCGAATAATACCGAAGAGAACAAAAGGATCAAAAGAGATTTCGGTTGATTAAATAAAGCTTAGCCAACAAAATTGAAAAGACGAGTGATAGTAGTGGAACTAAAAGAGGAGAGAGAAACAGAGGGAAGGGATACGCGTGTCCGGGAAACATTAGTGCGACGGAACCACGCCCAGGAGAAATCACGTTACGAGGAAAGAATGAAGGCAATGATTGGACACCAGACATTTGCCACGAGACGCGTCGTGTTCTTCATTTTTTTTACATAAACACGAATCTCGAAATAAGGCGTCACTATACGGCAGCAAAGGAAATACAGATCCGGGCTTGAGATAATTGCATCAAGATACTTTTTATATGGGTTTTTATTTAATTAAACCTTCGGGATAAACAAGCAATTTTCGTTAATTTGCGGACAATCCAAAAAAATCAAATAATATTTGAAATGGTAGCGGACGTAACGTTGTGGAAGTCATTCACTACGAAAGTTAGAGGAAATTTTTACCCATCTCGCCCGGTGATGATGCTACACCGTAACGAAAACGTGGTCGGAAATATAAATTTATACGTGGAAATAGAAGTTAAATTTTCTTCAGACCTCCCTAGGAATCAACAAAACATACTGCTGGATAAAAGTGTAAACTAGAAAGTCGATTATATCTCGCACCTTGGAAAGACGCCCCTAAAGCCAGTGTTCAGCCCGAAAGTCGACGTTGATGAGGGTGAACTCACCAAGTGCATAGTAAACCCAACGGCGTGTGAAATTCATTTAAGGTAGGCTTATCAGTTCATTTTTCTGCGGCGCCTGCGGTTACCCAGAAAGTTTTGTTTATTTTTTATTTAGTTTAGGTTTTATTTCATAATTCATGATTTTATTGCGTTATTTTGTGATTCATGCGTAAAGTTGATTATTTTTTAAAACTATCTTGTCAAAAACTTCGTCCTAATACAATAGATCCAATTTTTTCTCAAAACAAATGCCAGTGGGCTTTCATTTTCAGACAATAACCAAATACAGCCTAGTTGAACCTATGCTCGGATTTCCCTAAACTAAGAAAAAGCAGTAATCGGAGGCAATATTCAACTTTTTCGGCAAGATCACAACAGACGCACTACTTATTTAAATCACGAGAGGGAAATTATCAGATTGCTTTCCGATTTCTGAAATTAGTTTTCAGAAATTTCGGTGAATTACCTTAGCAATTTTCGGAGTCATTTGTCTCCACCCAAAATCATTATTTGGGACTCCAAATTAGCTTATTTCACTCTCAACTATCATAAAACCTCGAGGGAGAATACGAAAATGGAGAATTCGACAAGTCTCCAGGGAAAAGTGAGCGAATGAGGTCACACGAGGGACGTGCGATCAAAGCCAGATATACGCCTATAAGGTGACGTAAATGACGTAACACTTAAGGAGGTAGGGAGAGGTGGAGCCAACTGTTACAATGCACTATCGACAGGACTTCCGTTTCGTGGGAAGTTCCGTTACGACAATTATTTACGTTCCGTTCAATTATAAATTCATTTCTTGTTCCAAAAGTAATGATGATACAAATAATAGTCAATAAATAAATGATGGTACAGAGGAGTGTATAAAAATGTCAGTTTATTCACTCTCATAAAGGGAGAGTTCATTGGCAGCGTTACGTAATTAATGAGAATGTTACGGAGTGTTACGGGAGATGCAGGGGGGATAAAAAACATGGAAAAAACAGCTTTACGTAATAGATGAATGGCCCTAATTGCGTCAAAGAACGATAAAGGCAGTTTTCCACAATAAACATACATATACTACTAATGCATAGAAATTATTAGTTGAATAAAGTTATGAATCACTATCGGAACGAAGGTTAAATAACAGAATAAATCCCTGCAGATATATAACGTTTACACGTTCATCAAAGAAAATGAAAAATATATAACGGGTACATATAATGGCAGGTTACTAAACTGAATGTGTTCTTTAAACTGAAGTGGGAACCGGTTAACCAATGAAGAAACTCTGCCAATTCAGGGATTCAAACCCGGTCCATCAAAACCGGAAGTCAGTACTGTACCCACCAGATCTACTTCATCTAAGAGCTATTGGAGCCAAGAATTTATTTCAAATATACATACAAGCAAGGATACTTTACCTACATTATAACTACTATCCATTGGATTGGTAGGATGTCTATTATGATCTCTTAATACTTGCGCGAGAGCACATATTGAATATATCGGCAAACAATCATTAGAATCACATTGTTGAAAATTTTTAAAAATATATGAAAACCCCAAGTATACCATAGAAAGTTATAAAATAAAGACAAATTTACGGAGATACATTGTAAGACAAAGAGGTTCGAAAATCATTTTTTAGTGCACAATTAAGGCCAGTAATGCTTAGACTGAGGGGAAAAATAGGATAGGTGACGAAGGCTTTTGTCCGTTTTCTGCATGCTATCACGAAACTAAATGTCAAGAATTTAATATTTTTGCATAATTATCTATGTATGTCAAATCCAGAAAGAGAAGGTTTTTCATATATAGCTATTTTGCATGCGGAAACATTTTATTTCTTCAGTGAATTCATAAGGTTTTAGAATTTTAGATTAACAATAGAGCCCGTAATTAGTAACTAACAATGTTTTATACATGAACATTAATTTAAACCTTTTTTTCTTTCACCCCCCGCCACACACCCTGGTGGTATATTGCAGCGTAGTGTGCAAATATAGATAAAAAAATTAATTCCAGTGTTGCAAGTAGCATAAAATCGTATAAATTACATGAACAAATGAATGAGGAAAAAAGGGGCAATTTTACGCGCAGTCGTTCTTGCATTTCGGAAGTTTTCAATGCACTTCACTGCTTTGCGTGATGGAATTATCACTGCGCATCTCTTAATCCTCCAGACTGCACCGTCACGCAGTTTACTGCTTCGTGGAAAACGGCCTTATCGGACTGAAAGCATAATACACGCATGATCCTAGGCTTGTGCGATGAGTCGATTAATCGAAGTCATCGACTGCGATGAGTCGGTGAGAATCATCGATGTCGATGAGAATCATCGATGCCGATGAGTCGATGATTTGATGCGAATCATTGATGTCGATGAATCGTGATGTGCAGCTGACACGAGAAACGCTACCTCTGCTGACGACCCCTTCCAGAAAGGAGCTCCACTAGTACGAGGAGGTCCCAGCTTTATCCAAATCTTCGGACTTCCTATTATTGGTTCAGGGACAGGAAGGAAGAAGGCCCGCCTTCAGAAGTACGCGAGGAAATACCTCTGTATTCCTGTCACTTCAACGTCATCAGAGCGGTTCTTCAGCGATGCAGGAAACGTTGTGTTGGACGACCGACATCTACTCACCGATGAAAATGCGGAAATGAGAATTGCATTACACCACAACAAAGAGTTGTTGCTTAGTTTGTAACTTGGTGCATGTTTTGGTCTTTAATAAATAGGCCTCGTCCTTCTCAATTAAGTTTGACTCAATTCAATCTTCACTTAATATCCACACCAAACTGCCAACCGAGACATCCGCACCGATCATCGATAGTCATCGATCATCGTAATTCATCGATCATCGACAGTCATCGATCATCGATATTCAGCGATCATCGTGTACACTCTATTCGATGATCGATGACAGCCATCGTCATCGAAGCATTTCGATGAAATTTTTTCATCGAAAATCGATGATCAAAATTGGTCATCGCACAAGCCTACATGTTCCTAGTTAACTGCGAACATCAAACAAATTTTTACCCAAAGGACGCTTGAATATACTGGAGGAGGCATTGGCATGCTAGTCTATGGGTTACAGAGTCCAGAATGGGGGTGCTCGGGAAGAATTAAACCCCACCTACTCCGTAAAGAACATTGCATTCTATATAGCCTCTTATGGAGACTGCGTGTGTGTTAAAACGTGAGTGACAACAAAATCGTACTCAAATTTCATCGCACCGGTGTCAGTAAATCTTTCTAAGGCTATTTAAGAGAGGTATTAATGCATTTTATTCCCCTGGGAGTCAATATAATTTCTAAAACTATTACGAATTTAATCTTTTTCGATTGTCGCGCTTTTTTGTGCACTTTCCTATGCTTATTTTATGAATTTTAAAAATGTCTTCCATTATTCATCCTATTACTCTAGTTTTACCGCGTGCAAAAACTACAAAAACTTCGGCCAAAACCGGTGGACTAAAAAAACAGCACCTGCTGACAAGCCATAAGCTTAGCAGGGCATTATCTGTAAATATTCAAGTGTTAGTGTAGTTTTATTTTTATTTTAAACTGCAAAAAGTGAGTGTAAAATGCATTTGTTATTAAGTATTATTTTATTCATGTAATATATTTTTCGATGAGTAGAAATAAATAGTATTGCCTATTAAAAAAAGAAATACTTCATCCGTACGAGTACCGCGAGTTGCTGAGCCCAGATGCTGTACTTACCAAGCTGGCCGCTCGCTTCTCGATTCGGTTATGATTCCTCCTCCAATACATCCTAACCACCTTGGTTTTCATAGATTTGTTTCAATGCCATTCTACGTCTGTTTTTAGTTATATTAATTTTCATCCTCCGAAACTTAATTGTTTCTAAGGGCCTATAGCAAATGCGTTACGAGTTCCACCTTTAGAATTGCAATACAATGTATGCATTGTATACGAGAAAAAAAAACACAATTATACGATAAGAAGGTCATTTTTTTGCCATTGATTGGCCATGACCTTATTCTCGACTCAAACATTTGTCAAACTAATATGGAGAGGGCACGAAAACGAGAAATCCGAGGGAAAGGTATGAGGTAAAAAAATTTAAGGAAGCACGCTATTTCCCTTTGATTTTGACCAACAAAATATAAGCTGAGGTAATCCATCACATTAGGCACTGGATGATAAATTAAAAGGACTTCGGCAAAAAGGAGATTAGACTGAAAAATATCGTGAAAGAAAATAAGAATTCGCGGAAAGGCTTTTTCTTTACGGTAAATCAAGGTCACATTTTATCCGAGAATTCAAAACCGTATTTCTGAATCACTTTTCACGTCATAACTTTTGCTTCCTCGGCAAAAATGAGCGAAAGTTTCCTCACACTATTAACTATAGTAACAGGCCAAATGAGAGAAGGTAGCAAAATTAGATTTTCCAACTTCAAATATTATAGCGCACTGTATAAGCTACCTTATCCTATAACGAATATTCATACTCTAGAAAAGCCTTAAGGTTGTCAGGCCACATGGCTTCTCGATGTCATCTGAGAGAGGTGGATAGGAAGAATCCTGCTTCCATCTTTGGCAACCGGGTTCGAAACCATGCAGAAATTTCATAGTGTGTGCAATATGCATAGAGTCTGTTCATAGTTTCCTAGGAATATCTAGAACCCCAAATTGCTTATCAAATTTGACTGAAGTACTCTCTCGGGTGGTCCCAGCCGGGATATCTAAATGGTGTATGCTTTTAGCTCCATAATATTTTATTCGAAAGGGTACCTCTTAAGCGGATTTACTGCGGCTCCTCGAAATAATAAAGCATCGGTTTACCTTCACCAAAGTAGAAGTTCACTAAAAACTTTAAAGATAAGACGGGACAACCTAATCGACTATATCTAGAGACACGATAGTCTGATGAAGTCAGTTGTCAAGGTAGACGTGAATGTGGAGCAAACGAAGGCCTCGCATGAGATTATAAGGTGCAAGCGGTGCAAGTTGTGTAGAATGTAAAAGAGAAGAATAATTCTAAGTATGAAGAAGCTAGCCGATTGGAGAATTGTCACCTTGAATATTAAGCCAGTATATGGGTTCCGAATGAATTAGGTTTGGTCAGAGAACTAGATAGTGTGCAGCATATAGCAGCTAGGTTTGTTAAAAGGTGCTACGATAGGTTTAGAAGTGCATCAGAATTAATGGAAGAATTAGGTTGGGAATCATTATCAGATCGTAGGTTAGAGTACAGATTAAACCTCCTGCAGAAATTTAAAACGGATAGCTTTACCGAAGATGTTACATATATTAAAAAACCCCTGCGTATTATGCTAGCTTTTACCAAGTAGATTATAGAGCTAGACTGTCGTACCGATATATTCAAAATGCTATTTTTCCCGCTTATTATAAGAGAACACAATAGGTAGCATAGCAAAGATAGGTGAAATATTGTTAAAGTATTCAGTAGTGAATGATGCATGTATAGTATTTCTAACCCGTGGATGGTAGGTAAACACAGATAAAAATGATAAATAAACGCCATTATAACCAATAATCCTTTCATTACTACGTAGATACTATTCATATAGCAGCATGTAACCATATTATAAAGTATGTTTCCTTGTAGTAGCCCAGTTACATGTCCATAGTGCATGTTTGGTGATCTTCACGTCCTGCCACACACCATCGCGGTGGCTTGCAGGGTATTGCGTAGATGTAGATGAATCAGGCGGATAGCTCCGTCAAATTAATCTTAGGACTGCTGAATTGTGTTGATGCTCTAGAACCCGATTATCACAATCATATTGGGTTTAAGTGGATGCATCCGGATTACCTTTACTAGCTTTGAACCAGGGGCCTCTCTTCTTCATTCCAGTGCTCCACACATTGCACTATATACTATTTAACACTTCTCATGTCATATTTTACATTTACTTTATTTTTTATTCACTCTTTCTGTTGTATTCAAATCTTCTGATCGGAATTAAACTCAATCAAACAATTTGACCGCTCAGATTAATTCAAATTTTGAGGGAGAGCTGATTATGATGCGACATATTTTTAGCAACTTTGGTAAACTAACACGAAGAAAGAAGATGACGGGAAAAAGCTGGAACTGGAACACGAGTGAAGAAAGTTCGGATAGAATTGGTTTAAGGTTGGATGAAGAAGATATTGAGAGGCATTGGAATCTCGAAGGCCGACGAGGAGTGAACGTATTTTTAGAAGGTAGGTGGGAGGAAAATAATGGGTATTTCTGACAACAGGGCAGGGTTCGACGAAATGAAAAGATGGAGAAAGAGTGGGAGTGAGAGAATAAAAATGAAAAGTTTAGCTCTAGTTTAACTAAGTTTTAGTCACGTATATTTGTAGGGTGTGGAAACAGAAGGAGATTTTGATTTTCAGGGCTTCACTTCCTAAGCGTATTTCGCACCCCCTAGCCTAACTCAATTCTTATTCTGAGACATATGCAAAGCTAGAGACGCAAGAGACTAGAGAGAGCATTGGAACCCAAGACCTTTGAGTGCGTTGCCAACCTTGACTTGGTTTCACAATTTAAAAAAGAATAAATTGCACACCAAGCATACAATAACATGCTGTTAGTTGGGTTAGTTTAAGTTACTTATACCAACATGAACTACCTATACCTAACTAACCATTGATACACTTGTATTTATACTATTGGATATATTTACAGCGGTTCATATCCCTAATCGAACAAGGAAGCAAGGACATTTTGAATCTGTCAGTTCGGCAATCAATTTCTCTAATTTTATGATCATGGTTCAGTCTACCATAGTAATTTGGAGTTTGCAAAATATTTTCAACGTCATCAGTGAAAATATTGCCTTGGAATTTAATTAAGAGATTAAGTCTGAAATTCAACATACGATCTGACTATGATTCCCATTTTAATTCATTTAATAGACTAGTTATGGTAATATTTTTATCATACCGTCCCTTAACAAATTTTGCAGATCTTCGCTGGAAGCGTTCCAGTTCATTATTTAAGCTGGCAGCTTAAATTAAATTAATAAAAGTAAATACGCAGCAGCGTATTCCAAATGAGGTCTAACAAGGGAAAAGTAGCTACTTTATCGTTTTTGAATGAGAAATTTTATTAAAATATTGAAAAACAAATTGATATTAACTTTGTGAAATTTGAGTTGATCCAAATTACAGTAGTTCTAGAACAAAAAACAACCTAAATATTTTTTTGATGAAGCCATAATACTTATGTAAAAAATATAGCAATTCATATTCTCCATGATCAAGATGTTTTTCAAAGGACACTAACAGTTCGCGCAGGAGAGGAACGTTTGAGAAAATCACGTTTTGGAAACTAGGTATGTTCTTTCGCCTACCGATTCAGGTATATCTCGTTAAGGTGCATTTGCCTAAAATTCCGCGCTTGTTTAAATTTTTCATCCTCACGCTTTCCCTTAATTCGTTTGAAAAATGAAGGTCGCGCAAGAATTAAGGTCAAGGTTTGTTCGTATCACAAAACGAGTTTTCGGGATTTCTGATTAAGGTCTTACGGGTTTTATTCTAAGCTCTTCAAATTCGGATGAAAAAGAGTTTCACAGGCATTCCAGGAAGCTTTTTGAGGTCTCCGGACTTTAAAACTGAAGAAGCGTACATATTTTTTTCATTTTAGAGTTTGAGTTTGAGCATGAAATACTAATATGTGAAACGCATGTCTGTAGTAATTCTTAAATATTTTGTAGCATGTTGGATGAGGAGTAGAACTGGTAATGTGTATCCTACATGATATTCATAGAAATATCTTCTTAGGTACGTAGTATAAAAACTCTTTAATGCATGTACATACGTAGTGCATGTTAGGTGATAACTCACCCCCTCATCTGCGTAATACCCTGCCAGCCACCGCGAGGGTGTGTGGCAGGGGGTAAAAGTCACCATACATGCACAACTTGCATACGAATTATACTACGACCTGAAAACAAGTTAGGTATAGGAGTCACGTGCAACTAGATGTAAGTATCTACAAAGTTACAAAGTTTTTACTAGTTAGAAAGATTTTTCGCTTAATATATATTTCTGTATTTTCCTAGAACGCATAGATTAGTAGTTCATATTAAAACACGCTTCATGCACTACAGACTACTCCGACAGTTTTTCACCTACCTAACCCTTTGCTGGGGGTTATGTAGGTGGGTAGAGCACTGAGCTAGTGACCGGAGGGTCCCGAGTTCAAATCCCGGGCAAGAGCCTTGCTGGACACCCCACCTAAAATCCTCGCGATTAGATTTTCTGCGTGTCAGAACTTCGTAGGAAATCGCAGGTGGCCCAGGGAAAGGAACTGGCCCCCCTACCCTGAGTGTGTGAATTTCACACGCCATTGTCTTAGTACGGACTGAGCTCTACTCTCAGCTATCAAAACCAACCTTCGGGTTAAATCGCTGAGTGAGTGATCCCTTTGCTACGCTGTAAGTCACTTAGTTAAGACCGTGAGATATAACCTTAGCCGTTAGAGCACTTAGGAACCCAATTATAGTACTAGAACTTACATTCAAAAGGTAGGAGTTCACAAAATAGAGATTTTGGAGCAATTCAGCTAGCTGGGTAGTGTGCTGAAGGAAAAGGGATATTGTAGCAGCAAAGTTTGAGGAAGAATTGCGTTGTCAAGGGTAATCGTAGACAGATTAACTTTGTGTACCTGAGACATGATTAAAACAAAACACACCACTTTGTAAAAGCTCTTGCAAGATTTTTTGAAAACACGTGGGTGTAACGTCGAAACCGGACGAGGTCAGTGGAAAAACCATTGCAATGTTACAAAGTACAGTATTTTGTTTTAATATGATCGAGAGATTAGTTTACTCGTAGAAAAGAACTAATGTTGGGATCGTTGACTAAGGACGTAAAGAAAGGATAGTGAAAAGTCAAATACGGAGCGTGGCATTTTATAGCACTGGAACATGAAAGACGATAAAGATGAGCAAAACACTTTTGAGATGTGGATAAGGAAAGGGAAAGGTGGGTAGAGCGAATTAGGTCGCAGGTTAGAATACCACTTTTGGCATGTACTTTGTGCTTGCCATTAAATATGATTAAGTCAAAAAGAAGAAAATTAACGATTGATACTGCCCACTGGTATATTTAACAGGTATGCATACCTCATGACAAGACCACTGTGTGTTGAAACACTTGTATTTTGTTAAGTTTGTTAAAATAAACCAGTGGATAGTAGAATCTTCTACCAATTCTCTATTTCCTTACGGTACTGTCCCACCGCATATCGTGTAATTCATGATTACGTTAGTCTAGACGGTACGGTGTAAACAGCGGCTGGAGTACCTGGAAAACCTAATATTACTACTAATCAATCAGTGCACCTCACGTGCTGAATTCAGAATTTCGCTCATCATCATTATTCGTCAGCAATCCTGAGATTGGTTTGAAGCAGCTTTCCACTGAATTCTTCTATCAGCTAATCACTTCATATTTACGTATTTCTTCTCTTTCACATCCTTCATCACTTGTGTTATACATCTCATACGAGGCCTTACACTGCTGTTCTTGTCCCACCCACTTGTCCTTCAATGATAGTCTTCATAAGAAACACTAAGGACACTAGGTAAGAAATGGAGATTAGTCCTAATCCATGGACTAATATCACACGGATATTTAAATCCTTCGGAGACGACGCAAAGATGGTAATTTCCCGTGTTTTTCATTCCCACCCGAGCGACATCAAGAGACTGGACTTCGCGTCCTTGATATCCCCATTCTTGCAACCACGCCTGCAGCGCGGCCCGTTAGGCCGGCTGTCTCTAGACAGACGGTGAAGGGACCTTGGGACGCCGAGCGAGAATCGAAGGAACGACACGTCGGCGGCTACTACGACGACGACACGCTCACGGAGGAAGGGCGCTGTCCTCGCTTCCGGTCAAATCGAAACGATTTCCCTCTCGTCCGTGGAAATCGACGATGGAGAGTGAAATCTCCTCCGTACTAAGTGATGTGGCGACTCGCTCAGTAGCGGTTGACTGCGCATGCGTATACGTACCCGCGCCAGCCAACAAACATGTAGTCTCGGCTTTGCTCTTGCGATTTCTATTCTTGATAGTCCAGATTTCTATTCTTGAGAGAACCAATCTTCTTTTCCTAGCGCACCCTAAGGTAATATTTTAATCATTTCCTCAATCTGTTCCAAGGATAACCACCTCTGGGGCGTATTTAGACACCATTAAGAAAATAAACCGATGTATCACGGTCAAAATTAAATGCCATCTTTAGGTCCAAAATCTTCATTCAAATACATACCTTCAATGAATCAAATCATACCTTTATGATGAAACTAATGTGGTTTTTTCCACGGCGCAAAATATTCGGCCAAAATATACGAACCGATGAAATACGAGAAAATAGTGAACAATTAAAACGGCTGCCACACTGACTGTGAAGAAACTGATTTAACGAAAATTTTAGATGTGGGAATCGGGCGTAAATGTAATAGAGATTTATCAATAGAAGCAGTAATACTGTCATATAGAAACATGATCCAGAATTAAGTCCTAATGAAATGTTTCCTCATTCCAAGCTTTTATGTAGCCGAAAGGAGACTTTTCTTCGCCTGGGCTACTCTAATGACCATTTCCTCTTTGTTTTGTGTGTCAGAAATTCGTAGGAAATGGCAGGCGGCGGAGGGAAAGGAATTGGCCCCCATGCTCCGAATGTGAAAATTTCACACGCCAATGGCTTAGTACGGGGTGAGCTCACCTCACCTATCTAAAACCTACCATCGTGTTGAACAACCAGTTTCTTTAAGAAAATAAACAATATACTATTTTCATACTTCATCGTAAAAGAATCGATAATGGTTTCTACACAACTATTGTAAAGGTTACTACATTGAAATCATGTATAAAAAGTGACTACAATGTACACACACACCTACATAAAATATTACTATACTACATAACAAACCACTAAACTGCATTAAAAAAGAACACCGACATCGGTTTCCACGCATGAGAGCGATTATCATACTTTGACAACGGCACTAATGTCCTGAATCCGCGGTTGGTCTTCTTTAGTAACACACTGCAAAAGTGCGAGAATCTATACCTATATATTAATTTTGTAGCGTGTCAGTCGGTCATTCTGTATCCTTTTTGTTTTGTTCTCTCCCAGGTTTTGAGCTAAAAGAGAGAGGTTTGGTGCGTTGAGTGTGGATTCTCTGTCTGTATGATTTGGTAGTAGTTTTGGATTTTCAGCAGTTTTTGGTGTAGAGAAAAATGCAAAAAACGTTGTTCGTGGAAGGCAGTTGTCTGTACATGTGTTTGCAGCGCTCGAGGTTGGTTCATTAATTTGAGGTAATATCCGAGGGCACCGGTCGGATTGAAGTGGCAGTGATGTCGTTTGAAAGACGAAAGCCTGGTACATTGCTTAGGCGTATTTTGATTTTCGTTGTTTGACCGAAAAGTGTGAAAATTTAAGCATGAAAAAATTGTGTTTTCCCTATCTTTTAACATGGGAAACCAGTTGCTATGCAATTTTGTTTACGTTGCTAAGTAAATATGTTTACGTTTTTGGTAAAGGGTCAAAAATTGGATCAAAGTTGAAGAAAGTGGAATTAGTTTCATCAATCAATTTTGTAAGTATGGAATTATTAATTGATATTTTTCGATGTGCAGATAGTGAAATAAAACAATTTTTGCCTACCGGCCCCGATCTTGTGTACAAAATGTGAATTTCAAAGCTCGGCGTTTTGAAGTACTTTTCTAATAGTTGAAAGAAGGTTGTATAACGTTTGTTGCTAATTCAAATGACTACTGTGTAGAGATAAGTTCATGGAACTAGAGCATGAAAATTGAGAAAAGGTACTAAAGCGACTTTTTTTATTTTCTAAAGGCTCTGTGATAGAAGGCGGAAGTTTGCTGTTTATTATTTGGCCAATACATCTACGATGAGCGCACCATCATTCCGCAAAAATTGGTACTCTCCTCAGACAACTACTATTTTTAGTGAGCACGGAATTGTAAAATGAAAACTATTTGCAGCAAAATAACTACTTGAAAGTTTTACTAGGCTCAATGTGTGATAGAAGGCGGAAATTTTCCATTTATTTTTCGATCAATAATCACTCAATGAGCGTAGTATAAAGGTTCAAAAAATGGTACTCTCCTCAGACTACTAGAGTGAGTTTTTAAGAAAAGAAATAAAAATAGTTTTTGCCTACCGGCCCCGATCTTGTGCATGAAATGTGAATTTCAAAGCTAGGCGTTTTGAAGTACTTTTCTAATAGTTGAAAGAAGGTTATATAATGTTTGTTGCCTCACCGAACAATCTCAGCTCAAGACACACCAGACAGACTGCCTGCAAAGCATGCAGCAGGTCTGCTAGTCATTTTATTAATCATAAAATGTCTACAAAGTGACGTCCCATGTTATTTATTTATTGTATTTATACACGTTTGATTATACATGACAGGTATCTACCGGCAGGAGGCAGAAATTTCCAGGATCTTAGGAATCTCCATATACGTCCACTTTCTTCTGCTTCAGCAGTAATTAAATGAGTTTCATTAGTCTTGTTCCCAGGCTACCGCTTTCATTGAGCTTTCTGGAATCTCACCATCCTAATTCTCTAAGAATTTCCAGGAATTTTCACCACCCAATCAAAAATCTGCTGGAATGGACCCCTGGCAAGGGGGAAACTATCTGGACCCTTATTCGTTCGTTAACCATACTTATAACCTATGTAGTTGATCTTGATTTAAATCTGGTAGTATGATCTTGATTAGTACCGGTAGTTACTATGAGTATAATTTTTTACTCGTTTATAATGGAATTCATTGGCCGTTCGCTAAAAAATGTGCGTAAATTTTCAAACAAATGAATGCGCTTACTGTCATTTCCGATATAGTTTAACTTTGTTCGCGTACTTTAATTTCATCAATCGCGTGCCCCTAGGTGTACACGTAACCCAGGTCACGTGTACCCCAAGGAGCACGAGGAGCCCTCTGCACTAGACAGTGCTCGGGTCAATGAAAACAACAAGTTAATGGAATCTTTGAGTTTCCTTGGAGACTAGGATCAGTCTCCAAGGAAAAGGATCGCTAAGGTTTCAGAACCCTTAAAAGAAAAAAGGACAACTGACATTCGACACAGTAATTAAAAAACTAGAGCCACTGGTCAAATGCGCGGTCCTGGACGCAACATAGCTACAAATTGTGAAGGAACAGTCAGAGTGGGGAGTTTAGTGTACTGGTAACCCACCCGAAAGATTTGAGCACGAAACCCGATAGAAATTCAATTACAGTCCTAATTTGTATGCTTTGTGGAGAGTATTACAGGTTCACTAACTAGTGAGCCAAAATATGAATTAATAACGAAATTTTAATCCTTGAATCCCTTATTGAAGCCAAAGAATATGCATAATAAACCTACTAATACTATGCATATTGTGCGGTGCGTTTTGGAAATAAAAAATACAACGCCGCTCAAAAACGAGTAATATGAGGAAAATACCACCAACAAAGCGTCTGCTTCATTATCTTTAAAATTACCCTTCTGCATTTACAAAAACATAAAAGACCGTTGCTTCCGTCAACTGTTTAGAGGGAGTCTTCAAGTGCCGAAATAACATGACCGCAATTTTCGGCTCTTTTTATCCTCTTTAAAAGGAGGATAGGATTGAAACCGACCCAAAAGTCTCGCCATTACGCTCCCGTTGTATTTTTCTCAACCGAAGGAGGTTGAACATTATCTTCCTTGACATTATCAAGGCCCCATTGTCACCGAGCCAAAGAGCCGTCTTTTTCATTTTTTTGTCCCTCAAATCGACTTTCTCATTGGTGAGCCAACGTGAATTTAAAAAATAAAACTTATACTCCATTTTTCGCAGGAAGAAAGGAAAGGGCTAGGAAAAAGCAGTGTGGCTCCTTTAACCTTTATGCCTTGCCCTATTGAGGATAATCAACAATTTCTTTTTTTAATAGCGACTTCTTGGTCATCGCTACTTTACGCGTGATCTGGAGCTTTTTCCAAGAATGGTATAATTTGCGTTTCTGCCATAGTTGCCCACAAATCTTCTGTCTGCCATGGAGAAACATATGGACTTTTTTTCATTTAGTGAACGATAGGATGAGTCATCTTGAGTACAACAAGTGCCCTTGAGTTTTTATTCCTCAAATTCCTCAAAGACGGGTATTCCCTACAGCCATTTTCTCACGGTCAAAATTAAATACAATTTTTTGGCCCAAAATTTTCATTCCAATACATATATGAAAAATTTAAGATGAAACTAAAGTGGTGTTTTCCACGGCGCAACGTATTGGTATAAAACAGACGAACAAATGAAACACGAGCAAATAATTAAAATGGCTGCCATGGTAGCCATTTCCTTTGTTTAGATGTAATGCAATGGCAATTTTAGCAGTGGGAATCGGGCATAAATTTAATATTGATTTATTTGTAGAAGTAATAGCAGTTTAACATAGAAATATGCTCCAGTTGCAAAATCTAATGAAATTTTTCCTCACTTCCAAACGTATTAAACCGTAAGAAGATTTTCTTTTGGTTGCATATCTTCTTCACCTGGGGCGGAATTCTGTACATCCTACCGACACCTATCGGTGTCGCTAACTCCCCCGACCGACAAATATCGGTAAGAGCGATTCCGGTGACGCATTCTACCGACACTTGTCGTTAATTCTACCGATACTTGTCGGTAACGACGACTGAGCCTACCGACGATTTCCAAACCCACGCTAGGCCTTACCGACATGTATTTCGTCTCTTCGCCAACTGCATGCTGGGTAAAAACAGTGATAGATCGGTCTACGCATAGCGACGGACGTATGTTTTGATTATCTACGAGCTTGGTTTTAATGAATTGACTTGTGCAAATTGGTAGGTTTTCTGAGAACCGAGATCGTCCTTTATTTGCATTTCCATATTATTATTAAGTTACAATCTTAACGGTATAATTCGCGCTAGTTATATTCGTCCTTAATTTGCAAAATTAGCGCATCCAAAACAAGTTTGCTTTAAAGTGTCCAAAGTGCGGAGAGTGAGAGGTGATTTAAGTTCTTCTAAGTTTTATTAAATAAAAATACAGTTTTATTTATAATTTTCTATTTACTAAGTACCTATATTTTTACTTCAATTACTTACTATACTATTTATATGCAATTACAGTTTGATGTATTTAAATGTTTGACGGTAGAAACTTTATCGCTAGACTAGTAATGCATTTTACATCAGAGTGGTTGGTGTTTTTTAATTATCAGCCCAAAGAATGGCAGAGGGATATCTTGCTTTAGATCCAATGTTTATGTATACATATGTATTATAATACGTGGAAAGTAGACTCGAACGTCGACGATCGGGCCGGGATACGAGAGTAAAAGGGAAGCCCACGACCCGTTTGAGCTGGACAACGAGGAGTTTATCAATTTATTTCGCCTCTACCCACATGTTGATTTGGTTCTCATTGAAACATTTCGGCCGATATTGCAGCGGGAGCGGTCGATCCTCATTGCGAGTGAGCAGTGTGTTCAGTTCATTCCAATGCATTTTCAAACGAACGCAAGTCATTATTCACTTCACTGTTTCTTTATCAGGGTCACTTTTACTTCCGTACCAATTAGTGTTCTAATTCTTAAGATTGCCTCCCAAAAAAACAAACGTTACTTACAAACAAACTTACACGTTAGCCGAATGCTGCCTACTATTGTGATGTCTCTATAATTTGTAATTTCGACGAAGATGTGTACACAATTCTACCAAGTAATCAAATAAATATATTATTATTACATTCCTCCTCCATGTAGCAATTCCCTCTCGACCTGACTTGAGCTTCTCGACTATTGTTTGGACCATCGTAGGTTTTAATTTTTAATTTAATCTTGTTTGTGTACGTATAGTAACTTGGATATGTAATTGTTGGCTTAGTTAATGGCACTTGAATACAGTCCATCAGAACCATATAGACGTGTGTTATTTCTCGATCGTAAAATCGTACCCAATTTCGCAGTACGAAATCAATAACAAAGTATGAATAAAGATTTCATTCGAATTACCTACATGCAATCCCCTCAGTTTCAACTAATCCCACCTTTCATCCTGCCTTTGGTATTAACTTCTCTTCGACTTTACGCATGATCCTTGAATGAATGTGAATCACAAATGATCCACGTCCAGTCCACTGTTGATTTCAAATAACATTACTACGCTAAGTTCCGATGAAATATTTCGCATATCGATGGTGCACTTTTTCCTGTTTGTGTCAAGCTATATCATTGGTCAAAACGTATAGCCTCGCGCGCAGGTGCTGCTTCCTTACCGATAAATGCTTGACGTCAGAGTTAGGTCGCTTGCACCGACAACTATCGGTAGCTGGCGGGTGCAGAATAGCTCGACCGTCGGTACAAGCGACGACCGTCGGTAGCCACCGATACCGATAGGTATCGTTAGTTGTGTACAGAATTCCGCCCCTGGGCTATTCTAATGACTATTTCCTTCTTTTTTTGTCCATTGACGGTTACTCAGCTTCCAATACAACTATGCTTTTCAACTCCTCAAGCTTTTGTTATCCTAATTTAGCGTAGCTTTTGGGATCATTTTTCGTACTGCATACCACATCCTTGCTTTTCTTGTTATTGATATTCAGATGATATCTGGCGATGGTCTTTTCCATGTTCACTACACTCATCTTTCATACATGTCAATGAATCGACTGCTTTGTCCTCGGCGAATCATAGCATGCTGATTATAGCCCCGCAGGAATTCACCCCTAAGTCTTTTCTTTGATTTCATCGATGGTTTTCTCGGTGTAGACATTAAAGAGTACGCGAGACAGTGCACAACCTAGTATCACTCCTTTCTATTATCTGCAAATTATAAGGTAGCACCCAACACTTAGCTCTTTCTTTTTACTACGTTCTGTCTTAGACAACCTTTAAAGATAAGCTCTCGAAAACAAACAGTCACATATCATTAATTCCCGACCTGCCAAGACGAGATGGGCCCAAGGACTTTTGCAGTCACAAACAAGGGAGTATGCCCATATGGGAATTCTCCTCCTAATTGTTACATAAGGAGCAATAAGTACACCAAGAACTATATAGGTGCTTATCGGTATTTATCGTATCACGCACGGTGACATATTTCCAACCCTCTTCGTCTCAAGATTTTCGTCACAAAGACCCACTTTCTTTTCCTTAGAATTGGTTACTTGGTCTTCGGGGACATTCTCAATTTTATTCACGAACCAAGTTAAAGTACCCGATAATTATCACTACATATTCCTCATCTAAATCGGCATATAAGCCTGCAGTCCATCGCAAGGGTGTGTGGCAGGGGGTTAAACTAGGCCAGATAAGTATTAATGTCAAAATTTCAAAAACTAATTTTAGCTCCTACACTTCGGATTGTACTGAAAATCTTAAATTCTATAATTTTAAATTCTATAGTTTAAGTAGATTTGCTCTATATGCATTGTATTCTAATTATTTTAATTGTAATAACTGTGACACATGTAACTGTACATTTATTGTAACATATATAGGATAAGATGATATTTTCACATTGTGTAAGGGCACAAATCGTGATTAGTTGAATAGTCCTTTGTATTTTATTTTGTTAATTTTCATGCAACTGCCGATAAACGCCATATCCAAGGAATGGCAACCCCAACACAGGAAATTTCTTCAGGGGTATCTAATTCCAATCACTTTTTTTGTTTATTGTATTATTTTTGTATCCCTTCATGAAGTGAAATAAATGTTTATTATTATTTATTATTAGTATATCGAATTTTCCTTCGAAAGAGCAGTATTATTGGGGCGTGTTTCGCGTTCCTAGCGCCAGTTATGGAGCCTTCTGACCCTATATTCTCCCGTTTGGCTCGAGTCTTGGGTACATTCCAAGGAAGTTAGAATGTACTGGAGGAGGAATTGGCATGCTAGTATATGGGTGGCAATGAAGGCAGAATGGGAGTGCTTGGGAACGATTAGGACCCGCCTCCTCCGTACAAAACATTGCAATCCACACAGCCTCTTTTGGAGACTTCATGTGTATTAAACGATTCACATAAAACAAAGAAATCGCACTCAAATTTCATCGCAGCGGCATCAATTTATCGTTTAAGGTTCTTTAAGGGAGTTACATATGCATACTACCCTGGGGTATACTTTTATCACTGAAACTAGTTCGAATTTAACCATATTTAAACTACATATTTGGCGATTGTAGCCGTGTTTGCGCATATTCCTTTGTTTTTTTTGACGAAATTTAAAAATATATGCCAACATTCATCTCAATGTTGTAGGTTTTACCATGTACAAAAACAACTTAATTGTTATGATTATCTAAAGTGGCAAGCCCATATGTTCGTACCGTTCGTACCTACCAAGATGGCCGCTGGCTTTTAAAATCATGCCTCCTACAGTAATAATAATAATAAAAGGTCTTTATTGGGGCGAGATTGAGACAAAACTATTCTGCCATCTAACCCCTCGTCAATATAAATATATAAATAAAATAGTGGTTAATATCTAAAACAATTACAATCTGAGGTTAAAAAAATCAGCAAAGAATACACTTATAGGAATTAAAGAATGATAAATTAATGCAAAATAAACATATATACACAATATATCAATATTACATATCTAATAGTGTGTGAAAGAATTTACAATGTGGGAAAAACGTGAGGATTATTATGCTTACATCCTTTACGCAAAAACCCACTGCAGGCAAACACCCACACAAGAAGGGGGGTGTGAAAAACCTGCGAAATCCTACTGACAGTAAAGCTAGTGTTTATGAATAACTCAAATATAATAGCATGTACATAGGGAAATTAGTAGATAATAATAAAAATCAAGAAAAGAAAAATTACAAAATGTGTGAAAAAAGAAAAAAAAAAGGAAAGAGAAAAAAAATAAAAGGGAATTAAGGACAAATTTCCAAACAAAAACAAACAAACACAGTAGGTACATTCTAACCTCCTCGGTACATTCTCCGCCACTATCGGCTCCTCGTTGAACGAAAATGAAATTTTATCAAAAGTCACCGACCACTCCTTGACTAGTTATTACGTCATCGTTTGTGATTCGACTCTGGCTACGTCACCCGAGCCCTAGGGCGAAGACTGTCTCCGTCGCCGCACCGCCTTAAATATTTGATCTCGCGGCTTACACGGCGCATGCAAGAATCAAATAAATCGACGCGTGATAACACAAAACGCAGTGCGTCATCGTGTCCTCCAAACAATGCGCACAACAATGGAGCTCGACGCAACAATAAAACAATGCCAAACGATGACGCAGGATGAACAATTTCAGCGCACATCCCGTAATTTGGTGTTTCTGCGACAACTCAATCACTACCAATGCACAGAGTTGACGAACTTTCGTTCAACGAAAATAGTATGAAGTGTTAAAAGTATATTTCTCCATTACTATAAAAGTCTACATTATAATACGATCTAACGTGGCGTATTCTTTAAGCAGTTTTATTCGTTGACGCCCATAAATTTATGTGGCAGGTGAAAAATTGAGTTTCAAAAATCTCATGAGTATTTTCGCTAAGCATTTCACATCAAAAAGAAAAAAGCCAACAGTTCAAATTGGAAACAGTTGGCCACCTTTGCAGATGACCTTCAGTTCGCACTGGATGAGAGAAAGATCAGATACAAAAATGGGGAGTAAAACATTAACAACATTATGTATTTTAATAAAACTTTCTCCTTTGTAAATGTGTAGTACTCCATTGGATGAAATTCCATGTTGAAAATCAACTATTTCGTTGGTTTTGTAATACGATTGCTCGCTATTAAATTCAAACAGTTTTATTCCAAAATGGATCACCCCACCTGATAAAGTCTGAGGTAAGAAAACTTTTAAGTTTATACACGATCGTTAACCTCTGAATCCACATCACGAGACCACTCCCGTAATCTTCCCAAAATAGCGGCGTTAGTTTTTGAAATTCAACTAAATATTTCGAGTAGATGATTTATAGGCAGTACTTTCAATCAAAAAACTTAAATGAAAAAAATACCCGATATAAAATCAATGGGTCGCTTGAAATATGGGACTTCATGCCTTTCTTTAAGAAATCCATCCTAAGCAAGCATCTAAAAGTACAGAATTGTCTCCATTGCTTCATCCCAAAAAAAGTGTTTTTTCCCGTTTCATGCATTCTTTTTGGATTAAAGCGTGACTTATTTTCCATTGAAAATCTTGCATTATCCCGACACTAGACAGAAAGTGCTAATACTTCGAATGAATTAAAACGTACCATACACCAATGATTTTCCTTCTACGCGATATTTACAACAAGAACAACTAAGAGAGTTCACTATAGTGTGGGATGACAGAAATGTATTTTGCCACAATGCTTTCTTCATTTCTTTTATTCATCATTGTTGCTTATTTTTCATCGTAAATACCATGTATTCCTCTTCACCTGATCAATAGTTTTTAGACCTCAAACCTAAATGAATTCAAACTCTGGACGTCATTCGAATGCCTAAGTCACTCACAAGGGTGATAGGATAAAACAAATCGAGTTCCCTAAAGCATGGAATGAGCTGTTTCGTTGTTAATTCTAGGCATAGCTTTTTAAGCCGAGATTACACGATGCATTTACACGCGCGGGTAGATGCGTGAACACATTCACCATCAAAATTGCACCGTGTAATCACTCAATATTGCGCAAATGCGTGAATGCGAGCACAGAAAATAGCCCCTGTTCTATTTTGGTGAATGTGTGCGAGCAATTTGTAGTCGTCAACAACAAAATCAATAACAATAACTGAAGTTCAGGTATGATGTTGTCTGTTTTGTAGAAGTGGCGCTTGATACTAGTAAAACAAAAGAAATCGCGTAATGCGTATCTAGAAAATGGTCGAACTTGCGCGAACACAAGCATCGTGTACACACTCCTCAAGTGCGAGAACGCGCATCTGTCCAGACATCTATTCACGAATATGTCCAGTAACGTACTTGCGCGGGTAAATGCATCGTGTAAACTCGGCTTTATACCTACATTTTTATGTGCAAAGAGTGTTTTATCTTTAACCTTTGCTTGATCACTAGTTTTAATAGCTTGGTCAAAACGAATTTTAACTACATACACGGCGGTTTATTCACCTATGACGCAACAATGGTATTGAAAAAAGCTATGGTGACCAAATCTTTAGCAAAAAAATTAATTATAAAAAAATGGCATTATAAAATTGTCACTGAAAGAAGTAAAGGAGAGAAATTGAGAACAGAAGGATATCAAAATGATCATAAAACACAATTCCACCTTTAAATAAACAACAAACAGTTGAGTCGTATCAACGAATTATCATCCATTTTGGAGAGCGAGTCATTGTGGGAGTCATGTGGATCAATATCGTCTGAGGCTTTACGTTTCACCGTATTTCTCAGGGGGAAGAAAAAATTCCCGCGCTTATCTTTTGGGGTGACCCAGAGAGTTCGGGAAGAGGTAATCACATACGTAGGAGTTACGGGCGTGACGCGGAAGACCGAGGTCACGTCAATCCTAAAAGGGGTCATCTCTCGTCACTATCGCTGAAAACGTTTATTCCGTTCAAAAATCCACAATAAATAATGCCTGACACAAAAACGGTCACACTGCGCAATTTTGCAATATATGTCTAATTCGTCAACACGTAAAAGTTTAAAAAAACAGTTTTTCTTAACGTCGGAGAGAGGAATTATTTCTACACTGTAAAATTCCATCGTAAAGTTTAATAAAAAAGTCAATTGTAAGGTTTAAGGTTAATTAATATTCATTATTTGGGGGAGACAACCGACAGCTAGGGTCATTTATGACTTTTAACATTAGGTACAGGTAGGACAGGTAGGAATATTTCAGGGAACGGAAGGGTGGAGAGAAAGCCGGTGTCGGTATTAGCCTGCTCTCAACGAATACCGCCAAGTGGATCATGGTTTAACGTCCCATCAGACGGACGGAGTGTTGAACTCGATGCTCACCACGAATGCACTTTCAAATAAAAGCGCCAAGGGGACAACGGCCAAACGTCCCATCTAACGGACAGAGCACTGAACACTTTGCTCTGTCCGTTGCTTTCCACTCAGCACTCTTACACCTACGTTATGCCCGGTGAGCCACCGCGAGGGTGTGTGGCAAGGGGTGAAGATCACCAAACACGCATTACTTGCGTGCAACTCAGGCCTACAATGCTACTACTTCCTGGGGGGGCTGCGTTTCAAAAGGTCGCGACGGGATTACCTCGAATAGGTAACCAAGGAGTCACGTGATATAAATATGAATGTTTTGCAAATTTAATGAGTCTGAATCGTACGTTACAATATCATTAACTGTTTTCACTTAAGCTTTTATCATCTGTCTCGACAATAGAGCCCACAGAAGAGATAAAACACAAGTGTAAACAATGAATGAGGTTGTAATCAGCGATTTCAACACAATAATTTACGAACCATTCGTGTTTATACCACGTGACTCCTTGGTTACCTATTCGAGATAATCCCGGTTTCAAACACAGCCCCCCTGGAGACACATTAGATTTGAGGGTGACGTGCAACTATACGGTTAGTATCAACATAGTAATGAAGTGATTACTGGTTATAAAAGCATTTCTCTAGATATATTTATCTGTATGTATTCTCCTTTAGTGTAGGTACGGGCTCACTAATGAAAAATCTCAGCCACTCCCGAATCATGGGGTTGGAATAGGATAGTTTACTTCGTCAAAGAAAACAGAATTAATTAATTGCGATGTATTCATTATGTGCATATAATTTGGATTAAAATCCTAGTTAACTAGAAAATTGAATGTTAACTTGAAGTTCATTTGAAACATCTCAGACATGGCGGGATTCCCTGCCTTCTTGCTGACGTAACAGGTATTTATAGTTTACGTTGAGAGGTATAGGGAATATTCCTGAACTCTCTGAACTTACCATTGTATTTTAGAGCCCCTAGGCTCTAGTAAACATGTATTAATAAGCCTATAGAAATTATCACAGCTCGGAAAATATACTCCGTTAAACATGGCATTATTAGTCTTTTTATTAGCTCCTACGCTTCCTCCTCTGCTACCGTGGAGCATGGCGTGAACTTGGTCGAGTTAACGGCAGTTATCGGCGAATTTTAGTAAAACTTAGTAAAATCAATACTAACAGTTTTTAAATAAATAAACTGAATAAATAATTTCAAATTCAATAAATAAAACTAAATATAATAAAATAACTAAATGAATTTTTATCAGATACATACTTGTTAATACGTTTACTAAACTTGGTCAAGCCAAGGCATAATTTTCTAAATGAATACATACAGACTATTTTTAAACAAATAAACTAAATAAATGATTTAAAATCAAATAAATAAAAGCAAATATTATAAAATAAAGAAATGAATGCTCATCAGATACTTGTTAATAAGCTTTCACCTGCTTCCACGGAATGCAACGTCTGCTTAGAAGCGTCCGCAGCATCACCTAGCGGGAGGGATGGAGTGTACGGACCTTTGACGTCACACGTATAATTTACCTGCATGCAATAGTTTGCCGTCGCGTTTTCGTGCCGTTGAACGTATTCACTTTTTAATTAATGAGGAAAAGTAATTAACGCCATTTTAAAATCTAACGGCTTAAAATACGTAGATACTCGAGAGGTTATAAACTTTTGATTAAGACAATTAAAAAAATATAGGAAACTACCCTATTCCATTGGCTTGAGACAAGTCTTCGCATATGATGACCTAGAACTGTTGTTGGCATAACTGTTTCCTCTTGTCCCATAATGGGATGTAGGGCTTAGGAAGTCGTGTCCAAATCCAATACACTCTCACTCAATGAAGTCTCTCGCCGTTCTCAAGGACCCAGGAAGGAAGAAACGGAGTGTTTGGGGGAGGAGGAGGGAAGCACAGGTGTTCGGGACAGTGGACGCATGGAGAGGATCCATAAACAACAACAGCAGAGGGCGGACAAGTGCGAGATGTGAATTGGTGATAGCTAGGAGGAGAGAAAGAGGGTCAAAGGGTCACGTGAACTTCTACGGGAGTGAAGGATGAACGTAGGCACCCACAAGCTATTCAGCCCACAAATAAATTCAACCACAAGGTTTGAAGTTGATCAACTGTATCTCGATTTTATTTTCCAGAATTAATTCGCATATTCTGTAATTATTAAATATTCCTAGCAAAACCCCTTCTTTTGCAACATTCCATTTATTTATAATCAGGTTTATACACGTTATGATGGATTTCTATGGAGAAAAATTGATAATTTAGGGTGTTACTTTGTGAATTTCATTTCAATATATTACTAAAACACTTCGTGAAGTCCACAAATCAATAAAACTTTTTAGCTAACCCTGGTTTCTTCTACTATGCGTTCATTTACCAGGCTAAGAAATAATGACACGATATGTATAGTCATCTCCAGGGGGAAAATTTTGGAATATTTAATTTAACCGGCCCGTTTAAGCGTTCCTATCTATCGACATAATACCCTGCAAGCCACCGTAAGGGTGGGTAGCAAGACGTGAACCATCACCAGGAGGGTCGTGTTTCATACCGTGGGATCATTTCTAATAGGTAACCAAGGAGTCACGTGATGTAAACACGAATGGTTCGTTAATTTGGTGTGTTGAAATCGCTGATTACAACCTCATTCATTGTTTACACTTGTGTTTACCTCATCTGGGGGCTCTATTGTCGAGAAAGACGAGAAAAACTCAAGTGAACACAATTAATGATATTGTAACGAGCGATCAAAACACACTTAATTTGGAAACTATTCGTGTTTGTACCACGTGACTCCTTGGTTACCCATTTGAGATAATCCCGACGGTTTCGAACACAGCATCTTGAGTAAAATAGCATAAATACAGTTACGAGACACGTGAAGTATTCGCTATAAATGGTATTAGCTGTTAGTTAATACAAAATAATATAAAATATACGGCTTAGTCTGTCATTTATATAAATAAATCAAATTAATAACATGTTTTCTACAGCATCCCCAAAGTCCTCCAGACAGCAAGAAAGGAAACCAAGCTCGCGCACTAGGAGATAGTGGGAAAAGCAAAATCCCAACACCATTTAAGATAAACACGTCTTCACATTTCTCTCTTCATCATTATCAATAGCTTTCCCTTCTCCGAACATTCCTTCCCAGAGCCTGACCTCATACTTGTGATTTTCCCTTTTACTCCCCATCACATCTACGCCTTTGTATGTTGACTCTCTAACGTTACCTAAACCTACTCTAAACGTTACCTTACCCTCCTCTCCCTTGATTTCTCCTTAACCAGGGAGGTTAGAATGTGAACAGACATACGGACTTGCTACTCGCGATATTTAGACAGATGTTTTCTTGGATATCATGTCCCTTGGAACATTTACAGATAATAATCGGTAATAATTCACATTCACTCTCATTCGTGACATTAATTTTACAATTGAGTTGTTGTTTAAACATCGATTAAACGATTAAAACAAGGTGTCAATGATTGAACAATAATTCATAAAAATAACCAAATTAACAACAACAATATTTTAACAGAAACTTAATAATAGAAAGAAACCATTACTTGTTAATTGCATAAGCGTTACATTTTATTTACGGATGAAGTTGCCTTTATACGCGGTAGAACTAAGAGTAGTAAGATGAATAATGGATTTTTATTTAATTCGTCAAAGAAACGGAGAAAAATGCGCAAAAACTTAAACTAGCGCAAAAAATATGCAAAATCGCTAGGTTAAATTCAATACAGTTTTAACTGTAAAATTAACTCGTAGGGGAATCAAAAGCTTTAATACCACACTTCAATAGGCTTAGGAAGATATACTGACGCCAATATAGACATTAGAATACGCAATGTTTTATGCGTAGGAGGTCGAGTATAATCCTTCTCAAGCAAAACCATTCTGACTTCATTGTCACCCATAAGATAGCATGCAAATGTCTTCTCCAGTGCATTTCTAAAGCAGCGTTTACACGTAGCAGTTGACTGCTATGACAGTCGCGAGATGCGTGATATATCTATATCGCTACTGCTCTGATGCGTCTGCACCAACTTCTATGCAGCTTAAAGCTGCTATTTAGGCGTTGTCACAACAAATAAAAAGAATTTTATTTCAATACTGATTGATGCTTAAATTTTCATGAAATTCTTCAAGCAATAAATTCCATTCACGATTATCTTCTGTTCCCATTCTTTTAAGAGTAGAATTTTCCCTTTGGGAAGGCATATCCTTGTGATTATATGCAAATTCCCGATATCATACGTCGTGTATTGCTTTCCGCTGGCGATTGTGCTGGATATATTTCTGCTGGAAGTAGACGGGCTTCAACTTTGCTAATAGCTCGAACTAGGTTCAATAGTGTTCGACATGTGTCCAGTATCGACCTGAACTCGCATCGCAGTTGCTATTTAAGGTGCGTTTACACGTAGCAGTTGACTGCTACGACAGTCAACTGCTAACAACTATTAAACCCCACTCGCATGTGTAAATAGCTTGCGATGCGAGTTCAGGTCGATACTGGACACATGTTGAACACTATCGATCCTAGTTCGAGCTATTAGCAAAGTTGAAGCCCGTCTACTTTCCAGAGGAAATGTATCCAACACAATCGCAACAATCGCCAACGGAAAGCAATATACGACGGAATTTGGATATGATAACAAGGATCTCCCCGAAGGAAAGATTCTACTCTTTAAAGAATGGGATCAAAAGATAATCGTCAATTGCATTTATTGCTTGATGAATTTAATGAAAATTTAAGCATCAATCACTATTGCAATAAAACTCTTTTTATTTGTTGTGGCAACGCGTAAATAGCGGCTTCAAGCTGCATAGAAGTTGGTGCAGACGCATCATAGCAGTAGCGATATAGAACTGCTACGTATAAACGCTGCTTTACACATGCGAGTGGGGCTTAACAGTTGTTAGCTGTTGACTATCATAGTAGTCAACTGCTACGTGTAAACGCACCTTAACTTCCTTGGTCACGATGCACTATCGACATGGAGGTGGGGGAGGGCACGGCCTTTCGTTGCGTAGGGAGAAAGTTACATTATAAATTCGCAGTCATTATTGCAGGGAGGCGATCGACAGCTAAGGTCATTTTCGTCGTTTAGTATAGGAGAGTAATTGGGTAAAGGTAGGATTTGTCAGGGAACGGAGGAAGGGCGGGGAAATACTCGGCATCGGCAGAAAGGCGCCAAGGGTCCACGATTTAACGTCCCACCCAACGGACGGAGTACTGAACTCGAAGTGCTCTCCACATAACACTCAAGTAGGGACCGGTAGACCAATAATAATCTATCACTGCCAGTATTCAAAACTCGGGCCCTCTATTTCGGACGCTAGTACTCTAGCTACCACTCCAACCCGGTTCTCTGTAGTTTTTCGCTAAAATAATTATGATGATAGGTATATTTTGCGTAAAATAAACAAAAATACTTTGCACAGTTCCACAATTCATTAAGCTTAATGAATTGTGGGCAAGGTAGCATACGGTAAATATAGATTTATACTACCTCTGTGGTTGAACTTTCGGTTTCACTACTTACACCACTTACGCCATCATCAGTGGCGTACTATGAATGCACCTGGCGATGCCGTAACAACGTTCAATAAATTGTGGAACTTAACCAAGTACTGGTGTTACGTTTGTCCAATGTACAGTGGTTGCGAAATGTGACTGCTAAAAAAGTTCAATTTATTAATGATGATACAAATAAAAATTAGTCAATTAATACGGTATTGAGAAAAAAATTATGTATTTCTAAAGAATGCCTGTGTTATCAATCAGCAAGAAGAGTATTCTCAGATAGCGTTACTTAGTTTGAGGAGTAATAATAAAGTGATATAGATTTGTGAATTCCACTGGTTTATTGCTGGTACAACCGGTTCCAGCCATCAGGCCACCATTAAGTACATGCATCTATATCTCTGTATCATTATGGAAAAATTCCACAAAATAAGTGCGCATAAGTTTTATTTTGGTATGAGGAGGTCTTAGAGAATGTTACGGAGGGTTATAGGGGAGGAGAAAGGGATGGAAAACGGTTGAAAATCAACGGTACGTAAAATATGGATGCCCCAAAGACAAATAAGATAAAATGTGTCGCTGAGAAATTGTCAGAAAACGTGAATTTTCCGCTAAAATTTGAACTATCAAATCGTCATTTGGCAAGTCTCTTCTGGGAACGGGAAAATGAATATCCCACTCTAGTGTGACGTAACTCCTTTGAGGAAAAAGGCAAGGAACCGCAAATACGTGCACGGAATACGGGTTCATTCATTACATTTTATCTTGGAGCAAGAAAAACGATGACCTAGTAACATCAGCCGCAGTTTTCCAAAATGTATGTCGACACGACACGTAACGGCGGGCCGCAAACGCGTGGGAATGAAGTCAAAGAGTGTTTTACGCAAAAAAAAGTCATGCCCGAGGTTGAAATGCTGGAAACTATACTAAAATATGCTACAATTTTTCATATAGTATTAATTGACGCAACATTCTGGGAATTGATCGCACGAGGTCTGAAAAAAAAAGTATTATACCTTTTTTCGGCGTAAAAAGTTGATGATCTAGACCAGAGGACAGCAAACTGCTGCTCACAATGAAAATCCCGCTCTTTAAGTAGATACACGTGGCACTGAAATGAAATTTAAATTGAAAATAAAACTATCATAGCTTCATTTGTGCAATTTTATGGATATTATTCATTTACCCCAACCTCATTTTAAAATTTCCTAACTTACAGGGATATATTAATGGCTTCCGAATAATTTTTATAAAAGGAAAACTTTAATTTGTCATTTAAATTGTAAATGTAAATTTCATTGATAGTGAAGAAATGGTTCGGCTCTTCCATCTAAAAATTTAACTAAACCCTAATCTAGATGGCGTTTCCAATTCTTTTCCTACTTGTGTACCCTTCGGCAGTGCATTTCCCTGATCTGTAGTGCCACTTATCCATCAGAAGTTATGCAGATTATTATATTATGTATTATCCTGTATTATCCATATTATCTTCATGCACAATAAATCCTCTTTGTACCTAAGAGGACGTCTATGTGTTGAAACAAGTACCTACTACCTAAAATAAAAGAGTGCGGAAATAATCTGATTTCAGTGACCGTTCAATGTACCCTCTCTTTTTGTGTACGATTAAAACGAAATTCTTTAAAAATATCTACCTGATTCATTTCGCAATATATAGGTACTACATACTATTTATCCACAGTCTATAATGCGTATTATATTTATTTTTTTAACGACAAATGAATTTATGATGTATTTATCTCTAAACATAGGGTACGGCTGGACCCCTCCATTTCCCTATCATTAGTGAAACGCAACAATTGGCCCGACCCCATCGTTAGCGTTACGTAATTCATTTGCGGCCAATTAAACTTTCGTCGCATGCCCCTAAAACATCAAGCAAGTGACCTCTGAGGTACTCGTACCCCAGGGGGGTTATTTTGTAATCTCACTTTAGTGAGAATACGTCATACAATGTCACTTTTTCGTAGTTAAACTCCGCCACCCAGGCGGCGTGACCATCTACGGATCTCAAGCGGTGAACTGCCGGTCATGTGCTGGTCTTTCAGACGATTCATCCGCTCTGATCCGTATCTTTCGACTCTTGATCCGTTTCATTATCTCCGCCTGACATTAGTTCCCGTCTCATCTACATAAATAACGTGGCATGGAGCCACCATCGTTTCCACTAGAAGCTTGAGTTGGAAAAAAAGGCAAGAACGAGAAAGATACAATCGATTTTTAATTGTATTTTTGGAAATTGCACAACGTGAAGAACTTAAACTTTCTTAAATCACGAATTGTATCTTATCAACAAATGATTTCTTGAATGGAACACTATTGAGAAAATGAAAAATGATGAAACATTATTAACGTAAAATGTAGCGAGAAACAAATGCAAATTCCAATATTGGTATAAAGGAAATTATCGGACATGAATTATCTTGACAGGCCATCCGAATAATTAAAATGATATGGACAAACAATTTTTCACTCACCTTCACCGTATTCCTCCATTTTTGAAGAAAGCGGTTGCCGTTGCCAGGCACTTGTTTGTTTATTCAACGACAAGCTTCGACAATTCACGATCCGTTCGTGAGCCGATCATTAAGAGAGCGAAACGGATCTCCCGCCTTCCCGCAAAGAGTCATTAAAAAGGTGAGATTACAAAATAACCCCCCAGGTCGGGAACCGCTGACCAAGTCAGAGCAACAATATAAACACATAAAAAGAACTTTCGTGCGCATGCGTGGTTTTCCTTCACATTGTATGGCCACCATTCGCGTCAGCAGCCGATGGAGAAAAAACGCGAAGCAACACATATTCATCTCACTCATCTCATCAGTGGTTTAGAGTTAGTCCTAATCTTAAGGGCACTTTACATCGGGAAGAAAGATAAAAGGATGGTGTTGAGATATGAAATTTTAATAGATCTGTATCGATGTTATTAATAAAGAACAACAATAGACCAAGTTGTTGATCGGTTGTCATGTCCTAGAACGGAAGTAAGTTGAAGTCGCTGCCTTTTGTTTAATTCCCCGGAGACAGAAAGTAAGGTTTAATTATCCAAAAGATGCGAATGAAGGGGTTATGGAGCCTGGAAAGAAACCCGGAGTCGGCATTAGCCTGCTCTCACAATCAGTGAAAGTACCAAGAATATGACGCAGTAGTGTACAGGGAAATTCTAAGCCCAAACGATAAAGAATATATAAATGATATCCTACAAGCAATTGAAAACTGGTGTGATACATGGCTGTTAGAATTAAATTTAAAAAAATGTCTAGTGATGAATTTTTGGAAAAAGAATAGATCTCCTCCTAGCACTTACAAAATAAGTAATAATGAATTAACAAATGTGGAATCCATTGAATATCTTGGAATAAGACTGTCACACGATCTTTCCTGGGGTAAAGACATACGTTAAATAATGGATCAAGCGAATCGTAAACTGGGATTCATCAAAAGAGTACTGGGTAACTGCGACGATCATGTATCAGAAATCAGCTTCTTTTCCCTTGTTAGACCTCATTTGGAATATGCTGCCAGTGTCTGGGATCCCTACGAAATCGGTCTAAATAACGAACTTGAACGTGTGCAGCGAAGATCGGCAAGATTTGTAAAGGGCCGGTACAATAAATATATTAGCGCAGTCTATTAAATGAATTAAATTGGTAATCATTGTCAGAAATTTAGTTGAAATTTAGACTTAATCTCTAGAACAAATTCCAATACCATATTTTCAGTGATGATGTTAAATATATTTTGCGAACCCCAACGTACTATGGTAGACTGGACCATAATCACAAAATTAGAGAAATTGATTGCCGAACTGACAGATTCAAAATATCCTTTTTACCTCGTACAATTAGGGATACGAATAACGATAAATATATCCAGTACGAGTGTAGCAATAGAAAACATTGCTAGCTGCATGTTGGCATGAGCACTTAAAGCTAACCCAACTAACAGCATGTTTTTGCATGTTTGTTTCTACAATTTTTATATATTTTTAAATAGTGAAGTTTAGAACGGTATATAGGTAAATACTTATCCTTTTTTGTGCATGATATGTAGTGCATGTTTGGTTAGAATTCAACCCCTGCCACACACCTTTAAGGTAGCTTGCAGGGTATTATGTAGAAGTCATCTAGATGTAGACGTCCCATCCGACGGACGGAGTACTGAGCTCGAATGCTCTTCACAAGGCAAAGTGACCGGTTCACAGATGTAAAATATCAGCCACTTCCGGAGTTCGAAACCGGAACCTCGGGGAGGAAAGCCAGTACTCTGGCCATTACAGTAACAATGACCAAACATTTGGAGGAACGGTACTGCATCAAGTTATGTATTGAACTCTGGGATATCCCAGCCGAAGGATTCATCAGGCCTTCGACAATGGGGATTACGCAAAGTAAACAATGACACAACCGTTAAAAAAAACGTCCAACGTCCACGGAGAGGAAATAGCGTTCCGGTAGATAGTTGAAAAGCCGATATGCACCTGTTATCGAGAAAGTATACACAAAGATCGTTAAGGACCTTCGTTTGAAAGTCGTATCTTTTGAAGCACGTTAGTTCATCTAGGTGTTATATGAAATTTGGGTGGCTTAAAAATTCCTACCTCTGTCCGACTATCCTCTTAACCTAAAAGGCGCAAGTCTACTTGCATCTGCATGCAACCCAGTGCGCCTATGCAAGAGCGAAAGGCAGGGGGTGGTAGATCACCAGCCAATTATGATCTTACAATTAGCTGTCGGTCGCCTCCCCCATAAAAGTACTGTTACGCAATCAAAAAACTTTTCTCTGTGATGGTTTTCATGTTTTGTATATGTGCGGTAAGTGACAACACTATACGAGAAAACTATTAATACAAAAGTAACTTAAATTTCATTGCATCGTTTCCCATCATCCTTCAATTATTTCGCTTGCGTCTGGCCGTGCTCAATATAAACAACAGTCGCCACAACTAAATCGCACCTATACAATAGCGATGAGCACGTGCTCCTGTCAGAGCTAGGGTCTGACACGCTTATCTTTCAGCTTCTCTTCTCATTAAGTCTTCAATCGTACAATTAAAATTTTATTTATTCATGAATCGTGATATTTGAGTGTTTATCCAGAGTGTAAGTGGATACTGATCGAAATGCTTTGTGATTATAACATTTCACCCCCCACTGTCCTTCGCTAACATGACGCCCATAATTCACATATGGTCACTAACTTTGTCCACTTTATCCACCATGTCTTCTTATCTTCATTGCATTTTAAATTTCTTTCTTTGGAGTAACTATAATACCATATTTTAATAATCACGAGCTTACAACAATACTTAGATATCCCAAAATCCACCACCCATTATAATGAAATCTTATCTTATTGTGATGTGAGTTGCTCTTCTCTAGACCTCATTTATTTAACGTTTATATCCTTAAGATATACTCCAAGCACCATTTGCTGCACCTACTTATACTGAGTGTCAAGCTAGCAAACTCAAGGGTATGTGGAATGGGGCGAATTATCACCAAGCAGGTTCTATAATGGATTTAAAGCTGCCAAGCCAAGAACAACGTGCTATTTTTCCATGCCCCGAAACAATTAGTACCTACGAAGGAAGCTTGGCAGTAGCTTGAATGCATTAAGTCATAATTCCGATCAAGAAGGAAACTGCACAGTAAACAAGCCTACGGAAGTTACGAACTTATTTAACATTCATAATACGATACTACACCCACATTACTCTCAATTAGCCAACAATTACACATATGTTGTTTATCATGATCTCTTTTTGTTTATGGCATAAAACACATTTTTAAATATTCCCTAAAGGCAGTACCTCAAATCTTGTTTCCCTGATCGCATTGGGCGTAATACATGGGCGTCTTTATACAGTTGAAGTCAACGGAATAAAGACCAGCTTCAAATTAACTGAAAATATTCATTTAACCTACGGTCAGAACTGCGATTCCCCTCAAAATCACTGTTGCATGCTTATTAAAGAAAAAAAAAAAGAAAAATTGTCTATGAGGTGTAATAAAGATAAAAATCAAATCTAACATACGTTTCGTCACACGGGTGCCCAACAGAGGCTCGAAATAGGTCAGGGACGGGAAATGCACGTCATTTCACCGTCTTTTGTTTGCTTAGCGCTCCATTCCATGCGTCTATATGGCCGTGAGATGTACTGTTGCGTGCGACGACCTCGGGTCGCAGGTGTCGTTGCTCTGCCGGACGAAAGAGAGCCATCAAACCAACGAAGATTCATATGGATATCGGCTTGATGGTGTCCTTGGGATATTTTTATATCAACCGTTCTCTAAGAGGTGAAAGAGTACTATCCTGTTATCTAGGAGGCCGAGTGATAGACGAATTGAGAAGAAAACAGTCAGCAGAAAAGCTCAGACGAAGAGGGCATCCTATCGAAAGAAGACTTAGGGCCGCATTCAGATGTCTCCACTACATCGCTTAGTCGCAGCTTCACTCCATGAAGATTAGTGCTCCTTCTCCTGCAAATTGGCATTCAGCACCACTACTTCCACTCCTTCTTCCGGAGTGTTGATGGTCGCTATGTTGCCAACTCGACTCAAGTGTAAGCAGCGACATTTACGTAATCCTGGTTACGGTTATATACGGAACTAGGTGTAAAATAGAGGGAGTTTTGAACATCAATCCCATGGTCTCCATTGGATTGTATAAATTTTATTATATTATTCTGATATACATGATCAATAATTTAAATATTATTAGAATATCAGTCTCTTATTCGTAAAATAGCTATTCTCACAGTCAGTACAAAATATATGCAATAAAAATAAGGATGGCACATTTTTCACACAGTTATAATATTGAATAACATTGGTTTTTATTAACAATCCATACTCTTACGTACATACACTCCACATTAGTATGATATTTAATCTTATGCATTCTAACATGCTCCTGAAAATGTGCAAAACATTAATTCTTCAAAATTATTTGTTACCGCTGGTATTTTATCAGTTTCCAAGCGACGTCCCTGGTTCGAAACTCTCTCTCACCAGAACATTTCGCCCGATCACCCGAACATTTCGGTAGATACTTACAATTATATGATTGCAGAGCTTAAGTTCTTTTTTCTCTTGCGATTAGTTTTTCCAAAAAAGCACAGTGCTGGAAAATCACGGCACCAGGCAAATTAGAACAAATGTTGTACGTGCGTCGGGACTGCGTGGCCAGAGATACGGAAATTAAAAATCACGATCACACTTCATGCTCTTCCGTTAATTTCGTACACAAAAAACTACAGGGCGTGCGGACGTATTTCCGCCACGTGCTAATTACTTACGTGATTTAGGTAAATAACGTAATTAACTATTTGACGTTATAATTACGCAATTTTAGCAAATTACGTAATTAGTACGTGAAATAGTTAAAATTCATCCCGGGTAAACAGATTAAAAATATGTAAAACCAGGGACAGTCGTACAACGAAACTGCGACGAAAAAAAAATTGGAGGAGGAGAGTTCCGAACTAGGGGCGTCGACACTGGGAAGCATGCACCTAACCCCTAACCCAAACTGCCTTTCAAACTCCCAAACCCAAACTAAAAATTTTGATTCATACCCAGAATCCGTAATCAAGATATTCCTGCCAAACAGTTTCATTGATCGCACACAAGTTGATATCAGTGTACTCTTGCTATGTTGCTTGATATTACAAAACGTATCAATGACGCTTAATAACCTTATATCGCATGAAAACAGCGTTTATATTTGCGAAGCGTCGACCATTATACGCCGTCGGCCATGTTGATATTCGATGTAGTGGTGATTTTAGGGTGGGTATGGGTACCCTACCACTTTAGGCCGGCTGTTACTACAACCGCAGTGAGACCGCCACTCCATAGAGCTTCTGAATACCATGTAGTGTTGATTTACGTCATAAGGAGTGGAAGCTTCACTCCATTGGAGGTTGTGAATACGGCCCTTATACCTGGAAATAAGGGCCATATTCATAATCTCAACTACAGTCTCGCTTCTACTCCTTACGTCCTAAAATCCCTGCGAGTCAAATTTATGTTCAGTATCTACCTGCATATGTGGTATTACTTCTAATGTCAGCATGAGGCTGAGAACTGAATTGAGCTGCAGAATATGGCCGGGCCATATTCAGAATCTCAACTAAAGTTTCATTTATTCTGCTTTTGTCACAAAATCACTATTACGAGTTTGAACGGAGAACCTCGATATGGTTCGAAGCGGTATACTGCAAGGTAATACCAACTTTGCAGGGTAAATCTGCACACCAATTTGACTCGAAGTAGAGATTTTAGGACGCATGCAGTGGAAGCGAGACTGTAATTGACATTCTGAATATGGCCTTAAAAGCGTGGGAGTAAGGAAGAAATTCGTCAAAATATACATCTGGAATACAAATCTTTACGGGAGTGAGGCATGGACGATAACAGCAGCAGAGAAGTTAAGGTTAGAAGCATTCGAAATGTGGCTTATCAAAAAAATTATGAAGATTAAAATGGATCGGACGAGTAGCAAACGAAGAAGTCCTGAGAAGAGTGGAAGAAAAGAGAAGTCCGATGAAAACTTTTAAATGATGATAGGACAACCTGATACATGTCTATGAGATAACCAGCAATCACTTTTATGTATTTCTTTTTCATATATTCGTTTATCAATTAGTGTGTTTCATTTTGTTTTTCTACTGTTTGTTTGGTTTCACATAGTGATGGGAGAGGAGAGAAGGGATTGTTTGAGGAGAGAACATGTAGTTAAAGGTTGATACCTCTACATTGAAGGATTGAATATTGATATTGGAGAGACAAAAATAAATAAAGTTCAAATTGGTATAGCAAATTCAATTTATAATCGCTTTGTCACGATAAACCTAATCGGAAAAACCTTAAGATGCTAGGAGCTGATGAAGACAATCGTCGAAGAGAAAGTGAAAGAGAATAATTATGTAAATACTTGTATGAAGAGGTTAGCCAATAGGAGAATTTCGTGGAGCTGCGTCAAACCATTCTTAAGATTATTGACTGCTGATGATGATGTTGGATTGCCAGCATTTAATAGATATTTATGTATGATATTTTTATTGAATAAATATAAAATACCCGATGATGGATATTAAGCTTCCAATAATAATGATAGGTAGATAATGGTGATAATGATGACTCGTTATGTCGGAAGCAAGTAGGTAAGAATGTAATGGAGGAGACATCGCAGTTGATTTGAGAATCCAGCAGCCATCTTGGTAAGTCAGGACATACGTGCTTGCTACTCACGATATTCGTACTGATGAAGTTGCCTTTGCACGCGGTGAAACTTATAGAAATAAGTTAAATCATGGAATACATTTTTTTAAATCGCCAAATAAGCGGAAGAAAGTGCGTTACACACGAAAAAAAACGCCAAATGTCCTTTAAATAGGTCAAAATCGAACCATTTTTAGTAATAAATCAACTCACAGAGGAATAAACTGCATTAACATCTTCCTTAAATAGCTTTCGGAAGATTAACTGATGCCGCTTCGACGAAATAAATAAAGCAAATACAAAGCTAGCTCAGCTAAAAGCTAAAGTCGGAAAAGCAAATACAAAGTACTACATTATTCCAGTCGGTAGGGATGGAAAAAATGCTTTTAAACTACCAAGATCCTTCAAAATTAACAAGAAAAGAATATGTAGATAAATAGAGAACCACCCAAGTACTTGCCTTTCATCAGTTATAGAACGCTGAGAATGACGAATCAGTTTCATAGACGTCAGCAGGGCATATCCAAGAGAAGCATGTGCTTATGGTGTCCCGTTAAAGCTGTTTTCCACAAGAAAATAAACTGCGCATTTTAAGCAGCATCAAATCGTGGAAAATGCATGGATGGCCGCATGGAAGTAGAACCGGGACTATTTTCCGTGCAGTCGTTCAGTTATTTAGGAAATTTTCCACACTGCTCGTTGCTTAACACCAAAGGGAGCCGCTAAATGTGGCTCATGACTCATATGCGGCTCTTTGAGTGCCTAAGTACTAGTGGTTTTTACACAAAATTGAAAATATGGATATTTCATATTTTGATCTAACAATGCATATACCATGTAAATTCATACATGCGTGAAACTGAGGTAGTTTTATTTACTGATACGAATTCATAATGGAGAGTTAAATCAAAAGCAAAGCTGCCTTACAGATATTTTCTTAGCTAATGCAAACTCATACACGAATTAGAGAAGTATATCGAGGGAATTTCGCATGTTTCAATAAAAAAATTATCAACACTAATACTCATTATGATATTACATTTATTTTCCCGATTTGAAATATTTATTAATGACCCTCGAACAAATTGAAACTGTTGTGAGAGATGGGTTTGGTTTTCGTTTCAAAAGTTTTCCCAACCCTGATCTGCACTATGCGACCCTCATTGCGCTGTACTCTTTGCATGAGACTGCGCAATGACATGCCTCGTTCGAAAACGTCCTCAAACGTTGCGGTCACAGAGAAAGGAACCGACTCAATCCCGTATCAAGCGGAACCAAGCCGTCTGTTTGCACCCCACACTTTCAAACAAAGATAATGGTCTGCCGATACGCCACTGGGGACCAATGTCCTGGGCTCCACAGCAGTGGACCTCACCTGCAGCAAAAGCAGAAAGAAAATGCTTCATCGCGTCCGGCTTGGAAAGAAGGCATCAACGAAATGAAAAACCCATTTCATTTCTCCATCTCTGATTGGTCTCGCAGCAGACCTAAGCATTTCCGGATTCTTGAGAGCAAACGTTTTCTTTGAAACACGGAGTATGCCCAGTAACCAAGGAAGTTAATGGAAGCGATATCTAAGGTGATTCGTAAGATAAGGTTTATTTATAAATCTATGTATGGACTGAATACCCTTGCAAGTCACCTCGAAGGCTCTCAGGCGAAGGGAACTCTTTTAACTGCCATTAATCACACCGAACTTTAATAGCATCCAGATAACTAATCGGTGATTATTCTTCATTTGAATAATCCTCTTGTACTACCGCGACGTCAACAAAAATACTGCTACTCATATCACTACTCACCCATATCTATGATCTGTAAAAGAAATAGAAGGGGGCCTATTACGTTTCCCTGGGGAACTCCCCATATTACTTGGATTGTGACGGACGTGATATCATCTATATCGACTCTGATTGCGTCCATTTCCTTCCTTCCGAATTCCTAACTCAACATAAAACATTGTTATTACTAATAAAACTCTCCAAGATTAATTTGCTACGAGGACCTTTCCTGAATGCCTTTTTAAAATATAAGAATTCCGTATTAACCTCAGGATGGTGGGCCATAACAGATGCCATAGACATATGAGATTACTAATCACGCTATGTGAGATTCTCTCATATATCGAGTAGCTTTTGCTAACAATTAAGCTGAGTAGATGAATGATGAAATGAGACTTGGATGCTATGCAATAACGACGTGAAATATTGGAAAACGTTGAAATGTAGATGTGAAGGAGAATGCAGAAATTGCGACGAAACTGCAGGTATATGAAGAGGTTTAGCATGGTTGGAGTGGAGAGAAGACTTGTCAGAATTAGGAAGAATCGAGGAAGTGATCTTATTTTAGAATTTATGCTAGAATTTAAACATAAATCAGAAGGCAGATTAGGTGTATAGAACAGGTACTTAAGGGCGATGGAATAACATTTATTAGCATTTAACATTAGTCCCTTAACATTTCTAGCCAATTTTCACTGCCCTCACATCAGTTCATCATTTAAGCCTATCTCGTAAGGAACTCATATACTGGAGGCGCACTATAAATTGGCCTAACATAGGAAAAGTAGCTAATTTCTCGTATAAGATGGACATATATTCCCAGTTCCCTTTTCATAAATCCCATTCTACGATGACCAATGATTACCCGTATGTGCTTACCCCATGAATGAACATGAGTAAGTCTTATTCCAAGGTACTTGATGAATTCTTAATTTGTTGATTTGCCGATTTTAATATAATAAATGCTAAGGGGAGAATTATTTTTTCACCAAAAATTTATTAACAAAATTTATAAATTTTTCAAACTAAATTCCAAGGTTAAGATTAATAAAGTCTTTATCGAAGGTAGATATTGCAGGGTAAGCTGGAGTGAGGAAGAAAGCGAAAGGTTTTTTAGATTTTATGAATTCTGGTAGTAGATATACCAATTTGGAGGGAGAAATAACCCAGAAATTGAGCCAATAGATGAATGAAATGAATAGATAAGTGAGGACATCCTGCTGGAATCCACACTAACCAGAAGAAAGCTATCAATAAAAAAATCAATGAAATTTCAACATTATTCCCTTATGTTATTTAGTTTAAGGGCTTTCATATTTACTAGTAGGCATGAACAAGGCCGCCAGAGTTAGTCTTATCAGATGAATAATAACTGCCTATCGTAGAGCTACTATTTTCAAATAATGGGGGCGTTTACTCGGAACATTGGGGCTCCGGTGCCTGTCGCTAAAACTGGCATCACGCTGACGCCGGGTTTTAGCCCATCCCTTATCCCACTCCTAAAAAGTTCAATCCTTTTCCCATAAAACCCACCTATCCTTATCCAGCCAAATGATCTTAACTGCAGGTCACCTTCCTCGAGTAAACAACGAAATGCGTAACGTAACGCAACGCAACATAAAGTAGCATAACTCGACGTAGAATGACGAACTCATCAGGTTTATACGCGCGAAGTCCGTCGGAACCAAAATCCGAGTGGAAACTTATGAGTCTGGAGTTCCTTCGGCTAGACCGCTAGACATAAGTTGCGCCAGGCAAACAGTCGAGATACGGATTCCGCATTGGAGCACGTGCCCAGACCGACTTCCACGAACTTCGCAACCTCCTAATCTTCTCCTTAGTGACCTCACCTCAGTCAACGCCTGAATATTGTTTCGCCAGATTAAGCACTGAAACGAAGATTATCGATATCGCATCGCGTGAAAAAAGGAGGACTCGCATTCGATAAATTGGAGTCGTCCACTTATTACATAGCGTAAGGGGAGAGGCATCAGGCCACCCCTGGGAGATTAGAATGCACCGGGCATCTCGGCTGATTTGTGAAGAAAGATCGGCCATATTGGTAGGCACAGACATACGGGCATGCTACTCGTGATACTCACGGATGGATGTTTTTGCACGCGGTAAAACTATAGTAAGTGATAGATAATAATGGAATGTAGAGTAGTAAGATATTAATGGAATATAGGTTCGAAATTCGTGAAGTGAACAGAGATTGTGCGAAAAGACAAACAAGCGCCAAATATGTCGTTTCTGATGGTAAAATTCGAAACAGCTTTTAATAATATACACAAATCTAGGGGAATACTCTGTCTAAATCCTTCGGAATATTATCTGACGCATCAGCGATGAAATTAGGGTAATATTTCATTTTTATTTATGTTTTAATACACATTTAGTCTCCATAAGAGGGCGTATGAAATGCAATATTTTGTGCCGTGGAGGCGGGGCCTAATCCTTCCCATGTACCCACATTCTGGCTTCATTTTCACCCATAGCATGCATGTGCCGCATTCAGTATATTCTAACCTCCTTGATACTTCTGAGACGCATATATAGTCTAATTGGTTACAATTTTACATGTTTAGTACTGCGGAAAATATTTTTTCGACTGTTATATAATTTATTTACCGCAACAATAAAAACGGGGCATTGTTGTGCTCGCATTGTCGGCGGCTTCGGGCGCGGATGGATTCGTAGCACGGGAAGCGTAGAAAAAAGCTGGATGATGATGCGTCAGTCTCGGAATTGTTGAGGGTGGGCAGGGAGGGGACGAGAGAAGATAGGGGAGGGAGAGGAACAGAGATATGAAAAAGGCGGTGTTCCGCTTGCACAGAGTCAGGCGACCCCGCTGAACCGAGCTGGATTAGGTCACCGACAGTGGAAGACAGAGCCTCCTCTTCTTGATATACGCAACGCACGGGCACTCAAATCGTGACGCGAGAGGACTTTTAAAAGTTCCAAAGTTCGTATTTTCACATGCCCGAGCGTTTATACAGTGGGACAGAGAAAGACGACGAGACTGAAGTCTTGAGACGTGACTGTGGCTCTCTGAAGATTTCTGTTGAGACATGATCTCTGTTCCCGGACGAGACGTGGGAAAAACTCCCTAAAGGGTAGATTAACGGGGCGGGCTATGCAAATGAGCCACAGAGCTTAGAAAGTACTGAAAGCGGCAAGCTATCTTGTCAAAACCATTATAAATTGTATTTGCTATATCCCTTTGCACTTTATTTAATTTATCGGTCCAATATCTATGCTCAATCCTTCAAATCATAGGTATCAACCTTCAACAACATGTCCTTCCACTAACAATCCCTTCTCTCCTCTACCACCACTATGGCAAACCAAACAACATGCAAACAAAATGAACTACACTAATTGACAAATGAATAAAAAAGAAATATATAAAAGTTATTGCTGGTTATCTCATAGACATGCATCAATGCTACCCTATGGATGACATTTCAGTCAGAATGGGGGTATTTGGGAACTATTAGGCCCCACCTCCTCGGCACAAAACACTGCTTTTTGTATTGCCTCATATAGAGACTTCATATTTAATCATCAACAGTCAGCTATCCTGAGATTGGTTTGACGCAGCTCTCCACTCAATTCTCCTATCAGCTAATCTCTTCCCATTTACGTATTTCTTCTCTTACACGTCCTTCATCACTTGTTCTAAATATCTCACACGAGACCTTCCTTCGCCGTTCTTCCCGTTCACTTATCCTACGACAATTGTCTTAATCAGGCCACCATGTCTTATGACATGGCTGATTAAGTTGTCCCGTCTTCTTCTCAGGGTGTCCATAAGACTTCTCTTTTCATAGCATGTTTATTAAAAAACAAATAAAAAATGAAATCGTACTCAACTTTCATATTTTCAGGCGCTAGATTTTGTTCCCAAGTCTATTCAAGGGAGGTATTACTCCTTTGCTTCTCCTGGAATTTAATGCTATTCATAAAGGCTGGTTCTAACTTAACCCATTTACACTACCTATTACATCTACGCAATACCAAGCAAGCCACCGCGAGGGTGTGTGGAAGGGGGTGAAGATCACCAAACATGCAACTAAGAGCTACCAAGACCTACTTGATGCTAGTGCCATGCAACCGTTCAACTAAGAGCTACCACTACAGTCTACTCTAACACTATTTCACTAATTTATCCTTTGGCTTTGCTGCCTATTATGTTCTCTTACGGTACGCGGGAAAAATGACAATTTAATTCTATCGGTGCGGCAATCTATCTCTATAATCTTATTTATATGGTCAAATCTAGCATAACTCGCACGGGTTTTTAATATATGCAGAACGTTTTCAGGAAAACTATCCGTTGTAGATATCTGCAGGAGATTTAATCGGTACCTTAACCTACAATCTGATAATGATTCCCCACATAATTCTTCTATAAATTTTGATACATTGCTAAACCTATCGTACCACCTTTAGCAAACCTAGCTGCTCTACGCTGCATACTGCCTAGTTCTCTGATAAGGTGCTTTTCACTTGATATCAGCTGCACTAGTAAATTACCTTACCAAAGAGTGTTTCTAACTATGTGATAATGTACCTATTAGCGTATCCTTGGAGATTTTTCATCCTCCATCACATACCTTCAAAATATCTTGTTGGGTACACCGCAGATGTAAACGAAAACACATTCGTGATAGCTGTATAGGCTAACCATAAATCTCGTATAGCTACTGCTGACGGCCGAGCATTTCCTGGTTGCTTGGCCTTGAGAATTTCCTAAACTGAATGAGGCATGGGGAAAAATGGATTCTGGAATTTAACGAGGATTTGCACGCATAAATAGAGCGTACATTTTCACTGTGAGAAACCAGCCTGAGAGACACAACTTCCATCTTTTATACAGCAATTGCCTTGGTAAAATTATTCATGATTTCATAACACTGTGGCTGGCTGGAAAAACAATTTCGAAGTAGTTTCTAGAACTCAGTCGGAAAAGAAGGTTTCAATTCCAATGGGTTAAAAATAATGAGGCGAAATATGTGTCCAAACGAATGTGAATGACATTTTGACTATCATTTGAGTGTTTCTTTAAATGCGCTTAAATTTCAAGCAGCTCGTATTAACCATCATAATTTTTTCAAAGCGGGAATAGATCAGATCGAAAGTTTAAAAAGAATATTAGGACTGTGTACGTAAAATCACTTAGAAGGAAATAAAATGAGGCAAGGGATGTTATTGAAATCATTCGGACAACTAAATGATTACAGAGAATTACGTATCACAACTCCTGAAACAAAATAATTCCAACGAGAGGATTGAAGATTCAACAGAACTTAATTGGAATATTTATACTAATGCTCCTTCACAATCCTGATTTATTGTATCCCACAATATTGACAATGAGAGAGTTTGTTTATCGGTTACCACCAACTAACAATCATGAGCAAATACGCTTCGCTCGCCATTGTTGTCCTGGGCTAAACAACTTTTTTGCGTCCTCGTCATAAATGTATTTTGCAAACAAGAGATACATGTACTTAATTAGATAAAGTCGTTCAGCCTTGTCCGATAGATGGAGCACTTTCCTGCCGCTGAAAGAAAGCCTTGGTTATGGATTCCGATATCACTGCGTGGTTTATACGCTGCGGCGCCGAGGTCGTTCTAAACGACACAACCATTACGCTGTTTGATGAATGTGGAGATGCACAGTAAATATTGCAACTAATTAAGTAACAACTTTACGAAATGCATGAAATACTGTTGCGGAAAAATAGCCCGTTCCATTTTCATGCATTGATGTAATTTAAAAGATTCGCTGCTGTTTCGAACCGTTCGACCCAAAGTTCGTTTCCTTGATTAATTCCATTCATGGTTCGTTATAAGCCTAATAAACTGACCCTTATATCAGAGATACTGGTCTTTATTTCAAGTAGACACTGGAAAAAAAAGTTACAGCTCCAAATCTCGCTGATAAATATATTGGTGTATAAATTCGGGTTGATCGTGAAACCCTACTTCCCAATCAGGAACATAGCCAGGGAGAGTGCTTTTTCAGCACCCCCTCCTCCCCCCCCCCACCCCCCGCCGAGATTTTTTCCAAGTAATTTTGTTGCTCTGATTTGATTTTAACTGGGCATGATAATCCGGATTACACTGCGTATAATTCAAGTGTTAAGTATCTTGTATTGCGATCACTAGTTTCATGCATGAGTATGGTAACAATTGTTCCCTGAGAGCACACTAAAAATTGTAGACGTCTAAATATTTGGTATATTTAACGTCTACATATAACTTCACTGATTGAAGTTTGCTGTAGACCAAGAATAGACCTAATGTAGACACGATAATCTAATGACGGACACGGTCGACCAAATTTGAAACAAAAAATTACCAACCAAAATAAATGTAATATGCCTAATATGTATTCAATAGTTCATCATGAGACCCGTTTAAATATTTATAAAAAACGGAATTGCTGGTACATCGGCAAACATTATTTCATCATTATCAGTCCATTACTGCGCTTAAACAATATCATCTGGTAGAAATTCCTCTCATGTGGCTAAGTTGGCTGCGCACGCATTGGATTTTTTCTTTTGTTAAAAATCGTGCCCGCACATAGAACGCAGTAAACACACGTAAACATGTGCTGAATCTTATTGGAGTGTAGTTTAAATTTATCATCTCAGTGTTTTTTACACACTCTAGTTACATAATATACAGTTGTCTTATGCATTCTTTCTAAAGAATAATTTGGTTCCGGTTCATCCACTAGGTACTTGTGTACTGAGGCTGTATCGTACTGGTAAGTGCACTCTTTGAAATTCAAGGCTATGGAAATATGTCCGCTAAGAAATCCGTTTTTATTTCTGTAGCGTCTGCGTTTTATTGTCTTTACAGATTTCCTCAACTGTAGAATACTTGTTTTCCGAAGTTACCTGTAACGTTACGAAGACGTTAAAAAACACGTCGTTGAACGAAGGATCCTTGAAGTTTCTACGTTTTTCAATTTACTGATAGAAGATATGGTACTTTAGTGGGGTATTTGGACCTTTTTCAATTAATTTATGCCAAGTGGGGTTCCGTTTTGTTTGGTTTGCAATATTGCCGAGTGAATAATCGTGTTTGGCAACAAAATAATGTGATATCAGTGAACTCTTTCTTTTCGTTTAAAATTTTGGTCATGCATAGACAGTGTCTTCGAAAATGCAGAGATGCCATTGATTGTGCGTTGAGGTGCTGTTGTGTAAATTTTGTATAATTCATTTGCTCTGGGCTTCTGATAGATAAAGGTATTTATCATTATATTTTTGTTATATGTTGATGGTTTCTGGCGTAATTCCTGTACAAGCGGTTGGATTTGTTGTTTTTCAGGCATTTTTGTCGAAGCTGTTTTTCGAAATAATCATGTAAATTGTTTTTGTTCACACGAATAGTACTGTACTACTAAGTTTCGACTACGCTACGTAATTTTCAGTTTACCTGACGATGACGTGTCGTAGAAACGTACGTAACGTAGTTAGTATATTAAATATTAAACTACGTAGTTAGTACGTAGATATATTAATATTCTGTATTGAAAACCAAAGCTTACTGCCTTGTTACATTTTTGTGTTGACTATCGCACTACAATGAAAGCTATTTTACGTTTAAATCTAGTATGCTGAAAACCTACATTAATGGTTACCAGTAGACCACGAATGGCGGACATTTGAACCTTATTTCAACCACATGTAGACGTAATGTAAACCAAAATAAGACGTTTACATAAGGTATGAAGCAAACCTTATGGTTTGCTGTGTACCAGATGTAGACGTTAAAATTAGGTCTACATTAGGTTTGCTGCAAACTTTGCGTGGTTACCAGTAGACCAAGAATGGCGGACATTTGCACCTTTTTTAGACCACATGTAGACGTAATGCAAACCAAAATAAGACGTCTACATCTGGAATTCAGCAAACCTTATGGTTAGCTGAATACCAGATTTAGACGTTTAAATTGGGTTTACATTAGGTCTACTGCAAACTTTGTGCTCTCAGTATTCTTTTCAATCTGATATGTATGTATGCGTTGAAATTCTGTTATGGGGCCGGTAAAATTAACCTCTTCATAACACGGTAAGCAGTGAACTTTACCGGTGAGAAACGTAGGAATGGGCACTGTGAAAGTAAACATCAAGCATTGAAAATTAAGGTAAGAGGGTAACATGTCGGCACCGAACGGACAAGGCTGATTTGTTTCAAGTTACACTACACTAGACTTAGACCCTCCCCCCAAGCAAATTTATGGCTACGTGCATGTTCCCAATTGATCACAACAGATTTTTTCCAAGTATAGGGTAGACAGAAGAGTGTGGTATCTTTCCAGTGGAGTGTGAATTTCAGTAGCGGATTTACTAACACTGAAACGTGTATTCACTATGCATGAATGCACTGAGTAATAGGCAACCAAGTTTAATGTTAAAGTGTCTGTTATGTATCGCTGCTTCAAAATTACCGGATCACATCTATTCTGCATATTTGTTACCGCCAATTGTGTCGATGAAGAAAACTTTAAGCTCCAAGTAAATGTTGAACCAAAAATCATTTCTGATGGATACTGAGAATTGCTAACGAAATTGATGTGGTGGCTACGATACTGGCCTCTCATTCCGAGGGTCCAATTAGAATCACGGTAACAGATTTTTCTGGTAGGTATGCCAATTCCTGCTTGAGTTTAGTATGGAGAAGAAATTCAGAACTCCGTCCGTTAGACGGGAAGTTAAACCATTGATCCCTTGGCGCCTTTAGTTAAGAATGGGCTAATGCCGAAGCCAGGTTTCTCACCTCCCTCCATTGAGAAATTTTCACCTGTACCCAATTGACCACTTTTCCTGAAAGGAGAAAATGACATTAGCTGGTAATGATCTTCTTCAAGTAGCCGCTTCCCTTAAGGAGGTTCCACCGTGACTCCGCGATTCAATATCCCGTAAAATAGCTATGTTATTTAATAAATAAATACCGATCCAGAAAAACATCTTTACGGAAAATCATCTATATGGTGCTAACGCATGCATAATAATTGTATGAGTATGCTATCTTATAGCGAGTTGTAGTTACAATCTATTTTTTACAAGCTCTTTTAACTCATTTTGACTTGGGAACATGACTGACGTGTTGTTGCCACGTTTAATTGACAAAGTGAGAATACAGGCTCAATTCCGCTAATACGTTTTCTAAAATAAGTTAAATATTTTCTTACTTAGTTTTAAACTATTCCCTTGCAAATACAACTCTTTGTTTTAAATTTTATTAATATTCGTATTTTTGAAAATTGTTTGGCAATAATGACGCAGCTACCATTTGGAGGCATTGGTATTAATTACACCATATCAATAACCAATGAAATATTTAAATTGCGTAAAAAATATAAGAAGGATCTTGGTAAGGTATATTCCGTAATTAAGTCGGTAAATAAGCTTTTAAGCACGTTCCGTCACAAGTACCGCTGCCAATGATAACAACATACTTTAGCGCCACTTTCACGTAACTAAGGGTTTTCTGCTTTTTTTCGAGCAAACATTTATTAATATCAATTAAACAAGTGTGGTAATGCGAGCACTTTTTTATAATGCTAAATGCTATATACAATTGCGCATGTTATATTAGTTTTTCGTCAAAACGACATTTCTCTTTACATTATTAATCTGCAAATTTTACTGCAAGAGCCATGCTCTGCCGTATAGCCACGTATAAAATATCGGATTTTCAACGTCTTTTTTCTTCAAATATATTATGGAAAGGCCAAATTATTTTATTGCCAATCAATAGAAGAGCCAAAATATTGCGTATCCTGAAAGTTTCACAAAAATGACATCTACTTCATAATTCGGTGGAGCCACCTTAACCAATAACATAACCAGTCAGGCACGTACTCAGAAATTTGCTTCGGAGGGCTAAGTCTTGCGCAACTTGAAACAAATCAGCCTTGCCCATTCCGTGCCGACATGTTACAAATCTCTTCCCATAATTTTCAGTGCTTGGTATTTACTTTCACGGTGCCCACACTTATCTCTTCTCACTGGCAAAGTTCACTGCTAAAACCGGAACAACAAAGTTATGGGAAAAAATTTCTGGTTCTGAAGCACCAGAAGCCCCCCCTCCCCTGGCTACGTGCCTGTAACCAGTATAACCAGTGTTCAAACAGAAGGTCATCCTAGTAGGGGAGGGTAGAGATCATCATGTACTAAGCCTAACGGCGTGTAAAATTCTCCAATTAGGGTTTTAAGTGGGTCAATTTATCTTTCCATGTGCCACTGGGGATTCTCATACAGATCCCAGAAAAATTACAGAGCTTGGGTTGAGCTGGGCGCGTTAAGCCTCTACCTGACTCGAACTCAGAACCTCTGAATAGTAGCCCAACCAACGCATATGACATACGACAACACGTTTACAAGCTCCAATTCCAAAGTAAATGCATTTTTCCAATTCCTCCAAGTACTCGAAACCTCTAAGATGTTCGTCATAGAACTTATCCGTAGCGTTTTCTTCCGAAGCACTAAACTACTCCCGCAGTAACTGACTCCCTGATAGCGCGAGCGATAACGCGTGTACACAAATAAGATTGACCGCAACCGAGCGCGTACGAAGAGGTGCTTGTGCCCTTCACCAGTTGGCAGCACCGATTAACGCATCCTCCCTTCGACTACGAGTATTTATGTATTTAATCGGTCAAACTTGGGTGAGCGCATCAAAAGTAATAGGTTATCAATTCCACACTTAAATCAGAAGTTACCGAAAATTATTACACTCATTGATTCCTCGAAAAATGTCAGAAATAAGGTTCCCCTACAAAAACATAATTTCAATGACCATTTCGTTCGGTTTTGAATTTTGGATCTCGTAATTTAGGGTAGGATGCGGTAATGGCTAAGGATCATATTAGAATATATTTATGACATGGCTCCACCAACAAATTCGTTTTATAACTGACTCTAGGATTTATTAATTTATCTTAGTATCATAATTCCAACAATTATGAAATCATGTATACCCTCGATAAGCCATTTTTACGATTACCTCAAGGATTGTTTGTGTATTTGTTACCAGTTTCCGGGTATATTATCTTCGGTTACCAGACTTATATGTGACGTATATGGTTCTCTTCATTGGCTGCTGTAATGCGATTGGCTGGTCTCAGCCAATCACGCATCGCGTTTATTCCACCGCGTAAATTTCCAAATCAGTCATCATCACCGGGAAAAGAAACTTCACCACCCGATTAGAGAATCGGAAACAATAAGAGCCGGTCAAGTTTTTCGGTGATGTCCATAGCCAGAGATAAACATCACCCAAGCCACAGAATCCGGTTCCTACCATATTATCTCCGTTGATAATGATTCGATGTCCTAAAAAGGGTTGTTACATAGGCTGTTACATAGGCGATAGTATTGGCTCCAATTCCGAGGACCCGGGTTCATATTGTCGCATTGGGAGAGATATTTCTTTATAATCCTGATGCCTAATTCAGTGTAACGTGGTGAGCATTTCATGTTCATAATTCTGCCAGTCGGACGGGAGGTTAAACATTGCGGACCCCTTGACGCGTTTCGTAAGGAAAAGGCTAATTCCAACGCCGGGTTTCTCTCCACCCTTATTTCCTCCTTTCCCTCCCATTCCCGCCCTTCTACCTCTCCTTCCGGTTGAGACGCTTTTCAAATCGGGACAGACTTGAAAATCCACATTTAGTCCAGAAAATGATCCCAGATATGAATGGGAACCCAAAGATGCCCTTGTAAAAGGAACTGGATAAACCAAATATTTTAGTAAGTGTTTCACACAGCGAGAGGCTTGGAACTTGGTGAGCACTACCCTCACCAACCAGATAGAATTATTCATTTATTTCATTACGCTGGCGAGGAAAAGACTTACGGCCGAAGTCATAGAATTTCAGTTTAAACCCTCAATTGGGTAGTTTAATTTAGGCCGGGTTTAAATCAATAGTACCCCGGACTAAAGTCTGGTATCCAAAGTCGGAGGCGAGAGGTTAAACATCACGGACTAACTAACTCCGCGTGGATTAACCTTCCCTTTAACAACAAATAAATTTTGATGGAGGGATGGAGGTGGATTTGGACATATTTTTGATGCAAAGAATGATCTTCAAGCGGCTGATCCGAAAACCAGCAAGAATAAAAAATCCCAAGGTAGCAGCAGAGTTATTGCACTTGCTCCTTGATAAGGATAAAGTTATTTTTTTCCAACATCAAAATCACTCAGAATTACCTACATCTCGTGACTTCCTAGCACGCCCTATTACGCTAATTTTCCGCCTGAGCTGATATCGATCTGATGAATGGGCCCCGTCCGGCCCGGAACGATGTTTACCGGTCCCCCAATTCAGCCGACCGGGAACGCCTTCGGTTTATTTAATTTGAGCGTCAAATCGGCGAGATCACGCAAACTGGAATGTCGCCTTACTGTGTTCCGGAATAAGCATGGACGGATAATAGATGAAAAGGACGGGAACGTGCTCGGTGTGGGAATGCAGATCTACATCGACATAATACCAGCAAGGGTATGTGGCAGGTACTGTTGCGTTCTGCCGCGACGGTACAAACAAACATCTCGAACGGTGTTCGGGTATTTAAAATCGAAGTCGGGTATGTCACACACACGTAGGATAGGTTTCATTGGCAGCTTTACGTAATTTAGGGAGTCTTAGAGTACATTACGGTCCCAATGGTGCATTCTCACCAGCATTAGGTTCTGATAGTGACAAGTTACCAAAGAAGTTTAGGCATCTCAAACCTACTTCTACTAATATTATCACATATTCCACCTACGCCATTCTCCTGATTCTTCCTCTTCTTCTGTACAAATTTCAGTACTATCTTCTTTGCACCCTCTTTATCTTTTCTATCCATATCCACACCAACATCTCAAAATCCGATCCTCTTTTTTTTCTAGATCAGTTCCCCATTATTGAAAAGAGTGAATGCTCGGTGTCTTCTCCGTTTGGTTTCGACGAGCAGAAAAGAGCTACTTGGACAGATAAGTCATGTACATGCATAAAAAGCTTCTTCTGCATGTTAGCTAGATCCACCAGTATAAATGCATGAGTGCAATTGTTTTAGATATATCATTGAATATTCTGCTCGCAATTAGAATATTTTTTATTAGATTTCTGCAGTATCTGTCCGTCATGATGTTAGTTTGAAGTGGAGGGGCTGTGGTGCGTATGAATTTTCCCTTTTCCATTGGAACCTTTAAGTAGACCTTTTTCAAAGCAGATCTGCGATCGTACCACGGTCGAGACCCATAATCCAGTGCGCCATACCACTCTTAATTGACCAGAGGGCATCGGTTCGCCTTCCGTGCCATCAAATCGCTGTAATCCACTCGTAGGACAAGAGGTCGCGCTGATGACATGGGAGCAACGCGAGCGCTGCCAAGCGGGAGTAGGGTCAGATGCAATAATGAGGAAGGGAATGAGGAGAGGGGAAGGGAGGAGTGAGGGAGTGACGCAATAATGAGAAGGCGGAACGATCTGATTGGCTCGGGGTATTGGTGTCCATTCTCACGGACGATTGGGCGGGAATCGCTTCCTTTAATCCTTCGGGTAGAGAGACGCCCGTTGCTGAAGGATCTAGATCACTGACTGGCACGGAACGATGAATTGAAGACGGAATAAGTTTCATTCCTTGAGAACTATCAATGAAGATGTTAAAAGACTTAGGTTAGGAATCAGTATAAGATCGTAGGTTGAAATACAGACTAAATATTCTGAGGAAATGTAAGTCGGATAGCCTTCCTGAAGATTACTAAGATATAATGAAGAATTAGCTTTGAATTATTTCCGCACTTTTTATTCACCAACCTTGGTTTCAGCCAATGATTGCTATTTTCAAGACGCAGGCGAACAACGGAACGCGTATATGTACTTGCTAACTTCGGAAATATCTGTCATTTTCGGTAAATAAAGGTGTGGACAAATCACATGGATAAATATACATTATGAAATAGTCCCTAAAGGTAGGAGCTTTAGATATAAGCTTCCTTCGCGAATGAGATTTATTTAATACACGCAAATAATTTACAACACTACGCTGGGGTACTTCCATGACTGAGACATTAAAAATATCCCATTCATGAATATCAATACAGCGTACTGTTGTAGGTAACGAGATTATAAAGATAAAGTTAGGGATATAGATATTAGGACAGAGGCTCAAAATGTCATTTTTTCCGCGTACACTGAAGGACAATTATAGCGTAAATGCATGTTACCGTGGAGATAATTAGGAAACGTGATGTAGATTCAACACTCTTTCGGTAGGTTAGCTAGATCCTCCAATGTAAATGCATGAGTGCAATTTTTTCAGTACCACCTTGCATATTCGACTCGTAAATGGAAATATTTTTATAAGATTTCCGCATTAACATTCCGTCATGATGTTAGTTTGAAGTGGAGGGGTTGTGGTGCAGTTATGAAAAAACAATTTTCCCTGGAAAAACTAGTTTTCGCGGAAAAATCGGCAGGGTAGTCACTAATGGCATGCTTTTATTACTTGTCGATAACGCATGCTTGATGTGGAATCACCCCCTGCCACACATCCTTGTTATGGCTCGCATAATACTAAGCAAACGTAAAAGATCCTCCTCACCAGTTGCCTAAGACAGTGCTTTCCAATGTTTTTTGCGTCGAGACAGACCTCACAAGCATAAATATTTTCGCGACACACTCAAAAGGAACAATTTTCTATTAAAATTAATAATTTCTTCTATTACACGCCTAACGGTCCGACTACACACTAACGTCAGAAGCCTTTTTATGCAGTCATATACGAGAAGATAACAATCCAAAACGGAATGTAAATACTTTATCCATACATCCATGATGAGTAGCATTTGAGATAGCGTTAATATCGCACCTAAGGACTAAGTTGTCAAATGGAACTGATAAACCGGGACTAAATTTTTAGCACATTTGCAAAATGGAAAGAGCAACGAAGCGAAAAGGGAATTACTTTGCAGCCTAGCTCTCCTGTACCATGCGTCGCCTCAACCAGGACTAGAGATTAAACGTTTTTCGGCACATTGTTGTGCTGTGGAACATCAGTTGCGAAGCACTAGCTTAAGGAATCCCATTCAATACTGATGACGACAGATTACGAACATATCAGTGGAGGTATGGCCATACATTTGAAAAAAAAGCGTAATGTAAGTACTTAACAAGTAAAAAGTCAAAATAGTGATATCTTGAGCTCGAGTGGTACAGTTCACGCAGACGGTCAGTATTTGGTCTGGACGAGAATAATTGTTGAATGTAGGACAGAAAGAGAATAATTAGGTTGTGAAAATAGGCATTGAGACAGAGGAATGAACTGATCAATGGTCTAGTGAAAACACAAGTACAAAGATCCAGGAACTTAAACATTTTGTAATGTTCTTGTTTGTAATGTGCTTTAATTGTTGCTAAGGAAATTGAAGGAAAATTATACCTAAAGGTGGACGTGATGACGAACGAAGATTAAGGGAAATGAAAAAGTTAATCATTGGCGTATTATGTTAGATCCACCACTAGATGGAGGTCACTCTTTCCGTAATAGCGAGTACATTTTGAAAGGTCTCGGCTTTGTTTGGACAGAGACCAATCAGTCGGCCAGGAATATTGTAGTGCACCAACTTAGTTACTGGATAACAAACGACTTCAAGTCAATGCTGTCATCTTTTCATATCCCCACTCGGCAAACCTAAATTATTTTCTAAATATCATTAGGTGAAATGACATTAACGAGGTATTACTTGAAAGTCAAATACAACATAGACAAAGGTAATGGTTTGTAGAACAAAGGTTAGGAAAAATTAAAAATTATAAACTTGGGGAAAAGCTTGAATAGGTGCTCGTTTCTATAGGAAGTCAAATTACCGGTAATGAACTAAGCAAGAAGGAAATACGTAACCAGTAGAGGAGCCCACACGAAGTGAATGAATATTCTACTAAAATAAGATCCTACTTATAGTTGAGACGCATTGGAAGTAAGACAATACCTACTTCATTAAAACTTGAATCTGGAGAATGCTTCTTTATGGCAATGAGGCTTCTGCAGTAACAACTAACGACAGGCAAGACTGGAAGAATCCGAAATAGCGGTGTCATAAAAGTATCATAACGATAGCTGAACAGATTCGAGTAAGAAGTAATGAGTGTGAGAAAACAGATGCCGGCTGAAAACTTAAAAGGAATATATAGGGGGGACCTATGCTATAATTGTATATTTAGTCTATGGTAGACTGGACCATAATCATAAAATTAGAAAAATTGGTTGCCGAGCTGACAGATTCAAAATGTCCTTCTTTCCTCCTACATTTAGAAATATGAATAGCAGTAAAGATATCCAATAGTACAAATACAAGTGTATCAATGGACAGAATAGGTAGTTGCATGGTGTTATAAGGATTTTAAGATAACCCAACTAACTGCATGTTTTTACATGCTTGCTTTGCTATTTTTATATTTTTTTTAATTGTGGAGCTTAGACTAGAATATAAATACTAATCCTTTTTAAGCATGATATGTAATGCATGTTTGATGTGAGTTCATCCCCTGCCACACACCTTTATAGAGGCTTGCAGGGTATTGTGCAGATGTAGATGTAGTACATAGAGACATGATGGTCTGATGAAGACGGTCGTCAAGGGAATAGAACCAACAGACATTGTCGTCAGAGGCTTTCGGGTGCAGCTGCGTATAACGCGTTGTCGCAAATGAGTTGAAAAAAGGTACAGTATATATGGAGGGAAAACCATACGCATGCGATGTACTTACGCGCATAAAATTCGGTATATTAATTATGCTTGCACTAATACTGTTGTATTATCTGAACTCATACGGTCAAATGATGCATTCTAATTTTAAAATTGAGGTTAATGTACAGGTCCGCTTCCTATTCTCGCTAATGGAAAGGTACCTTGATAAAAACTTTATATGCATTCTGGGCTTTCTGCTATTCTTAGTTTTCGCTACTGCCTGAGACCCGATTTCTTGTGACACCCGTTCGTCGATCATTCTCCGGTTTTAGTAGACTGCAGACTCTAATGTTTATCTGAATCTGGTCGAAACGCTAAACACGTGATTGCATGAATATGTACGTACATATATAGGTGCATTTACATTACTGTATACAGATACCTTTACATTAAGAAAAACGTCTACCGTAATGAGATCGATAAAGAAGTGGTGCTGCTAAACTCCAAATATTCTGAACATTCTGATTTGACGTAAGTTGGCAGCCGTAAAAAATTTACCAACGTAGTATGTGAAAAGTAACATATTTCACCAAAGACGTTGGGAACATTTGCTAGGAGTATCGCCTTATACATATTCCATATACATAGGCATTATGAAGATTAAAATTCAAGTGATCTACTTAATTTCTGTACCCCATTTCATATTTTATTTATTTATTGAACTCTAAAAACAGTACTAAGGCCTTCGCATTGAGTTATATGAAATATAAATTATGAAAACAATTTATAATAATAACAAAAATGATAAGAAACAGAACATTTGAACAAGAGTAATTAAATTGAAAGACCTTCCAGTTCTTAGCAACGTTGCCATATTCACCGGAACTTGCCGGCTCCTTGCTCGGAAGAAAACCGGTAGTATGTTCTTTGAACTTATATACTAATGGTAAACATCCGATGACCTAGGCTGGAAAAAATATAGTATGTGCTTTAATATCTCGTGCACGTTTCCTTAAGTTTTTTAGTTTTTTAACGAATTTTATCGGGCCAAAATTGAAATAAAAATTTTTATGTGAAGGAAGGTCATCATACTCCCATAAGGACATTGCATTTCAACGTGAAAAACCTTCATTTCCAAATCCATATATCCGATGGCCGATGACATTGCAATATTTTCACACCATTCGATAGGGAAAACGATGGACTATAATATATGTTTTAATCAGGGTAGGTTTTCGGGCATGCCTAAAATGAGGATTCCTCCGGAAGGCCGTATCACACCAACTATTGCCGGACGGTTGTATAGTCGACCAATCAGCGCCAACCAGCTCTCGACAGTTAGATGATAGTAGCACGTCTATTTCCAACTGGCCGGTTAGGCAACCGTGGCCAAAAGGAGCTCGCCTCGTGGTCACGTGCTGTTTGTGTTTACATTTCGCAATATTTTCATTGTTACCATTTCAACTGCATCCTACACCCTAAAAATAATCAGAATATAATTAAAACAGCATTTAACTCTCCTGCAACGCCTATTTTTTGTGAAGGATGTATTATAGTAGCATGCATTTTATTGTGGTGAGATTAAATGACTTAATTAATTTGTATCTTGTATCTGAGACAGAAATTTGAAATCTATTTGAGGCAGCATAGGAACAAAATGTAAACAGAAACCACGTGACCGTGAGACGAGATCTTATTGGCTGCGACTGCACAACCGGCTGGTTAGATTAGCGGTCAGTGTGATTGGAAATGTTTACACCAACCGTAGCCAGGAACGGCAACCGTAACCGGCAACGACTAGTGTGATACGGCCTTTAGGCATCTGCCACTCGTTCGGTACGATTCTTATTCATGGTCCTGACCTTTAACATCCATCCCCTATAAAGGAAGCGTCCCCCTATGAATTAAGGAGGATATAGCGGCGTCAAGAGAGCGCTGGGAGGTAGAACGGAAAAGCATCATCCTTATTGAAGCGGTCCACTTAAATGGGGGCGAAGGGTCCATGAAAAAAGACCGACCCTGCGTCCGTCAATCCGAGCCCTCCTGATTAAACGGCATAATTTGCATGGAAAGCGTCTCTCGTAAGGGAAGGCCCCATCGTCCACTGCTGCCCTCTTTGATGGCACGTCTCAACTGGACATTTGCGTGGCTGAAACCATAGTTTTAAGACTTCAGTCTTCGCGCTCCTCAAGGCCGTCATAAACGGTCATTGAAACTGCACAAGTTGATATCGCTTCCGTTACAGCAGTCGTCAGCAAAAGTTCGTGACGTAAAACATTTCGAGTACACTTGCTTGACAGCTTTACACTGTGCAATCGTCGGCGTAGTATTACAGTGACAATGTACCATCAAGCTCGGTACTACCATCAATATATCGTATAACGTCAAGATCTATTAAGTAGCAATGGGGGCGTTTACTCGGAACCGAAATCGCTATTTTGTACAGGAAATTGTTCGATGCAAACAAAAAATGAATTTTAGTGAAAAAAATAATCTTCTAACCAGAGCCTTTCACTCATAAATCAAAATACGCAAAAGGTGACGCCAACCGAACGAGCTGCGTTAAGTATATCTACGTCATCCACCTCCCGTCCTTGACTGTTTTTAGGGAAAGGGAGGGGAGTGGAGGTGGAAGGTCTGCTCGCCCAGATCCTGTAGCAACTACTTTTATTGGCAGTCAGCTGTGTGTCCCCCATCGTGATAAGGCGTAGGAGCTTCACGGTCTCACAATCAGTTGTGATTGGACGAAGTGGATGTCGTATTAGTCCTTTGCACGCCCACTTTTCCGAAAGGGTTAAAAACACCAGTTTTTCGCCGCTTATAACTCGAAAAATAATTGACAGATCGAAGAACAGAGAAATACGGGTATTTTTATTTTACCAACTTTATCAGATAAGGCAACAAAAAATATGGTAAACGACCCCATTGGAATTGGGAGGGGTTGCAGGAATTTGTGTCGTCTCGTCGGAAGATAATTTATTAAATTACATTAATAAACAAAAAAGGATCGAATTAATGAAAATAACGGAGCGGCTAGATTTGTAAAAAGGTGCCGAGACTAATCTAGCGGTTTGTTCAAATTCCAAAGAAAATTTGGCTTGGAAACATTATCGTCAATATCATGGGCGTCCATGCACGGGGACAGGGGGGCCGCGGCCCCCCACTAGTCTCCAGGGAAAATATTTATTCTTTTTTGCAGGATTAAACTAATATTTTAGTAACAGATTTAGAAATTTTCATTCACTTCACATGTCCCAAAAATTTACTCCTGAGACCTCAAATTTACATAATTGTCCGGGAGAGGGTTCCTCGGACCCCCACTTCTTAAGGCTATGTATTGCCCCCCTCCTCCCCCCCCCCCCACGGAAAATATTGTATAAGTGCATGTACCCATGGTCACTGTTAATGGGGGAGTCGCCAGAAAACTAAGGTCATTTGCGCCATTTTGTATTAGATGACATAAGGGACGAATTAAGAGTGTGGAAGAAGGGTGGAGAGAAACCCAGCGGATATATTAGTCAACTCGTTACGAAAGACACCTAGGTTTAACGTCCGACTAGACGGATGAAGAACTGAACTCGAATGCTCTCCACGCAGTACTCTAATAGAGTAGTTAATATATCGAAAGCAGTCCTCTACCACGGGCGGGATTCAAACAGTGGCCCTGAGAATGGGGAGAAAGTACTTAAACCACCAAACTATCCCGGTTCCCAAAGTGTTCTCCGCAAAGCATTTAAGCAGAGGCTAATGTTTGAATCATATTCCACACGTACATCCACGGAGAAAAAAATTAGCACGCTGAGGTTTGCTGATGACATAGCACTAATCGCGGAGACAGAGAGGGATCTGAACAAGATTCTAGTAACCATGGAAGGGACAATGGCCATATATTAGCTGAAGATAAATAAGAAGAAGACTGATATTAGTGTGCAGCAAGAAAGAAGAGTACAAAACCAATGCCAAACTAGGAAAACAAAAACTTGAAGAGGTGAAAGAGTTCTATTATCTACCTAGGAAGCCGAGTAACCAACGATGGACGAAGCAAGAAAGAAACAGTTAGTAGAATAGCCCAGGCAAAGAGGGCATTCTATCAAAAGAAGAATCTACTTACAGCTGGAAATATAAGCGTAGAAGTAAGGACACAATTCATTAGAGCATATATCTGGAGTATGTTTCTTTAGAGTGACAAACGAAGACGTCTTCAGAAGAGTGGGAGAAAAGAGAAGTCTGCCAAAAACTCTAAGAAGAAGACGGGATAACTTAATCGGCCATATCTCGAGACACGATGGCCTGATGAATACAATCGTTGAAGGACAAGTGGATGGGAAGAATGGAATAGGAAGGCCCCGGGTGAGATATATGTAACCAGTGATGAAGGATGTGAAAGAGAAGAATTACGTAAATATGAAGAGATTAGCCGATAGAAGAACTAAGTGGAGAGCTGCGTCAAACTAATCTGAGGATTGATGACTAGGTAATGATGATGACGTTTTTTTTACGGCAATGAGACATGGACGACGACAGCAGCGGAGAAGAAAAGGATGGAAGCATTCGAAATGTGGTGTTACAGAAGAATTATGAAGATTAAATGGATCGACCGAGTAAGTAACGAGGAAGTCCTAAGAAGAGTGGGAGAGAAGAGAAGTTGCTGAAAACCCTAAAAAGAAGACGTGACAACTTAATCGTGAGACACGATTGCCTGATGAAGACTATCGCCGAGGGAAAAGTGGACGGGAAGATTGGAAAGGGCAGGCTTCGTATGAGATACATGGAACAGGTCGTGAATGATGTAAAAGAGAGGAATTACGTCAATATGAAGAGGTTGGCCGATAGAAGAATCGAGGGGAGGACTGCGTCAAACCAATCCTTGGATTGTTGACTGATGATGATGAGACAAAGTGTTGCAAGGGAACGCGACCGACAACTAAGGGGATTTTCCAACTAAGGATAAGAGGGTATTTACAAAATGTTGGGGATTTAGGTGGGTGTGGAGGAATCACAGCAAAACTTTGACGCATCAGCAGAATTTATGTCAAGTGCAGGTATTTGAATCCTTCCTTACAGGAAAAAAATCGTTGAACTGGTCGAACAACTCCGAGGATGGATACATAATTGAGGAAGCATACGTTATACCCTGTATTACGTACGAAGTCGGCGTTTGACCATTTGGTGGAACATACGACGGTGAGCTTTATTTTTCTCTCCTCTTTCAAACACATTTCCTATCCATTCCAGGATACACAAACACAATCTTATCCATTCCAGGAAATTCCCGGAATCGACAGTAGAAGGGATATCACACCGCATTAACGAAAGACTGATAAGTGAAAAGCACCGATATCGGCGCAACAATGCGTATTCTGTTCCACATAAAAATAGGACATTCGAAACCTTACTGGAACGTTCTCTCTCTTAGTTAATTGATACGACGAGTGATATTTTACCTGCAGTAAGCTTTGACCTCATTCCCAAGGCCTTGGGACGAGTTACCGATATACCAGTAGGTACCTTAAAACTGGCAGCTCTTGACATATAACTGGATTGGCAATATAATTATACAAAACATGGTATTCAATTATTTATACGATACTGATTATCTGTTAGTCTCTAAGTCCCAGTTAACCCAATCTTTACCACGGTGATTGAAATCAGAGTGGAACTGAATGCTTTTATTGCTGTTGGTTAAAACAAAGTGGGTTGGAATGTACTGGAGAAGGTATTGGCATGCTAGTCAATGGGTGAAAATGAAGCCAGAATGGGGATGCTTGGGAAGGATTAGGCCCCAACTACTCGGCACAAAACATTTGCGTTTTATATGACTCTTATTGAGATTGCATGTGAATTAAAACATAAATAATACTGAAATCGAACACAAATTTCACTGAAGCAACATCTGTTATTCTTCCTCAACCCATTTTAGGGGCGTACGGAGTGTCCCATACGTAATCGGACTGATTCGATAAAAAAATATCAATATTCGTACAATGACTTGGTATTCTTTGAAGTCGCACACTTGTGCATCACTTTCTATCACCCCAAGGACCTCACTTGCTAGTTTACTGAGTTTTATGCAAATTTTAATGGTGTAACGCTGTTCGAGTAATCAGCTCATGTAGGAGCATGACGAGGTCACCTCATCGTGGTTTATTTGACACGTTACCTACACTCGGCAAAGAGTCAGCCACTGGTCAACCCTGTTTTTCATTCCTCCAGGAACCAATTCTATTCCTCAAAAATGGTTTGCATTCAAGCAGTATAAACTACATATTCCGCATTTGCTTGCAAACCTCCGTCCAAATGACCAACTTTAGAAATGCATTCCATTATTCATCCTACTAATCTTAGTTTTAACATGTGCAAAAACAACTTCATTCGTACAAGTATCGCAAGTAGCAAGCCTTTATTCAAGTGCTAAACAATATGGCCGGCCTTGCTTCTCAGACCATCCTTGATTCCACTTCCAGTACGTTCTAACATGTACTTCTAGTAAAGCGTTCCTTGGTAGGCTTTCATACTTAAGTAACCAACATTTGCTGTGGTTTATAAACGAAGTCTAAATGTTATTTACAACTTCAATTTTTTTATTTCCGACAGCAGTTTGTTTATATCTCTTTCACAGCTGTATTTTCAAAGCAGATTAGTAAACTCCATAACCCTTTGGAATCCCTCAGGGGACTTCATCTTGCAGGAAAATAGAGCAGCTCCTATTTCTCTGGCACTGGGCAGAACTTAAAAGAAACTCTTTGAGTGCATATGCTTTGGAATTAATATTCCTCGAAAAGGAAAGCATCTACCAAGACCATGCTCCTCAACGTTCACCAGGCCAATTGCAATGGGATGGTTTGCCAATGACCTCTTAGTGTTCAGGTAGGAATCAAAATAATTTACATTACGAAACTGGATATTTTTTAATTGTATGGGCTTAGTAGGTGTGACGATGTGAATTTCAAATATCCACCATCTTAAAGATTGAGGCCTCAAAACAGAACAGCACTCACCAATTTTCACTTTGTGTTTTGCACAATAATGCCACATTTATTAAAGCATTTTAGTCATGTATGCACAAAAATATAACCATAAAAAAAGAGAAAAGGTAACACCTTTAAATCAAGATGAAATGCTTATGTGAAGTGGCATTTTTTAAGCATAAAGTTTGGACATGTTTCACCTCTGTGGATTGTTTGTCTTGAGCAAGCATAAAGATCATGACCCAGTATTCAGTGGCCAGTGTCAAAATAGGGTTTCTGAAGCTTCAATTGAATACTTCCACCACAATTGTATACCCATCTCATTTTTTCCTCACCTCCAAAGCTACCAATCACCGATATCGAAATTCACGCCACTCCACCTCAATCTTGCAGAAAAAACCCCCTCCTGATTTGACTCATCCACTCTCATGCTCTCTGTTTCAGTCAAGGCGGCAAGCAGTAGACTTCGAATATCAGTGGCCTGAAGTCAAGTATTTAGAGAGATTCACCTCATGCACCTGCACCATTTATTTTGTAATTTACTCTGAGGGAAAGTTCCCCAAAATGGTCGTTTGGTCCTTTGAGTTACTGTTTTTTTCTGAAATACCTCTATGTACTTGTTTTGCTTCTTTTTGTTATACTTGTTTTAAATTGAATTTTCCTCATTTTGTCTAACCAAAGATTGGAAAGTTTTATGTCCTGGACAAGCGTTATTGATGAGAAAATCATTTTATTCTCCCTTTGTGCTCCACAAGAGACAATCAATAAGCAAGTTGCTCGGTCACATAGTCCTGTAAAGCCTCATTCAACACCAGAGCGCTAAGCATCAACATTCTATTTACAAAACACCACCCCAATATACATGTTTGCTCCGCAGTTTATTATCAATGTTACCCTTGCTTTTTCACTACTCCATATCCCTAGCTTTAATATCATTTTTTAACTTAAAATGATCACTCAATGATTCGATTCCTTCTAGCTAATCAGATTTTTCTTAAATTTCACCTTTGTCTCTGCTATATTACCTTATTTGTAGGCAAAGCATCATAGTAATTTTTTCTTAATCTATACCAACTTACTCATGAAATCTTCACGTTCCTATTGTTAATTGACTATGAATTAAATTACTTACAGCTGAGGTTATTTGCACCACAAGGATAGGTGGATGAATATAAATAAGATTTTAGGGAGTGGAGGGATGGTGGAGAGAAACCCAGTATGGGAATTTGTTATATTTTCACAAAAGATGTAAAGAGGTCCACAGTTTAATGTCCTAGCCAACTGATTGAGTGCTGAACTTACAATGCCCTCCACACAACACCCCAGTAGGAACAAGTGATCAACTTAAAAACCTGTCACTGCTGGGGACTGATCCAAGGGCTTGGGGGTAGGGTTGGGAGCCACCTCACCACCCAGATTCATTGAAAGCCCTATTTCTGACACCACATCCTTCCACTTTCCCCCTTCTTATAATTAACTTCATGAATAATAAATATCTAGTCTTAGAGCTTGATATTAAAGGTTGGTGTTACCTTGTCTAACCTCATGGCTGGGATCCCCCTCAAAATCTAGTGCTTTCTCAGGTAGAAAAATCATTTGTTGATCTTCTTCAATGGCCTACATTTAGAGAGGAACATGGGATATTAATTCTGTTTTCAGGCAATAAATAAAATATACATACATTACTGACAAATTACAATAAAATATGTATTTCACACAATTATGCCAAGTTATTCATATTCATGATATGATCATCCCCATATTGATGCATCCAAAATTTGGTATCTATGACATGATAGGAGCCAATTTTCTCTCTGTCTCTGATCTCTTTTCATAAAAAAATCAAATTTCAAACTAAAATAGAAAGATGTGGCATCATCTTGGTTCAATATAAATTCTTGGGGTTTTGATGAGGGTAAGGAAACAATGCCGCCCTTCCGCAAAATATATAATTTATTCACTCACGACCATGGTTTCGATGCTTAGCATCTTCATGTGAGATTACCTGAAGATGATGCTAAGCATCGAAACCATGGTCGTGAGTGAATAAATTATATATTTTATGGAAGTGCATTGTTTCCTTACCCTCATCATGAAGGAATTCCACGTAGTCAAGCCAGACACTGTCAGCTTCTTGGGGTTTTTTTGAAGAGTGGTCAATGAGTAAAGGGAAAACAAAGAGGTTCAAGGGTGGTAAAGTAAAGGTTCCACAGCAAATGAAAATGAATTGGAAGACAGATACTTCAAAAAGAAATTAACTTTAGAAAAGCTTGCTTTGGAGAAGTGGGCAGCACGCAAGCCAAGTCAATGAGCCTGTTGATTTTTCCACAATGCACTTCAGCTCTGGTTGAATATTAGAACTCCAACAATCAATCATGGAGTTTTAACATGATCTCAAAACACAAAGTTTGCTCAATGGTATTGAAACTGTGATGAAGTACGCTTCACCTCTACGCAATGAGGCAGATGGTACAAAAATAACATCAGCTCCAGAAATAAGAATATTTCACAGGTGATGCAAAGGGCTTAGCTCCTGAACCCGAAGGAGTCTGACTTAAATATAAGATTAAGCAAACTCGTTGACTTTGCTTATCTCCTAGATAAACCCATACCCTTTTAGGATATAGCAGAACTTCGCCGTAGTGAGCATGTTCATAATAGAAAAAACACTAATACAGTGCTGATCCACACTTTTACAGGGTGGCTACTGATAACCAATTTTCAAATTCCCTGATTTTTCCCTGATGGCTTTACCAATTTCCCTGACCGATCACCAAAAGGTCTCCTAATATCGGGATATTTTATTTCTGCTGAATTAAATTTTCGTCAAAACTCAGATAATGTTAAAAGCTGAAATCAATACATTAAAAGCTATTAAGAATGAAAAAATATATTGAACCTCCGCTCTAATGAAAAAATATTTTAAACCTTCACAAGTTAAGCCCTCACACAAATTGTACACACTTTTAATACATTTTTCGCGGCCGTGTATGTTTCCTTCGGTAAAATTACAAATTGATAATGTCTAATTCTTCAAGGAAGAGGTGGCGTGTCGTGGCAATTCTAGGAAGTTGAAGATTACTGAAAAGCTATCAAAGGAAAAGTTATTGGCCAATTTACTGGCGGACTCCGGCACAGGTATCACTAAGCTGTGCGAAAAATACAAACCAAAGCCAAGGTCTTGGACTGGATCAAAATAGGATGGAACGAGTGACTTTTAGAAGTGAATAACAATTTTATTAACGTGGTCATAACTCCTTGATTGTAAGAAGGAACCAAAAATGTAAAAACATTTGTGTGAACAAACAAAACGTAATCACACCACTGCGAGCGAAAACAGGAGGCAATTAGCGATGGCAGCGTCATATTTAGGAATGTCATATTTGAGGTGGTTTGTGGCCTGACTAAATTGCTTCGAGAGGGAGCAATTATTGAATGGCTAAGGGGGCCGTTCAATAATTACGTCGAGCGTGTAAGGTGGGCAGAGGAGGAGCTCTTCTTATCGTCTCGATAAGGGGGGAATGGAAATCGAAGATGATCTCACGTAAGATTTTGTTTACATGTGTGATCGTACTTGTATTACCGTTTTAATAATCATCGTCTCGTATCTTTATAACTGCAAGCATGTATTTTCGACAAGCTAGTGTGCTACAACTACCTCTCGACCTGATTCTCGGAAGTTAAAAAAAGAAACGCAAGGTAAAATCTTCCGAAATAATAGACTCAGATTCCTTGTAATGAGCAGAATACGGTGATCATGAATTTTAACACTACTGGACAAATATCGCATTAAGGATATACAAAAGGGACAGATTGTACGACTGATTCACAACTAAATAACTAAGATTCACAACTGAATGTTCATCGAATGTTCAACGAATTGACGGGGCTTATTCTATGCGCTTCCACAACGGGCATTAATTGGTGAAATAAAGGGCGGAAAAGACTGACCGGTAAATGTAATGGTAGAAAAATTACAAGAATTTCCTATCCCAGTTTCTCCCTGACTGTTGCGAGAATTCCGTGACTATTCCCTCACTTTTCCAGATTTCCAAAATTCCCTGATAATTCCAGGTTTTCCCGGTTTTCCCTGACGATCGCCACCCTGGTTTTTCTTTTATCAACATGAAAGAGTTCCACAAAGTAAAAGTGGAATCTATTAATTTTATAATGAGTATGGCTTACTGCGAGAACACTGCCATAGCACGAGATATTTTCACTGTTGTTGTTGAATGATGAACAGTATACGTAGTTTCATTGGTTAATATGAGTGGTCTTTTCTGTCATTTGGTCATAATGAGTCCTTTTTCTATGATTGCTGCTCCAACTACATCATTCTATTCCCTTAAAAAAAACTTACATACGCTTAAACTTAAAGCAGCAAGTTACCACAATGAAAAGGAAATAAAATTGGCTCCAATGCAATAGCAATCATCCTCACCTTCCTCATCTGTATTACTGCAACACTTCCATAAATTGCATTTTTTAAAATTTCATTGATATCATTACCCAGTGTCCTAACTCAAGGACCAGCTAATGATATCACACAGATAATGAAATTTTATCATTTCTTTGCAAAGAAAACAATTTTCAAAGTATTGCTGTTAGATTGCTACAGAAACTCAATGATTCATCTTCATATGATGCACAACAATAGGGATGCATAAAAATTCATGGTGGTTATAATATGGTGCACCTCATAACCAGTGACTTAGCATCTTTAGCCCTCACTCACTATAGTGGACTACCATACCAAGTAATTTTCAGAAAACAATAGCAGTAGAACAAAGAAAGAGATATAATTACTCAAATGAACTTTTGTTTGATATAAACTTAGGCTTATACTTAACACATTTGTTGAGCATGATTCCAACATGAATCATTCTTGTCTTTCGCAGGAAGCAGAGTGATGCCAATCGATGTTTGGTGCTATTTAGCAGAGATGCACAGCATGGTGCTGCTACACCATAGGAAGATACAAAAAAATCTATCCACAGCGAATGTGTTAACCTCATGTGGCAAATCACTTTTCAGATTATCACACTGATTTTTCATCAATTTTGAAAAAAATCACCCCACCACTTAATGAAAGTACAGTACTACTGTGAGTATTATGATAGACCAGTAGGTGCAGTCATCATTCTCATATGATAAGAACGAAGAAAATTGATAAAACACCCCAACTAACAAAATACAGTGTTCAGCACAAAGGTCTAATCATTGCAAATGGTAAAGCTTACAAAGTACTACGCTAAGTGGCCACATGTAAGTAACATATCCAGTTAAAAGGGAATCCAGCCGTTTTTCCTTTCTCATTTAGTCTTCCAGAAAGACTTAATACCCAAAAAATCACTTTCATTTTACACTTAGTTCTGCATATCAATTGGTGCCTCTTCACTATTTATACTGAAGAAGTCAAGTCCAATGCTCTAATCAATGAGCTACTAAACAATCACATAACATTCAGTTAAGGGAAACCCTCAAGAGGTTATGCACTAGAGCACTTCAGTCATACATAAAATATATGGAAGCAAGGTACCAAGATAACACGTAATATTATAATTTTTATTTCACTCATTTGATTCTGGTCCATAGCGTGTGAAATGAAACTTAAACATAATTTACCAATTCATCACTCCGCTAGCATTCACAGCATTGCTCTACATATCCCATAGGGATAACATTCTTAGAATCATATTGCACTGGAAAATCTAGCTGTTTGGCTGTAGTAATTGATGGATAACAGACGATCAGCATCTAAAAGCAACAGAAACTTCATAAGTTAAATGCATTAATTATCACTGTTTCACATTAAAAATTATATTGAAAGGCAATGATCCAATGGTACTGGTGCAATGGCAGGCTAAGATTTTTAGAATGTCTCCATAGTGAAAATAATGATAGATAAGACTTGTTATAACAGATAAAACAGTAATTTTTCTACAATATCCATGTTTAGTACCAAAAAATAACTGATTGGCAACAATAATTACAAGCATATACCATTTAAATATGAGTCCAACAATAGTGACAAGGACAAGACAAATTAAGAACTTAGAATCAAAATTCCTGCAATTGAAATAATTTAATGCAATCTGGATAGACACGCAAATAGTTGCCTAAAAATATTTCAACTGCAAGATTCATTTAACACTAACAAAAACAATCTTTCCTGAATACATAATGCATGTAAAATCAAACTATTCTTCTTGCTGGCACAAATTCAAAGAAACATATTTATTTTTTCAAGCCTTCATGAGTATTTACCCTGTAACTGGAGATTGTTTAAACTGTGGATCTAAACCATTGCAAACAACCTCTCTGGCACTTAAATTGTAATACCAAGAAAATACTGTGTCATACATTAAGTGACACTTTCTGCTCTGCATGTTGTATATTCCCCACAATCTTATCCTATGGGCCTACAGAGATAGTGTAAGCGTCCAGCATTGTTTGGTGACAATAGAAAAACTCACAACAAATAAGAGCAAAGTTGTATCATAGGTGCTGTGTGGGATTGAGGAACTCTTGAAAAAAAATGATTCAGCATAGCACAGAGTAAAGAATGACTTTTGAAAAACTATCACAAAAATTAAAAAGGGCTGGTGACAAAATTTTGGTACAATTGGCACTTGTGCTTTATGGGAAGTGTTCAAGCTATTCCTGTATGCAAGGATCTTGCATTCATGCTGCACCGAACTATGTGACAGTCAAGACTTAACAAGTGGTAATTATTAACCTGTTACTCCGAATATAGCCTCTCCCCCAATTTTTGAAGTTTCATTTTTGGAAAAAGTTTTAAAAAATGCAAAGCAGGACTTGCACATAATGTTCTCAGATTAGCAACTTGAGAACCTTGAGTAATAAAAATGTCCAATGTTTCTGTTACCAATACGGAGAATCAAGCTAATTCATCTACCAAAAAATTCAAAATTATTTCACCAAAAAAAGTTGACTAGCCATTGTATTCAGGGAAACTATATTTCTTTAATTAAGTGTAATGGAGAGGCAAGATATTTATTTTAATGAGAAATCATGATTCTGAAGTGTAAGCACTAGAGACCTGCAAACGGGTGCGAAATCCGGGTGACCCTCGCCCGCCCGTGCCTGGCGTCCCCACCCGTGTGACGTAGACGCACGAAAGGGCCAGAAGGGCAAAGACCCTTGAGAAAGATACATGGCGGTGACGATCTTAGGACCATGTTACTAATACATTGTATTAGTACTATGCTTAGGACAGTCGCCCGGCCTGGGGGCGGGCGCCCACTCAGCCACATTCGTAACACTTTGGAAAAGTCCGCCAACTGTCTTCGGGTTGTGCCTCTCTCTTTATCTCTCACACAAGGGTGGGCGACCCTCGCCTGTATTTTGCGACTGTGTGCAGGCCTCTAGTAAGCACTGCCATAGGTATGCAGTGGCGGAACTATGGGGGGGGCTAAGGGGGCTATAGCCCCCCCCATTGGGTCGAAACATACACTAGATAAAATCGAAATTTTTGGAGGTTACCACTTTGTACAAAAGTATTTAGTTATATTTTGGGTGTAATCCGGCAATTTTGCCATGACCAACTACCTGGTACTTAGTGGAAAATGCCGAAACATTTTTAAACGGAACTTTTTTTTGCTTCATAACCTGCCGAGATATTATTATTATATTAATACTGAGATATCATTTAACGTTAATTTTCCCATTTCGAGAATCAGAATAATTTAAACATATTAAGTTCTGGTACTTCGTGTACACTGGAATTATTCTGGAACTTGAAGTAAACATAAATTTGAAGACATCGCCGAGACGGACTACGATTATAGATCGGCCCCTTTCAATGGCGCGCGCATTTTTGATTGACCACTAGACGTATTTTGATAAAAATTATTTGTTCTGCTTATGTTTCACCCAAACATGTCTCATCCATACAGTTTTGGCAACAGCACATAACGTTAACCATCACAGAAAAAGTGCAAGTTGTGAAAAAGCTTGACGCCGTTGCAATAGTAAAGCGTTTGACTGAAACATACTACGTGGGATCTTCAACGATAATATAACACATTAAGAAGCTGAAAGAGAAAAATCATCAAAATTTTACTGTTAAAGTGACACGAAGAAGTAGATAACAGAGAGAAAAACTATGAAAGAAGATTTAAGTGCTAATTTAGATAGTTTCGATTGCGTCGAAGTGAAGGGCTTAGTATTTCTGGCCAAATGCTAATGGAGCAGGATAAACTATTTCATGAATAGACGTGATCAATCCAAAAGACGTGATGAGGGAAATTTCACGTGCATGCAATAGCATTTCACCGTCCGTTCTAAAACACGCGTGGTTTAAATTGTGGACTTCTTTAAGGTTTGATATAGGCGAAATAAGTGGGGATTGAAAAAATTTCATGTTTCTGAGGATAAAAATATGATGATGGAGTTTGCAAACATCGTCCATAACCCTGAATTAAAGGAAATGGAATTGGTAAATTTAGGCGAAAGGATAGTTTCCGACCACGATATTCTCACCACACAACATATCATAGATGATGAAATCATTGAAATGGTAATTAATAGCAATAACTCCGAGTGGGAATGAAGATGATCAGCCTGAAATTGTTGAAGGAAGACTACTGATGATAAGACTGATGATGGTCTTTAACGAATAATCCAGTCTGGTCGCCCGCGGCGACGTCGTGATGGACGGCTGTACACACGACACCCACGCGTTGACATCGCGCTGAATCAGCTGATAACAAATCAAGCGCGGTACGAAATTATGTTACGCAAAGCACAGCATAAGAAATTTGCCCTTTTCCAATTATAATATGAAACTTTTACATGTGCAGCAATATGCACAATGCTTAAATTCCGTTATTTTCACTCACTGCGCAACTTCGATAATTTTAAATAATAACTTTGTGAATTAAGAAATCATTTCTTTCTGATTATTCTCAGTAACTCTTTTTAAAATAATGTTCAGTAAATGGCAAATGAATATATTTTGTTATAAATTATTGACTCATATCAATGAAAACATCCCAGATGTCAAGACGTCAGAAATAGACCAGTTGCCATGCATGACCCATAGTCCGGCAAAATCCCTAATCCGGCATCACTTCGGTCCCGACTGTGCCGGATTAAAGATGCTCAACTGTCTTTTTTTATAAAAGAATTAGCCTAAAACCGCCGTTGTTTGAGTCTTGAAAATCCCAAATTTCCAAAATCCCCGAACCCCTCTTCGGCTGGGGGGAATTCCCCAGACCCCCGGTTTGCCCCCCCCTTGGACCAAACCTAGATCCGCCACTGTAGGTATGTTAGGAATCATGGCAGCCATGTATTTTGTCATTTCAAATGCCATCCACTGCACTTGCGTTGGTAGCAAGAAAAAAAGGCTACTGAGATAGCAGTAAAGGATTGTTTTAAAAAGGAATGATAATATACTTAAAAGGACACAAATTACTAAATCTCTATCTTCTTTATTGAGTTTTGATTTACATCACCGGTATGGTTCTTTAAAAAAAAAAAATTCACATAATAGCCATTGTCAAAAGCACATATTTGGCAGCAGTATGACATTTAATCTTCACAGATGTTCATGGGTTCATTAACCAAATATTTCAAACATCTATGAATATTTTTTCAAACAACTTTTAAGCTTTGAATAGCGACATGTATTTTTGCTCCCATTTCCACTCAGGGTGGCATTTGTTTAGTTCTGATTATTTTATTTGTGTCTTCTATTATTTGTATCGGTGGAAGAACAATCTTTCAAGAAACATTTCGTCGAGAGAAATAGACTGCATGTTTACTATTTCAGTGAAAACATATAATTTACTTCTTGTATGCCATTCGGGGGAAAATGGAAGAAGCAGCACTATTGTCTGTGCCAAAATCTTGTAGACTCGAGTTTAAACCTAAATAACTCTCAAACCATTCATCGGATTTTCACGCTATTTACATATTAATTTAGATAATTTTGTTGATGACTGAATATATTGCTAGAATAATTTGTAAAAACAAATTTTGGACCTGTTTCTTACGTAAGAGTAAAAAAAGGGCCCTTTTTTTAGTGATACGGCACCATGCATCACTTTGACGTCTAATAACTGCCAAGCAAAGCATTTGACTACAACAAAATTTTAATATAAGGTCAATTATATCTTTATTATTAAGTCTACAAAGTTTCAAGGTTTTAACTTCAGTGCTTATTGATATGCTATTCCATTTATAACCATACTTTTTCTCGGCAACTACGCATCATGGCGCCATGAACCTAAAACTGTCATCTTCCTCTTTAAATTTCCAGAGCGAATCAGATATTATCATTTAGCTGAAGTTAGCACCTTATTTTATGTCGAATTTTATGTTTCCTGAAAAAATGCACGAGCACAGAGCAAGACAAACTGCTGGCAGGCTGCGTGGTAGTCATGCCAATCACGTCAATTTTACAGTCACAAAGTATTGGTGCTCGTGTAGTTTATGTCCAGTTGACACTAGTAAAACAAACTAACATCGAGATAAAATGCTCTGTTTTGGGTGCCCTTAAATTATTTCTAAACATTTTTTGACCATATTATACCCATTTGAATATGCTGAACCAGTCACATGGGTGCATGAGTCATGAAAAATAGAGGGCAGCAGAGTGCAGCCGCATTGCAGCAACAAAAACAAATACGCAACGAGTTGCTAAGTCAGTTCAAGAAGGTGAGATTTTAAAATCAGATTTTATTTGTATGCTTTCCACCGAATGAATACTTCTGAGTAAAAGTATTGGAAAAAACTAGGGATGTGCGAACACCAGATTTTCAATTCGAGTCGATCATTGCAAAAAAATCGAGTTTCGAGTCGAGTGGAGTTTTACTGCAAATATTTCATTTTCAGTTTTTTAGAGAAAATAAAATTCCTTAAAGCCTTACTTAATTCAAGATAAATTTCCTAATTCTCATCATTTCAACAAACATAAAAAAATATTTCATTTTGAAATTCAACAAGCCAACAATCATTCTCTCTTTTCGTCAGAGTTCACTGAATCCAGGTGTTGATTTTTTGGCATCATTTATTGCTAGTTACATTGTATGGGCAAGACAAGATATTGGTGTCCATTTTGTACCAGATACTGCTGCCGTCATGTTTCTTGCATTGACAGTCACTAGGTATATAAATTGGAATTGAGGACCTTAAATTCCATTCCTCTAGTATTGAATTTAGCTTTTCAGACAAAGCTATCCATGTATGCTGACCAGGAAAGTAGGAATTAGCAAGCACACAGCGTTTCATTGAAAAATCTAATTTAATGAAGTGACAAGTTAGAGAAATGTATTAGCTATCTTGAACTCGCGACGTCCAAATGTCAGTAGTTAAAGACAATGAATCAAGTGTACTGAATTCTTGTTCTAATCTAGCCTAATTTCACATTTCCTTTTTTTGTACATTTCCGGAATAATTCTTCTTGAAAAAACATTTCTGGAAGGCATTTCATATCTTGGTTCTAGTACTTGAATTACTTCTCTAAAACCCCTATATTCTACAATAGAGTATGGCTGAAAATCAAAAGCAATCATCTTCCCTATACTTGATGTTATCAACTTCGCCCTGTGGTGAGAAGCATCCATTTTCACGGGAATTAAAAATTCAGAGACAGATGTTTTCTGCTTCTTTGAGGGATTCTTTTCTTTGATGCTTTTTCCCTCCTTTTCTTTTAAGTATACAGAATACCTTGATGGATGTTTCTGTGAATGTCGAATTAGGCTTGTGGTGCTGCAAGTTGGCGTTTTGAATCTTCTTTTGCAAGTATCACATTCTGAATCGACAGAAGAATATTTTGTAAAATAATTCCAAATAGAAAAACGTCTTCCACTCATTATGAAAGGCAAGTTCTGAAGTTGAAACTTTTAAATACTAATTGGTACTGACAGAGGGAGGGCTCACACGCGCAATGAAATTAAACGAAACAGTCCGAGGTAGCAATAAACTCATCGGTAGACGAATTGGATGTTTAATGCAAAAAAGGTAATTGTACGCGAAGTTGGGTCCACCTTCTTCCGTCAACAACTTGGATACCAACGGCGCCACAGCCATCATTTTTACTTTATGTTAAAGATATGTATTGCATTTTCATCACAAATGTTTCCTCACGATTTTAACTAAAACATGACTAATTTGAAATGACCAATTTCACTGAATCTCGGCATCATATTAGGAAAATAATTTCGACAGTGAATCCTTCTTCACGAACATTTATCTCAGTAAAATATAGCCTAATATGTATAGTCAATCACCAGTCAAAAGTACGAAATAAGTATCTGTCAAAATTGGTCAAGTTGAACATTGCTCGATACCGGTGTGATTGTAATAATAACAAACCTAAGTCGAAATCCAAACAAAAGAAAGCGACAAGAGCGTAGTTAAAGAATTCCGACTCCGTTAATCTTTGCTCGAATCTATCATGTGGAAAGGACATGTTTTTGCTTACCAGTTGAACTACACAATGAACCAGTGAAGATTTTCTTCCGTTTATAAAAATCTGTACATTTTATCATGTACTTGTAAATGAGTCGCATTTTCACTTAGTACGTAATCAGTTGCTTCTGTGATGTAGTTAAGTATAAAGTTGATTCACTGTAAATTTGGTAAATTCGGTACATGAAATGTTACCATCAACGTTAACAATGTAAAACCACAGATTTTTGGTTGAACTTTCCATATGTTTCTCGTATGTGAACACTCATATGAGTACTATCCTGATTAAATTACATGCTAATCTCCGAGCAACGATCACGTACGTATTTTGAGGCACGACAAACATCTCAGTATTCCGTAGTTCAAGATTATTTAGTTCACTGAAAATAATTTCCTATAAGTACTCATTAATGTTTAGGCAGATTATGTAATATGTGGTACATAATTATTACGTAGGTATTCTAAATTAATAACAGCAAATATTTTAGTATTGCTACCTACCTTATGGAAGTAAAACATTCACCATCACTGATCTTAAGGACATTTACCATTAGAACAGGATTGAACTTGAAGAAATTGTAGGCAATCTTAATTAAATACCCCATTTTTTCAACAACTTAAAAATCTATCGACTCGACTCGAGATTTATAAAAATGCACGAGCCGAGTCGAGCTTTTTTCTTTAACTCGACTCGACTCGATTTTCGAGCTGCTCGCACATTCCTAGAAAAAACGAATACTTGAAAGTTTCGAAGTATTGGGAAAATGGCCGATACCTGATACCATCTATCGGTATCGGCCTAAGTCTTAAAGATAGACACCATGGCCCAAAAACTCTAAACACTTCATCCAAGCGAGAAAATGGAAATAATAGAGCAATGCGAGTGGCGTATTGTCGAAAGGTGAAGTGGGCAGGAGACATAAGAGGTATTCCCCACGTGACATTTATAACCCAGATGAAACACTATTTTACAACCTTCTCCCCGATAACACCTCACAGTTCAGAGTGATATTTTTCCTGAAGTAATATCTGAGAATAATATATTTTCTAAGATAATAAATTTATGATTCGAACTGTTTCCATTGCAGTGTCATGCATATACACTCGACATAGAATTACAAAAGTACATTGAGGGCCTCACAAAATTTTTAAAAAGAACTTATTGTGATACAACCGCTAATTCAATGAAATTGTTATACATGTTAAAGCAGATGGTTTTTCAATGTGGACAACACATCAGATGGAAGAAAATGTTCTTCAAGGTAGGATCCCTTCCACTGTTTCTTTTCGTGTGCGGAAACAAATACCAATGCACCATGTGAACTGGGCTCAACAGAGCACTACACATACACAACCTACTCAGATCAAAACCAATCAAACTCTGATGCCAACAACAAACAACATAACAAGCGTGTTCCAGACATGCATACAACAATCAAAACAAAAAAAATGGTAAGCGATGATACGCTTCCATGGAGATCCTCAGCACACCACATGATTACAGAACTATTGGTGCGAACACCCTGGTTATTGCACGCCATTTTTAGTGAAAACATACCTCATCTGTTCACATCCAGTTTGCTGTCTTCATTCACTTTACACACATCCTGTCCAAGGTTCTCTATCCCGTTGGATTTTTCTAATTCTGCCTGCTTCTCCAATTTCTGTACAAAGGCCTCGAACTTCCTCTTTGATGTGTACAGAATAGCAGGATGTTTTGGCTCAAAGCCAAGAGACCTCAAACGGGCAAGCCTAGCTTTTGTAGTCTCCAGGCTGTGGCAAAGGATTCTGGATGAGGTCCAGACTTGGTAAGGCTTGAAGTTTGCACTCTTCACATCATCTGAAAAATCAGAAGTCTCGATCAGAGCAACACAAACACACATTTAAATAATACTAAGCCGTGCAAAAGTATAATTAAAATTAACATGTTGTAAAATCAGGAAAGAAATCAAGACCGCTAAGCACATGCCATTGCAAAATACTAGTGATGGGACAAATAGCAGATTTCTCAAATTCGAAGATCGAATTGGAATATTAAATCATGAGTTGAATATCTCAAATTTTGAATACCTTGAATACTATAATTGAAATTGATACCTATGCTAAATGATATCCTGAAAATTAATTTGTTGCCTGTTGAAGTAAAAAGCTACAAGTTGATTAAATTAAAAAACGTAATTCTGGTTTTAAAATGTCACATATATAATAATTTTCTACCATTGTGGACTGTTGAATACATTAACTTTTATAAACCTTAATAAGTGAGCACAAAGTGTGAATACACCATGTTTTCATTCCAGCTTTAAATTAAATGATGTAGTTCATCAACACACCAAATATAAGATATTTAGCATAATTATTTGAGACCATGAACATCGAATTCTTTTAGCATGATTATTCAAGATCTCGAATATCAAATACTTTCTAGTATTCGAGTACTCATGGGTAGTATTTGCACATCTCTAGAAAATACAAGACTTAATAGTTAAGCATTCCAAAAGTAGAAATGTCCATGACTTGAAACAGCCATTGGATAACCTTGTTGATTGATCTTCCAATTGTTCAGACTATTTCTCAATTTCTTGAGATGAAATACTAAACAATAGCTGGCCCTCAAAGTTGTATCCATAGGGATTACAGATAGATTTACTTTCATGTCCAAAACACATAATATAACAGCACATCAATGGAGACAAAAGATTATTAAATTCATATTTGAACACCTGTCTTAAAAAGTACATACAGTGGAACCTCAATCTATCGTTCCCGCAAGGATCGTTTCCCCGCAACTATCGTTTGCAACTCTTAGGCCCATGTGAAGCTCCATATAGATAATGTTATTTATTCTGACATATATCATTCTCTGAAGTATCGTTTACCCTCAACGAATGTTTGTATATCACGGTCCCGCCGCAACAATTCCTGCATGCTGCATTTGAAAAAATCTAAATTGAAGAATTTCCATTGTTTTATTCACACTGCCATCTCTTAAGACTAAAATGTTGGACATACAGTCACAAATACATTGCGCACTTTGTAGTCGACTCCGTGTCCACGATAGCGTCATTCCCCAAGTTCATTTCATTGCTAGTGGTTCCGTATGCATTCATCCATCGTTTTCATTCACTTACTGTGGTCACTTTGTGTTTGATTATAAGTTTCATTTCATTTTTATTCTGATCATGGCTCATCCAAAGAAGAAAGTGAAACTTTTCGAAATTGTCTCAAAATAGTAGAAGTAGAAAAGAATCTATGGGGAGAAACATGTGGACATGGATAGCAAAACGCCGTGGATTGTCGGCTAGCACGTCAAATTCAATCTTTGTGAAAAAGAACAAGGTCAGAGAGCAAATAGGTAAATGTGGTAACACGTCCAAGAAGAGAATAACTGCCAGGAAGTCGACATACGCGGAAATGGAAACAGTGCTCTTTGATAGGTACCAGCGGCCATACATACATCCAACATACCAGTTGATGAGGTTACACTTAGGGAAAAGGCAAAAATTATAGCCACCAAGCTGAACATTGATGATTTTAGCACGTCCAATGGCTGAATAAGTCATTTTAAAGATCGTCATGGTCTTGTGCATAAGAAAGTAGCGGGAGAGTGCTGCGGCAAGAGTAGAAAGTGCTGATGCATGGCTGGAAAGTCTAATGTCACTTCTGGAGGGATACCACCTACGCAATGTGTACAATGCAGATAAAACTGGATTATTATTCAATGTGCTTCCCGATAGAACCTTGGAGTATAGAGGAGAATACTTCCATGGTGGGAAACATTTAAGACAGACTAACTGTTTTACTTTGTGCCATCGTGATGGAAGTGACAAACAAGCGACGACGATGATTCTCAAAAAAACTTAAATGTCATATTGGGAAGGTGTTGCTGTTTACTTTTGTCATCAGTACAGGTGGTAAAAAGAAAACTCGTATTTACTTACTGTAGTTCTCAATAGGTCCGCAATCAATTACACTTGTTTTTTTCCAAATCTGTAACTACAATTAAACTATTGGCTTGTTTATTCTTGATTCATTAAACTCTCACCTGGGGCAAACATGACTAACAATATAGGTATGTGGTAAGAGTGTCCATGATTTATCAATCACTTTTGTATCTGCGAAGCTTTTGTTTGTTTTTCTGTAGTGGTTTTTTAACCCTTTGAGTGCCAACCAATATCCTAGGATCTACGCTAAAATTGCCGGAGCATTTAGGCCGATTTTGTAGAGCTTAAGGGAAAAATATTATTTCACGTAGCTCATGTAAAAACGTAGGAAAATGAACGCTAGTTTTCAATTTCGGATAAACAAAGGTTCGGTATCTAAAGTTCTCTGCATTAAAATGCCATCAGTCAACAATTAGTGAACAACCAACAATTAACAATGACAATACAGTAGGAGCGCGATAGTGCTCCCCGGCACTCTAAGGGATAAGTTTATCTTCAGCCTCACAATGGGGTCATTAATCATATTTTTTATTGCCAATTGTGATAGAGTTTGTAAAATAAAAAGACATATCAAAGAACAGAAAAAATACTGGTCTTTATATTTTACAATTTCTAATAGATTCGGCAATAAAAAAGTATGGTTAAAGTTATAGTTAACCGCATTATGATATCAAAAAAAGATTGTGCCAATCGCAGACTCGGAGGTGGATGTTACCAATTATATTCCTGATATATCATTTACTAATAATGATTTTAAAAAGTTGAGATAAATAAAAGTAAGATTTTGGAGGCGGACAACAGAAAAATAAAAAATGGGTTACGAGAATTTTAACACCATTCCTTCTCTAATCAGTTACCTACACAGCAGTACCACTGACATAAAAAGCACATCAAACACACACCACCTGAGTCATCAAGGCTGCTCTTCGAGGAATCCTGCCCCTCTTTGCCGAGCAAGAAGTCCAGTGTGTTGCATATCTTTGCTGCACCCACTCCCCTGAGCTGAGGGTGTCGCAAGAGGATTAACTCCGCATCATCTGGCTTCAAGTTCAGTCGAGAGGAGATGTAGTTCACTGTGGAATCATTGTGTGGACCGAGAAGGACCCTCTTCTCCGCCTGGATGCGTATTGTGCTGAAAAACCAAACAAAAAGAGTTTTGAAAGTTGGAATAGAGTTTCCTTCACCAAAGAAAACAAATTCATTAATTGCAATTCACGCCCCACCATTATATCCATTATATGCAAGTAATTTGGACTGAGAAATCCTAGCTAATACTAGAAAAAAATTTTAATATCAAGTTAATATGAAAATGCTCATAATGGTGGAACTGCATACCCTTGTTGCTCACGTAACAGGTAGTTTACGTTGCGAGGCATAAGGAATATTCGTCTCCTGAACTTACCATTGTACAATGAAACCTACCTACCAAGAATTCGCAGGGACCAGAAAAATGACGAATTCGTTGTACAGTTATCTTTAATCCGGCACAGTCGGGACCGAAGCGATGCCGGATTAGGGATTTTCCGGACTATGGGTCATACATGGCAACTGGTCTATTTTTGACGTCTGATTTCATTGAAATGATTCAATTATTTATAACAAAATATATTCGTTTGCCATTTACTGAACATTATTTTAAAGAGAGTCACTGAGAATAATCAGAAAGAATTGGTTTCTTAATTCACAATGTTATTATCTAAATTTACCAATTCCATTTCTTGTAGTTTAGTGTTATGGATGATGTTTGAAAACTCCACCATCATATTTTTATCCTCTGAAACATGAATTTTTTTAAAATCCCCACTTATTTCGTCCACATCAAACCTTAAAGCAGGCCACAATTTAAACCACGCATGTTTTAGAACTGACTGTGAATGCTATTGCATGCACGCGAAATTTCCCACATCACGTCTTTTAGATTGATCACGTCTATTTCTGAAGTAGTTTATCCTGCTCCATTAGCATTTGGCCAGAAATACTAACTAAGCCCTTTACTTCGACGCAATGGAAACCACGCGATCTAAATCAGCACGTAAATCTTCTTTCATAGTTTTTCCACCACAGTCTTACCCAGCCCTCTGCACATTTAATTTAAATCATAGGTTTTTTTCCTACAATTTTGCTTATTGGTATATCATTTAATTATCCTAAACTCTACATCCCCTATAACAAATGCCCGTATTTACACATGTTGAATATGCCACATCATGCAGTGAAACATTCAGTTGGGCATCTTATTTTCAGATTCATCCATTGTATATAACTATTTATTGTATATGACTGGAAGTGTTTACTGTATTTTTGGAAGGATGAGAATGGATTAGCTTTTGCATAATCGCAATGTTATGTTGTGCCCGTTAGGAAAAAATGCACTGGCTCAACTGGCGAGATTGACATCCGCAGTGGCCCACAATCTGGGTGGGGTGGCGAATCTTGATGCATGAAATAAACTGCTTCACTTTCTTGAAAAAAAAACACTTCAGCCATGGTTGCCTCTATGATTGTTTGCAATCCTGACTGAGCTCAATATTTCACTGGAAGAAAGTATCAGATTACATTTCTGCATTGGTTTAGTTTCCTGAGACGCAGGTATATGGCTGTGGTGGGGAGACTAAGGATGGGGGACTTTGAGACATAATTGGTACATGTAGTTAGAGTCCAAGGAACAGTCATCTCTGCTAGCCACCCAAAAAACCCAACTCAGCTTAGTTTTCATGTGTATCTCTTTTCTGCGGTAAATCTGACAACAATGTAGCGACTGCATGTCGGCTGACAGGGGGCGTGGCATAGTTTGAATGAAATAATTTTTAATTACTACCTTTGTATTTTTGAAAGAAAAATAGCTTGTTATCTGTGTAGTTTGGTAGGTTTTTGTTTAAGTTTGTGCACGTGGTCAATCCCGGCAGTTAAGCCAATGCATTTTTTCCTAACAACGCACTACGTAGCATTTCATCCATGCTATTCACTGGAAATATACTGAGAGAATGCTCTCATTTACGATGGAAAAAATCATCAGAAATGCTGAACATTATTTCGATATCGATAATGAAAACCTATAAATGCAGAAAAAATAATTTGAATGGAAAGGTTTCGTTAAATAGGGATCACCTCTATGCTTGGGCCCAGGTGTGGACTTGGTTCTAAGGAGGTTTTGTAAGTATGGAGGTTCAATACGGGAGGGTTTTCTGCTTGCATGTGTATGGGAAGGTCCACGGACTATAACTTTGCAATAGGGAGGTTTTTGTAAAATTTCGCAATAGGGAGGTTCATTATAGAGAGGTTTCACTGTATTTCAGAGCCCATCAGCTCTAGAAAACTCGGAAAAAAAACTTCAAAGCTCGGAAAGTCTCCTCTGATGAACATGGATTTAATAGTCATTTTATAGGCTCCTATGTTTCCTGCTCATGGAGTCCTCTACTACAGCAAGGCATGAAGTTCAAGGGACTATGGGCCAACTTCGCGGTACACTTAGTAAAATGAATACTAACAGTTTTTAAATGAATCAGCTGAATAATAATTTAAAGTAAATAAATAAAACCAACTCATAATAAATTAACCGAATTAATGTACCTCAGATACCAGTCATAAGAAGTGTAAATAGACTAATAAAGGTAAAAGAAATTACATATTAGAAGTTCATGCTAATATCAAATCCTAACTCCAAACAAATATTTCTGGTTGCAAACCAAATTTGCGACGTCTTAAAAATTAAATAAATGATGTCTCAAGAGATTAATTCCACTCAACCCTTAAGTCTTACATGAGCACATAATCCAGTTAATATGCTAATTAAACAGAACACAATATCTTAACACCATTGTCATGTGTCAGTGACAAATTTTCCAGACTTAATAAAATAACATTATTCCAAAGAAATAAGGTGGGTGTAGTGGCCGTATAGTGGTTTCATATGCCATCCAATATGGAGCCTGTTAAAATTATTACATGTTGTATGGTAGGGTTTTATTTATAATTTTCAATGGTTATTGAAGGTATATACATTACGAAGTTGAAGTGTTATCCGCTAGATGGTGTGAACAAGAAAAGATCAATTTCATATTAATTTAATGCATCAGAAACTATACAATACTGAGAGAATACTGACAAAGACATTTCTAATAATAGGCTAGAAGCATGCAAAGTTATAGTGAAATAAAATATTTAGATATACCGTATTTACTCGTGCACGCTGCACCCTCGTGTATCCTGCGCACCCCTATTTCCGGGCAGGCAAGTGAGGAAAAAAATTATTTGTCAAAAAATTATTTTTTTTTGCCCTCGAGTCTGCATCATTTCATCATAACATGAATGCAGATTCTTTGATAGAAATTCTGTGCCTAAATTACGTGTACGTCTTTCTCAATAATTGATTGAATTATGTGTTAATATCGTCACGATCGTCATCGCATCGTGCATCGATGCACGGCCTCTTTTACTGTGCATATTTTTCTTGTAGCATCTCACGGTAATCACAGTTACATATGATCACATCATACAGCTATAAAAATGGCATCTGTTCAAAATAACATCGAACTGCAATAATTGCAGAAATATATACAATTTTAACCTGTGATTACTCTATTATTACGGAAATCCGTTGGGATATCAACAAATAAAACAGAATGCCATCCGTACCAGATAGCGGTGGTCTTTTCTGCTCTCTGCGCAGTAGCTGTGGACTGGGACCATTTAACAACACCAGTAGGTCTTGGGAACACACGGAAAAAACTAAGCTCAATGTAATAACAATTATAATTCTTATAAAACTAAAGAAAAACACATTCGCAGAAAAATAATAATAAATCACCAATCAATATTCATATCACAACAGTTCTCATTTTTAGTTTTTGTCACTGATCGATTCAGATACACCATATTTCCTTCCCGCAGCTCGATTTCCTACTTTTTTGGCATTGCTTATAATGTGTAGTTTTGTACTCACGGAAAATGATCACAATGTCACATGAAAATTCATTTTTAGGCTGATAATTGCAAATTATTTTAAAATGCTAAATGATCAATTCAAACTCGTTTACTACTCTTACGCATGGATAGTAAGAAGGTATAGCCTCTGAGCATATGACTCTAGCCACAATGTAACACATTCTTTGTCGTGTTTTTGCAATGTAGCTTTAATGTGTACACAAAAGGAGCTATCTATTGCGTAAAAATGTTGCTACAGATACGTGATAATGGAAACAAACTCCACTTACAATTTTGGAAAGGCGTAAAGACGTAATCTGGAGGATTCGTGTAAGCTGCGCACCCCAATTTTTTCACCGGTGTTTCGGGAAAAAAGTTGTGCGGCTTACACAAGTAACTACGGTATTGGCTCTCATATGTCTTTGATACATTGATTGAAATCAAATTACATTTTTCCCAGAAGTAATGCAATATGTAGATGAACAACGATTAGTTTCGTGAACAGCACATTGGATTTTTTATGATTAGGAACTTTTTTTTTCATTTGATTCCTTGCACCAAAATAGTGTCTTTCCAAATAACCACCCATCTTAAAAGACCTAAGTTGTAATGGTTCGCCCCATTACACTATGCTCCCTTGCTTGGTCTCCTCCATACCCTCCCTCGACTCGAGCATACCTTCACCCCACCCCCCTCTAAACTCGGCCCGTGGAGGAGGGTGAGACTGTGCGAACGTGAGTGTATGAGTTCAGCATTAAAGTGAAGTGAAGTGCTATGGGCCTTTGCCCTGACCCACACCCCTAACCCCCACCCCATCATCATTCGGGGGTATAAAGGTGACTAGCAGCAATGCCTAAAAGGAGGACTTCTTGACTAAAGACGTTAGCGGGCGAAGCCTATGCCCGTTGTGACGTACGCATGTTCGCAGATTGAAAGATCGGACATTCGGGAGAAGACCTCAAGGGGAAGAAACTGTGCCACCAGCATTGCGTGGTCGTTGTTTTGCCACTCACGGTCAATGACAAAGGACACCCCCACCCTGAAGGAAGCACGGCCAGACGGAGAATGCAGGGCATCGTGTGCCAGACGCTGCTCTGATCCTGATGTGGAGAAGCGTGCAGTCGGAGAGCCAATATTGCCGATATCTCCAGGTCGAGGCTACAGTCGCTGCGGTCACGTAAGGTCGTCGCCGCCCGACGAATACTCCCCAACCCTCTCCCCCTTTTATTGGCTACAACACAGTCATTCATTTACGAATACCTCCTGTCCCCTGTCAACGTGTGAACTAAGTCATTGATCTCGCTAGAGTGAACCAAGTGCAAAAAAAAAGAACAGGAAGGACTATTAATGACTTCCCTCTGATTTGTTATATAATCAAAATTGTGGTTGCTTTCCTGCCGCCTATGACGGTGCTACCTACTTTTTTGTGTCATTGTTTTGCCATCTTTTGTCATCATTTTGCCATTAATGCCTCATAAATTCACTTCATTCGTTCATCATTCACTAATTTTAAGAGGGTTATTATATTTTGTAAAATATGCCAGTTTCTGAAATAATAATGTGTGGTTAAGTGAATGAGAGGGTGTGTGCTTCTCCCTTGTCTACGGGTCGGGAGGCGAGGCTCCTTACCACCCCCCAGTGCATTCCTTTCTTACCCTCAATACGTCCTGCCCCGGCGGTAAAGCCAGGGAGCATATGAAATTGCGCAAGGTCGGGGACCCCCCACCCGCTTACCCTCTCTTAAAGAGGCATCTTTTCTTTTCCTTTCCGTATCAGGTGACACAGGTTGGCCCCGTGGATCTCGCGCGGGAAAGGTACGAGAGGATTTTTGTTGTACGTGCTTCTCTCGGCCCAAAGTTATATCCGGGTTATATACAAAGTTGATAGTGAACTCCCTCAACTAACTACAACTCCCTAAAATGATTACTATACCCACTTTGATCTAAAATTATCCCTAGGCTTGAAACTCTACCTAGCCTGAACCCTGCTGCCTTCATAATAAGCCATGTCTTCTGTTTCCTCGAGAATCATACAATTTATTTTACTGTGATTAATCTTCATGCAAAATACCTCACACTAGATTTGTTATGCACTCAACAGCGATCGGAATTCATAAACAGACTGGCTTAATGACATTAGCTAATCTAATTTAATTGTTATGCAGGTTAAATTAGCTGTGCAAGGCTCAAAGGCTGTTTTAAATGAAGTGATAATTCGCACAACTTAAAGCTGCATTAAGTCATGGAAATTGCATGAATGCGTGACCAAACTGTCTAATCACATGACTCAAGTAAAATGAGTTTCAAAATACATAATTAAATAATACGAGAAAATTGCAGCACCAAATACAGGGTGCAAACTCATTTCTTGATTTCCACATTGACCACTCACTTTCTCAGAATTTTCTCTGTGCAGCGCACCATCCACGTTTTGAACTGCTCGACACCTCCATCCTTCACACGCCTCACTCTCTCCTGCACTTGTGACACACTATAGCGAAACACCCACATATCCTTCAAGAGTTTTTCAGACGGAACTCCTTCAGCTGAAAAAATAACAACTCCCATCATTTTTCAACACCCAGGCCATTGTCAGTTAAGTCCTTCGAATTTCAGCTCCTCTTTGCAATAAATTCTCCACAATTTCAACCAATGAATATTAATTTCAGGACAAAGAGTGAAATTGAAAGGAAATTTAAAAAAATCATCCAATTCATTTTTAGCCAGATTAATTTCCTTTTATTTGAAACTCATAATGATTGTGCTATATTCATAGTCATGTCATATACATCAGGAGAAACCATTTAAATTATTTTGTATAATCTTAGAATTTCTCACCACCCTATCCATGTATTTGGCCATACAGTACCCAGACTGTGCCGTATGAGTTTCCTTTTTACCACCTGCACTGATGACAAACATAAAAAGCAACACCTTCACAACATGACATTTTTAAATTGTTGTAGACTTTAAAGTTTATGGTAGTAATGGCTGTTTACTGTCTCAATGACATTACTGACTGACACTGGCAACAATTTTTGCGGTGAAAATTTTCAAGATTGCATTTACCCACTATTCTGTTACAGCTCGCCTTGTCACCTGTCTGCATCCCTGCAATTTAATACAAGTCAAAGCTGCACTTGCCCCAAATTACCTTCACTTTTTTTACACATCAAGACAAAACTGAGTACAGTATCAAAATCCATGGTAACTGGCAACCATTTCATTGTTAAAAATAATTTATCTTGCCCTTCCAAAGCTACTATCAATTTATCAAATACATTGCACACACATAAGTCACTCCTGGACACTGAAAAATCAGTAATTTTACAAAACTGAGAAATTTCTTTCGGTCCTTTTGTTGCAGTCAATCTTTTTCAAAACTCTATCTCAGTGTTTCTCAATTTAGCTACCATCAGTATCATATTTCCAGCCAGTACCACAACACCAATCTTCAAGAAAGTTAGACTTTATTTTAAATTTCAATACCTGGCTAGTCATGTGACCTTAACGGAATAGCTACCAGTTCTAATGATATCCTCCCATGGGCATGAACTTAAACCATCATGTATTACTTGGAAAAAGGTGGGCAAGTACACAAGTAACGAGTTGTTATTTACGACTGCTTTACATGAGACTTGTCACAGTGCAGTCACATTCATGGAGAGATGCACACAAAAAGTAACACCATGTAATAGAATGAATTGCAAGGAATACTTCCCAAATACATGAACGACTGTGAGGAAAATAGCCCATTCAATTTTCATGCAGGCAATTTCACTATTTGATGCTCCTTCAAGTTGTGCAATGTATCGTTTCATGTATAATGGCCTCCATCATAATGGATTCTCCAGGAATAAATTAATCTAATTAAAAGAAAATATATGTAATGAGGAACTATTATCCTCAATGATGCAAACAATCTAGCCTCCAGTTTATAAGTCATACCTGTTTTTCAAACATAGTATTGAGTTGACAAAGCCAGTATGAATAAAATTATATCTTTGAGTGAGATAGATATGTCAGATTCTATTACAGTTCCATTCATAACCTCTCACCTACTCACGTAATGTAGCCACCAATATAAGTGCCTGGAGGGTGCAGGTAGCCACAGAGCAGTGCCTATTGCCAATGCAGCCTGACTGGACTAATGCTACATATATGCTACGAAAGTTCCTTCGTGGTCCTCACTTCAATGAGCACTTAAAAAAATAAAATTCTTAATATAAAATTCATTTTCAGACTTTTGGCCTTGTAAGCTACTAATTTTAGTAGTGATTCATCTAAATACATTGAAATAGTAGATCCATTAAGGAAGCAAATAATGCCCATCTAATTACAGCCCATCTAACTACAGCCTAGTGCCATGAGGCAAAAAAGTGCATTTACAGCAAAGGTCTACCGCTTAAGTAGAGCTCACATTTGAGTTGGCTTCTTTGCCCTGTGCCCCCTGTAGTTTATCATAAATCATGTAAACACCCAGCTGTAGCCACAGGACTACCACACCTACAATAGCTGATAAGTTTCCACAGAAACCATGATTACAAAGAGAATCCCAATTTGAAACATAAATCAATTTAGTTACACCTAGCAAACATGTTGAAACACAATGATGAAAGCAATTAAATAAGTAGCACTCACCTCTACTTTCAGTTCTCCCAGGGATCATCACTATTTAAATACCTAATGGAAATGCCTTAACAATTATGTGACTTTACTGCACATGTTGTGTCGTGTGACAGGTGTATTTTCAAGAGGAGCAACAGGTGATATTCACACTGACATAAGAGATTGGCTCACCTAACAGTATGTCCAAAATGGCATTTATTCGATTAAACGGCAGGGTTCGAAGGAACTTGTGAACAGATACGGCAAGCACGATGTCGACTGGGTCACACTAAAATATTTTGGAAAAGAAAACAATGAATCACACAAATGGAAAACATTATGCATACCATAATACATATGATCTAATGAAATCTCAAGGATATTAAGATCGCCACAAACTTTACCTTCATCTTTTCGCAAAGAATTTGTATCTTTGTCTTGTCTGGCACATCCACTTTCTTCGACCACTCCAATATTTTCTTCAACTGCTCACGGGGAATCCGAAGCAAAGGGAGAGCTAAGTTGAAGTTTGTGACTCCCATCTCATCTACAATGGCCACCCTCTCTTCCAAGGCATCTGAAAGTAGAAAAAAAATCTTTTACAACCTGCAGATTATTGCGTCTAAAACTGACAGGAAAAGTCGATGTGGTAGAGGCTCCCACTTAATCACGAAAATGCAAACAAGGTAAACACTGATAAATGTTTAGGAATGAACACTCAAGATATTTAAAGAGATCATAGCGAAGAGAAAAACTCATTCCACTAACCCAAATTTATGGTGAGTAGCCAGTAATTAATCAAAATATTTTCTTCTGGAATCCCCTTATCACTAAGAAATTTCATTAGTTTTGAAATTTCACTCGAACTCAAGTATCTCAACCTAGGAAAATCTTTCAGCATTGAATGAGCCAACGTCTCATTGCAGCCAGTGCACTCCATTAGCCTACTGACATTTTCTTTCCGAGGTAACTTCAGGTATAAATACTTTGAGTCCTCCTTATCTGGATGATCATCATCAACATCAGGTGAAACAAATTTCGGAGCGTATAACCTTAACAGACGCAGGTAGGTCAGCGGCGTGCAAGGGTTTGACTTGGGGGATAAAATCTCATAATGTCTCAATACGTTGCATGCACAACTGCGAATGATCTTCACATTCCCAAAGCATGCATACGTTAGTCTCACAGTCGATGACACGAACATTACACCGCCCTTCTAGCCAAGGGGATGACACTGCCATAAGGCCAATGCGTATAGGTTTCTGGAAACTAGCGCCACCTGGTGGCTTCGTGTCAGGAGGCTACGGGTCCCGAGAACCGCGAGAGAATCGTGAGAAGCGAGAAAATCGCGAAACGGTCGCCGCTAGGTTTGAATCGTAATTAAGTCACTATTTCGATTTGCTCTCGTTTAACATTACAATTTCCAAACTATTTTGCTGATTTGAATAGAATCTTACGGAAAACAACGATTTTTATCCCCTTTAAGATATTACTGATGAATCCCCATAGTGTAAAGAAATGGGCTAACTTTTGATAGGACCGAAGGAACTAGTCGAGGTCAGCTGGAAGGTGATAACCAGGAATACTGTAATGATAAAAGCCAGCATTTGACGAAAAAATATTTATTAACCTCAAAACAAAATCACAATACAAAACAAATCATTCAAAGTAGAATACCGACATTTAGTAAAAGTAGATTGGTGCAAATAAACATTCTTATTTGGTCAAACAACAGACAATGATAGGATATGGAATTCGTATGGTTTAACAGAAATCACTAATTACATAACATGGCATATTTCACACACAACTCAAATTAAATTTGGATGACTAGCATTTCGCAAAAAGTATGTAATATTGATGCATAATCCTCTGATGCATGGAGGAGAGAAACTTGTAAATAATTATACATGAAATTCCTAAACCTGCTGTAGTACCAAGACTGTAGTATCTATGCCTGGAATGATTCAGGTCAACCTGAAAATACATCAAAGGATGAAACAGTAAACAAAAAACCATAACAAATCCACTGCATTCTATTTAGTTTCAGCTGATTTAAGCCATTCAAAAGTTGGCAAAAGCCTTCTTGAAATGTATAAAGAAAATAAATATAACATGGATATGTTCTATCTTCCTTCTATTACATGCCCTCACACAACCTGATCCTCCCTTCCTGAGGACAACCACCTAGGCGTGGTCAGAGGGATAACCTATTATGACGATCCTTGTGGGCTACATTTGTGAGAGTTATAAAAATTGCCCTGAGACGGCTACCCAATCCAGCTAGGTATAAACATACAAAATAGACAAACAGAAGTCCACACAACATCTGTTCCACAGGGATGTGATTGAAAATCCATCATATAAAAAAAAACAGAATGTGAACCAGCAACCTGGTACTGTCATTCCATCCACATATATTAACAACTGAGGGTTCTCTTTTAATAGAGTTCCCTAATATATCACTACGCAGCACACACCACAAATTATATCACTTATAAGCTAAATACACAAAAAATTCCACAAGTTCATAATATAATCCTAAAATCGATTCTAATCTCCATTTCGGTTGTCTCTCTTATGCATCATATGATCATTTTATTGGGCCACATGAGAACACCAAATGCATATTTTCTAGAGGCATAAATAATTACTTTTGTCAGAAGAAAGTAAAAATCGGCCATGATTTTTCATGGCAATGGGATAAACTTGTACCAGCAAAGAATAATTGAGACAGAGGATGAATTCACTTAAAAACATCTAAACAAAAATGAGAAAACCACGCACTAGGAACTCTCTAATTAGGTATTAAACTTGACTATGAATCGGTCGATTCCACACCAAGCTCGATGTTATTAATTAGCAAAAATACGAATTAAGCAAAAATAGATAATTATTCAAAACAAATAAGTAGCTAAAATGTGCCAAAAATCGCGAAATACCGGTGTATACCTCTCAAAAGCATGGAATTAATTCTACGAAAACATTAAGCCGCAAAACCACATAGTGTTAGTTATCACGAAATTATGCCACTACCTTATCACGGTATGACAATGACTAACAAATTATTTTAACATTTACACATCACAAATTTATCCACACTCACACACGACCCATTTTTCAATGAATAATCATCATCATGTACTTTGTTATGATGCGATATGAAAACGTTTCCTCAGAACTAGTTTTCTGTGTAATTTGTTAAGGTAACGACTCCTATTTTCTGCTAAATGCTAATGATTATTATCAAAAGAAATGAGTAAGAAATACCACTTATCCTGTCGACGACACAATATTCACAGATTAGTTTTTTAATGCCACATGTGAAATTTCACTAAATTACATACGTAAGATATTGTGCTTGGCAGTGCAGTCACCTCAGAATAATCATTCCCATCGTCGACTGTTATCACTGCACAGAGATCAAAAGTTCCTCTGGGTAGAACGTCGAGAGAATCCGTGAAATACAAAGGAAAATCGTTAGAGCATATTGTGAACTTATACCAACCATTCATTTCAAAACAATAACGCTTCAACGGTATGATGCACGGCCGAGATCATAAAATTACATTAATACACTTACCTTCCAACATATCTGGGACATTGTTCCGTGAAAGAAGATGTTTCCGGTAATAATGCATAAAGCCTTTGTATATATTTTACGAAACATCTACGACATTGTAGTTATCGGCCAACTTTAAAGTAAACAAACCTGTCACCTTCGATAACCGAAGCAAATAATACGAACATCACTTGCACTCTTTCACTAGAGTGGCACAAGTTTATGAGGTAGCCATGTTGCTTCCACTTTAAAACACACTCAAATACAGAAAATTATCTCGGTAAACACTCAATTATGCTTTAATTTAGCATATCGGTGAACTCAACACAACAGCAATTTTTACAGACTCCTTAACATGGCTGATCTCAACCAATCGGCCAATCAGGAGCCAGAATCTCAGAAATCGTCCTCCGCAGCGCCTCTCGCGGGCCTAGCGGTGGAAAAGTTTTCCCATCCACAATCGATTAAAGTAATCTATACGATATATCGCATGATTGTCGACCCCTTGCTTCTAGCCGACTTTGTAACATCGAGTTACCCCAACTTCTCGCGGACCAGGCACTTCAACAACTGCACAGCGGGTTGCGCATATTAGAACTGAGAATCGCTACCCGCCACGCGTGATGTACCCGGGCTTTGCGAACCATTCATTCAAGACGCTCATAATCAATAGCGCATTTCCTTTCAAGAACCAGCTGTTCAAATAAAAATTACGTTAACCTGACCTTTTTAGTTTCGTAGGCTCCTCCCAATGCTCTAATATCTTGTGACCCCCTCCTAAACAATTCAAGAGTCTTGGTGTTTACATTTCTTGGATAAGAGGATGAAACTTCATAGGCAAATATTGTGGATGAAAGAGCAAACCACGCTCCCCCATTTGAGAAACATTAATACATACCACACATATATTTGCTTTAGTATATTTTCTCCGCTTTGTCATTATTCCATGTATCACATATGTCTTCCAAACCAACTCCCAAACTACAAACACCATCTTGTGATTGAAACCGTGATTTTTGTTTTGAAGTCATATGCCACAAGTAGAAAAATATGCCTATATAATGTGGAAGTTTTTATATTTTTCTACTTCAAAATTATAGTTCAGTATGTTTCCATATGAGTCCGCTGACTTCGGAAAAGCAAGAAGGATATTGAACCCAAATATAACTCACACCTGATGGTTCAAGTTGCATTTCATGAAACTTCACTTAAAAATAATGACTTAATTCATCAGAACTCAAAAATCAAACTTATGTGAATTAAATGTTACATTTATTGTAACAAGTAATACATATAGATTCATTATTCAAGTCTATAAGACTATAGTCATCAACTAGTTGATGACTATAGTCTATACACTATGTCATTGACTATAGTCGCTACAGCTGTTCTCTTCATTTCTACAAATGAGTGGCGCTCATTATGCACACCTCACTAGCATAGTTACAATGATGGTGAACTCCACCTCACCTATCAAAAACCTTCCCTAGGTTGATGTAAGATAGTAAGGATAATGAATCAGCCCATTGGATACAGCATTTTACTTCAGACAGGAGGTTTCTATCCTGAATTGTTATCTAGGTGAGGCCTTTGGATATATAAAAATAAATCAAAGCAGAGTGATTATCATACCTATGTGCCTGAGTCCACAGGAGAAGCAGGGAGAGGAAATGGCCCCCATGATTAACGTTAACTTATAACTCTTATAGGGGTGAATGAGGAACATATATGCTGATAAGAAATGAATGGGGAAAAAGTACAGACATAAGTATGTACTTACCAATTGCATATGTGCATTGGTACATATAACTTCGTAAAAATATGGTATTAAATTATAATTTAATGGCAGAGTGAGGGGAGCTGAGCCACCACAGGTAGACAATGCATTGTCTACCTGTGGGCATTGTCTACCTCTATGCCCCATGGGGCATATATACCTCCTAAGTGTTTGTATAAACTTGCATCTTTCATACCTGTATTTCATTTCATTAATATCAGGTTTCCACGGGGTAGGCTGTTATCTCTTGACAGCAGTTTCTTATGCATTCTAGCAGGCATTTTCAGGTTTTAGTGAATATATTTATTTTTAGGGTCACTTCGACTAGAAGACATCTGCTACAATGTAGGAGAAACTTTTGCCGAGATATAACAATCTACGCAGAGGAAACCAGGAAGCCATGCAGTCTCCATCATGCATATGCCATGACAGCCTTCACACAAACTCACCTGTTAACAACCAGACCAACCTTCAGAATGAACAATATGGTTTCTTGTTTTGGTAGTATGTAAAACTATGATAGGAACCAATAGCTTATTTAGCCAATAGCCAGCCCAGGTGGCGGCAAGGTAAAGTCCTCGCCTTCTAATTCTAGGGTCGCAGGTTCGAGTCCCACCTGGGTGGGTTTTTCTCCACCCAGGGCATGGATGTTTGTCAAGCTCTGTTCGTTCAGCCTGTGGGAAACCTGATGACAGGCAAATGCCTATCAGGATCCCAGGGGTATATGGGCCAACAGGCAGTCCGGATGCAAAAAAAATCTAAATAAAAAAAACCTATACAATTCTTTAAATGCCACTCATGTGGAAATGATAGAGAATGAGCAAAAAAAGAGGCTTTTGATCCCAGAGTAGGCTAGGTACCCAGTGAACACTTAGAGCTGCAGCAACACTGCACGAAGATGTCTGCGTTGCAAATGCAGCACACGTCAATTGAGTCACGGCAATAGTTTTTCACCTGTGCTGTCAGAGAGTGTGTTATCGAAAAACGTATACAATTCACAGCTCATGTTTGAAACACATCTGGCGCTGCCATAGTGGAGGAATGTAGGTGCTGCCACAGTGCTGCAAGGAAATATTTTGAAACGGGCAAATAATGGTGCTTGGTAGTGAGAAAAAAAATCATTCAGTATTTATGAGCTTCAGCTGGTGCTACTGGTTTGGCTATTTTTACATTTTAAGTGGACATTGATACATATGCTATGAAGATTGCAGCGATTGGAGAGGGAAGTGAGTGAAGGAAGCAAACTGATGGTATGCTCCAGTTGTTTCCCAATGAAAAAACATGTGGCATCTAAATGCTATTCCATCATTCTACCTCTTTTCCAGCCATAAGTAAACATTAGTGTTTAATGAAGGCTTTAACCTCATGGACTGTAGTAAGGCATATATGATTAACCCTTTCGCTATGAACGCCGTTTATAAGCACCGCAGATTTTTCACCCCTGTGAACGAATGCAGTTTATAAACGCCACAGATATTTCTATGCAAGAGAACGAACAGTATCTTAAAACGTCGCTGGGGCCAGGTAAGCAGAAAAGGCCTAAGGTGTCATAAAGAACCCTACCTCGTGGGTCTAAGGACCCTTCCTTGGCTTAGAGGTGGGGATCTCTTATCTCGACTCTTCTTCGCAGTGCCAGCATCACTCTCGGCAGTTGTTCATGGTCACTTGTTTGTTTATGCAATGGAACAACCGGAAAAATAATTGTTCAATTCGCATGATATTTAGTAGCAGAATAGTATTCCTTATGCTTTTTTGAGTCTCTTGAAATTTTAAATGAAGCTTTAATGTTATTATAAACAGAGTTCCAGATTCAGGAAATCCAGTCTAGAAAGTCCAGGTGGTTCAAGAAATAATTGCTATGCGAAAAAATCTCACACTACCATTGCGATTACATTTCCTTAATGATGGTTCCTGATGAAGGTATATTACCAAAAATGTGTTTTTATAGAAAACACAGGTATGGTTGGAATATGCACAGAATCGTTTCCTAGTGCAAAACAAAACGAACATTTTATCATAGTAAGCATTGATATGATATCTATTACACTAGATATATTAATATTAACAGTAGAATTTCAATTGAAAGCTATAAATGGTATTTATAACATTTGGAATTCATTTCTGTATTAACTTCCACTTAGAGTGTTACCACTATTTATTTTCAAAAAATCACTGCATTAAAAATAGTTGAGCATGGACACAAGGCTGTGGTGGGTTCTCATTTGGAAAAGGGTTAAGATAATCTCTGCTCAGTGGCCGAGGAAAGGGTTGGAAACCCCACTGGGTCTGATCCCAAAGCGGGGGAAAGATACACCTGCTCGAAACCTAGCTTCAAGAGAGCTTCGTACAGGGAGTGGAAAAAAAAATTCTAGAGGAACCCGTGAAAAGGAAAGTTTTTTCCTGCATAGGATACCGGCGCAAAAGTGTTAAGGTCACCTCATAATAATTACATGTACATCAGCTAGTCTCAACATCTTGTTTTAACCCATTAGCTTAGTATTTTTTACTCCTTTTTTCCACTTATTTCACTATTTTTTAATGAAATCATATTTTATAATTATTTTTAATCAATTAAAAAACATTTTACAGCCCTTACATGGATTTTTTTGCATTAAGAGAATATTAATTATTCATGAATGACACCAAATGTGAAAAAAATAATAAAATAAATAAATGAAGGGACCCGGCGATTCACCAGCTCTTTCACAAAAGGCCAAGTTCTGCAAGCTGGTAAATGGCCGTCTCTTTAAACCAATGGGTTAAAGTGCACACATATTTTTTGGTAGCTAGATTAATTCTGATCCACAAAACTTTAGATAAATCTTGTGTTCATTGTTGTAAACTTCCCTTTGAATTTCCTTGATACTACAAACATTTCCTGGGAGTGATTTTTAGTATACTTGCATTATTTCCTTGCTAAGACAAGAGAAATCACAACATTTTGACATCTAATTCTTTCTTTAGTCAGGCCCATTACTCGGCTGTTATTTAAAATATGTGTAAATTGGGACACTCACATAATAACCCAGAAGATATATGTATTGAAATCATCATTTAATGTGCACTGATTTCATAAGTGTATTTTGATATAAAGCTGAATTGCATGTCCCAGGAAATTATTCAGCTGCAACCTAAAAAAAATGTTACACGTGAGGTCATATGATCCATTAACTGCTACTTTATATGCAAATTTATTTATTTCTTATCACAAATTATGTACATTGACATTAAGGTGTGATTTTTTTAGGTTCACTTTTAAAAGTATTTCACTTGAACAATTATGAATAAATTCATACTATATGAGCACATTTATATTTTGTGAACAAATGATGTCTTATAAAATTTAGGGGATGAGTTACTTCCAAACATTGGAAGTCTAGCTAATATCGAAAGGTTATAGGAATGTAAATTACAAAGTAATCGTAATAGAATGGGCTATATGTATCACAGAATAATGGAGTATTATTCATTATCCCATGACATTATCTTACAGCCAGTGGCAAAATAATAAGATAAGAATGAGAGCACAAATAAATAAAACATCTACCAGCCAACTTACTGACTAATGCACCGTACAAACAACCACTGATTTCAAAGCCAGAGTAAAACTTAATTATAAAAACATGTAAATTAGTAACACAAAGCTAAATAATATAGAAAGGTTGTTTTCATTACAGTTTTATCCAAAACATGAAATGCAGAAGTCATTATAAAAGATGAAAGAAAGTAAATTTTCATATTTGAATTTTATCAGAATCCTACCAATATCATGGGGAAAATGAAGGTAATAGTTCAACTTTCACAGAATCACAATTCTAAACTCATAATAGTTCAGAATATTGAGTAATAAGCATTACTTGCAATTCCATAAATTCTAAAAAAAATTAATTTCCACCTACATGCGGATGGAACTAACACACATCACCACCTTATTTAGGTATCCATCCACTCTTACCAATGAAACTAGTAAATTAGACCAACCAATTGTAGCAGCACAAAAGAAATTTTACATATGATGCATGAAGAATACCTTCAAAAATATTCAGAGATGGCTATTAAATCCAAATCTAATACTTGAATCATTGAAATCAACTAGAAAGATCGTGAAAAAATTCGTTGCTTGATATTGATTCATTCTAGTAAAATACTAAATTATTGCAGTACAATATTTTGCAATTTCAGCCAAGGCTTACCATGCCACAAAGAGCATTTCACACACTCCTATGGTGATATCAAAGAAAAATGAAGACTAAGGGCCAAAAAGAAGTTTTCTTAGGTGATACACTATTTTCACCACGGATATGTGAACTTCAACTCCTGAGCAAAACTACTTAGGTTTAGGTAACATGACAATTATTCAATTAATTTTTTATATTCAAGTACAACATACCCTCTTTTTCTCATACCGTTCCTTTTTCATTATGTCCTTAAATTATAAATAGGCCTCAATAAAATTCCAAAGTCAAGTGAAGAGCAATCACTAACTAATGAGAATAATTTAGAGGTATTGTGATTAAGTATTAAAGTGACATTGCCCCATCACTAATGTTTTCTCATTATGCCAGCTGCATAATCTTTGTACTGCCAATGGGATTCTATAAAACCAACATTTTACTTCCATTTATCTGTATTAAAAAACCTATAGGAATGTTTCTGCATTATATCTCCCACAAATAGGACACCTTGCAAAATGAAGATATTCACATGCCAACAATGCAAAACTGTCAACAGTTCTGATATGATTTAAATTACACAATTATTAAAACACCCATTCCATCATTAATAACGACGCAAATGAAAATTCATGACATCTTATCAACCAACAAGGATAATTGAATTAAATACTGGATGGATTTTTGTCATTTGAGCCTTTTGCCAAGATAATTTATGACAAACATTATACATTATTTACCGACTTGAAGGTAATGCAATCTGGTTACATACTGACCTGAATTTCAGCCAAAATAAAACAGATCAACATATTACCTACTTCTATCATAGCTCTTTTGGGAATGGAGAAACATAATCACACATGTACAATTAATTAAAACTAAATGATATCATGCCTCTTACTTCTCTTTTTAACTAAATTCAGCATAACCATCAAAACACAAAAAAGTATCAACTTCGATAAAAATGTGCCATAAATGACAATTCTCTGCAGATTATTAAATTAGAGAGTGTAATGTCCTTAAATGCAAGCCAGTACTGAGGGCTGCCGTAAATAAAAAAAAATCATAGTAATATTCCAATACCAAGTAAGTAACTACTGCATCAACACATGTTGAACCTAACTGCCAAAAACTGGGAATATTAAGACACAACTGTCTATTATGTATAGTGTTCATCATTTTTTATCAAACAGTTTCTAATAATTGCATCAGAAACCATTTTACAATACAGAGAAAAATCCAGCACTATCTTCGGGAGGCCACACATAGCCTCAGCAATGAAATTACACCATTGCTCAGGCAAAGGAAACTTTCACATCCTCTCAAACACACAGATATTGGCTAAGAATATTAACCACAGTTTCACTAAGGAAAACATCTTACGGGAAAACTTTAAAAAGTTTTGTGAAGTGATGATCACTGTCCAAGAAACCCTGTTGATTTCTTTCCATGAAGATTCTCAGGCCCAATTCCTTTTGAACACAGTTCATTACCCATTTTTAACCACTTAAACATTTCCACTGGAAGATGCCGATCCCTGGCTCCAGGACTGAAAAATAGAGGAAGCCAAAATACCATGGCCAAGATGCATCATGCTTCTATAGGGAAGTACTCCTCAGTGTCTGTAGTACTCCATCCTGGAATACATAAAATTTCAAAACCTTATTTGCTGTTGTGATGGTCTGGATTAACGCAGAATGAAGGAAATTAACTGAACAATTCTGAATCACTCATATTCTGCAGTCACAGTATGTATAAATCCAAGAAAAAAAATAAGTTTCCTCCTATAGCTACAACAATTAATACCTACTTAACAAGACTAGAATATCCATCATGTCCAAAACAAATATGACTAAGCTAATAATAAATAATGTCTGTCGTAACTTAAAAAGATATTGTCTCACATAATATCCCTCTTTTCAACACATAGGGTGAGTAACGAAAGTCACATCAACAATTAATGTGAGCAGACCTCCCACACATTCAACTTACTGAAGGGGAATTTTGGCATTTCCCTAAACAGTAACCAATGTAATATTTGGGAAGATGTGAGCTAGAAGTCAATAGAGCCAGCTATTCGAGAATATATGTATATACACACAATCATCTTACAATTGGTTTCCCCAAAAGCCAACCCTTTTCTGAATTGCATCCTGCTTAAACATGAACTGGTGACCTTACCAATTTACCATGGTGAAATAGATGTACTTAATGACTTTAAAAAATTTATACCCAAAAAAATACAACATCTGAAGGATTTCCCCAATTATTTCAGTTTTTCAGGCTCATAGTAGCTCCATTAAAATAAAAAAGGGGAGTTAATTTAAATACCTAACATCCATTGCTATGATTCAGTTCCTTGTCTTCTGATCCTCGGGGCATTAGGAATGCTATTGTTCTCTCGGTTGGTGCACTGCATAGGAGAAAAGAAACATTCTACATAAGCAAAACCACCAATTAAAATGTACATGGGTAGATTGAATATGCTGAACAGAACACCTTATTATTGACCTTGAAAAGTTCAAGGATTGAACAATCCATTAATATACCTAAATGGTAAGTATTGTTACCAATCTTAATTCAAAAAGTATTAATAAACATATACTTTTCTTGAGACTTGTTGTTTTGTTACAAAGTTGAGACTGATCACAATGCGAATTACCAGAGAGTTTTCTCGGGTTTTCCACCGGGTAAGGGCATCCATTTCGGCTGACGTTTCGATCCTCGACTCGAGGGTCATCTTTAGGGCGAGTTCACAATCACAGCGAGATCTCGCCCAGAAGATGACCCTCGAGTCGAGGATCGAAACGTTGGCCGAAATGGACGCCCTTACCTGGTGGACAACCTGAGAAAACTTCTTGAAGCAGATACGCCGGGAAAGCACCAATTCCTACTTGTGAATTACCAAATTTCCCATTGCAGAAGATGCACTTAAAACTCAAAAATACATTCTAAATTCAGCCAATGTCTTAAAGCCCGAGGGTAAAGTTATATTTTCAAGGTTCTGATGTTGCATTCCCATCGGTTGCACCCTTCCATCTACTTTCAACGTAGATATTACATTGCAGCAGCTGGTTAACCTTGTGCTATCTGTCATCCGTATGTTCCTGGGGATTCTACAATGATAACTTTAACACATTGGTTGCAAATGGCACTGATTAGTATCATCCTTGTCTTAAGCTAGCAGCGGAGTGACACCGATTGGCATTTGGCACCGCACTGCAACCCCACTAAGTGCTGAGCTGCTGTTTGGTAGGGAAATTTAAATTATACTGCCTATATTAGGGGTGAAAATACATCTGCTTTGAAAAATCAACAACCCCATTTTCTCCCCATGAATTCAAAACAATAACTGATATTGATTATATCTTTGTTTTAATCCTTTCAATTTTGCAACATTTATATTTCTCCCTCACAGAAAGTGCATGTTAAATTGGGAAAAATTAACTCTTGGTTTAAACAATTTTTTAAATTCATAACATTTTACGTATAAGTTTGAAATTTGAAATATATTTCAGCTCGATTACATTTTTCTCCAAGAGTCAATTTCATATTTTTTTACATAAAAAATGTTTGAAGAAAAAACATATTTATCTTGAGCCGATACATTGGCACCTTCAGCACAAAAAGAATAAAAAAAAGTATATCTAAAAAAATCATACTGTGGGCTGGTGCATCCTATGGCTGGGTAATATGGTGCATTAAAAAAATTGATGTTCTGTCAGCAAGTATTTTAAAATGGGAGGGTTCAGACAGACATAGAAATATATTAAAAGTGTAAAACCTCTAAACCAACCGATTTCTTCCTCTCCCACGCCTGGACGGCTGCTTTATGCTTCTCAAAAGCATGACACCACTCAGAGTACACTCGCTGGTAGTCACGGGAACGAGCTGGAACACCACAGCGATTCGAGTCCACAGTAAGGTTGTAGCTGCACAGGAGGGATGGGCCAAGCCAAGCATCATACCGTCCAGACTCACTCTCGCCAACACTAACTATCACTAGGCCATGCTCCGATGTCTCTATGTACTTGTCGTGCCTGAGAAATGAGCCAGAGCATAATTTTCTTAGTAATGCAGGAGGCTTGTTCACCACAACATCATTATTGTCAAATCCAAGAGAGATTATTAAATAAAATGACATTATTTTTCAATAGTTTGGATGCATTGTTTTTTGATGCTATAGTAGAATAACTTAGCTTAAGATGCATGCAGCTAAGGCAATGCTGCCAGATAAAGTTGTTTTTTTAATTAAATAAAATTTTCACAATTTTTATACGACTCAGAAATGAATTTCATGGCAAAGCAAAGACACTAAAGCAAACAAGAGTTTAAATATGGAACTTACATTACATAAACTTACAGGAGACCACAAACAGGTTGGTAGAAAATTAAAAGGAAGACTTAAACGCTAAAAATACCTGAGTCAAGGCTCTTAAATTATAAACGGTTCAGTAACATATGTCATTTTTAATAATATTGTTAAGAGCATGAGGGGCGAAAACAGGCATGGGGGCACGGGACGGTCAAATATGACTGGCCCACGAACGGTTGCAAAGCATCTAGACGCCAGAGCCGGGTATAAAAGGACGGCACTCGCAAGACCAGGGGAGAATACGAGTGAAACCTGAGGCGAGAGAGCCGAGGAATGAGCGGAAGGAGGTGGAACGAGACGAGTCGGGCCAGCCGAAGAGCAGGAGTGAGAGGGGAGCCGGCAGCCAAGGAGTGAAGTGGAAGGGGGGCTGGGCCAAAGTTACAATAAAGAGAAAAAAATTATTGCTGGCTTTTCTTTGTGTACGATCCTCACCTCACGATCCCACATGAGAAAGTCATAACAATATAAACATTTGGGCATTATTTTTCAAACATCTATTCTTCAAAATGAAGACATTTCACAGTGTTGTCAGAATCAGCGTCAGTCTCTAAATCTAAAGGCAGTCATCCAGGATTGAATCCTCAAACAGTAGAACATGAATGGCATTGCTGATCTTTATAGGAACAAAAAAGTCATGTATGTATGTACCATTCTATTGGATACATTTCATGACTTTTAAATAATGAATTAAACTACATCATGATATCCACTAAAATTGGATGTGAACTAACAATTAAATGAAGATTTGCTAAAAAAAACCTCATCACTCAACTGAAGAGTTCTATTGATGCCTCATAACTGCCTGTGAAGTTTGGATATTGAATTTGGTTCATATCTAATTGTCAATGATTTCCTTTGTTGCAATCTTCATATGTGAGTATTATCAACATATTTGATTGCAAAATTTACCATAGAAAGAAATTACTGCCGAATAAGAGGAATGTCTAATCACACTACAATCACCACACATGATACTAAAGGCAGTGGTGAAAAATTAAGGCTGATAATCTCATTATTAGAAACCATAGCTTTGACTAAATTACCCTGGCATCTTCTAAAAGGCTAACTTTCATAAAGAAGAAAAACTTTGCATGGACTGCATGAAAGTAATAAATGCGTGGACATGAGACGCGGGAATAGATTGAAGAAATTCTTCTCAGGTATTCGACCGGTTCAGATCATCCATGCTGGCCGACATTTTGATGCTCAACTCAGACATCATCTTCAGGGCAGTTGAGCATTGATTTTGCAATTTGGCTGACTTAAGTATCCTTCCGGGAGGTCAGGTGTCTCGAGATTGGTCTCCTCTGATTAGTCTCGTGATTGGTCACAAGGAACTTGGAGCACTCCAGGTGCCTACCGAGTTCCTTGTGAATGCGGCGATGCCTACATCAGGGAAACTGAAGGCATGATTGAGAAGAGGCTGAAGGAGCATAAATGGTATACGAGGCTGGGAAAACTAGGCCTGGGCGATATTGATAATTCAATATCGCCCATTCTCAAAATATTGGGACCACCTCATGAAAGAAGCCATTGAGATCCAGTTAGAGAATAAAAATTTTTAATTGGGACCCAGGCTTCTTAATCAGCAATACTTGGAAACCCGTGTTACACATGATAAGATAACAACAGAGCACTCCCGACGCCTGATTGGTCACCAAGGAGCCTTCCCACCATGGCAACTAATCACGAGTCACCCGACTTCCCGGAAGGATACTTAATATGGCCAAATCGCAAAATCAACACTCAACTGTGCTGAACATGATGCCAGAGTCGAGCATCGAAACATCGGCCAGTATGGACAATCAGAACCGGTGAAATACCAGAGAAGAATTTCTGCATGAAAGTAAAGTGAACAATATCTCAGTGATATAGATAGGAGAATAATGCAGTTCCATTGGGCTGAACCCATGTCATTAGGGTAGAGTGGAATAATCATAATACACATGTCACAATACCTACCTGTAAGTAATTTGCTGTTTCCCCTTGTCTTTGTAGTGATACCAAATAACTTTCTGCTCTTCAAATCCTTCTGATATGTGAACAAGGCAACTTAAGTGCACACTCTGACCCCATGTGACCACAATCTTTTTCTTCATTACGCTAGAGTCACATATGCCAGCTGTCTTGTTTTCCACATCTTGCAGGAACCTGAAAAAATGCAAGGGAGAATGGTATTACGTGAACACTATTATGTTCAGAAGCCAATAACCTCAAAATAACTTCTCCCATAACCATCTCAAACAGGAAAAAATGCTCATCAATCACATGTTTCCACCCACAAGAACGATAAAAAACAATAAAACAAAACCTATCAACATTGAAAGAAAGAAACACTTCAATTATCACAACATGATTCTTAGAAATATTATAACCATCATGTAGTATTAAAGTTTTTAAATAGTTTGACTAAATATAGAAAGTACAAAATCGATATGCCATCCAAATATCAGCACTAATATCATCAGAGAGAGAAATGATGTTATCAAGTGATGCTACATCACTGTACTCTGGAGAAGTAAAGGCCATGAACGATTCTGTAATGGTGTGTTCCGAAGGAAAAAATATTCATATGCAATAATTCAGGATCCCGTGCAATAATAGTAAAGGCCATGAACGATTCTGTAACAGTGTGTTCCGAAGGAAAAAAGATTCATATGCAATAATTCAGAATCCCGTGCAATAATAGGCAAATGAGAAGGGACAGCCATGCTAAAATATTTAGAAGTGGGAACTGACTTGAAAAGCAATACCTCTCCTGGAGAACAATCTGAGAATTGTTCTCACTGATGATGAACTTCCAAAAATTTCCAATAAATATTCATTATATAACAGGTTGTCAATGGCTGACAATGAGACTGGTGTTCATGCTATTATTACTCTCTAGCATTTGAAATGTCTTCTTTTATTATTGACATACCCAGATTTGAAATTCCTGCAGGTGTTACCAGTCTTGTCCCATCCACAGTGAGGGTCTCGTACACACCTCAGGCAATTGTCATATCTCCATTTGCACATGTACATGTCAAGCTGCTTAATTTGTGTATCAGTTCCAACGTAAATGGACTTGTGCTGTGGAAGTTAAACACACAACAATAAATAACAATGGGATTATTTCTTACATGCCATGTTTCACAGAATTAGAAACCTAAGCTTCATTTTGAAATGGACTTGAGAAAAATTAAAATATTGAAAAAACAAAAAATTTTCCCATGGTAGTAAAAATTTGTCCGTTGATATGAACATTTACTAAAAGTAAATGAGGTCCATTCCTATAAGCAATGACCTAAACATCTTAGTAAGGCTAGTGGGTTCTCAATGAGAGAACCACAATGGTGTCTGACCCAAGTTGAGCAAGCATTCGAGTCACGGAGTCATGTTTAAACGCTATGAAATATGTAGGTGGGCACCTCAAAGTTTTCTCATGAAAATAATACAATGAGACAGAATGAATCATTGCTAGATCATCCATAACAGCCATCACCCATTGTACCTTCTTTGATATCTCCATGACCCTTAATGGTTCTCCAGGAGTCACATCGTACACATCCAACAGAAACGATGAGCTCTTAGCTCCATCTTCTGAAAACCATTGCACCAACTTATACACTTTCCCCTCATCTGAAAGGTAAAAAGGGTTGTTAACACCCTTAAAAAAGCATGTACACACTATCGATTCAGCCAAAAATCCACATATTAATATTATTAATTGCATCCAACAAATTAGGGTAGGTATGTGATGGAATGTAGCCAATCAGCTTGACTTCTTCTTTCCAACCTCTCTGGAACTCAAACTTTCCTGACAAATTTTCCCTCCTTGGATAAGCATACTTTCTACCACTTATATCCAGCAAAAAGTGACACTTTTCTTATCCTACATTCCATATTTTCACAACATCCTTACTCCTGTGATTACTTTATGAATTCTATTATCTCCATTTACTTTTTTCCATCCACCGACATTAACTATTCTCAATTTCCAAGAGCAACTTCAAGTCTTACCCACTATTGTGAGAACTTTTACCTCTATTTTTCTCTCTGTACACTTAAAAGCTTAAAATCTTTTTTTTCATTAGCTTACCATCCAGTTTCAGACGAGAGAGAACCGTATAATGCCATGTTCCTTATCGAATACTTTATTAACACATTCAGTACAGATCAATTTTACTACGGCACTGGCAAGTGTCAAATCAATTTTTCAGTCAAAGAACCATTACTACTGTGACTGCTTGTATCATTACACAATTATTAACTGTATACTGATACTCACTTGAGCCAACGTACATAACTGTGTACTGTACTTCTTTCTCTTCAACAGTGACGTTCAACTTTTCCACGACAATTTGGGTGAAAATTTCATCCCTTTTGAAGAACACAGGTTTGGAAAATTCGTGTTCAACTGCCAAGTCCATCAAAGGATGTGATCTGATGAAATTCAAAACAGTATCTGCAAAGGACATAGGGAAAGAAATTAATGATAAACACAACACTTTAGTGATGTAGGTAATTAAGTAAATCATCATAATTAGAAACCCCTTCTACCAAATTCTGGACATCAGGGGTACACATTTTTTTGACACATTATAAAAATTAATTTATTATTATATGCACATGTAAAGAGTTACTCCTAATTTCTTACGGAAAAATTTTTTTTTGATGTCTCAGGTATGGTTCAACTCACTATTCCTCAATGAAAAAAATATTTTTTTAAAAACTAAGGGCTGAACTTGCATGTTTGAAACTATTGCGACCATAAGAAATAAGAAACTTGGAGAATATCTTAAATTAATTTACTTTTTCTGATCAATAGGTGATTTGATGCAGAGTAAAATTTACTGTAAAAAATCTCAATTATTATATTTAAGCACAGAATTATGTATTACACATACGAATTCTTTAAGTTTCCTTTTTTTTGTAACATAAGCATTGCATAGTTGAGTTTGCCAGCAGAATATACTTCAATTTCCATCAAAGTCGCTTCATTCACACCTCATCAAACACTTGATGTGGACCTTGAGATTTAAAGTTAACTGTCATTGTGTAGCTTGAATATACTTTCATGAAACATCTTTTTACAGCTAACAATAGGATACACACCAATAAAAGCCAGTAAATATGGTAAGTACTGTATTAACACAACAATGTTACTGCCGCAAAATTCTTGGCACACTCTTAGTTTTAAAATTTTTAAAGTCAGGGTTTTAAGCCCTAAAAACAACCACTTATGCGTGATACAACCCCATGTTTTACAAAGAATTTGCCTTAAAAAATTGTCCTATACATTAGTGTATAAGGGATTTACTAGTACGAAAGAACAATTCAACCCTATTTTAAAACAGAATTTAGTTGCTCAAATTACAAACAATATTAAGAGTGCACTCAAATGAAAATATGCTTAGTAAAGCCATCTGAATCCTTCAATTGAGAAGTGTGTCCACACACTAAATGGACAAAAAGTAACCAATCCTCCCTGGGTGAGATTATTAAGCCAACTGATTTTTCGGAGACAGAAAACTCAAACGAACTCCAAAGAGAATCTTTCTAAGCATTGAGGGCTCACCACAGTAAAATGTCTAGTAAGCCAGAAAAATTTATGTGGTCCACCCATGAAATCATTTTGCTGGTGAAACATACCTGGAAGAGTTTCAGTGTCCTCTATACACTCTCCAGGCCTGGGCTCAGGAACTCGATTGGACAACACTGGCAACCAGGCAGAGCTGCTCGTTGCCTGCTCCTTGAACCTGTCGGCAAAAGCCTGCTGCACGGATTCCAGGGTGAAGGAACATACAGCTGAGCCCATGAGGCCATTGTTGGACGTAGAAAATGTCCCGTAGAAATGAGTATCATCTCCAGGGATTTTGTACATGCTCTCTGTAAACGACATAAAAAAGACAATCATTACATTATGCAGGAAAAACCTCTTTTAACAAAGAATACAATGAAAAATCTGGATAATAAATCCCCCCCAGGGAATATGGTCCATTACAGGAAATCCTTGATTATCTAGACCTTGATTAACAATTCTCTAGTTTTTAACCAGACAATTATCTACCATTATATGCCAAATGTCAAGTGTGGCATTATTAGAGATGGGTAAATTACCGTAATTTTCAATTGAGGTAAATTACCATGATAAATTATGGTAATTTTCGAAAATTACCATAATACCACTACCATTATATGCCAAATGTCAAGTGTGGCATTATTAGAGATGGGTAAATTACCGTAATTTTCAATTGAGGTAAATTACCATGATAAATTATGGTAATTTTCGAAAATTACCGTAATTTTCCGGTAATTTTAAGTTTTGAGCTGCAAATCCTTATCAGAGGACTCCAAACGAAATCAAATAGCATTGAGATATAAATGCCGAAGCTTATATCAAACATATCACGACGTTTATCTATTATAGCTCATTAAAAAAATTAAAACGAAGTTGGCAGCAACACGCAATTTGCCTCTCTTTTGTCACACTATGAGAAATTTTAGTTCCAAAGACAAGCCTCGGCGCAATGTGCAATTGTTATTTTACTCTGAATTAATTGGAATTAATCATGGACACAATGTAAACAAAATCGTTTTAGCTTCTTAATTTATAATATTACCCATTCCAATGGTTTCTTCGTGAGGAAGAAATTTTCTGAAAAAGAACTTTTCTGGAAATTACCGTTTATTATGGTAATTTTCAGGGGTGTTGGTAATTTACGAAAAATACCACGGTAATTTACGAAAATTATCGCGGTAATTTACCAAGTTGCCCATCTCTAGGCAGTATTGCAGAAAAGGTCACAATCACAGTCAATGATTTTGATTATGGTGTAGCAGACATAGTGTGCAATTCTGTGGCAATATTATAGACATTGTCACACTATGGTATCCATCCACATACATAATAGTATATTACACCAGGGCAAAATAAATACCTGCGAATGCTACATATGTACATATAAATATGCATTTACTGACCCATTAAAATGCCTTCCAGGCTCCCATCAAACTAGCTGGGTATTTAACTAGTTTAAAATTATTATTAAACATAAAAATTAACCAAGCAATGGCATTAATGTTTTTTTCTGGAATAAAATAAGATTAAACATCTAATTCTATGCCAAATGCTTGCAATTACAATTTCATTTCAGGAAGACCCTGTTATTTTGATGTTTTATTCTTTATCCATTGAAATAGTTACTTTTATTGCTGAATTCTGTACAAAATTAGTGTCAGATGAATGTCTCCTTAACTTAAATGAAGTAAACAGGTGTAATTTATTTTTTCTCAATTTAATTTGATTTGCCTCACACACAATACAAATTAATATCAACATTTATCATAATAAATTACCCTCACAATATATCACTTTCACTCTTGGCATCTTCAGGCTCCATTTTTACAGGCCATGGATCACTTCACGAGCCATTTCACTTTTCACTTTCACATAAAATATAGCCAGTACCCTCTTAAAAATAAGTACCTACATAATAGTGGGGAGTGGACCGCTTTATCCCTTTAGTTTATCTGGAGTTTCTAGCTGAGGCGATCCCCGTCTCCTTGGGTTAATCCTGGCTTCTCCGCCATGCCACTTTCCACTTCACTGTTGTCAGACCATCAGACTCGAAGCTAGACGCCCCTTCACTGTTCTTGGACTATCAGACTCGCCTAGAAGACACTTCCCTCTTCTTGGACTATCAGCCTTCACCTTCGTTCGACTCCTCCACTAGCCGCCTCGAAGCCTAGCAGCCGCCCACTCGCTCTTCGTCCCTCTTTATATCGGCACTTCTTAATTGTTAACGCCCGGCCATAATTAGTCTCCCTCCGTAACCTGCCGCGAGTTCAACAATAGCCTGCGAGACAATTTCTATTCTTCGGAATGCAACTCCCGAATGACCTGAATCACCAGGCTCAATGACAAATTGGCCATTGTCGAGGCCGACACCATATTTCCCTATGTCTCCGTATAAATATTCTGTACAAAAACCAGCATGGCGGCTCTCCAACTCCCCAGCATGCCATGGCTAAATTTTGATACGTTACATCTGCCCCGTCGAAAGCAAATATTATATCCTATAAGATTTTCTTTCGAAGCCTCTAATTAAAATAAAGCGTCGCCCCGGCGCCTCTAAAGATCGTTCTACCCTGAAATTGGTCCACATCCACTATGTTTACATACATTCATAAAATACAATAAATGCAATTATACCCTTCTTTAAAACATCAACTTTACCTTTACAACATAACATACAAATATTCAAAACGAATGCCATATGCCCTCTTCAAATTTAACATCTTTAAAATAAGTTATACATTTTACATAAAACATTGGGTCATATGTAATTTCCAAATGTACATATTGTGCATAACCATCAATAAAATAGTTTCTGGTAATCAAAGGAATCACACTTTGCTACACATCAAACATAAAATCTCCTTCACATTTAAAGTTTTACATTGTAACTGTCAGCCTCATCATATTGAGTCCAAATGTTCATTCACCCAGCTGACTTTACTTAAACACCAATTTAGTAACCGTAGATCCACTCCCTCACCGCACAAATACAAAGTTTTAATCACAAGCCCTTACTTTGTTACACCTCTGCGACCTTGCGATAAAATGTGTACAAATGGCGCGGTAAATCTGTGTCTGCCGACGCTTGCTCACAATGTAACTAGAAAATCGCATAACTGAGCGCTTATTTTCTTACGTTCTCAGTCCTTACTCAACTGAGCTTGCGCGATGTTCTGTGTGGAGTTGGTTTCCTGTGGGTGTTGTTGTGAGTGCAGTGATTTCTACGTATGGTTTCATGTGGGATACATGGAAAGTTCCTCGTTCCGTTCCTGTTTCCATGTTCTTTAGCACGAAAGTGGCCCTTCCCCGTGATTCAGCAATTATAAATGGTCCCTCAAATAGTGGCATGAAACCTTGGTAAATCTTCTTCTCCTTATCAGATGAAGGATTAGTGCGTAATAGAACTCGATCTCCTATCTCGAAGTTCTTCCCTCTCTTGTGAGTTTTCCTTGAGTGTCTCTCACTCCTTTTCTGCCCCTTTGTGTAGATTCTACTACGGATTCTTTCAACTAACCCTGGAATATCTTCCTCTTCTTGGGTGATGTCTGCCGTCATACAAGTGTCCCAGATTCTTTCGGGTTTGCGCCCGAAATGAGCTTCTGTAGGCGTTATTTCAGTGGTGCTATTGTGGGTGTCATTCAAGCATGTTTCAACCACTCCTACCCACTTCACCCAACTGGCATGTGTGTTTTGACAGAAAATTCGCAAAATCGTCTTGATAGTGCGATGATACCGCTCAACTTGGTTCGCCTGCGGGTGCCTGACACTGCAGAAAACAGCTTTAATCCCTTCCTGTGTTAGTTTCCTTTTCCATGCGGGGCTAGTGAATTGGGTTCCCCTATCTGTCAGAATTCGTTTGTACGTTCCAGCACAATGGATATGTCGCCCGAAAATTGCATTCACAATACTTCGTGTGGTGGCTGCTCTTAATGGATACATTTTTATAAACTTAGAGAATCCATCGATCGCCGAAAGAATGTATTGACATCCGAACTGACCCTTGGGCAGGGGTCCAATTACATCTACGCATAGTAGGTCATTCACCCCATCCGGAACCACGGTCTGCATCTCGGCGTAGCTGTTATAATTCGGCGCCTTACATCGCTGGCACTCCTCACAGGTGGCAATCAGCTTCCTAATTTCCCGTGGGAATCTTCGGTACGTAAACCTCTCCATGAGCATTTTGTGTATCTTCGCTGCGCCCAGGTGCCCATACATCCTGTGGATTTCCCATATTAATTTTGGGAACAGCTTATCCGGTATACACACCTTTTGTTTACCCCTTGTCTCTCTTACCAGCCCTTCCTCCGTCCATCGATATCCCTTTCTGGATTCTTCTGTTTCTGCTGCCGTTACAATTTTACCTAACCTTTCATCCTCCCGCTGCAGTTGTTTCAAATTGCGTAAGTCCCTCATCAGTTCCTCCGATGGGTCTTCTGCTAGGAGAATGGCTATCACGGGTTCCTCTGATGCGCCTCCTATTCCATCTTCATCCTCATATGGGTAACGACTCAGAACATCCGCGACCAAATTATCTTTTCCCTGACAGTATTCGATGTCTACGTTGTACTCTTGGATCCCTAATATCCACCGAGCTAACGTACTGTTGAGGAGTTTACACTTAAATACAAACGATAGTGCCTTGTGATCCGTTCTCACTATCGTCTTAGCTCCCAGAATAAAACTTCGGTATTTCTTCAGTGCATGTACAATTGCGATAAGTTCTTTCACTGTTGCACAATAGGATAATTCGGCACCTCGTAAACATCGGCTGGCAAAATATATAGGTTCTTCTCTTCCCTCTTCCGTGATCTGATACAATCTGCTAGCAATCGCGTAACCACTGGCGTCGGTTTGTATGTAGTACGGCTTATTGGGGTTGGGATGATGTAGGATCACTGATTTGCATATTTCTTCTTTTATTGCCATGAAAGCCCTTTGATGCTCCTCCGTCCACTCCCATTTTCTGTCCTTATTAGTGAGTTCATTTAACAGATTCGTTAATTCAGCATGCTTCTGGTGAAATTTCGCGTAATAGTTTACTAATCCTAGGAATGATTTAAGTTGTTTGCGTCCCCTGGGCCTTGGGAATTCTCTTATAGGTGCAAACTTCTCTTCCGCGATTGTTATGCCTTGGACGGTGATCTCATGTCCTAGGAATTCGATTCTCTGTCGGCAGAATCTTGATTTCCGTAAATTCAACGTGATTCCTGCGTCTTTCAATTTCCCCAGAACACTCTTTAGGTGGTTCACATGCTGTTCGAACGAACTCGATATAATTAGTAAATCGTCTACAAAATTGAGACAATACTCCTTTACTTCGTCTCCAAGTACGTAGTCAAGTGCTCTGACTAATGCGCTGCTGCTAATTGCACAGCCAAACGGCACCCTTGTAAATTGGTATATAAATCCTTCAAAGGAAAATGCACAATACTTCCGAGAATCTCGATGTAGTTGAATTTGGTAGAAGCTTTGCGTGAGATCTAAAGATGTCATGTATTTTACGTTAGCACAATCTTGAAATATTTCTTGAGGCGTTCTTGAAGTAGCGTAATCCGGCTTCATCATCTTATTCACCGCCCTTGCATCCAGACATAGCCTTATTGAGCCATCCTGCTTTGGTAAACATATCAGGGGTGATACATATCGTGATGTACTCTTTTCTATGAGTCCCTGCTCCAACAGCTGATTAATAGCGTGGCGTGCCTTCGCACGGTAATTTAGCGGTACATTGTAACTTTTCCCGTGGAACTCCTCGTCACCTTTTATCTCCACCTTATAATAATACCCCTTTATTTTTCCGGGCGTATTTCTGAAAATCTTCTTCTCCTTATAAATAATATCCGCTAATTCTCTAAACTCCTTCTCCTGTAAATCGCTGATGCTTCTCATGCTGTTGTGGATTTCCTCCATAGAAACTGTATCTTCTCTCTCCTCATATTGCTCCTGTTTAATTGCCATTATTAGCTTCTGTGACGACTCCGTAGGCACTCCGAATCTTCTTTCTTCTATCTTCCGCCCTTGCCTCAGGATTATGGTGCTTTCATTATAATTAATCTCCGCTTTCAGCATCTCTAATGTATCCGTGCCCAATATTAACGGCTTCACTAGATTAGGTATGATGGTGCAATTAATTACTACATCAATCTTCCCTATGTTTATTGTGGGAAAGATTTGTTTACTAATTCTTCCGCTCCTCCTACCTATTGCTCCGATCACCTGAATTCCCCGTATTGGTACCTCTAATACACCTTTGAATACCTCTGGATTCTCCGTAAATGTGTTCTCATTCAGACATGTGATTTCTGAACCGGTGTCCACTAGTGCCTTAAACTTCTGCCCCCCTATTTCCACTACAATTTCCGGACACTTGTTTTCTTCGTGCGATCCGTGTTCCTTTTCTTCTTCGGTCAAATCTTCGGGTATGCATAATATATTCCTGATTTCCTTGTCGCATTTGCTCCTGTCTCCTCCATTTCTTTCTTCGGTCCCCATTTCTCTGGCTAATGTCGTGTCGGGACTGCTTGCACGACTTGCCCCTTCGCGTTTCCCTGCTCTTCAGGCCTTTCTTCACTACTCCCGGAGTTTTTCACAATCATCGTGCGGATGTTTGCATTCTCCCTGGGTGGTCTTTCTTCGTAACTCCGTCCCTCCATTTGTTCTCGGCTGCTGTACCGTCTCACCGGAGATGTCTGCCTCTGCTTGCCGGATGGATTAGGTTGATATCTATTACCATTTTGATTCTGAGGTGGTGGGTTGTATCCACGGCCTCTAGAATCAATTCTCCTTTCCTCGGTTCCTGTCCATCTTCTTCGGCTCTCTTCCTTCGTCTCCTGTATCGGCTGCGGCACCAACCTATCGTATCGGCTGAGCAATGACAATAATCGTGGGATGGTGTTTATTTGCTGCGATATGATTGCCGTGTTGACCTCCGGACCAAAATGCTGCTCCAACCTATAGATTATTTCCTCGTCCTCCATCGGTGGCCTTAGTTCCTTTGCAGTGCTTATTCGGGATGTTGCGTATTCCACTCGGCCGATATTCCCTCGTTCAACGTACCGGCCGGAATCTAGCGTCCTCCGAACCTCCATCTGCTGCTCACGCCCCCAATACTGCATCATAAACAGCTGTGTGAACTGCTCTACGTCTTCTAGTAGATGTGAGATAGCGGTAAACCATTCGCCTGCAGATCCCGTCAGACCTTGTCTTACGATTTTCAGCATTTCGTTGGAGGATAATTGGTACATGGCTTGGTATTCCTCCAGCTCACTGATGTATCGCATAGGCCTAGCTCCTCTCCTACCGTCAAAATATGGAATCTTCATCATCACTCCCGGTGATTGAATTGCGGTTGAGTTTCGCGAACACTGCAGCCTTATCTTTTCCGCTTCATTCTGCGCTATTATTCGTACTTTTCCTTGCAGTTCCGACTCTTCCTTCAATTTTTCTGCGGTCAGCAGCTGCATCTTTTCTGTGATATTCCTCACTTCCTCACGCGTTTCTATCGCCAAGCTTTCATAATCCTTCAGCCTTTCCTTGACATTATATAAATCCTTCTGTGTTTCCGCCGCTATACTTTGGACATTATTATTCGCCTCCTCGCGGACAGCCTCTATCCCTGCGCGCCTTTCTGCTTTTTCCTCTTCTATCCGCGTATTCATCCTAACTTCCGCTCCTCTCAGCTGTTCCGCCTGCTCCCTCAAGATTGTTCTTAACAGCTCCGCCTGCTCCTTCTGTCTTCTTTCTTCTCTCCGTCTACTCTCTTCTTCTCGTTCCCTTTTCTCCTTGATTTTCTCTTCCTTCAACCAAGCCCATAAATCCATCGTTGTTGGAGTCCTGTCTTCGACCTCGAATTTGTGAGATTCAATGACTACTCCCTGTTCCTCGAGAGCAGATCTAAGCCTACCGACCAATTCATTTTTAACTCCTTCGGTGCCTAACCCTAGTTTCTTCAATTCCTCCTGCACCTCGGCCTTCTTCAACTCCAACAAACTTTTACTTGCTCGGAACATCTTATACAATTACACCGTTACTACTAACACTTAATCTGTAGTAATTTTCCCGATGTCTAATTCTCTCGCGTTCGCTAACGTGAACACTTCCTACTCTGCACCTCTCAGGTTCTCCTCGTGGTATCTATTAAACGTAGCCTATCACACAACCCCGTACGTCTAATATTTTATCGTGCTCAAGCGTTGGGCGCCATAAATGTAATTTATATTTTCTCAATTTAATTCGTCTCTCACACAACACAACAAATATAAACAGTATCATAATAAATTACCCTCACAACATATCACTTTCACTCTTGGTATCTTCAGGCTCCATTTTTACAGGCCATGGATCACTTCACGAGCCATTTCACTTTTCACTTTCACATAAAATATAGCCAGTACCCTCTTAAAAATAAGTACCTACATAATAGTGGGGAGTGGACCGCTTTATCCCTTTAGTTTATCTGGAGTTTCTAGCTGAGGCGATCCCCGTCTCCTTGGGTTAATCCTGGCTTCTCCGCCATGCCACTTTCCACTTCACTGTTGTCAGACCATCAGACTCGAAGCTAGACGCCCCTTCACTGTTCTTGGACTATCAGACTCGCCTAGAAGACACTTCCCTCTTCTTGGACTATCAGCCTTCACCTTCGTTCGACTCCTCCACTAGCCGCCTCGAAGCCTAGCAGCCGCCCACTCGCTCTTCGTCCCTCTTTATATCGGCACTTCTTAATTGTTAACGCCCGGCCATAATTAGTCTCCCTCCGTAACCTGCCGCGAGTTCAACAATAGCCTGCGAGACAATTTCTATTCTTCGGAATGCAACTCCCGAATGACCTGAATCACCAGGCTCAATGACAAATTGGCCATTGTCGAGGCCGACGCCATATTTCCCTATGTCTCCGTATAAATATTCTGTACAAAAACCAGCATGGCGGCTCTCCAACTCCCCAGCATGCCATGGCTAAATTTTGATACGTTACACAGGATATAATATTATGATATTTGTAATGTTTGAAGATAAGTGTAAAACTTTCTCATTATATGTGATGAGTCAATTCAAAATTTCATGTTAATTGGTCTACTATCAGTCCCTCAGTTTAATTCAATGCAGTATTTATTTTTTTAGTTCCATACAGTGTTTATTTTGGCATCTCTAATTTTTATGGTATACACAAAAAATTTGTCTGATCATACACTTACGGATTTCATTGAAGTAAAAAGGGAATTCCCCAGGAATTGAGCAGTTCAGCCTTGCTTTGAGGAATGTAACCCAGTTTTGGTTGAGGATATTCTTGCCGCCAGTATCGCATTTGCAGACACGGGCCACACGAGAGTAGATGCTCTTTCCGCAATTGATGTACTCAACGGCTGTCTCTCGGAAGAAGAAGAACACATACTTCCCAACATCGAACGATGCCACAAAATTTGGCTCTGCAAATATATGGGAGTGATAAAATTTATTAGCAGAGGGTAGAAGAGGCAGAGGTGGACAACAAGCAAATAATAAGCATCAGACCCTTAATCCTGTCTTAAAATCAAGGGAACCTAAAAACCTTATGTTTTCATCTTAAATATGACAATGAAAATTAATAAAATTTTTTGAAATCGTGACTCCACAAAAATTTGAGCCTTTTTTTCTACAAACAAATATGAAAAATGATATAAACTTTGTTTGCTCCCAATAGCGGAGTTTATAAGAGCTAGATTTCACAATATTACTTCACTAACTTCTCATTTTGTATCAAATGTAGCTCAGTTTTCCCTCAGCAAAATATTTGTTATTAGAATTTATTCTGCTTTGAAGTACCTTGAAAAATAAAACTAAGTTGAATGCGGTGCACCTGGAGAAAATTCTTTTAGTATTTTAACTTTTCATTTACTTCAGTAACTTACGTTTGTTCATGGCACTGAGAGGAAAACAAAATTAAAATATTGCCCATTGAACAAAAGATAAGTTCATGACAGCAAAAATAAGTACTCCTGCTACTGCAGAATCATCACTACTCTATGACAGGCCAAATGTTGGCAAGCACCTAAATAATCAGGACAACTCTGCTGCATAAATCTTATTAATTAACACTGTATATTATCAAGTGTTTGAAGAACAATTTGCATACCAGTGAAAAATCCAGAAATTGCTAAAGAGGCCTTTGAATTCATAGCGTAAACGCAAATAAAGAATGCCATATCTGCAGATAAAAAAGCAAGTAATTATCAGTTCCCTTTAGTCTTATACTATCAATTATCATTTAGGGCATTTGAGGTGTATTTTAACTACGGCAAAGAATCCAACATAACTTGGTTTAACAACCAAATTGACAAAGCATCTCCCAATCAGTAAACTTTATATTATTTATCACGTATCATCTTACATCACAGCAGTATAAGGATTTACCACAGATTATCACAAAGACAAAATTGAGGTCAACCCACATAAAAAAATTAACAAGCCTTAAATCAGGAAATAATTGAGGGCTCGAATTTGATTATATTACAGATTGCAGATGTCAAACATTACTGTACAACTTGGAATGTGATAACTTAAGTTATGTGAATTATAAAATACTTTGCTATGTACTTACTATCAAGCCATTTGGAATCGTATTTGAGGGTGCGCTTGAATGAGAATTCTTTCCTCCCAGTGGTCAGGTTGTGTAGGTCAGTGCGAAATATGACAGTATCAGCCTTTGTGAATTCAGCGTTTGTTCCACTGTAGAGGCCAGGCAAGTTTCCCGGGTTACCCTTGTCTACCCAAACTGCTGTCGAGTTGTCATTAGGGTCAAAGGGACACTTCGCAATACCGGTTCCAATACCAGGAACATATTCATGCCGTGGTAGATGAGTAAGATTGGACTGTTCAATAGATGTAGAGAAGAAATATTAGATCACACAAGGAAAACAATATATTTTACTTCTTTACACATTTTCATCCTTAACTTCAGTAATACATCTGAGACAAGATGTAAAAGCATTCTTGTAAAAGTTAAATTACTAAGAATATTATTACAGCTTTCCAATAAACAGAGAAAGAATTTTTCCTGCAGTTCAGTAATTTTGTATTGGGTTAAATATAATACTTCACACTTTCCATCATAAGAGAACAATATATAATCTGTAAAATTGCTTCTACCCTTCTTAGATTCTCACTAAAAATACAAATGGTTAAGTTTAAATAATTACTGCCCTTAATCCAGCTTATCTTTCATATCTAGTTAGACTTGCGTCACATTATAATATGATCGTGTCACATTATGATGTGTAAACCTATCAGAATGTAATTCAAAATATTTTAAAATAAGCTGATGTTATGTAATCCAAGAAATAATAATATCAACCCAGCAAGAGGAGCTGGCTTTCACATGTGCCTAATCTACTAGGTGCAAAGTTATTTAACTATTCACTTTCAGCTAGGAAATCACAGTCGCAACACTTTTAAAACAACTACGAAAGTTAAAATCTTAAATGAGTTTCATATCTCTTAAATATTTGTTTAATGCATTGACATCCAAGGTTATATTACAGTGTTCTCTACATTATTTAACACCTTATGAATGATTCCTCATTTTTATATCCTCTTTCTTAAAACACAAAAGAAACTTACGTGAATTACCCAATCCTTTGGGCTATGGGCATTGGTGCCACATATATAGAGACGGCTACCATCTGCCATCGGCTGTATCACACGAATATGATTCCTGCAGTCAAAGCTCTGTAAGAAGGCAAAACTCTATAGCATCTCATACAAAGATACCGAGAAATATACAAAAATATCTAAACATACATTTGCAGAAAATAAGAAAGAGGTACATAGTTGGTGGTTCAGTTGAAGAGAGAAATCATAGAAAAGCATAAACATACCTCTGATTTGCCTCTCGAGACACAATTTGCAACACTGCTAGGCTCCAAGCTTAGGGAATCCCTCTGTAATAAGAGAGTGTCCATTATTACTCCATAATAAAAATATACTAATGCAGTGAAAATAAAAAAATAGTGAGGTGTAGAAAGGATAAAATTGTAGCAATCTATATTCAGGCTTAAAAACATGGTAAAGACAATGATTCAACATGACTCCTTCCTCGTCCTTTCAACTTTTCTGAGTAATTTTCTAGTTAAAAAGACTCTCACAAAACAGTAGCCACATTATAAATAATATTACACAGATACCCTCACTTTTCACGCATGAAGAAAATTCAGTTTTAATGTACGTTGCCTCCTTTCTCATCAACATGCACTCTAACTCTATCAACTTTACAGGTTTTGTCCTTTCATGTGATTCAAAATTCCTTCCGCCATGACTTATTCTAAAATAGGTATGCATGTGCCATTATAGCATAATTTTTTATTTAATTTACTTTTTTGTCAGTTTACTAAATATTGAAGGCTGAAAAATTATAATGAAATCAAACAACTGCAATTCACTACAATATTATGATAATAATATTATGGTTTTTCCTGACATGGATGTAAAATGCTAGTTTGAGGATGCCACTCAATGTAAGACTTAACTGATCAAGTACGTACACATCGAATAAACAACATCCTGGGGAGAGAATTCACTTAAGTCTTAAGTCATTACGAGTCTCTCAATTGCATTTGGCCATTGAAAGTCATTCATTCATAACAAACACATAAAGCATCTAAAAGCCATTGACGAGACAAAATTCCTTCAATCATATTTATAAATGAATGTCTCAAAGGGATGTAGGCAACAATATTTGACTTTAAGTTATTCACTCAGTTTATTACCGTATATTTCTGTAGAATAAACGTACCTACTGCATAATACTCCTTTTGTCCATTCCTTTAATGAACCTTAACTTTGTCATTACATTTTTTACGAATTTATACTTATTTTAATAGATAACGCGCGCTTTATCTGATGAAAACTGCGGTTTATCATATTCATCTACATCAACATATAACCTCGCAAAACACTGCAAAGATGTGTGACAGCGGGCTGTTCAATGTTTGGCATGCACCTCCGTTGCGCATACAATGTTATAGTGAGAAAACTCAGTAAAATTTCGCTATAATGTGTGCTGACAAAAGTCGCGGAATCGCTCGTTATTTCCAACATAAATGTTCATGCATCCCGAAAGTCATGAAAGCGACTAGTTATGGCGATGATGAACCATTGAGCATTTGAAACGATCCAGCGATAAATGCGCTGAAAACTTTATAAAAAAATAATGACATTTCGTAGCCATTGCCATATTATTTTCCGGCCCGTGAGTTATGCAACTGCAACGACAACTGCAAAATGGGCGAAACCCAATCTCGCCAGACATTAAATGTAACAGATGAGCAAGGCGACGATGATTCGTAGCGTGCCTGAGAAAATTCCATTCCTTTTGCGAGGTGATAATTTGCCACATAATTTGTAAATTTGTATGACATTATCTTTCACGAGCCGATTAATCCCGCGAGTTATGTAACCAGGACGACAATTACGTCAAAATCGACTCTGCGGCTAAATGACAGAAATAACCAATTGTTATAACCGACGAAATTCCGAATACATTACACCGTGGATCTACAATGGCATAAAATCTCTCGCTATATGTCACATTAGTAACAGTGGACTTATGTATATTAAAGGTTTCAAGCTAATAGAATACACACAAGACACACTTTTTTCCCAAAATTATGATTTAAAAATTACCCTATGGTCTTATATTTGACTGTTGAACATCATAAACTTTTTCTACAGAAATGGGGGTGTGTCCTGTGCATCGTTAAATACGGTACATTCTCTTAGAAAACAAGGCAGCTTTACATGCTATGAAAATATAATTAATATTGCAATGTCACTAGATAAGCTACTGAAACTGGAATCATCAGATAGTGGTGACAAAATTTCCTGGATCTTACCTCACACTCAGATGCAGTGATATTGCCTGAATTTAGCCTATATACAGCATCCCTGAAAAAAGAAAACATCATATAGAAATATACCGTAAGATAAAAACCACAAGAAAACACGAATAGCTGCTAGGTAGCAGTGATAATCAGTTATTCTAAAAATGCACAACAAATATACGATTTTTCCAAATATATGAAATTAGTCTTATTAACGATTAAACAACATTTATCTCACAGCAACACAGAAGGAACGATGTCAATACAATTTAAAATACAACTGTAATGTCTAAAGAACTTAAGCATTCAGTCTTCACAAAGACATTTCTTAACATAAGGTGTATAATGTAGTATATTTCGAACCTGCCGCGTGAACGGCGGTGAAATTCACATTAAGTACCACGTAAAAAAATTCACCTGGATCGGGATTCGAACCACGGACCTTTGGCTTTGACCACTGCGCAGACCACTACGCTATCCAGGATCCATAATTCACACGGCATTTGATTGAGGTTCAAGGTACTAGATTTTGAGCCCTCGCGGTCAATCAAGGATGCTAACAAAAGGGAGAAAGGGCTTTAACGAAGCCACGAACAGAGGTGAACCTCATTAGAGCGCTAAAGCCGCGCCTGGCGGTAAATGTAGTACATTTCAAACCAGCCGCGTGAACGGCGGTGAAACTAACATGCACATTTAATTGCCATGTGAAAAAATGTTATTCAACATTTTACCAAATAAAACCAAAATATGTTATTTTACATATGTATACATCATTATAAATGCATATGTATGAGATACTTGAGTCACTTATGAATTTCACTGATTGGCATTCACAGTTCTTATTCAAGAAATCGATGAAAGACCAAAATTTCAAGTCTTCAACTAGCAATTATCTGTATCATTATACAGTGTAGAGTTAATGGGATTGAATTCCATATTTAAATAGATCCGACATGCACTTGATATCGCGAAGCGATATGGAAACGGCGGCAAATACGTTATTTCGCAACACCTTATGATGCGATATGGTGATATCACCAATTTACATCGCGAAGTCGACATATCGACTCTTTTTCGATATAGTGCGATATTCAAAAGAGCATGTGTGTGTACCGACCTGATCTGGGTCCTGACATATGCAAAAGTTTTTTGTAGGATGCCAGTCGCTGCTTGGATACTATGCGGAGAGAATTAGTTCTTCGTCCATCCAATTAAAACGTTGGCATCTACGCAGCGTTTGTTTAGAGTGTGACAAATCAAAAGCTGGGTTTTTTCCCATCTCTATGGATTCCAAATCAAACCCTACATAAAATAAATGATATAGGGGAGAAAAATATACTTACATAGCACCAACATATAAGGAATCTCTGGTTTCATCCAGATAGAAAGTTCTGTAGTATTGTTTCCCGCAGCTGAATTTCTTTATATAATCAACTGAAAAATAAAAGCAATATTCAATACTAAATTCGCTGTTTTACACAAATCTAAAAATTAAAATACTTAAGGAACCATCAAATCGTGGAAATTACGGAGATGTCGAATGCAGGGAAATGGAGCATGAGCTACTGTCTGCTCAGCTGTTTAAGCATTCGTGAAGTTTTAAATGCAACTATTAGCTTTACCCAATGCATTTGATCAATCTGTATCTCTTCAGGATTCATACTGCATAATTAAAAGTAACGTATAAAACCAATTTCAGACAAATAGATCTTTGTAAGGAGATAAAGTTTCACCACTCAGCATGCAAAAATAACGAAATAGTTTCAAGATAGACGCAATGGATAATAAAACTCATTGAAGAGTTCTTAAAATTTTTCCATTTCCGGGTACTTTATTACACAACCAGTTTCGATGCTTTGCATCATTTCCAAGTCTAGATAACGATTGAAAATTACGTAAAAATCGACATTGGTCGTGCAACGAAGTGGGTACGTGGAAAACTGCTAAGATTTTTTTTCTCTTCCGCGAAGCAAAAGTAAGTTCATTTAGAGACCAGTTAGGGATATTTGCATGAAGTGATTAATACCTGGGGGAAGAGCATTAACCCCAGCAGTCACAATCTCTGCCTTGGTTATTGCGTAGGAGGATGGCACCACTGTGAGCAAAAAAGCAGACAGGATGGACGCAATCAGGTTCAATGGAGCCGCCATCTCGTTGTCTTTTTTCTTTTCGGGTCCGTGTTAGAGTTTCTTCAATTAGGCCCCCTCCGAAAGGTGAATCGAGGTGCTACCCACCCAGAGTAGAAAGCAGTTGGAGGGAGACGTAAGTTGCTGTAATCTCCCACCCTCCGAGCCAGCATCAATCTGACAGACCTGCGGACAAAGAAAACGAAGTGTAATTAAGAAATTGCAAAAATCAACAAAGAAGTGTAGTTGTAAAAATATCTAACATCACCTGATTATTTCAGAAATTGATATTTTAAGCTTGACAACTTTAGCAATAATCACATCTCCACGCACGGGAATGGATGGCATAAATGACAACGCATTAGTACACTTAATAATTAAAATATTGAGGATTTTTCTCCATAAATAGCATTTCTCAACATTAAGTACCTCCTCCAACATTCCTCACAAATGAGTGAGGTTTTCAATGAAATAAAAATATACATGCAAATAAAAAATTATCATTGACTGTACAGAGACTTAATTTTCAATTAAGAATATAAGGTAATTATTCAACGTGACAAACATAATTTTTTCGTCTGACACAATTTAGCTAATTTTTTTCCAGCTACCAAATTGGAGACTAATGCAATATACATAACTAAATGCATAAAAAAGGAATGATAATTAAAAAACTAGATCACTATGTATTAATTACCAGATAGATATTTTTTAAATTTATAAGCTTCGGAAACACACTAAAGATCGGTAAATTTAAGCTAGAATATTTCACAAATTATTGGTACCTCATTAACGAGAGATGAGTTTGCATGAAGAAAATCTATTTATACACGCTTGTTTTCACCACAAAACCCATTCCTCCGACTATATCCCACTACATCTCACCATAATTACAATATCTCTTCTCACCACCCCAAATGCCCATTCTTTTCCACAACTATCTTAGCCTATTCTGCGTATCCCTTACATAAGTTCACTCCATTTTATGCTCAGATAGGATACCGAATCAAACGTAACAATTTGTGGCAATATAATATTGAAATCCTGTGGAAAAAAAGCAGCCCGAGTTCATACTCCGAAAGAGCCACACCACTACGTCAGGAGGAATTGAAATCCACGACTTCCACCACTACACCTGGTTATGACTGCCGGCACGTCGAAAATGAAATTCAATTTAGTTTGCGTTGACATCAGCCACGAACACTTGAGTTAAATTTTCTCTGCACAGTACACTGTACGGAGCACAGTTGATGAGAAGGCTCTGTGATTAAAATTCTCGGCGTATCGGAAAAAAATTATCCAAACGAGTACCATTGAAAATTCAGCGTTATTCCATACGAATGCTTCAAAACTTTCGTTTATCATTCATCTGATACTATTTCACCCTTAGTTCTGTCCGATAACAATCCTTTGTGACGTGAATGATCCAAAACCTGCGTCAAAACCTAACGACGAATTTTTTGCATTTTCAAACTCCAAAACTTCTGCCGTGGCTGCGGGTAGTTACATTATTGGCTCTCATAAGGGGGTGAGGTCGAAGCATAGCAGAAATTTCATTAATTTAAGGGTTGTGTGCTAAGAAAATTCGATATTGCACTGCAAAATCAATTTCATACCGCAAATGCGTCGATATATCGAATTCACGTTGGAAATAGTATCTCATCCGGAGTTATGTCGCAAAATAGTGTGATATTGTATAATATCGCGAATGGATGCACCTCATTTTCTGCTGTATCTATAACGCGCATACATATTCATATCGAATTTCGAAGACGATTTTTTGCGGCATCGCTCAGCCCTACGTAGTTGTGTGTTGTGGGGAAGGAATTTTGTGTGCAGTACTTCGTCGTCGGACGGGACGTTGAGCTGTAGACCTTTCGTTGAGAGCAGGATAATGCCGACGCCGGGTTTCTCTCCACCCTTCCTCCTTCCCCGTTCACACACATCAAACTCCGGTCTGAAGCGTCCAATAAGTGCGTAACAGGCTTGAAATCACTTGATAATGATTCTTGTATTGTCATTTTATAGTCAGGAGGCGTTTATGAGGAAGAGACAACTACTGTGCTCAAAGAACCTACGGCTGCAAAAAGGAAGCAGTTCATCAAAACATTCGTATGGAGCATGACACTCTATGGATCAGAGACATGCAACATCGGGAAAGCAGACCAACGAAGAATTGAAGCCTTTGAAACATGGTGCTGAAGGAGAATGTTGAAGATTAAATGGACAGATAATGTGAGGAACGAAGAGGTGTATAGAAGAGCAGATGAAGAAAGGAAAATACGGAAAACCCTAAGGAAAAGAAGAAACAGATGGGTTGTGAGGCACAATCAATTAATTAGAAATATAATAGAAAGGGAAGATAGAAGGGAAGATTTCGCGAGGAAGACCAAGGGACAAATATACAGGGCAAATAAAGAAGGACGTAGAAGAGAAAACATACCAGGGCGTAAGGGAATTAACACTGAATATGGCAGAATGGAGGGCTGCAGTAAACCAATCCTAGGATTGAAATACTGATGATGATGAAGATTGTCATTTACCGCTCAGCTAAAAGATCACTTTGCTGTACTGTACTTTCACGATAATAAATCGTACCATGAATTAGTACCTTATATTCCACCCTCACATTAAACTTCTCAGAAAAACGTAAGGAGAGAGCTTAATACTTAAGACTAATATTATTTTTTTACCGAACTATTCAAATTTATCAGGCACGTAACATTTGTTAGCGGAGTTGTAGCTCAGAATGCTGAAACATTCGTGGGCAACAGTTCTTGAAAAAGAATTCTCTCTGCCAAGTTTTTATCAATATTCTTACTATTGGATTTTAACTATCAATAATAATAACAGGAATAAATTAAAATGGAGATGTATAATGCATATACATATATAATGATAAAGATTTAGGCGCCTAAATTAATTTTTCATAGCTACGCACAAAACGTCATTTCAAATAAGTGAAGTTTCCAAGGAGTTTTGGTGAAAGAGGGGCAAGAAAAAAGTGCACATTTCGGAAGTATTGTGATATAGCTTGAAGGGGGGAAAGAGATACGTGGTCCGGAAAGGTACGAAGTCTGTAAGAACAAATATAAGCCTTCAGCTCCATACTGCCAGCTCAATTGTAGCCAACTCAATCACTCGTGAGAACAGATTTCGGCGGATGCAGTTAATTACAGGAAGACTCTAGAACTAATTCTCATTTCTTACTCGGAGAGGCAGTAAGAAAACTAATTACCTACACCTTAAGGGAGACGAAATACGATCTCCATCCGCGAGATTAAGAAATCCGTCCGTGACTTTGAGAAGTTTGCTTTCACTGGGTGGAAATTAATTCTCGCGAAATTGAAAACTCAGCATAGGTATGCTTAATTCATGCCTGAGGATGACTGGGCTTTATTAAAATCAGAGTCGTGAGACACTTATAATTATTTTGAGTTTTCCACCGGTTTTGGCTTGTTTTAATGGCTTCGCTACTCTTCCTCGCATTACTTTTTCGTGATGGCTACTCCCCCACGCCGAATTTCTCTTCAAGTCAACAAGGTTACTCCCTGTTTTCAAACCAACTTTGGATATCTTTTCTTTTCCTGCCTCTTCCTTGCCTTCCCACTACTATACCTCCGATAACGACCTTAGTAGACTGTATGGATTTATAGTACGTACCGCCTCCTACCACACTCCCTTGTGGTAGCTCGCAGGGTATTATGTAGATGTTATTTATCATCACCAATATACACGTTTGCAGCATTTCTTAAATAATTCCTTGCATGTTGGATGAAAAGAGACATTTGTAGAGTTTGACCCGCATGGTAATCATCTACATCTACATAATCCTGCAAGCCACCATTAAGGTGTGTTTCAGTGGCTTAATTCACACCAAACATTCATTACATATTATGCTTAAAAAGGATTAGTAATTATATTCTAGTTACTTCACAATTTAAAAAAGATAAAAATAACTCAGCAAGCATGATAAATCATGCTGTTAGTTGGGTAAGCTGAAAGTACCACTACCAACATGAAACTACCTATTCTATCTATTGATACACTTGTGTTTATACTATTGGATATATTTACAGCTATTCATATTCCTGATTGTACGAGGAAAGAAGGACATTTTGAATCTGTCAGTTCGGCAATCAATTTATTTAATTTTGTGATCATGGTCCAGTCAACCATAGTAAGTTGGGGTTGGCAAAATATTTTTAACGTCATCAGTAAAAATATTATGTTGAATTTATTTCAGAGATTAATTCTAAATTTCAACCTGCGATCTGACAATGACTTCACTTTATTTATTTTAATTCATTTAATAGATTGGTTACGCTAATATAGTTACCGTCCCTTTACAAATCTTGCCGATCTTCGCTGCACACGTTCAAGTTCATTATTTTAGCCTATTTAGTATGGATCCCATACACTGGCAGCGTATTCCAAAAGTAGGTAAAATTCCCAGTTTACGATTAACTTGACCTATTATTTCACGTTATGTTTTTAATCCAAGAAAGATCATGCATAAATCTTATTCCAAGACATTAAGTTTTTTAATTTATTATTCCTTACGCAGTAACTGCTAGGACGAGAATATTCTTTTTCCAAAAATTCATTTCTACACATTTTTTTCAAATTTAAATCCAACTGTCATCTATCACACCAGTTTTCAATTGCTTCTAGGTAATCATTCAAAGATTCTTTATCATTTGGGCTTAGAATTTCCCAGTACTCTACTGCGTCATCGGCAAATAAACGAAGCTTACTTTTTACCACCTTATTGATATCATTCATATACAGGAGGAATAAGAATGGAACTATCACACTACCCTGTGGAACACTCGAAATGACTTCAATTATCCAAAGAGGTAACACCGTCCAAAACAACCCTTTGCACGCGATCATAGGAAATCATTCATCCATGATATAAGAATACTGCATAACCCATAAGATTTTAAATTCACAAGTAATTTGCCATGAGACACCTTGTCAAAAGCTTTCTTGAAATTGAGAAATATTGCTTTCACTGGAATATTATTTTCGCCAGAAGATAAAATAACGTGAGAAAAGAGCGCAAGTTTCACAAGCTATCTAGCCTCCCGGAAGCAATGCTGAAAAAAAATTTGTCAGAAGTGGGATTCGAACCCACGCCCTCTTACGAGGACCAGAAATCACAAGACCCGTCCTACGGGTAAGAATATCTTGAGTCTGGCGCCTTAGACCGCTCGGCCATCCTGACACTTATTAGTTCATTCAGGATCTCTCATTACGTAGTACATGTCGACATTAGTGCGCGTAAGTAGTGCTTAAAACGATGTAGATGTAGTCCATGCTTATAAATGACCGTAGTATGTAGACGTAGATGGATTATAAAAGCACCACACTACATCGGCACACAGAACCATGCACATAAGATTAGATATCTGCATCACAGATAGGTTTAAATATTTGTACTTCCACGAGCAATTAACGATCATAACGACATTAACACTTCTCACAGGATGGAGCCTCCATAAAATACTTTTTCCTTGACATGAACATACAATATCACACATTGCATTATCAAACATGAATTAAAGTCACAGAGATAACACTTAGATGATGGACTTTTGAGGATTTAAGCATTTCTGCACGAACCCTTAATGTCTGATGCATGTGTATTTTCACATGTTTTTTTCATGTTAGATGAAAATTTCGTTTTAGTGTGTGTCCCGCATGACATTCATCTCATGAGGCATGTAGTATATGCACATTTTAGGGAATATCTGTGGTACATTTTTGGTGAAACTCACCCTCTGCCACACACCCCAGACGTGGCTTGTAGAGTAGACAGTAAGCGTAGATGTAGCCGTGACACGCTCTATAAACCTACTACTAATGATGTAGTGCATGATTGGTGATAACTCATTCAATGCCACTCACTCTCGAGGTGAATTGCAGGATAGTCAATAGATTTAGATATATTCCATCCACATGGACAATGACAGATGCGGAAAAGAAAAGGGCGGAAGCATTCGAAATGTGGTGCTACAGAAGAATGATGAAGATTAAATGGATCGACCGAGTAAGTAACGAGGAAGTCCTAAGAAGAGTGGGAGAAAAGAGAAGTCTTTTGACAACTCTAAAAAGAAGAAGGGACAACTTAATCGGCCATATCTTGAGACACGATGGCTTGGGCCCGTATGCAGAGACGAACCTCCACCTCGACCTCATGCTCAAAACGCGTCATAGCCTCCTCCATCTCCAAATTGCGTTGCACAGTCGATCTCGAGGTCGCTCAAGAGCTCCGTAACCATGGGGGTTGACTCCATCAATGAAGCTTGGTCCAGGGTGTCTTCTAGCTCGGAGGAGCCGATGGAGGAGGCGATTTGTAAAAAATCAAGATGGCTGACGCTATCGCCTGGATAGTTATATGGCTAATTCTGAACTTATATCACTCTATTACGGCGAATTTATCATGTTGAATTCCTAATTATTGTAGCAGCTTTTATTTGAAGTACTTTTCAACGTGATGGAAGAAGTTTTTAAATTTGCCAAATTTTGGTGTGTTATTCTCATGTTGGTCGTCGTAAGTATTTCGAATAAATTGGTTCTGATAGAAGTAGACGAGGATATAATTGTTATGTATTAATAAGTAATGTTCTATCTTCAATTTTAAGTGCTTATTATGCCCACGAACTGTTTATTTCCATTTTACAGACTTGGCAAGTGATCGTCATATTGTCTTATGGAGATTTCTTTTTGAATTACAATGTTTTTATGAATTCGTGATGAAGATATTACAATACACTATCAATCAGTAATGTGCTATCATCAATGTGAAGTGCTTTCAATGCCATGTAACTGGCTAATTCCATTTTACAGACTAAACAAGTGTGTGTCATATTGGCTTATGGTGATATTATTTCTGAATTGCAATGTTTTTATGAATTCATGATGAAGATATTACAATACACTATCAATCAGTAATGTTATACTATCAATTAGTAATGTGCTATCATCAATGTGAAGTGCTTTCAATGCCATGTAACTGGCTAATTCTATTTTAAAGACTTAACAAGTGATCGTCATTTTCGCATACGGAGATATTCTTTCTGAATTACAATGTTTTTATGAATTCGTGATGAAGATATTACAATACACTATCAATCAGTAATGTGCTATCATCAATGTGAAGTGCTTTCAATGCCATGTAACTGGCTAATTCTATTTTAAAGACTTAACAAGTGATCGTCATATTGGCTTATGGTGATATTCTTTCTGAATTGCAATGTTTTTATGAATTCGTGATGAAGATATTACAATACACTATCAATCAGTAATGTTATACTATCAATCAGTAATGTGCTATCATCAATGTGAAGTGCTTTCAATGCCATGTAACTGGCTAATTCTATTTTAAAGACTTAACAAGTGATCGTCATATTGGCTTATGGTGATATTATTTCTGAATTGCAATGTTTTTATGAATTCGTGATGAAGATATTACAATACACTATCAATCAGTAATTTGTCATCTTCAATGTGAAGTTATTTTCATGCCCACGTACCACTTTTATTTACATTTTAATTACTTCGTATTGCTTGCGAGATAGGTTTCTTATGCGGTTGTTAAACTCATACACATATAGGTTTCTTATGCGGTTGTTAAACTCATACACATGTACCAAATAATATTTGAGTTGGATGTCACGGTTAAACACACTGTTGGCAGTTTTCAGGTAAGCTAGCTTTCTTATCTTTTGGAAATCATCTATTCTGAGAATATGCAATGAGGCACTCGTAGTCATACGACAATGAATTAGCACCATGAAATGTTTCCCTGCTGGCTGTCTGTGGAGATTTGCAAGGAATGGATCAAAGCAGCAATTTGCAAATTACAAATGTATGTTGTTTGTTACTTATTTTGTAATGAAGTTGAAGTGAAAGATACGTTGACAGCACACCTAATTTCTTAACATCATGTGCAATTGCCATGTAGGTCATAAGTCAGCAACTTGTGGGCCAGCTCCACAACTTTGCGATATTTCCCAGGAATGAAGAAATCCTTGCAAGATAAAAGTAGCAGTTTTATGAGATAGCAGGATTTCCAAATGTGATTGGGGTTATTGAGTACACTCCATGGGTATTTGTTCATCGTTATGTATCTCTTTGGCAAAGGCATTTAAAGCTTCAAAAACATTATCACTGAACTCAATTCCATACCAGAAATTAAGTAATTATTAACTAACAAAGCCAGTATTTCATTACATTCTTATATTAACTAAAAGACTGCCTCTTTTTGTTTCAAATCACTAATAAACGCAAGCGCCAGTGTAAGAGATGAGGCACCAGGATCAATGCTGGGTGTGGTTATGGTTGGAGAGGGGAGATAGCTGCAAGAGGCAGGTTGGGAACTTGGTGAAAATTTTTGGGGAACCAGAGGGATGTTGAGCAGTCAGTTTGGGAAGAAAACTGGGTAGACCAGGAAGAGGATGAATAGCATATTAGATGGGATGAGCACTGTGTGGGAGATGAGTATGTACACTGACTTGAAAAGTGAAATGGTGTAGGCAAATGGGCATTCAGTGAAGGATGAGTATCGAATATGAGGCTCTAATTCAGATTCAATATGCTGCCCAGAGAATCATTTAAGTATCCCTCATTGGAGAGTTGGCTGTAATGAGAGAGAATGCACAGAGTGCATATTGCTGATAAGGAATGACAACAAGTGATGGTTTAATATGTATGTTATAACATAGTCTCAAGAACAGTTTTCACTGTATTCCTCCCATTTCGTTGATGGAAATGCCAACTGCAGTCTTGTGCCACACCTGTTTTAACACACTTGAGATAGAAAATTAGGGGGAGCCACTAACTTGTAGCTAACTAGTTCGTTTTAGTTGCCACATTGCTGGTTTTGAAAGAATTGACCTTAGAACATACATACATACAATGACAAATAATGATGCTATCATTTATGCAATGGCCAAAATCTCATCATTCACATGGGCAAATAAATACATTTCAATATGTTAAGAAAGAATTGTCAACATTTATAACATGATTATTTGGTTGAAATTTCATCGGTTGACTGAAAAGGTATCGACAAAATCAACATTTCCTTTAATTCCAAGATCATTAATTTGTCATACGTGAAGTTGTATAAAAATGCATTACAAAGTGCTCAAAAGGAAATGTAGCTCTTAAAAATGACACTTTCACTTATCTTGGTTGAGTCAACTCTGAAATAAGAGGAAATCCTAATTAAAATGAATTACCTTGCAAATAAAGGGTACTCATAAGTATTCCCGAACATTGTTGCTTTACGTTAACCATAACCAGGAATGAAATTGGGCATGCACAAGGAGGAATAGGTTCGACCCAAAGAATAAAGATACACAAAAAATTGAGTGGAAAAACATTTTATTTTTTCAGATTATAAAACAGGAGAAAGCGTTACTGACTCATTTGGTTTTGTAACACAATGGTATTTTAGAGAACAAAAAAACATGCAGTGTCATGAGAAACAAAAGCAAAAAGCAGGCAAAGTCTTGGAAGCACTACCACAGGCCTGGGACAAGTCAAGAAAGGAGCCCTTGCCACTAAGAATGGGTACAGGCAGCTCAATCATTCCACAAAAAGGGGTAACCATTCCATGCAACCACCCAAGATGTTGAAGACAGCGACAGCTATCCACCGCAAGCGCAGAGGAGAAACCGTTGCTCCAGTTGAATGAAGAAAAGAGGCCACTGCACAGGAGGACATCACCTCGAGGGGTTGAACTTCTCACTGAGGGAAGTGGATGAAAGGCTGAAAAAGAGAACTACATGTATTACAAAGGGAGATTGGTGAGCTTTACTGGAGGAGATCACTGCTGTAGAGAGCGCCGGAGAACCGCCATTTGCAAGTCATGTAATTCCTGAAAAGAGAAAAATGAGGTTTTAGTTGAAAAATTGTACTGTTGAGCACAAAGTGCACATTTACTTCAATCCATTATAACACACTTGTTTTCTCCGGGCCTCTGCGCGATTCTCCTCCAGTTGCTCCAGGTGTATTTGGAGCTTAACCTCCGCCGCCCTTTTTTCAAGGGCAACAACCTCCCTTCGTAATTCATGTAGTTCCCTGGCGGACACCATCGCCTCCTCCACTTTCTTCAGCCTTTCCTCCAATGCCCTCATTCGAGAGGTTCCACCCCTCGAAGTGTGTGGAGTTGGAAGATAACCAGAAGATTCTGGAAAATCCACCAACTCCACAACAGTGGTTCTGTTCTCTTGTGCAACAGCTTCTCTGGATGCATGGCTAGGCCCTGCATCCTCTGTATCAAGAAATGAACGAAATAATAAACAAACAAAATACACACACCACTATTTAACAAGTAAGATTAATATAGGTAGACTGGAAGACCTGTGTTAAGACTAACATCAATTGTTTTTTATGATTGTGCTCAATCACTCATATTATTGCAAGAATATAATACCTTGGTGCAATTATAGATGAATCTTTAAAGTAGCATATCCTCTAGGCTTTCTTTAATTAAAATCCAAGACTACATTTCCTGAACCCTTATGCAGTTTTTGCTTTTGTACAAAAATACAGTAATAATTTGTGCATCTTAGGTCCTGTATGTAGAACATATTTTTTAAATAATGTTAAATTACGCCCTGGCGAGGGAAAAGTTTTTTCCATAAATTGCGGGTAGGAGGTACATACAGCAGGCACCCTGTATTTCCAATAGTTATTCTTTTTTGATGGTAAACAGCCAGTTTAAAAGTACGTATATAAGCTCCACCTTAACTAAAAATTGCATATCTTCGTCTGAAATGGACATTACCGTCCAAAAAATGCAAAGGACATTTATTTCTATCGAGTTACACATTTGTTTCAGTTAGTCGCATAGTGTTTGTTATACTCTCAATTTATATTTGCCACCACTAAGACTCATCTATGACTACACCTAAGAATTTGAAGCTGGTTACCCACTCACTTTGGTTGCAATTATGACATAAATTCGTCAGACACCTTATTTTAAGATAAATAAAATTCCACTTAAACTTGTCTCTGTTAAGGCCTAGTTACACGATACATTAACCCGTACGAGTTAATGTGTAAATGAATGAACGCGAGAATGAACGCGAAAATGCACCGTGTAACCACACCAAAATGTACAAATGAATGAATGCGTGAATAGAAAATAGAACCTGTTCTATTTGGTTCATGCATTCGCACAAGTTGAGCAGAGACCATTCACGCAAATGTACATGAAGCCGTACGTGTTAATGTATCGTGTAACCAGGCCTTAACACACATTGATATAAACATCATCTAACGATTGTCGATGAAGAATTATTTCCGATGCTATTACATGAAGATTTTTTTCTTATGCCACTTCTAAAAACATCACAGTAACAGATACCTTTTGTATATGTGCAAAGGATGAAGATATGAAAAATCTCTTGCCACTTAACATGGGCTTAGAGCAAGATAATCTTTAAGATAACGCGTGATTACAAGTTACTTCGCAACACATGTAAAGACATATTACAATACCTTCATCCAACGGTCGCAATGATTCCGCATCCTCTGCACCCACGAGTGTGTCGGACAGCATATCGCTATCTTCGACACCCATCACACAATGGGTGATTGAAGGAATGGCTACCTCCAATTGTGGGGAGATTTCGCTGTCAGGGTCCTCATGCGGAACATAAGGACCCCCTCCTGTACCCATTCTTTTCCTCGTCTCCTCGGCATGGCTCCTTTTCTTCCTCATTTTAACGTTGTCCCAGGCTTTACGGAGCTGCTTCCAAGAACGCTGTTATCACAAATAACATCCTTATATTATGATTTGGTACAATATTTTGATCAACGCAACTTAAGGTACCGTACGTGTAACACAGCTTTTAATACGGTCACCATTTACACTACTCAAAATTCATGACATCGACACTTACTTGGCTGACGTATCCGTGGCTGTTGAATTTGTCAGCCAACCTCTGCCAACATTTTGCCTTTGTTTCCAAAGACACTGCATCTGTTTTTTTGTTCTCCAAAATTCCTTTGTGTTCCAATACCAACTCAATCAGTAACGCTTTCTCCTGCGGCGACATTCTGCAGGCACCCTGCGACGCCATTTCGCGTGAAGTCGAGTTTACTTTCGCCAGTCTTTTTTTTCGGTGAGACGTCACAGAAAACGTCATCGTTGGTATGAGAAATTTCTGTGAACGCCGCGACGATTGTTCGAGGCGACCTCCATCGCAGCTCCTAGGAGCTACGATAGAGGTCGGAATGTGCAACGCGATGGAGGTGCCCTCTCTTGCTCGCTCCTCCTACGAGGAGGAGATGAAGCAGGAGGTGGAGGTTCGTTTCTGCATACGGGCCTTGATATGAAGACAATCGTTGAAGAACAAGTGGAAGGGAAGAATGGTAAATGGAGACCTCGTGTGAGATACACGGAACAAGTGAGGAAAGATGTGAAAGTGAAGAAATACGCAAATATGAAGAGATGAGCTGATATAAGAACTCAGTGGAGAGCTGCGTCAAACTAATCTGAGGACTGATGACTAATGATGATATTCCATTGTCCCTTATAACCTGCTACATTCACCAACTCTGCCTCCTTCCAATTTCCACAAGCTATCTTCTGTCATCCACATAAATACTCGACACTTCTTTATTCGTTCTCCTTTCCATCAAACACATTTTCCTCCATCAGGTAAAGCGCCAACCTGATAACCAAAGGGCCAAGGGTTCGAATCCCCGCATCGGCTAGCTGCGCTCGGCTCAGGGTTAGGCAAGGCTAGACGACGAGATGTAATCAAAGCGGTCGGAATACTTAAAAAATCTTATTTTAGTACTACTACATGCCAACATTAAAAGCTCCTCCCACGTCTCCTTAAATATTTTACCGGAATTGATCGTATGGAATAATTTTCGTCTGGACCAACGGAAATGGTATCAGAGTTCGTGAAAAGGGTTCTAGGCATATACGATGAGAGAGTACGAAAAATAAGCCATTCTACACTTGTCATGCCTCATTTAGGATATACCGCTAGTATATGGGATCCGTACGAGGAAATTATGATAGAGGAAGTAGAGCGCGTGCAAAGGAGATCAGAAAGATTAGCTAAAGGCCCCTATGATAATAGGTAGTATTAGTATTCGAGTATAAAGGAAGAACTAAACATAAAAAACTAGCATCAGAAAGATCACCTTACTTAGAAATAATATTTCGTAAATCGTTATCTGAGCATATGGTTCCCAAGAACTGGAAAATGGCTAATATTACACCTTTATTCAAATCCGGCGATAGAGAAGATCCTAGCAACTACAGATCTATCTCACTAACATCGATATCGTGGCAGATAATGGAACATATAATAGTTAGTTCGATTATGGGACACTTGGATAGAGAAAATTTGTTATTTAATAACCAACACGGTTTCCGAAAATCTATGTCATGCGAAACTCAATTGGCACTCTTTGTTCACGACTTATTGGTTTCGGGAGAATATAATGCTCAGGTTGATGCGATATTCCTCGATTTTAAAAAAGCCGTTGATAGAGTACCTCATGACAGATTGCTCTTAAAGCTAGAAAGTTACGGTATAGATAAACACGTAGTATGCTGGATTAATCAATTCTTAGTTGGCCGCGAACAGAGAGTTACTATAGACGGTATCATGTCCAATATAGTTAGTGTTACATCAGGTGTTCCCCAGGGAAATGTGATAGGCCCACTTTTATTTCTTTTATATATCAATGACCTCGGCAGTGTTGTAGTAAACAGTAGAATCCGGCTTTTCGCAGATGATGCAGTACTGTATAGAAAAAATAATACTCCGGGAAAAAAGGCATCGTTAGAAAAGGACCTCGTAGCAATCCAGGCGTGGTGCGATAAATGGAAACTAGAACTGAACATAAAAAAAGTGCGTGACAGTAAATTTTTGGAAAAGGAAAAACTCGATACAAAGAAACTATATGTTTCAAGGTACGGAATTAGTAAACGTGGAATCAGTTAAGTACTTAGGGGTAACACATACTCAGGATATATCATGGGGGGAACATATCAGGGAAATATGCAGTCAAGCAAATAGAAAGGTTTATTAAAAGACTAATAGGGTAAAGTGAGGAGAGGGTGAAGGAACGTTGCTATTTTTCAATTTTTAGACCACACTTAGAATGTGCTGCGAGTATATGGGACCCTTATGAAGCAGGCTTCATTTACGAATTAGATCGAGTACAAAGAAGAGCAGCGAGATACGTAAAAGGGTGTTACGATAAGGAAAGCAGTGTGTCTGGTATGGTAGCCGAATTGGGATGGGAATCGCTGTCACAACGCAGGCTGAATTATAGACTTTATCTTCTGGGAAAATTTAAGGAGGGACATTTAATTAATGACGTTAATCATATATTGCTGGCTCCGACTTATTATGGTAGGCTCGATAATTCTAATAAAATTAAGGAGATAGATTGCAGGACGGACAGGTTTAAAATGTCATTTTTTCCGCGTACGATTCGAGATCAGAACGTTAAACATCGCGTAAATCGGTAATAATTATAGAAGTAATATTCAGTCGAGTAGGTCGATAGTATTTTTTTTTATTTCCTGTATGCTCAAATCAAGGTGTGACTCGCATGCATTGCTTTTTTGCATGCATGAGTGCCTATGAAATTGGTGTCGGGTGTCAAGTGATGCATGGTAGGTATTCGTGGGTGTGTCCTGCATGATTGGGATTTGGTAATTTTTTTTTCTTTTTTCCCCTAATTACTTTTTAAGGTGTGGTATTTGTTTTGTATTGTTCATTTTTGTTTGTTGTGTCACTGTTCCTGGTGTGGATGCACCCGCTGCCACACACCCTCGAGGTGGCTTGCAGGGTATGTCGTAGATATAGATATAACTAGGATGGGAATTACCATTAGAACGCAGGTTAAAACTTACGCTAAACCTTATAATTGAATTCGAAGCTTATTTGTTCACAGATGACGTTAGATATTTATTAAAACCCCCCGCATATTATTCTAAGTTTGAAAAGATGAACAATATTAGATATATAGAATGTCATACCGACAGATTTTTAATGTATTTTTTCCCGCGTGCCATAAGAGAACACAATAGCCAGCATAGCTGAGGGTTAGGTAGATAAAAAATTGTCGGAGTAGCTTGTAGTGCACGAATCATGTTTTTAATATTACTAATCTATGCATGGTAGGGAAACACATATAAATATATTTAGCGAAAATCTTATCATTATCAATTCGTTACTATGTGGACGCTAGCCATCTAGTTGCACGTGACTCTATACCTATATTTACAAAATACCCTACAATCCACCATAAAGGTGTGCGGCAGAGGGTGAATGCATCTACATCTACATAATACCCTGCAAGCCACCATAAAGGTGTGTGGCAGGGGATGAATTCGCACCAAACATGCACTACATTTCATGCATAAATAATGATTAGTATTTATGTACTGTTCAAAACTACACAATATAAAAAAGATAAAAATAGCTAAGTAAACATGCAAAAACACGCTGTTAGTTGCGTAAGCTTCAAGTCCTTATACCAACATACCGCTACCAATGTTATTTATTGCTACACTAGTACTGGATATATTTACCGTTATTCATATCCCTGTTTGTACGAGGAAAAAAGGATATTTTGAATCTGTCAGTTCGGCAATCAATTTCTCTAATTTTGTGACTATGGTCCAGTCTACCATAGTAAGTTGGGGTTGGCAAAATATTTTCAACATCATCACTGAAAATATGGTCTTGGAATTAGTTTAAGAGATTAAGTCTAAATTTTAACCCGCGATCTGACAATGATTACCAATTTAATTCATTTAATAGACTGGTTATGCTAATTGGGTTATCGTACCGTCCCTTTACAAATCTTGCCGATCTTCGCTGCACACGTTCAAGTTCGTTATTTAGACCGATTTCGTAGGGATCTCATACACTGGCAGCATATTCCAAATGAGGTCTAACAAGGGAAAAATAGCTGATTAATGCACACCAAGCATGCATTATATATCGTGTTTACAAAGGATTAGTAGCATAATTCTAGTCTAAACTAGCACTTTAAAAAATATTAAAATAACACGGCAAGCATGAACGAACATGCTTCTAGTTGGGTTAGGCAGTCCTGATACCAACATGAAACTACCTATGTTAAGGTAGTTGTAGCGTAGTGCAGCTAGGTAGTGTGCAGCGTAGAGCAGCTAGATTCGTTAAAAGGTGTTACGATAGGTTTAGTAGTGTATCAGAATTAATACAAAAATTAGGGTGCGTGAAGGTTTCTCGGGTCCTCCACCGGGTTATTGCGTCCCGAGGACCCGACACGCGGCAGATACGCTGGGAAAGCACCAGATCTTTCTCCAAGAATTAGGGAGGTTATCATTATGAGAGCTTAGGTTAAAGTACAGATAAAATCTCTTCCAGAAATTTAAATCGGATAGCTTTATTGAAGATGATAGACACATATTAAAAACACCAGCGTATTATGCTATATTCGACCAGATAAATACGATTAGAGAGATAGATTGTCGTACTGATAGATTCAAAAGGTCATTTTTACCCCGTACTATAAGAGAACAGAATAGGCCGCATAGCAAAGGGATAGGTAGGTGAAATATTTAAGAGTAGTCTGTAGTGCATGATGCATGCATTAAAAACCAATCCCTTAATTACTATGTAGATACTAACAATCTCTAACAAGTTTTATTCTCTAAAAGAATTTTTGAACTCAAATTTTTAAATATCTGAGTGCATATTGTGTAATTCTGAGTGCTCGTATAATATACTGTGTCTATTTACAACTCTGTGACGTGCCTTATACCTCTTACATATCAAATGTAACATGATCTTCGGGCAAATAAATGATTATTATTATTAATCTTGTTGCCTGAGACCCTATAGTAGCATGTTTGCATGTTTATAGTGCATGCTTGGTGATCTTCACCTCCTGCCACACACCCTTGCGGTGGTTTGCAGGGTATCGCGTAGATGTAGATACTATCCATTGATACACTTGTCTTTATGCTATTGGATATATTTACAGCTATTCATATCCCTAGATGTACGAGGAAAGACGGACATCGTGAATCTGTCGTTTTGACAATCAACTTCTCTTATTTTATGACGATGGTCCAGTTTACCGTAGTAAGTTGGAGTTCGTAAAATATTTCTAATGTAATCACGGAAAATACTGTCTTGGAATTTCTTTAAGAGATTAAATATAAATTCAACCTGCAAGGTAGAAGACGGATGAAAATAAACTTATCGCAATTTCCGCTTTCCAGTTCCACTGCAGCTTCTCCTTTCTACACAAGGTCTGCGTGTCAAAATGATCCTCCCCATCTCTGAGGAAGTCGAGAAAAACCAGCACCGGTGCAAGAAAAAAAGACTCCGGCCTGGCCGCACGAAGGAAGAATACAGAAAAAACAAAAAGAGTCCGTCCGGCGTGACCACTTCCCAGACCGTCCCCATGAGGACGAGAAAGGCTGACCGGTCTGTTTCGGCGGAGGTCTAAAAGGCCACCCCAGGACACCATCTCTTGCTCCGAAGGCGAGAGTACGAAATGCCCACGTACAACCCTCCCCTCGGGCAATTCAGCAACAATGGGAGTCAGCCAACGCGGGTGGCCAAAGGGAATGGCGGGAGGAAGAGGAGGGGTGGGGGGGGGAGGGAGGTCACGCAGCACCCTGCACACCTCTTGTTCCCTTCCATTCGACCCCCCCCCCCCCCCCCCCCCCGCTTCCCCCCAAACTGGTCCCTGCTAACTGGTCAGTCCAACTCAATCCCCAGTCATGTCCTCACTTGTTCGAGCCGGAATGGCCACGAAATGGGCGCGGCTTCCCGGGAGGCAAGACCAGCGTTCTACATCCACAAAGTGCTCTACAAGGCACCTCGAGTGTGGGTGACAGGGAGGGTCAAGAGCAGTCAAGAACAATCATGCACCCGGCACTCGAAAATTAGATGAAATTAAATATAGTAACAGATGGGGGAAAAATGTTTTCCGTCCATAATTAGTGAAATTATGGAATCTGCATAAACATCATTACCAACAATTACTTGAATGTGCATATTAGGGGGTGAAACTTCATCAAAAATACAATACATCTCATTATGATACATTAAAGCGAAGATACAGGGGGGAATTGGAATAGATAACGTAGATTTTGATGTAGATCAATAGTCGGTAGCGATTTTTAAAAAACATGTTAACGATTCATATTATTAACTCACGCACGCTTTGGAAAATATGAATTAATTAGTTCATGTATTTATAGAAATACCTGTCTAATCACTAATCAATAATAATTATTATTACATTACATTTTAGAGACTAGCAATTTACTTAAACATCTCTCGTGAATGCACATCTGATAAATTTCTTAAAAATTGTAGCATTTGGGTAGGTAGTGCATACACGGAATAGTATTTTTGCAGGCCTACATGATAGTATGTGTAAATTTAATTCTCCTTTGATTTTAAATGCATTTCTAATGATGGTTCCCGCCTCACACCGATGCGGTGACTTGTATGGTACTATTTAGAAGTAGACGTATCACTGAGAACTAAGGGAGAAATCTCGACAGACGACCAATAAACTAACGAATCGAACAACTTTCGGGTTGTCATGGGAGTACAGATGATCAAGTACTTATTACTGCAGGGAGGATAAATATATAAATCCAGTTTAATATCCAATGCCTCAAAATGTCTTGAAAAACATATTATATCATCAGCGTCGCAGAAGAGACATAGATTAATATTCACAAATGCAGATCATATTTAACGCAAACGCACGACATCCTATCTCGTTCGGCAGAATTAGCAACGACCACTCGGCATTGCGACCGTATTTCTCCGTCCCTGACAATGCGCGTACATCTTCTTGGGCGTCCGATAATTTACAAAAAAAATAACGTATGGGAACGCGTGACTAGGAAGGGACACACACGACCTCAGGCTGGAGTGCAAAAAATGACCACCAAAAACTTGCACTGGGCGTAATTTATGGTGTCGACCAGCCACGGGGGTGGATCGGTAGGGATTTTTGGGAGTGGAGGGGAGAGGGAAGGGGGTTAAGGGTATAACGCCCCGACACATTCGAATTTGCAGGATTTATGCCGCACATAAACACACGACAAGGAGAGGGAGATCACAAGATTAAGGCCATCCCCAATATCGTACGAGCTTTTAGCCGCCCCTCCGCTAATGGCTTCTGAATCCGTCGTCGACAACACCCGATTCCCTCCCCCCCTCTTACCCTCCAGCCCCCAACCCCTCCCCTACCCTTTCCCTTCCAACCGATCCTCTAGCGTGATTGTCGCGTCAGACCGCCGACAATCCCATTTGGCTTACCACGTGGTTTTCGACACGATGCGTTTCAAGTCTAGTCTCATTCGTCACAATGAAAATTTTCCTAACTCGCGCATCATTTGACACTTCCGGTTACATTTGAGTTAAGTTTCAAGGCGACGACGGTGGCAATAACTGATTGCCGATCATCGCCCCATTTACCGTCGAAGACACAAAAACAGTTGAAGCAAGTTATAATCACCCTCGCCATCTCGACGGCATACTTATCACGCTCATCAGTAGCTGAATCAGGTTGATACCTACGGTTAATCACGTATAGAATCAATTAGGTGTAAGAAATGATCGCTAACCAGTGACTTTAGACGTTAACATGATTGATCTGCATGTCAATATAGTAAACGATTCACCCTCCGCCACACACCCTCGCAGTGGCTATTATGTATTATATGTAGATGTATAAATGATGGATTTTTAAAAGGAGTCCTGGATAACAACTAAAATCAAACCAGGATTCTCATTTTATGTGAACACATTAGCAATTTCCAAGAATCTAAAAAAATGACTTAAATGGGTGAGTGGAAAACTTTCTCACTTATTTCGAAAATTGACCGGTATGGAATGTAAAGTAATTTAAGAATATTACACTATATTTTGCATTCAAATTTTCAGCCGACGTAAATGAAATCATTTATGGCAAAATAAACTTTCAGCACACTTAACACGTAATAAGGACGTACCTTACGGATAACCTTAATTAAGTAAATCCCAGAAATAGCACTTTGACCTTTTATTCTAGGGTGTATAAAATTATAGGGAATACAGAACACGCCGTAATGAAAAAAACACAAGAGACAGCACTTATTCTACAGTTTTAAAGGCAGTACTACACGTTTCAGGCGCTAAGCAGATACCTCTATGTACCTGATGACGTCTTAGTAGTGCCACCATTAAAACTGTGGAATAAGTGCTGTCTCTTGTGTTTTTTCATTATGATATCCTTCCAATACGTCTCGCCGGACACAGTTACGTTCACAGAACACGCCCACAAATACTCCGAGATTTGGAAAGCCCGTCCAAGTGAGATTCGCACCCTCGCCTGCCATATTTAAGACGCGGCCACCCATTTTTTGGCAGGCGAGGGGTTTACTTCACCACCACCTACGATTCAGTTCGTTAAATTAAAACTTAATTAAAATTTGGAGCATATAATGTTACTTTTTTTAAAAAATTAATGGAAAAATTTCACGTCAATGAACTACATGCATATTTCGTAAGTTCCGCAACCAGTTAGCATAGAAACCTAAATACAACGAGGGTTACATAATCTCGAGGATAAAAATTCCGTCGGAAGTTCCTTCAGCCGTTATGAAAACAGAATCACCCGCTTAGAAATACATATTTTCGTACGACGACATCAGCTTAACTCGGTTAAATTCAGTGTTCTTCAAATTAAGCTTTTCCACTGGTGCTTGTACTTGACAGAAAATAGGACACAAGTAAAAGAAATTTGATAGTTTATCAAACATGGTATTATTTTTAAAAAGACTGCAAGGCATACATCTGGTGATAGGGGCTCATACTAAATTTATCTCTCTCCACTCTTTATCCAGCTCTCATTGTAACTTGTGGGCTCGATAAAAACAGGATCTAATTTGGAGTCATTTGAGCCAATAATGTGGACCAGTTAGGGCCACTTGAGGTACACTAATTGTGGCAGTTAAAGATCGGATTACTATCAAAAGCAAACCCAACAAGAAAGGTCGGAACCCAGAACTTATGCAGCTACTCTGAAGGAATATCCAGTTCCACAGAGAGCCTGGCGAAAATAATTTAACTGAAAAAAAAAACTATTATTCCTGTGAAAAGTTCCAAACGGAAAATGTTTCTGAACAAAAACAAAATAATCATCTAACAGCTTTCACGAATTATAGTAGCTGACCGCCATAAACTATTTAGCTGATTTGGTTACCGGTAATGTTCTCAATCATTACCTATTGTAATCGGATTCCAAACTATACGTGTGCGGTTATCTAATTGGAACAGAAGTATGCTACAAATATACCCAAATAACGGACAGATGCGAATGATTTAAGCTTAGAGAATAGCAGAGTAAATACATGAAATCACAAAGACGAAGTGGTTACCCTATAGACCACCATGGAAAATATTTTTCCCCAAATTGATAATGAAAATGAGTACACTTCAACAATTGTCTAATCTATGGATAAAAATTATACACCTACGTAGAAAGTAATCATTTATATTCAGGGATCTCATGAACGCGTAACTAACATGTGTCTCTAATTAAGTGGTATGGTACCTCGTATTAGTGAATGTTTGGTCATTATTCACAGCCTACCACACACCGTTGAGGTAAACGCAGGGTACTTCGCAGACGTCGATATATGCAGGGCGTTTGATTAATGACCTGACGTTCTAGGCTCAGTCGGGAGAGAACTTATGGGCACGTCCAACTAAATCCAAGTTATTTCGTAGATAAAACATTCCCGGACAAAAAATACCCTGCACGCTACCGCAAGGGTAGGTACGTGACAAGAGTGAATCATACCAGGCAATCAAGAATTCAAATCGAACATTAGTTAATATATAAAGGGTTTTTTTGTAAGTTTAAAATTATAAAATAACTTGATTTCAACTTTGAAATAAAGTTCCTTCTCATGTATTACTGCTACTAATGAGAAGCCATCACCCTCTGGAATAAATACTTGTACAAATACGTGACATTACTTGAAAATCAGGGAGTGTGTTATTTATATCAGCGGAGAAGAGCAGATAGGGAATGGCAACTAAACTTCCATTTTTGGTAGAATACTTCCAGTGAAACTTGTACGAATTCCATGTTGGAATTCATTAGTGTGGAATCAAGGAGGTTAGAATGTGCTGGAGGAGGTATAGGGATGCTAGCCTATGGATGAAAACGAAGTCAAATATCCTTCGGAAGGATTAGGCCCCACCTACAACCTATACAATAACAGAATTTCCACCAAGACGAAATAATTCCCCGAGTCCGAGACTCGAACCCGGAACCCCCTGACTTTCGTCCAGGTACAATACCACTTGAGCTACCAAGATTTAATATTTTTCTGTGGAAATTTAAATTTTAAGTCCCGGTCAAGGTAATGGTCTACCACTCTACTGTCTCTTATTTTACTCTACCACTTGAGCTACCCTAACGTCATCTTTTCCTGTGGAATTTTAACTTTTGAGTCCCGGTCAAGGTGAGTGGTTTTTTTCTCTGTGGAAATTCTACCATAAGGTAATTTCAGCGGGTAATGCCGTTAATTTGTTCGCGGACGTTTGCGATCTCTGAGTTTGTCACAGCCTATACAAAACATTGCGTTTTATACAGAGTTTCTTATGCCTCTTTTTGCGTTTTATGCGTTTTATGCCTCTTACAGAGACTGCATGTGTATTAAAACATAGACAACAACGAAATCGTCCCCCAATTTTATCGCAGTGGCATCAACAAATCTTCCTGTGGCTTTTTAAAGGAGCATAATTGCATTTGATTCCCGTGGAAGTTAATTTTATTCCTAAACGCTAACTCGAATTTAACCAATTGAAACTAAATATTTAGCACTTGTCTGTGTGTTTGCGTATTTTCCTCTGTTTATCTGACTACTTTTAAAAATACATCCATCATTCACATACTACCCTTAAGTTTTACCGCGTTCAAAAACAACTTCATCCGTACGAAAATCGCGAGTGGCAATCCTGTAAATTCCGTGCCTACCAAGATGGCCGCTGGCTTCTCGAATGACCTGCGATGTCTCCTCCAGTACATTTTCACCTTCTTGGCTGGAATAACTGAGGCACAGATAAGTAGGAAATTAAGCCATTCCATTTGATCATTGTTGATCATTAACTAATGGAAAAAGCTTACCAAATCTACAGTTTAATTTAATTTATACATTTATACATACATACAATACAAATAACTTTTAAGTCCTCATAAGCTTAAATTGCTCGTCAGGAGTTGCTTACATAAAAGTGATATTTTTTGTTATATATCTTGGCTGAAAACATAAAACCACAGTTTGAATCAAGGTGGATTAAACCTTTTTCTCTAGCATTTAGCTTTTTGACCTCTCTTTTTACTACATTTATAGTATTTACCTGTGGTAAATAGTAAGGTAAGTACACCAAATTTTAATTAGCCTTGGCACCACAACACACAGACTTCTCTCACTATATTGGTATATTGTTAAATTTTGGTATATTATACATATCCATTCTTCTCAATTTCACATCAAGCTGGCATTGCCTATAAATCTTATATTTATCACTAAAATAGTAGTTAACCAATACAGTGTAGACAAATAGCATTTCTAAAGGTAGGATATTTAATTCATGATAAACATTGGATTGACTGCACAGTAATTTTACGTTTTTATCCACGCTATAAATAGTCTTAACTATTCTGTTTTGTAAATTCTTAAAATTGAATGTGTGCATGTTTGCAGTACTTCCCCAAATATGTATGCCATATCTTAATAATGATTCTACTAGAGCGTAGTATACTATTACCATAACATTGATGGTCATAACATTTTTAATATGTAATATTTGGTATGAAACTTTTCGTAATTTACCATTTAACGTAAGGATGTGATTTCCAAATTTAAATCTATAGTCTACTAGCACACCTAAGTTACATCGAGACATTACCAGTTTCGTCCAACAGTGGACATAATCAGGTAATGATGTAAACTATTGGACGAAATGAGTCGTGCATCTATAACATCTGTGAATTTCACAAAAATTTTTTAAATGCACATAACTATGAGAACGAATACGTCTCTAAAAATTTGAAAAAAAAAGAGCAGAAAAGACATTTATCGAGGATAAACTCCGTATTTCCACCCAATTCGAAGGATCTAAACCAATTTGAACAGCTTAGCGATTTCAAATATTTCTCAAAAGACCTGATCGTGGCTGTTGCACCAAGGCTTACCGAGCTGTCGCCACGACTACGGAAGCAATCAGTTCCAGCTGTTAATCGAAATGGACGGACGGCTAAAGCGATGGCTTTGATGGGTCAATCAAAGCCATTTAACAGGTGATTCGGGAGGTCACAACAGATGCTTCGCACGGTAAACGCGACACCCAATAAACCATAAATCCATTTCATATGGCGAGACCGCAAGCCAATGAGCATTCCGCCCGTCGCGAAGTTGAATCCCGGCACTTAGGGACATGGTCATACGTCAGGAGAGTACATTCCTCTCCACTTGACCAGAGATTCGATCCCCGTACTCCGGAAAGAAGGACCAATCGACCAAAAAAAATACTGCTCTCAACAAAAAAGAGCCTGATATTTTCTACTATCTTCTTTTTCTTGGGATGCGTAAGCACGTAAATAATGCCTCACAAGCCAACACTGTCCACGTATGTACCCTTTAAGCCATCTCGAGAATGTATGAAAGGCTTCAATAACCACCAAACATGCACTTCGTATGTAGCTGCAGAGATGCCTCATAAAAACCCATACAAATATAGACGGATATAAAAAAAGTTGATTAAGTTATGTTGTTAACGATGGTGTATTATAAAATATGGATATCAAAGGATTACGTCACGATTGAGATAAAATTGGTAGGATCACCCAGAGCCGAGAAAAACGTTTCTGATAAAAATGACAACAGTGTTTCTTCTTCGAAAGACATTTGTGAAATTCATGTGGAACGTATAAAATATTTCTCTCAGCATTATGTCACAAATTTTATTTGATCAACCGCCGGTTTTCTGAGAAATCAATTTTTAAAGGAGGCGTAATTCTTGTACACAATACCGGTATGTTTTGCATTCCGACGGTAATAAAAATACTAAAATATAATTTAAAAATTTAAAGTTTACATGGATTAACGTAGAATGGAAAGAAATAAACTATGGTATAACTGGATGTTCCGCATATCTTTTGGTTACTTTATAAATACTCTTCATGTACACTCGAGTATACATTATAATTTGGTCAACAGTAGGCTCACATTGCCGTGAACTAACTAATCCTATTGCTAGTTAAAACATGACGTCTTTCTTTCTTAAAAAAACAAAATTTATCAAGGGAAAAAAGGCAGATTCCATTGTAGTACAGCTTATAATTTTAATCAGCATATTAAGAAGCAGAGAATTCGCACAACCCTTACAAAAATATTTGTGATTAGACGTTAAACATCAAGGGGAATACCTAAAACAATAACACTACTATACCGATTGTCTATTTAAGTCCTAATGCAGATATGGAAAATAAACAGACTTAAAAAATGCAATACCATACCTTATGAGCACTTTTCGGTAACTGCAAACATATCGATAACTATCCCTTATTGTAGGAAAAAATATTTTGAAATACTCCCCTATACTATATTTGTACTACCTTATTTCTTCATAAAGAATATCTATCATCATTAGAATATCATAGTATGATGGTTTTTTAAAAATATATTCGGTGAAACTGAAAGGAGACATTCTGATAAGAATGCACCAAGTGATGAACCTATGTTTCAACTCTTCAACTGCCTTCAAAATGCAAATTAACAGTTAGGAAACACAGTACGAATTTTCTAGGAAGGGCCAATAAATAGTTTGTCCCGGAATAATATCATTTACAATAAATAACGTCATAATAATGAGTCTTATAGGGTGATGCTAAGAAAATAAGTGATTTACTTATATTTCTCGAAAATTAAACGAACTCATTATGAAAGAGAAAAGTTTAAAATATAGTACACAATTTATATACTACACACAATAACCTATTTTTCCTTGCAATAATTGCTAGTAACGGGTCATAAGATGGATAAACCTATCATCCGGGCTCGAAAGCGATATTTAGTAAAGTATGCTAAATCATTTGCTAAACGAGGTACGGTAATAACTTAAGAAATATTTATCTAACTCTTTCTTTTATGACAGTTGCGTGTAAGATTTTATGTACACAGCGTCATTAAAGTTCTATTGTGGCTATAGGATTTAATCATCAATACATTTCTTTAAAATGCAATACAATGCGTAATTTTTAAGGCTCTAGAACGGATTTATTTATTTTATACGGTGTACCATAGTAAAAAAGTTAAAAAGTCGACCTTTTGGCACGCGTTCCTCTAAAACATTCCCTGCACATAAATAAAGTTCCTTATCGTACTGCAGTCGCATTGTACATACGAAATCGTTCCATGAGTAATATCTTCGCGCTATAATGCGTCACGGAGAATATAATCCTCCATCAACAGCTAGACTTCACAGTCTACCTTCTCTCTCGGCTCCGCTCTGATGATATATTGCGTTCTGGCGTCTTTGTAGCCGTACCGAGACAAAGAAAGCATCACACTAGCAGCATCAGCGAATACAGAACATTCAACGAGAGATTTCTGGTGCAACCGGGTCCGCAAAAAAGGTGCTGCGATGGGTTTTAGCAGTGTCTAAAATATTAGAAGAATCAGGCAGCGAATCACTATCATAAATTAGGTTGAAGAGCAGAATGAATAACTATCTCGCGGGAATTAAAGGTGGATCCTTCTCTCTACGATATATGATGGTAATTCGATATAATATATATGATAGTTTAAAAAATATATCTTAATCTCTGCCGCAAGAAGATATTTTTGCTCCTATTGTTAAAACTGTTTGCAAGACGGAGAGGTTTATGTCATTTTCAACCGCTTACGGTTAGGGACAAGAACAGATTAAATCGAAGGTATCGGAGATAAAATTATTCTGGAGAATGTCATTATTTGCTCGTTACATGAAAATATAAAAGTAGAAAAAACGCAATTGCGAGGGAGATTTTTTTTTTAAATTTCTTTTGAGGTCAGGTATTAATTACACATACTTGTAAAAGGTTGGATCAGTGCCTCACCCACATGATGTCAATTTGATATTAGAAGCTATATCATCTACACAATACCCAACGAGTCAACGCAGGAGTGTATGGCAGGGAGTGAATCAACATCAGCCATGGATAATATCAAAAAATTAAAACTACTTATTTTAATTACCACATTAGGAGTTCTTCCGTTGATCTAAAATTCGTAAATAAATCTAATTCTCCTGAGAAATAAAGTATCGCCTCATCGGTATCGCTTTCGATTCAGCTTCATTTCCTTTGTGAATTTCCTGAACATCGTAAAAAAAAGGTAATGACAGCACGGCCACGCCTCGAAAGGAATCACTATTTGCCACACTTACTGCGGCTTGTAGACGACTATGTTGGTGAGTATTCCTCGTCATCAAAGGATCACGTTCAAGCACACTTGACGATTCGGATACAGCCCTGACGAGCAGATTTTTTTTACGATAGGGACATTAAAAAATGATGCGGAAAAAATGACGCTTTAAGAACGAATTCCAATTTGCAATGAGAGGATATCCTCCACAAAAGCCTCCCTCTCTTCACCACCGCCCACGTGTTCTCTGGTTTGATTGAATAACGAGCCGATTCAATTACTTCCGCAGCCGTGACTCTCATCAGGGCTCGCATAAATCCGTCGACGACCGTTTTAATCGCCGTGGCGCTCTCAAGTCCCGGAGACATTAACTTAATGGAGCGTCTCGCGTTATCCTCAAACGCGGAAGTATCCTCACCGCTCGAGAGATGGCGCGCGGGATAGAAAATGGCGGAGGAGGATGAAAGGGGGAGGGGGAGTGCTTGTTTGTGCGTTAGGGAATGGAATTAATGGAGATTAAGAGGGGGGTGGGGGATGGGAGATAAATGGGGTGCGAGGATAGAGGGGCATTTCGACTGCGAGGGCATAAATTGATGCTGCTTTCGAAGCGGGGATCAAGGACGCCGAGGGCTAAGGATTCCTTCGCGCCCTTCTCGGCTACGCAACAATCATCACTCGTTAGGAAACGCTGATTGTTGCCTCCGTAAACAGCAGCGACAACTCGAGGATAAACTCCGCGCCAATTCGAACGAATGCGTGAATTTTAAATGGGTGGATCACACAGAACTCATGACAGAGTCAACTCAAAGCAAGAACAAGAAGTGGTCTTATAAAACTGGATATTTATTTTTTTCTTCCACCATGCCTCGAGAATAAATTATATTTTTATTTCTTTGATTAACAAGAGTGCTGAACATCATGGTTGGGGAGAAGAGATGATTGATAGCAGAAATTTGCAGGAGGCAGAGTAACTGGATGGAACAGGTACTAGAAAAGGATGGAATGCTGAAGATTGTCATCGAAAGAAAGAATGCTCGGTAGAAACGAGGACGAAAGGAATAAAAAGAAAAGGTTATGTGGATAGGTAGCACAAAGAGGGGGGAAATGTGGAAACTTGAAGAGAAAAATAGCTTATGGATGGGGCCGAGGGATGAATGAAATGCAAAGTAGAGTGGATGCACTCGTTAAAACCTACCCTAGCCGGTAGACAACTATCGTTAACATCTGTGGGTAATTACGGTCTCTTATTTTAAGGGCACTCATTTTTCTCGTCCAAATTTCTTCTTCTGGTAATTTTACATTCCATTTTCTCGATCTACTCCCTTTCTCGAAACATTCAATCACCTATTACATCTTCTTCGTGATTGTACACTTATTTAGTAAATACCAAGACGGTTTTATGCTAGTAAATTATTTAATTAAACATAATAAAACCTGTACTTCATATTATAATGGAGTATATTTCACTGCGCTAATGACCATACCGGAGTACTCTATATGGCGGTTACTCAACTACAAAGTAGTTATGTTATCGATAGGTAGAGAACTCTGGACCATGCTTGCTACCGACGCCATCTCTTAACCTCCGTTTATCGCAATTAACGGGGACAAAATATACTAAAAGGGAAGTTATTGGGGAGATTATTAGAATTAGAATCCAACTGAATTAGGTTTGATTACAGAATTAGTGTGCATTAAAGAGCAACTAGGTCCGTTAAAAGGTCATTGGTGCATCAGTGTATCGAAATTATTAGAATTAAGTAGGAAACGATTATCAGGTCGTAAGTTAGACCCATCCCTTCCATTCCTATCCTTATACCTTTCCTCCCGGTCTGAAGCGGTGCGGAAACAGACTTGAAAATACCCATGATAGGTCGTAAGTTAAGTTTTCCAGTACCATCTAGGACTGAAAGCCCCCACCTTCCATTCCCATCCTTATACCTTTCCTTCCGGTCTGAAGGGCCTATTAGTGCGGAAACAGGCTTGAAAAAAAACAGAGAAAAAGGTCGTAAGTTATAAAACACAGAATAAATCTCAGGCAAACATTTAAGGCGGGCAGGTTCTATGAATATGCAACAAATATATTTAAAAACTTGCGTACTAAGGAAGGTTAAATCATGAGTATAATATTAGAGAGATAGTGATACAGAAAAGATCAAAAAATCGTTTTTTTTACGTGCACAATAAGGGACACTTACAGACAGAATCGAAAATAAATGGGGAAGTTAGGTAATGATTTTCACTTAGAAGAGTACTCTAGAGTAACATTTTTAAAATCTACACCCAGCAGTGCAGAAGCAAGCATAAAGAAAGAAGTGAGGCAAGGATGTGCACTGTCTCCCGTATTATTCAATATCTATATCCAGAAATCCATCCATGAAGTCAAAGAAAAGTCTCCGGGAGTGAATATCCACGGGGAGAAAATCAGCATGCTACGATTAGCCGATGACATAGCAGTCATGGCAGAAACAGAAGGAGATTTAAAGAAGACACTAGGAAATATGGAAAGAACAATGACCAGATATCATCTGAAGGTCAATAAAAAGAAAACTATGGTATTGGTATGCAGTAGGAGAAAGGAATCCAGGACCAATGTTAAAATAGGAAAACAAAAAATCGAGGAGGTGGAAGAGTTCTGTTACCTGGGAAGCCGAGTGACCAGCGATGGACGAAGTAAAAGAGAAATTGCCAGTAGAATTGCCCAAGCTAAAAGGACATTTTACCAGAAGAAGATTCTGCTTACAGCTGCAAATACAAGCGTGGAAGTGAGGAAACATTTCATTAGAACATAGGTACATCTGGAGCATTCTACTATAATGCAGTAAATCATGGACAATAACAGCAGCAGAGAAGTCCAGGCTGGAAGCATTTGAAATGTGGTTTTACCGAAGAATGATTAAGATAAAATGGATCGATCGAGTGACAAACGAAGAAGTCTTAAGAAGAGTGGGAGAGAAGATATGTCCACTGAAAACCTTAAAAAGAAGACGGGACAACTTAATCGGCCATATCTTAAGACACGATGGCCTGATGAAGACTATCGTCGAGGGAAAAGTGAACGGGAAGAATGGAAAAGGCAGGCCTCGTATGAGGTATATGGAGCAAGTTGTGAAGGATGTAAAAGAGAGGAGCTACGTCAATATGAAGAGGTTGGCCGATAGAAGAATCGAGTGGAGGGCTGCGTCAAAACAATCCCATAGGATTGCTGACCGATGATGATGATGTTTTAACTTGCTATCTCATGCACGATTAACGAATTATAAATTAATTAATGTATTTGACGAAGTGACAGACTAATCAATAATTATTGCATAACTTTGTCAAAGCTAACAATTAAGTTTCATTGTCAGTTGCCTAAAGGTAGTGCATGAAAGACTAGCATTTTTGCGTATTTTCATGATAGTAGGGGTATTGAATTCTCTTTCGATTTAAAATGCATGCCAGATGACGATTCACCCACTGCCACACACCCTTGCAATGGCTAGCATGGTATTATATAGATGTAGTGAAACCGGTTACGTATATTTTCTTAAGGCTTTTTTGCCTCTGTGAACCTCTAATTGTACATACAACTCATAAGTGTACTTGTTTCAGACATCTTGCATGTGTGACGTAATCAGATATATTTCTACAAGAATTGTGCAGTAACTGTCCCACATGGTATTCAATGCTGTATGACATGCGAAGTTGACGAGTTCCCTGGGTAAATTAATTCAGCAAACAAAGAACTAAACCAGGTGTTGTAGTCTCTGACTATATCATTGTTTACTCCTCGATTAAGCAAGCTTTTGTTTTAAGTAATTCTCTGCCACACACCCTTTACAACGTAGAATGCAGATGAATTGTGTTTAACGCACACGTTACAAACTGGTTTTGTTCCAGCCATAACGGCCCTGGATGATAATTCGCCGGGTTACATCATAGAAAGGGGAGATGTAGCTGGGAGCTTGGGCGTGCGAGGGTTCATCCTTAAATCAGAACGAGGGAGTGACGGAGACAGGGAAATATAGAGGGAGCGTGTTTGGAACAGCCGAAGAGGGCGTGGTGGTTGCTTGTAGTACGTACCTCTCTTGCGCGCGCATCTGCGGTGCGCCCCATTCAACCGGATGAAACCCATATTACTCCCCCAACCTTCCTGGCATACCTCTCTCACTCGTGGAGGAGAATGGGGGTAAAAAATAAATAAACCCTTTTTTTCCAATCCCTTTCACCACCCTTCTGTTCACTCCGAATCACACTCTGCTCGCACCCCCACTTGTGCAAACATTCCCAACCCTTCACGCAAAAGGGAGAAGGGGAGAGAATAAAAAAAAACCTTTCTGTCGTCTCCTACCGGGCAGACCTCATCTTTCCATTTACAGAAAAAAAAACGATTGATTCCTCCTCTACCCCCCTTTTCCATTCGCAGAGCAGAAGCATATTCCGAACCCCCCAGTTCCTTTTTTTTTTGACTCTCCGATTTCAAAAACAGGAATGAAACAACCCTTCCTACGTGCCTTGTGAATTAAAAAAAAGGTTTTTTGTTCGAGGGTTCGAATGTATTGGGTTTGAGCACAAAGGTGCATTGTACTTCAAGTGTTTCGGCTTTAAAAGGACGGAAAAATCCCTTTCGGCGTACCCCATGAATACTCGAACGGAGAACATAATGGACGCGAGACGGCGAAATTTTTGAAATGCTTCTACCGAACCGAATCATCGGACGGTCATCGATAAAGCAAGATTGGTATGACGCAGCTCTCCACTCAATGCTTTAGCCTTTCCGCACGATGTATTCCTTTATGACCATAATCCATTGTTCCATGTATCAAACCAACTGTAACTTAGGTGATGTATGTACATCACCGGTGTGGGCATCACCGAAAAACTTCACCCGCCCTTAACGTCTCCGGTTCTGTAGCCCGATGGTGACGTTTCTTTACACGGTGATGGTGAGAGGTACGCAAATGTGCAGAGTAAAGGCGATATGTTAATGGCTAAAACCAGCCAATCAGGGCAGTTACATGCGTCACATGACTGCCGGGTAAACGAATATATAATAAACCCGGGAACTAAAACGCGAATTAAGCTTGTACTATTCGCAGTAATGACTTATAGAATAAAAATATGATTTGCTCATAGTTGAAATCATAAAAATAAGACAAATAAACAAATTTAAGTGTTAGTAACCAAACAATTATGTAGATAAATCAGATAAATAAATATTCACCATGGTGACACTTATCCACCAAAAAACTATTGCGCTGACTGTACAAGGTATGAATATCGTTACCTGCAAGTATTTTTATATTCACGCTCCATCCTTTCCTCTGCAAATCCGTCAGGATTTCGTCGCAAACGTAATTACGAGACGCGAAACTTGTACCTAGTAAACTAAATGTTGGAACCTCAATGCAGATGGGGGTAATGAAATAAGGTCGGCTATTGAGTTAGTGAGTTCATATCACCTTGTTTCGGGTGAAGAACATCACCTTGTCACGCCACAGAATCGTAAGAGCGATGATAGGTGGTATTACACCATCGATCGAGGATCATCACAGGTGATACGAGGTCAATTATCCGGCCAAAGTGGGCATATCTGCTGCCATTACAACCGAATAGCTATTGTCCAAAATAAACCCAAAAGCCTCCGTAACGAATTGTTTAAGCTGCTTTAAAAATGTATGCTCAAGCATAATTTACCATGTCATCATTTTTACCTAAAAATTAAAAAGGACTCATATTAAATATACCTATACCCTTTTAGGGGAGAGTACGCAGTGCAATTTACGTAGTCATAAGCATTACTGGTTTTCACGCTTAATAATCCCGTAACCAGCGATGGAGGAAGGAAAGGAAGGTCAGAAGAATGGTCCGGGCGACAAGGGCTTTCCGCCAAAAGAAGGATCTATTTACTGCTGGAAATACAAGCGTGGGTGTATGGAAACAATTAATTGGAACATATATTTGGAGCATGCTTCTTTACGGCAGTGAGGCATGATAGCAGCAGAAGAGAATTCAAGGCTTGAGCCTATCAAAATGTCGTACAACAGAATGATCGAGATAAAATGGAACAAACGAGCAACAACCGAATAAGATCTATGAAGACTGGAAGGAAGAAAGTCCGCTCATAACTTTGAAATAAACATGACAATCTAATTGGTCATATCTTGAGACATAATTGCCTGACGATGACAGTCGTCGAACGAAAAGTGAATGGGAAAAACGGAAAAGGAAGGCCTCGCATGAAATACGAAGAGGTTAGCTGGAAGGAAAATCGAGGGGAGAGCTGCGTCAAACCAATCTTAAGACCGATGATTGATGATGATGATGACCCCAAACCAATCTTCAGCCATTAGAGAATTTTGTCAGTGCATGTCAATACCGGAAGCGCAGAAAACCTAAAGCATTGTTTACCTTAAATGCAGTAATCACGTGTTTCCTCCAAGTCAGACCTAGCACCCCACTACTCCCTCACGTGAAAACTTGGAAGTCAGGAGTTTATGAGGTGAAGCGCGACACCTGCAATGCTAAGTGAACATCGGAATTGCTTCCAGAAAAACAATCCAAAATCATTTTTAGCAAAACATCTTTTGGAACACTCCCGTCGGTGTGACTTCAATTTGAAAGTAATCAGCGTTGAGTCCAAGAGTCGGCGCATGGAAGCATTGGAACGATGGGAGATCATCCAGCGAAAGAAAAAGAAGACCGAATTATTGAATTATATTGATTTTGAATGTCCTTCACCCATCTTATCCTTATTAAAGGAGGATTCTCGTGACTCCTCGATTCAAACTCCTGTAAAAGAGCTATGTTATTTAATGAATAAATACCGATCCAGAAAAACACCTTAATTGAAAATTATCTATAAGGTGATAACGCATACACAATAATTCTACGAGTATGCTATTATACATCGTGCTGTAATTGCATTCTATTTTTTACAAGCTCTTTTAACTCATTTTCATTTCGGAACATGACAGACTACGTTTAATTTATAAAGTGAGAACACATGCTCAATCCCGCTAATACGTATTCTAAAATAGGTGAAATATTCTATTAATTGGTTTTAAACTATTCCCTTGCTAATACAACTCTTTGTTTTGAATTTCATTAATATGGATATTTTTGAAAATTGTTTATCAACAATGATGCTGCTACAATTTGGAAGCATTGGTATTAATTACAACATATCAATAATCAATGAAATATTTAAATTGCACAAAAAATATAAGAAGGTCCTTGGTAAGGTATACTCCTACATTATGTTAGTAAATAGGCTTGTAAGAACGTTCCGTCACAAATACCGTTGTCAGTGATAACAAAATACTGTAGCACCACTTTCCTTGTAACTAAGGATTTTCTGCTTTTTTTTGACCAAACATTTATTAATATCAATTAAAAAAGTGTGGTGAGACGAGCACATTTCTCAATGCTAAATTCTACATAAAATTGCGTCGTTTTTCGTCAAAACGACATTTCTCTTTACATTAATAATCTGCAAATTTTACTGCTAGAGCCATGCTCTGCAGTGTAACCAGCTATAAAATAGCTGATTTTCAACGTCTTTTTTCTTAAAATATATAATAGAAAGGCCCCATTATTTTATTTCCATTCGATAGAATGGTCAAAAAATTATTTGTTCTGAAATTTTCACACAAATGACATCTACTTCATAATTCGGTGGAGCCTCCTTAACAACTGACTGATAGCATTTTACCCCCCCCCCCCCCTCCCTACCTCCAAAGCCTCACCATTAAATGAGTATATTTAAAGTTCACGAGCTAGCCGTGTAAACTTTAACGGCGTTATCCGCTGAAACTGCACAATAGCAAATATTCCACAGAGAAAAAATCATTCTCTTTGACCGAGACCGGAAATCAGGGGTCCGGGTTCGTGTCCCGGTCAAGGATTTTTTTTTCTGTGGAATATTTCATCTAAATCTACACGATACCCTGCAAACCACCGCGAGGGTGTGTGGCAGGGGGTGAAGATCACCAATCATGCACTACTAACATGCAAACTAGCAACTATATTGTCTCATGACACTTGATTGTTAGTATCTATAGTATTTGAGGGGTTAATACATGCATCATGCACCACAGAATACTCTAAAATATTTCCCCTACCTATCCCTTTCCTATGCTGCCTATTCTGCTCTCTTATAGTACGGGGGAAAAATGCCATTTTAAATCTATCGGTACGACAATCTATCTCTCTAATATTATTTATCTGGTCGAATCTAGCATAATACGCTGGTTTTTTTTAATATGTGCCTAACATCTTCAGTAAAGATATCCGATTGAAATTTCTCTAATAGATTCAATCTGTACTTTAACCTACGCTCTGATAATGATTCCCACCCTAATTCTTTTACAAATTCTGAAACGCTACTCAACCTATCGTAACACCTTTTAACGAACCTAGCTGCTCTACGCTGTACACTGTCTAGTTCTCTGATCAACCCTAATTCATTAGGATCCCAGACACTAGCTGCATACTCAAGGTGCTATTTGCTATTAAATGAGTAATTCTTGTCCTCAGTTAACCCCCAAACCCTCCCCACTTCACTCAACAACATACCTCCTCTTTGAACCCCATTGGAGTATGCATATGAAGACCTGTTGGGGTAACTTGGCAGTTTATCCTGAGGATGACGCCGAGGCGTTGAAACTCGTCGGATATAAATTCGAATCTATGGACGGTACAAAAATGGCTTTTTTTCTTCTTTTTTCAAAGATGCAGTACCACTACAACTCGCCTGATACTATTTGAATTCACTAGTACTCTAGCTCAAACCCAACATAAAAACAAAAGTGAGAGAAGTTAAACCGTGAACAAGAGGAAAACATATGAACGCTTCTGTGATCTGATCCTCGATCTTGATTGATTGCCAATCACGACTACTAAAAAAATAACAGCATAATAAGAGTTGACCTGTGAAATTTACTCAACTGGTTTCAGCATTAGGGGGATCGGGTTGGTGTGGAATAGTACTAGAGAGACTAGAGTACTGGCCTCCCATCCCGAGGGCCCGGGTTCTATTCCCGGCAGTGGCGGATTTTTCAGTGGCAAACCGGTACCCACTTGAGTGCCTAGTGGAGGGCAATTCAGGTTCAGTACTCCGTCCGTCGGATGGGACGTTGAGCCGTTGACCGTTGAGCGCTTGTCGTTAAAAAGTAGACTAATGCCGCGACGGTTTTCTCTCCACACTTCCTCCAATGCCTGAAATGTTCCTACCATCATCCACTTATCCTAAATTGCGCAAATGACCTCAGCTGTCGGTCGCCTCCCCTGAATAACTAACTAACTGGTTTCAGGATTCGTTCAGTTCAAAATCTTTTAAATATTTCGAAAATAAATTACGCCAAGCAATTTTTAGATAGTCAAAATTCTATTCAAATACCCAAACATTCAATCCCTGTCAACATGATTTATATAGTAAGAGTGATGCGGATACTCCATAATTTTTAATAAAAGGTGACTTTGATGCCACTCATTAAATTCATACGGAGGGCTGCATCGAGCGAGTTTTTCAATTCAAATATAAAACAAGAAAATATCACCGAACGATTTGTCAACGCAGCGATAGAAAAGGAAAAATGGACACAACTAGGTTAGGCACGGGAGAACTCAATAACTACAAAATAAAAAAGCGACAGCGTTCGTCATAAAATAACACGCTCAATATTATAAAAAAGAAAAAAAAATGTGTGGTCAAAATGAACGGGAGAATTCATGCTAGGTAATGTAGATTTTGACGTAGAAATTAGAATGTACCTATTGATTTTTTAACATGTACATACATGTTTTAACAGCTCTAAATCATGCATGCTCTTGGAAATATAAGTTAATGATTTAATTTGTTACATAAATGATTGAGTAATACAACTACTGCATTGCTTTGTATAGACTGACAATTTAGGGTCATTTACACCCAACATTTCACGTTTCTTCTTACTTCAAGTCTGCTATTTTTCTCGTCGTGGTAGCGTTTGACACATAAGTACTGCAAGTACATGCAGTATATATTGCATGCCTGCATGGTAGTTAGTGTTCTCTTTTATTGCTTGCATGGAGATGCTTCACCCCCTGCCACACACTTTTGCGGTTGCTTTTAGGGTAATGTACGACTGGAAAATAAAGGAGTGCCTCGAAAGAGAACCCACTCGCATGAGAGAGTAAAAAGATTAAGGAAATCACAAAATCTAGGACGCTGTACAACGGACCACACGAAACAGGATGGAATAGCGATTATGGGTGGAAATAATTCTCATAAAAACAATTTCTGCAATACAGAAAAGAAACCTATGGGAATTGGCGATTCTAATCAAGGTTTTCCATAACAAGTCCAAAAGTGAAATAAGTACAATACGCTCAAGTGGTAGGATGCCACTAGAGCCTCCCTACTTAGTACTTATTTTTCCAACCCCCATTGATTAACGCACCTCCCTCCCCCCCTCCCCCACAGGAGTAGTGTCCACTTCTGGAACTACTCGGTTATATGATGCGATACAAACTAAGCTGTCGGAGAACCTTAAAACATAATTTGCCATTGCCAAAATCTGGGGTCTTTCCTTTCACAAAAATAACAGATGGAAACATGGTCCGTTGTACAGATAAAAGGGTCACATGCAGCTAGGTGGTTAGTATCAACATACTAAGATTATTGAGTAATGGATTAGGGATTATTGGTAATAATGACATTTATCTAAATATTTTTATCGTATTTACCTACCATGCATGAGATGGTAATGTTAATACATGCATAATGCACTACAGAATACTCTAACAATACTTCCCCTATCTATCCCTTTGCTATGCTGCCTACTGTGTTCTCTTATAGTACGGGGGAAAATGACATTTTGGACCTATCGGTACGACAATCTCTCTTATCGTATTTATCTGGTCAAATCTAGCATAATACGTAGGAATTTTTAATATGTATGTAACTAATTCAGTAAGGCTAGGGGATATGTACAGGGGTCCTTTACGAAAGAGGAAGTATACACCAAGATGTAGCTGAGCCCGATAGAGAAGAATAGATGACTGCAGATAACCAATATTAAGATAAGAAAAACGAAAATGATGACATTTTCAAGTAGTCTCTTTCGGGAGCCGCTGCGTGTAGAGCTCTGTTATCCAAGAGTTGTTGGCGAGATACTGAGTACCTGAGGATACCAAGGGGATCGGTTTGGTGTGGTGGCTAGAGTACTGGCCTCCCATCCCGAGGGCCCGGGTTCGATTCCCGGCAGTGGCGGATTTTCCAGTGGAAAACCGGTCCCCACTTGAGTGCCTAGTGGAGGACATTTCAAGTACAGTACTCCGTCCGTCGGATGGGACGTTAAGCCGTGGTCCCCTTGGCGCCTTTCGTTAAGAGTAGGCTAATGCCGACGCCGGGTTTCTCTCCACCCTTCCTCCGTTCCCTAAAAACTCCTACCATCACCCAATCATCCACCTATCCTATATGGCGCAAATGACCTCAGCTGTCGGTCGCCTCCCCTAAATAACCAACCAACCAACTGAGGATACCAAGTATCAGAGGACGTTGATTATGCGCTGAAACCGGTGGTAGCGTAATAAATTTGGTGAAAAATACAAATTTTGCATTTATTCAGTGATCATTCAGTCTTTGTTCAATTAATAACGAAATTGCGCCCAGTAATTAGTGAAGTTAATCAGTTAATGTTTATGGTGCTTCGACATCCAGCATCCGACATCCGACATCATGACATTCGACATCCGGTCATTCAGCACCGTAGTCAGTTTATAGTCGTCTGTTTATTACAATAAAAATTATAATTATCATAATAAACCCTCATCATATGCAGACCTTTTTACCAAACAAGGTAGCGCTCCATTTATCAAATGCCCATATCCATAACCTGTCTGCGGCCATTCAAATTAGACGGTAAAAGCCTGCTGCTTTCAAAAAAGAATAACCTCGGTTCAAAGTAGTCGGATTGTTGCCAAGAATTGATGCCAAGTCTCCTCTTAATTTGCATTTTATTCTAAGATCAGCGTACTTGCGACATTCCGTCAGGATGTGTTTAATTGTCAACGAACAATTGCAGTCATCACAGCTAGGGGATTGCCTGGGGATGGAGAAAAGATATGAGTGAGTCAGAGCAGTCTCGTTGTGACTGTTTCATCCCTTCTGCAAGTCTGAGATGGTTTTCCACACGGAGATTACTGGTTTAATTAAATTACATCAATCAGGAATAAATAAGACATTAAAAATCATATCTGTTTCATCACGCACAAAAAAGAGAAGATACATTGGCAGCGATAGATAATTAATTTATGGGGGTTTGGAGAATGCTACGGAACGTTCAGAGGGGTGAAAAAAGTGAAAAAAAAACAGCGTAATATATGAACGCCCCTTTATACGGGACCATAGAAAGAAAAAATATTAGGGTAATAGAAGTACCAACATGTGTCAGAGCTGGTAATCAATAGGGGAGGCTGGAGAGTTGCCGTCAACCCTTCTTAGGATTCAAAAACTATGATGACGACATTTTTGCCGAATGATTCGAGACAAATTTCCGCAGGGAACTTCAACAACGTTGGCAGGAGTTACTTCGTGCGAATCTGCGTGGATTCAATTATACCTTTAGAATTCCGAGCGTGCCACCACGGCAACGAAAATCGTTTAGTTGAAATTTGGCCGTGACGTAAGGGGGACTAGGGCTTCGGGGGCTCATTTAAATTCGTCCCACGAGCCAATAACAGCCCTCCGCGCAGGCCGGCATGATAAATCCCTACAGCGAGGACACGGGAGTCACGTGACCACCCTTCGCCCCCACCCCCCTCCCCCTCCGACGACCGCATCCGGAGCTGACAAACGAATTTCGGGAGACGACCGCAGCTTGTACAAACGCGCCACCTACGCCCTTCCTTTGCCTCCTCCTCCTCCTCATCCACCACCCACAAGCTGTTTGTCCATCCACCCGCCTCTGTCCCTTTCACTTGCCCACACAAACCACCCCAAAAACCCCAACCCATCTCCCTTTGCTCTGCCCTGGCATCCCGACCAATACTTGTGGGGCAGCTACCCCTTGGGTGGGGGGGCTGAAAACAAAGCGTTGCCACGGACTGGTTGTTACGTCGCCCGGGAGACGCAAACAAGAGGCAGACCACGCACGACAATGATGCGAAACGTTCGTGGCGCGAGGCTCGCAGGGGGGAGGGAAAGGAGGTCTAAACTTATGAGAACGCTATTTGATTACTTTTCTCCTCACACTGTCGCGATTAGATTTTAAAACGACACAAGCACTCGCGCTGTTCAAGTAAAAGTAAAAAAAGATCGAAGAGACAAAACGGAAAAACAATACGGAAGCAAAATAAATATGAAACACGCTTTACATTTTTGTGACGACTGAAGATAAAGCTTAATCTATTAGTGCACACGATGGCTCCAGCAGCTGTTATATGACTTTCTTAGTTATCAAGACAAGTGACCAAAAGCTGTGGATATTTATATAATTTTACATCTAAAAGTAGGTATCCTGAAAGCCATTCACCAGACATCAACCTTAAGATTGTTTTTACGCAGCTCTCCAATCAATTATGCCAAGAAGTCTTTTCTTTTTAATCCTTCAATAATTGCTCTATACACCACATACAATATTTATTTGGAATACGCTGCCAGTATATGGGATCCATACGAAATAGGCGTAAATAATGAACTTCAAGGTGTGCAGCGAAGATCGGCAAGATTTGTTAAGGGACGGTATGATAATTATACTAGCGTTACCAGCTGAATAAAAATGGGAATCATTGTCAGATCGCAGGTTGACATTTATACAATATCTTAAATAAATTCCAAGACAATATATTCACAGATGACGTTAAAAATATTTTGCGAACTCCAACTTACTATGGTAGACTGGACCATAATCACAAAATTAGAGAAATTGATTGTCGAACTGCCACCACCACCTAAAAATCCTAGGATTGGTTTGACGCAGCCCTCCACTCGATTCTTCTATCGGCCAACCTTTTCATATTGACGTAATTCCTCTCTTTTACATCCTTCACGACATGTTCCATGTATCTCATACGAGGCCTTGCTTTTCCAATCTTCCCGTTCACTATCCCCTCAACGGTTGTCTTCATCAGGCCATCGTGTCTCAAGACATGGCCGAATAAGTTGCCTCGTCACAGATTCAAAATGTCCTTCTTTCCTCGTACAATTAGGGATATGGATATCTAATAGCATAAATCTGGGTGTATCAATGGATTGCATTGGTAGTTGCATGTTGGTATAAGGACTTTGGGCTAAACTAACAGCATGTTTTTGCATGCTTTCTTTGCTATTTTTACCTTTCTTTTTATTATGAAGTTAAGACTGGTATATTAATGCTAATCCTTTTTCATGCATGATATGTAATGTATGTTTGGTGTGAATTCACGCCCTGCCACGCACTCTTATGGTGGCTTGCAAGGTATTGTATAATGCAAATGAAAGCTTTATTTTTTTATATATCCCTCTGATTTCAATGTTAATATCTGATACAGCAATACAACACCATAATCTGTTCTAAAGTATGTATATCGAATTAGCCAAAGAAATTAAGAATTATTACATGTAATACTCTTTATGTAACTATATATATCTACTGACTACCTTACAAGCGCCATCGAGGGTGTGTGGAAGGGGTGAGTTGTCACCAAAGATGCACTAGGTACGAGCGGTAACGTTTATGTATATATCCTACGCAAAGAGAGATTTTTATTGATTTAATGATGATACGTCATCATTCGCTGAGACGGACACCACGCGTGCATTAATATTTGAATTTGTTTGACAAGTATGCAACAAAATTAAATTAAGTTTACATTCAATCTCATGCAGGCACGCAAAAAATGGCGAAGAATTTTTCATTAAGATTGTGTAAAATGGAGGACGGGACTTTGGGTCTCAATCTCGTCCCAATAGAGACGTTTAGGTATATGCATATCTATCGTATTACCTATGTTATTTAACCCTGCTAACCTCGATTTAATCAACTTTCCCTTATTGTAGACGGCAAAAATGACTTTATGGACCTCTCAATATCATCTGTTTCTCTATTTTTTCCCTACATACATACATCAATCATAATGATCGTAGTTTTTCATGTGGTGTACCGGAATCTATTTTCGTGCTGAATTAAGAGCACTTGTTCAAGTTAAAAAATGTCAATACTCCGCCCGTCAGGGGGGACGTTTAACTCTGAACCCCTAGGCGCCTTTCGTTAAGAGGAGGCTAATTCCGACACTAGCTCTCTCTCCACCCTTCCCATAGCAATCCCAATGCCACAAAATTACCCACTTATCCTAAAGGCGCTAAAGATCCTGGCCGTCGGCTGCCTTCCCCGAACAATCAATAATAATAGCAGGTTTACGTCGACCGTGTTCGTATTAATGAAAGGCGCATAATATGCTGTGTTGGGGAATTTCTAATCCCTCTGTTAACATATATCTCTCATTTCATCTTTACGAGAAACGAAGAGTATTCGATAGACGGAGATATTGGATAGTGAAGGTGATTGATTTTCAGAATCTTCTTATTGTTGCCATGATTAGAAAACAATCAAATCTGAATATATATTTAAGAAAAAGTTTGCATCATGACTAAGACTCAACGTACAATTTCAAAATCCAATTCTCATCAAATATAAAAGAGTCGTCTAAAAAAAAAAGATAACTTTTTCAATATGTGTTTCCCCACGGACGTGCTATATCACGACTGAGCGAAGCCATTCTGAAAACGTGGATTCTAAAGGAAACAATGACGAACGTCTGTGAGGGAAAAAAACATTTTTTTCTTTCAAAATACCTCACATAATCAGGTTAAGGAAAAAATTTTGGGCGGAGTCCGGATTTCGGGGAGTTCGACGTAGCGCGAAATTAAGTCTTGATTGACTTTTTTTGCCCGGGTCGTTCGCTGGTGCTGATGAGCGAAAAAAGAAGAATCAAATCAGACTGCAAGTGAAAAACCCGCATTTATTCGCTTTTTATTTTTTTAGTTTGTTTAGCCGAAGGAAATATACCTGAAGTCACAAAATTAAAGTCACTTCTAGAGCTCTGCCAACAATGGAACGGAAGGCATGAAAAAAAGGTTGAGGTACTATGAAAGCCGTCGAATAATTACGTTGCCTGGGAGATGTAAACATTCGGTATTCTTGATTATTGTCTACATCTACAACTACTGAGTACCTTGCAAACCACTTCGAGGATATGTGGCACAGGGTAAATGATCACCAAACATGAGAAAATTGATAACATATCACTTAATTTGAGATTATTTACTAATATCACGCGGGATAGATATTGTAAAGTTCACTTTTTCAACAGAATACATGATGTATAAATTTAGCTACATATATACGTTGGACACTGAGAGATTAATGCAGACATGCAAAAACAGAAAATCTACGGTAGGTGCTTAGTCATGCATAACCAACTGAACATAATTATCTCTAAGACAATTTCGTTTTAATTCATATATGTCCCTTATCATAAAAGAAAAAAATGATTATTTACTTACATCTCTCCGTATGGCTTTCAATATCTCTAATATTATCAGCACGACAATGTAATCAACTTAGCTAATACGACAGTTCTAATTCGGTCTATGTAATGTAGTGTATTAGGATACGCCGGAGTTATAACTCTATTTTTATTATGTTCACGAAACTATGAAAACTTCTAACCAGTCTATTAAATGAATAAAAATGGGAATCATTTTCAGATCGTCGGTGGAAATTTAGACTTAAAATCTTAAATAATTGCCAAGAAAATATTTTCACTGATGACGTTAAAAATATTTTGCGAACTCAAATTTATTAAAGTAGACTGGACAATAATCACAAAATTAGAGGTGGATTGCCGAACTGACAGATTCAAAATGTCCTTTTTTCCACGTACAAATAAGGATATGAAGTTGTAAAAATATCCAATAGCATACATACGAGTGCATCAATGGACAGCAGAGATAGTTGCATGCTGGTATAAGGACTTTAAGGTAACCCAACTAAAAGCATCGTATTTCATACTTGCTTTGCTATTTTTATCTTTTTTAAATTGTGAAGTACTGACTAGTATACTATTACTAATAACTTTTTATGCATGATATGTAATGCATGCTTGGTGTGAATTCACCCCCTGCCCCACACCTTTATGATGACTTGCATGGTATTATCTACATCTACATCTACATAATACCCTGCAAGCCACCACAAGGGTGTGTGGCAGGGGGTGATTGCTCACCAAACATGCACTACATATCATGCATAAAAAAGAAATAGTATTAATATAGTAGTCAGAACTACACTATTTAAAAAAGATAGAAATTGCAAAGCAAACATGCAAAAACATTCTGTTAGTAGGGTTAGCTTTAAGTACTCATACCAACATGTAGCTACCAATGCTATTCATTGCTACTCTCCCATAGGACATATTTACCGTTATTCGTATCTCTAATTGTGCGAGGGAAAAAGGAATTTTTGAATCGGTCAGTTCGGCAATCAATTTCTCTAACTTTATGATTATGGTCCAGTCTGCCATAGTAAGTTGGGGTTCGTAAAATATTTTTAACATCATCGAAATTATTTCTGAAAATTTTAAATCATCGAATTAACATCATTATGTGGATGTAGATGTGTGCATCTTAAATTCTGCATTCTTTTTAGGCCGCTTTAAACGATACATACAATTTTTTTTTACATTTTCTTGCACAAACGCTTGTATGAGGAGATTGTAGAAATGTACATCTCCGAAAATGCTTTCTGCAGCGGCCTCTTATTATTATTTATTTTCATATCCTTGCGACCTGATTGGATCACGGAAAGAAACAGAATATGCTTGTATATAGTTTCTACAACCGATTTCTGCGAACAAAATTGAAATATTTTCTCAACGTGCCCTGTAAAGTTCGACTCCCGAACCCACGATGTTCCCATGCTGATTTTAATCCCATAATAAATTAAAGACAATGATTGAAGATCGGCTAGATTTATAAATGGGCGGATTTGATAATAATTATATTAACGTAACCGGTCTATGCATTATATGAAGCTTTTTTTGGCCATTGGTTGAAATTTAGACAATCTCTTGACTAAAGCCCAATACAAGACATTGATGACGATAAAAATTTTGCGAACTCCAACTTACTACTGTAAACTGGAACATAATTATTACATTAGAGAAATTGATTACCAAACCAATAGATTTAAGTTGTCCCGCTTTCCTCGTACAATTAGGATACGCATAGATGTAAATATTTTCAATAGTATATGTAAGGAAGTTTATCGATGAATAGCTATGGTAGCTATGGTGGTTGCATATTGGTATAAGGTAACCCACATAACAGCATGTTTTGCACGCTTGCTTCGGTATTCTAATCTTTTTTAACGGTCATGTTTCGACTAGAATATACATAGATACTAATCCTTTTTAAGCAATACATGTAATGCACGTTTGATTTTAATATACCCCCTGCCACACACCTTTATGGAGGATTGCAGGGTATTATGCTGATGATGAAAATAGATTTTTGCAAGGGATAATCGGCACGCTGGAAGCATTAAGAAGTTTCAAACGCCAATACTAGAGAAATACCAATAACCAATACTAGATCATAGTTTGATTATTATCGAACTATGAACTCAACTCAAACTTGTGACTCAACTCAAACTTATATGAACTAAAAAATTCTATGCAAAACTTATGATCTTTACATAGATCAAAACGGAGCTGACGATGTTTTTTGCGTCACTTATGTGGATGCGCGTCAAATAATTCCTCAAATCCCCACTTCTCCCTGACTACTAATTGAAACTTATCTCCTCTTGCGTTTTTGTTCCTCCATTCTACAAGAAGCGGACTGAAATCTACTAAAAGTGGGCGGGGCTTTCCTCCCGAGGAAGTTGTTGGGGGAAGAAGCAAGGGCCCAAGAGTCGACCGGACCCTCATCATGCCGTCTAATCGCAAAACAACGCTCCCGCATGACGTCACCTACATATGGTGACGTCAGACGGGAATCTTGACTCATCCGCTCCATTTTGGCTGCAAGATATAAATGAAGGACTCAACTAACGAAATTATTGAACTGTTAATAGCTTATTTATCTTAAAAAATAGGAAAGTATAGACGCAATACAGTCACCCACGTCAAAATAACGTCATGCCCAACAGATACCGCGAAAATCATATGAAAATATTTATGGTTACATTCCAAACGTACCAGGAGGTGCATGAAATAATTATACAAACGAGTCGTACAATTAGAGATCCAGATGGGCATGTAAAAAGTCAACAATGTACACCATCTATCCTAATTATTCATATGGTAACCTCGATTCAACCTATTTCTGCCCCTTGCCTGTTGAAGATTATTAATTTTAATTAAATAATTAAAAACACCAGCGTATTATGCTAGATTCGACCAGATAAATAAGATTAGAGAGATAGATTGTCGTACCGATAGATTCAAAATGGCATTTTTCCCCTTTACTATAAGAGAACAGAATAGGCAGCATAGGAAAGGGATAGGTATGGGAAATATTTTAGAGTATTCTGTAGTGCATGATGCATGTCTTACCCCTTAAATACTATAGATGCTAACAATCAAGTTGCATGAGACAATATAGTTGCTGGTTTGCATGTTAGTAGTGCATGCTTGGTGATCTTCACCCCCTGCCACACACCCTCGCGGTGGCTTGCAGGGTATCTTGTAGATGTAGATGTAGAATTTATACGTTCTGCAAGAGTCATATGCTCCTTTACATTTCGTGCCTATTATGCACCTCCTAACCACATAGGTATTTCTGTCACCTGATACATTAATAATGCCCTGGCCAAACCCTTACCATTTAATTGACAGATTCAAAATGCCCTTTCCTAGTGAAAATCGGGATACGAATAGCTGTAAATATATCCAATAGTATAAATATCTACAAGTGTATCAATGGATAACATAGGTAGTTGCACGTTGTTATAAGGACTTTAAGCTAATCCACATAACAGCATGTTTTTGCAAGCTTGCTTTGCCATTTTTATCCTTTTTAAAGTGAGATGCTTAACTAGAATAAAATTACTAATCCTTTTTATACATAATATGTAATGCATGTTTGGTGTGAATTCACTCCCTGCCACACACGTTTATGGTGGCTTGCAGGGTATTATGTAGATGTAGATGTTTATATCTTCTTATTGACTCATACTGTTAAAAATGACAAGAAGCTATCTGATATAAAAATTAAAATAACAGTTAAAAAATGAAACCCCTAATTATAATCTCGTAATTCCTTTGTTTTTCTCACATAGTTGCTGAAAGGCTGGCGAACTATCACCCCCTGCCAACGCCATTGCGGCGGCTCACAACGTGACATGCAAATGTAGATAAAAAATTCATATTCGTATCTCATTTCTCCCCCTTTTGTCCTTCGACCTCGTCTCAATTTCCAGTTCTTGGAGTCCAATGAATGATTAATTATATAATCCATTCACATCTTCCGTCCCTCTCACGAACTTGGTCTTAATGAAATCCACTCCTAACCATCGTGACGATCACTGCTTCCTTTGTTCTCCTTGCAACTTAACTTTCCTTCCACATTCTTCCAAAAATTCTCAAATTGTGATCCCTACAAATCTTGAGAACAACTAGTCTCTAGGGTTTCTCAATCACGATCTCCACTATTGGTTTACAATAAACAGCAAAGGAATATATCGTCCTCTTTAATAAGAGTTAATACATTACACCTGTTTCCATCAACAATATTTGTACAGGTTTGCTAATTCAACCCCACATTTCCCTAAATGATGGTTTTTTCCCAGGCAATCGGAAAGAAACATGTTTTTTTCTCAATTTTACAATAGTCCTCCATAAAAATTAAGTGTTCTGCGAAAGGCACTAAATTTCAGAGCTCTGACCGTCTGATGAGGGGACAATAATTTGTGACTCTTTGGCGTTCGTTACATCTACATAATACTCTGCAAACCGCCGTAAGTGTGCATGGCAGTGGGTGAACTATCACCACCGTCAATCAGAGAGAACGCTTACTACCATGCAGGCATGCAAAAAACTACTCCATTTATACACTATTTAATTGGAACCAAGAGTTACAATTCCACATACCTGAGGAAAATATCAAGCATTCAGTTGCGTGAAATGTTAGCTATAAACGACACCAAATCACTAATTAATACAGAGTAATGTCACACTAATGAAATAATAATATTTAGTTATACATTTCTGTAAATAAATTATGAACCAATGTGTCCAAAGGAATGCATGAATTAGTAGTGTTAAAACATGTTAACGTTTAAACAAAAATCACTAGTCTAATTTCTATATGAAAATCTACAAAAACTATTCTGATACCTATTTCCATGTGCTTTCGCTGCAATCAACTACTCTACCGATTTGTGCGCGGAAAAAATGAATTCTTGAACCCCTCCGTCTAAACATATACCTAATTTTATCTTCGTGATCCAATCTGCTGTAGTACGCCGGTGTTTTCAACATACTCGAAGCATCTTCAATGAATCTAACCGGTTGAAATTTCTGTCAAGGATTTAATCCTCAAAGTTTCGGTAAGGTTACTTTTAAAGGGCAAGCTAGCCAACGCACAGTGGGTATGATAATACTCACCACGTCACTGTATTTCCATTGGCTTGTGCGCACGGCTGGACTCCGCTGCGCGGTCGAAAAATCGAATTCATTTCCAGCGTCGCACATTGTAGCAGAGTTTTTCAACGGATTCGCATTCCTGAAGCTTAATTGAATCTTGTGATATGAGTTACTTACGAAACTTCCTTGAACAAATCAACTATTTCTCTACCCAAGAGCAAAATAATGGTGGAGAATACGGCCCGTCATTTTGTCCAATTAACAGAGCAAAAATTCCTGTAAATCAACTAAAATTATGATATGTCAAAGACTAATGTTTGTTGTGTGACACAATGTGACCTTTTATTCCGTAAAGCTACTACAAAAGGTTCAGCAACCTCTTCATTTCGGACATTTTTAGCGAAAACTGAATTCTATTTTGCTCGTCTTTAAGCCCTTGCACATTGTTAATGCGCAATGATCATGAAAAATGAAATCATACATCACGTGCACTAATAAAAGGAGAATCACCATGCAAAATTTCATCTTCAAAACTGAAAAAAAAACATTTTTGGCATTTTGGCCAGGTTTTCAGCCCTGCATGAGACTCTGAGTTTTTCTCCACACATCCTCCTTTCCATAAAATACTACATCTTCCCAAATACAACCATCCATCCTTAGAGACGGAAATGACCTCAGTTTCCGGTCGCTTATCCCACCAACCACAACAACAATGATAAATAAATAGGATTTCAGGAGAAGCGATCCCTATCGTAACCACATTGTTTCTTAAAGCCCGTGTTATTTCACTTTGGGGATAAAGAGACCCTAGTCGAGCGCTCGCGAGAGCGGACTATGTGGCTCGCGAGCGCGAATTTCGGGGTAAATCACGTCCGAGGCTTCGGGAGAGGGGGAATTCGGAAGCCATTATTACGCCCCTCCCCCCTTTCTAAGGGTTACAGGGGTCAGCTTTCGCGGAAAAGCCCGCGGCCCATTAAACCCAGTATAAATTCACATCGGGAAGGGAAGCGAGGGGGAAGTGTACTGGGTGATTCCCCATTAGCTTCCCCGGATGGCGACCGTCCCGCCTCGGCGCGGAAATGTATGCAAAAGGTCCTCTAAAACGTAATGGATACGGTTGCCGTGGAAACCGTATCCATTCTTCGTAATGCGTTGGCCTTTCTCCCTCTCCCCTCCCCCTCATAATGGGGTTTAAGTGAGTTTGTCAGGGCGTGATTACTGCCGCTCTGAAGGGGGAGGGAGGAGGTAAGGAGGGGGTCTGCGAAAATTTTTTGACCCACCCCATCTCTTATTCGGTCGCGGGACATTATGTTTTCGTATTAAGTCGACTCGACGAAGTACTAACGGAGTCGTTTAGGGGGGGAAAAAGGCACCGAGGAAGAAAATGGAAATTATGAGAGTGGAGAGAGTGCCTGAAAAAGTTATTTTTCTCTTACATCCACAACGAACGCCGCGAGCCATCTCTGAGAGTGTTTGGTAGGTGGTGAATTATCCCCAAAAAGTCACTACGTACACGCAATAACAGATGGTATCCATGACATACAAAAAATATCCAATTATGCATGTACCACATACGTTCAACTACATAATTAGTATCTACGAAGGGATATTATGTTCATTATTGCATCACGTTCATCAATGCATATTGGTAAACAGGACCTCTCCGATAAGATCAGAGAAATAAACCAAGTCGCAAACATATTATATAACTCATTCTTTCCTCGATCAATCCGTGATTATAACAATATTAAGACTTGAAAACCATGATGCCCGCATGGAAATAAACATACATTGCAAATTTACGGTATGATAATTATATAAGCATAACTAGTCTATTAAATGAACTAAAATAAGAAACATTATCAGAACGTAGTTTGAAATTTAGAGTTTATCCGTATCCGAAAAGCAAGAATGCTTTGGCGAAGCATTCTTGGTCATGACGTATTACTGACGTACAATAAAGCATGCTCGGGAGAGAATACTTCATATTCGGACGGTCTACGGTAAGGAGCGACGTCAAGCAGTAGTGGCAACAAAAAAACCCACTAGGTATAGTAAAACACGATAGAGGGCAACGTCTATCAAATGTTTAGATCGGAAGCAAAAGAGCGATCATGTATATATTAATAATTATGAAAATGTAATATACTAAGTAAAAAAAACATACTACACACATTTATAAGTAGCCAACGGCTCCGCCGTCTTTTGTTATTCTCGTCAACAATGCTTCGAAGCCTACATGGAAGCGTACTTCTGTGCTTTGGTTTCGTAGCATGCTTCCCCCTGAGTGCTTCGCGTTCGGACATACTTCGGGTATTACCGACGATACATTCCCCCCTCCACCTGGAAGCAAGCATTGTAGTATGCTTAGCGCTAGAAGCACACGTTTAGGACAGGGCTTTTATCTTTTTGCTAACTTCTATGACAAAATTTTCCCTGATCACGTTAAAAACATTTTGCGAGCTCCAACTTGCTATGGACCATGAACATAGAATTAGAGAAATTTATTGCCGAACCAACAAATTTAAAATGTCCTTTCCTCGAACAATTACTGATATGAGTACTCGTAAATATATAGGTAGTTGCAAGTCAGTAGGTATAAGGACTTAAGGCTAACCCAACTAACAGCATGTTTTGCTTTCCTCTTAGCATATTTTTTTAATTGTTATGTTTCGACTAATATATAGCTACAAACCCTTTTAAGCATGACACATAAAGCATCCTTAAGACAGCCTCTCCAGTCTCATTTTCCTTTTGGAATCAAGTGTAATACACAGGCGTTCTCGAAAAGTTTTCAACATCAACGGAAAAAAATCTCGGCATCAAATTTACTCGCAAGATTCTTGAAACCTAAGGATATTTTCTGTTAAGGAAAATGTATATTCATTTGGGTGAAGTGAGAATTAAAGTTACTATGGCTACTTTAGGGGTAAAAAAGGTCTTTAGCACATTAACTAAGAGGGTGGAATTAGGCATTTATACTCGTATAAATAATAATTCCCATGTTCATTCCCTTATATTTAATAGCTTGCTTATTTGTAATCCTGAACTCTCAAATTTTCAGTGTAATTTTTTTCTTCCTACAATATAATTACACATTCACCACGAGCATTTTGCGCATGCGTTGGTGTCAACCATACGAGATGCGTGTAATCTATGCCAGTAAAACACCATGATCCAACATCTACAGGGTCACTATGGCCTCATATTTCAACAAAACATAAAGTCGAATACCTATTTAATCTTATTTCCAAACAGCTCCTCAGTAATGGGCACACTGATTGTGTTGGAGGACGCACAAGCATTTGATGTTCAATAACTTACCTGGAGATTGGATGGCTACATCAAAAATACCTTTCAGTGACGGACTTTGAATACAGTGATACCATGGCTAATGAGTGACCTGGATGGCGAAGATTTATTTCGCTCTTTTTTCGGCTTCGAAAACGAATGACTTTGGGGACATGGGCGCTACCGTCAAGACTTAACGATGAAAGTTTATGTGAAAACTAGTAAAACCGTTTAAAATATTTTAATTTAAATAGTATCGAGATCGTCAGATTTTCATTCAACTTCCCTTTTTAGGAACCTACAGTCGTTTAAACGCAACTTGGTAGAATTTAAATATTATTCTCGCGGAATTTATTCTGACACTATTTTGAGTCCTGTCGCTGCCTTCTCAGACAAATATACGGTAGTGTATTGGGTTTAAAATTGAAGCATGGTTTCTAAGACATGAGATTCAATGTAGAATATTTCAATTTTGCCGCGTGAACGGCGGTGAAATTCACATTAATTGCCATGTGAAAAAATTCACCTGGACCGGGAATCGAACCACGGACCTTTGGCTTTCCGGGCCACTGCGCGGGCCACTAATTGGCTTGTTATTGGTCCTGATAACAATGACCTGGAAATAACAGTGAATACAAACACTTGATTGGAAAGTAACCCCCACATTGGAAATTTACTGCTAAACAATTTTCACAGCATAATAGACGGTTATTCGACAGATTACAATCTATATCTACGTAGACGACACTAAAGTGTCAACACTTGTGCTAAGAAGAAACGGCGTCCGCAGAGTTTCCTATGATTTTTTGTTACTCCCATAACTCATTTTGAACGAAGGAGGACATAGTCCAACGATATACGCAGTAGAATAGCGTTGGTGAAAGAGGGATTTCCTAATAGGAAAGAACCTTATGGGAGGAACCCTTGGTAAAGATGTTAAGAATAAGTTACTAAGGAGTTATATCTTGAGAATGGCGTTGTAGGGTGGCGAAAAATGGATCAGGAGAACAAGAAGAGACTAGAGGCGTATGATATATGGGTATGGAAAAGAACGGAGATGGGGAGGGGGCTATAAAGGAAGATAAACGAGGAGGTACTGGGCGGGAAGGAAATAAAGTTGCCCGGAGAAAATTAGAAGGAGGAATAGTACGTGGGTGGGCCTAGTAATTGAAGGCGATGGTTTATTGAAGACCATTATTGAAGGTACAATGCTGAAGAAGAAAGGAAGAGGGGAAAGACGATATGCTTCTTGAAATAATGAATGTTGATGGGACGTAAGCTGAGTTAAAGGAGAAAATATAGCACAGGGTGAAACGCGCAATGTACCTACGTGCAAAACGTATCGAATTAGTGTAAAAGTTGCTAATGAAAACGTACCAGCACCGGAGAGAAAATCCAATCTAATCTACGAGTAATTATTCATGCTAAAATACTATCTATAACTTAATATTAAACACATATTGTACACCTTGAATTAATACCAATAATAATAAAGGAAATTTTTCGAGACAAATTCTTAGACATGGAGTCAACATAAAAGTCCTTCTTCATTAACCAAATTACTTCATTTGGAAGAAAACTCATGTTTCATACAGCCATGTTGAACAGCTAAACATTATTTAAAATTTTTATTAATAACATTTTGAGCAATTTTACCTCGTTCCGGCGTACTTTATTTGTCTTACGAAAGTAGTACTTCCACGCGCAGGTTATACTTTAATACACGAAACAAATATAATGGGGAAACGGATTAACGAACGTAAGAATTCTGACATGGGGCCGAGAGATGAGAGAATCCATATGAGTATTCAGAGGAAAGACAAGGCAACCTTACCGGATACATCTAGAGGAATGATAATCTGACGAAGACATTCGTCGAGGGAAAAGTGAATGCGAAGAATGCCAAAGAAGATCACAAATGAGATGTATATGGAGCAAGTAAGGAAGGATGCTCGTAAAAGAAAAGAATCGTTAAAAATGAAGAAGAGGTAAGCCGATAGAAGAATCGAGTGGAGAGTTGTGTCAAGCCAATCTTTTCGAGGAGCTACTGCGATAAAAAAAATGACCTATGATAAGCTACTTTACGATGAAAAACAGTGAAGATTGAAGGCAAAATGACTGCCTCGTCTTTTTTCTACTCTTAAATTCCTCTCGAAACATTTTATTGAGTTACATTCGACAGACCTAGGCCGATTACAGCTCCAGTGGGCGGGTCTAAAAACTTTTTAATGGGAGGAAAACTCGACCGGCGAGGTGCACTTTGATGCCGACCTTGAACGACGTCATTCCTTGGCCTATGAATAGTTAAACCATGCAAATTACTGTTAGATAAAGACTCCCGCTCAACGCCACCTATGGCTTGACCCGAAAACTTTCCACGATGTAAGGTAGGGTTATTGCTTTCATTACGCCGTCTCCCCCTCACCTCTGACCCAGAAGAGGGCCTTCTTACACCATGCTTATTTCAGTACCACTAAAATCGTAATTGAATCAAGGAGCTCTAAACAGTATATTACTCTGAACAGGTTTCCTGATGAACCCACAAACACCGTCTAACTTCCCTCGGAACAACGGTCCTCAACCAAGCGTTGCACCTAAATGTTTCCGCCTACGGCATAGTTGACGCAAGAATTATGTACTTCATATTAAAACCCCAGAGTACTATGTTATATAAAACCACAAAATAAAAGAGAAAGCAGGACAGGGAGGCTTAAAAAATTACTTTTCCACGTTCAATTAGGGAAAGTGATACTTTAAATCGAAGCTAACAGAGGAAAAAGGGGATAGTTACGTAGATTATGACCTGTTTTTGCATGCTTGAATGAGATTTAAAGTAAAAATATTAAATTTTTTGCTCGACTCTCAAGTAATATCAAACATTACTTTGTAGCAGTACTGCATGTGTGGAACACACTTTTGAGGTTTTATTCTTAATTAAATATGGTGGCATTCAACCACTTACGGTAGGTATCCATCTACCTCTACGTAATGCCCTGCGAGCCACCACGAGGGTGTTTGGCAGGGGGTGAAGATCACCAAACATGCACTACTTACATGCAAATAAAGAGTTGTTACGGTAATACTTCATGGAGAGATGTTAGATATAAGATTCACGTGCAACTATGAGGTTAGTGTACTCATGTTCATGGACCGCTACAGGCCTTTTAATGCATCGGACCATTTATCTTCTCGTGATATTTGTCTCTTTAGTTCAGCATCTGTCCCATCTCCATTCATACTATCCATAAAGCCCCTCTTCTTCCTTTCCCCTGAATTCTACCCTCTATAACTACCCTCAATAAACCATCGCCTCCCATTACTTGGTCCATTTACCCATTCTCCCTCGTCATAATTTCCTCTAAACAACTTCCTTACCTTCCCAACCATGCCCGCAACCTCCTCGTTTGTCTTACTTCCCGTCCCTAGCACCTTCTCCATTGTTTTCCACATCCATATCTCAGACGCCGCCTAAAACTCCTCACATTCACATACCAGAAGGTCAATGACTTGTAATCATGTATAAGTTTCCGCTTTGCACTAACCCTGGCTGAAATGCGCATATACATCAACATACCGCAGATACATTACCCTGCAATCCACCTCTAAGGTGTGTGGCAGGGGCTGAATCACCACCAATAGGGTAGTTTCCTTCATCAAACAAAACAGAATTCATTAATGGCGATTCGTCCCCCACCATAAATGTATTCATTTTACGTAAAAAAAAGTTTGGATTGAAAAATTCTAGTTTAGGTGCTAAAGAATTAAATGCTAATTTTAAGGCCGCTTGAAAAAGCGGAGAAATGGCGGGGTGCGCTGCCTTCTTGCTGGCGTAAAGGGTATATAGTTTACGTTGCGAGGCATTGGCAATATTCGTCTCCTGAACCGTCGCGACCGTCGTCATACAATGGTAACGACGCGTCGTTACCATTGCATTTCAGAGCCCCTCAGCTCTTGTGAATATGTTTTAATAATAGCCTAGTAAAACTACCAAAGATGCAGTCGTAGTCATAGTTTTTTTTAGTATTTAGTTATTTTCTGTCGCGCAATAATTTAAACTCCATTTACATTAGCAAGGATGTAGTTATTATGTGTTAGTACACTATGAATATGCTCTTCAACCTACTCTACTTACATTACCCTTACACTAACCGCGCTTATTACACTGACTACTATAATTTGTTATTGTTCACGGGAAGGACATTGTAAATCTATCTGTACGTATTTTGCGCCCAAATCTAGCGTAATATGCTCTCAATATATTTATAAGGTAGTCGGTAAAAATATCAGTTTTAACTTTGCTTTAACGTTTGCCTGAATTTTAACCTGATGATGATTTCCATCCGAGTTCTTCTAATAAACTAGTGACACTATCACTGCGTTCATACCAACCTTTCACAATCCTCTTTGTACACGCTGTAATTAAATAACTAAACCTGCCTCATAGGGATACCATGTGCTAGCGGCGTATTCTAAGTGAGGCCTGACGAGTGTAAAATAGCATCTCTCTCTCACTTTCTCATCGCATTTACCTAACACCCTTTTCACGATTCCTAATCGACGATTTGCCAGCCCAGGGTGGCTGTGTTTGAAATCGTCGGGATTATTTCGGATAGGTATCTAAGGAGTCACGTGGTATAAAAACGAACTTCGCAAATTCGGTTTATTTGAATCGCACATTACAATATCTCTATATTTTTTTACACGAGTTTCATCTCATCTGCCTCGAACATAGAGGGAAACTGAAGAAAAAGCAATTATCGACATTGTAATGAGCGATAAAAAACACACCAAACTTGCAAACCCTTTCTCGTTTGTACACAGCACGTGACTCCTTGGTTGCCTATTCGAGATAATTCCGACGGTTTTAAACACAGCCCCCCAAGTGTTTCCCCAAGTGTCTCCCCAAGTGTGTTTTCCCCCACGACATATCTCGTGTGATAATAGCGTCAAAGCATTTTATTGTTTCTAAAATCAATGTTACTCTCTGCGCTTAACATTATATGCATCTAGGGAGGCGCTTGCGTAGCCAAGCTCTTGATTAGATTTAGATAGTTCCAGATTAGAAAAAAATGTGCAAAATTCATTTTGTACAGATTCCAGTAGGAATTTTTTTATTGATTAACATCTTTACCTAGAGCAGTAATGGCGAACCAATCGTATGCGCGCCAAAAGTGGCTCGCGGAGCGAGTATTTTGGTACGCGAAGCTGGGACATCGCGGCTCTAAGGGCGATTCCACGGGAAGACTAAATTGAAGGGTGGAAAAAACATCGTTAATTGATGTGAGATGCAGACGGAGAGGGGGAGGAAAGTGATTAGCGTTTACGTTAAGCACAAGTAATTGTGTAAATCATTAAAACATAATAGCTTTTTAAATACGAAAAATCCTTAGAGAAAGAAAAATAATCGATATTCCGAATATCACTTGATGGTTGACACACGATTGAAGAGAATACTCAAAAGGGTCGCCATCCCTGACCTAGAGTTTCGGTGATAAGTTACCTACCGTCATATATGTCTCTTTCGCAAACCCAATTCTTCAACATACAAGACCTATTGAAGAAAGACGGAGATTGATTGAATTCGACTCTGAATACATATTCGTCAGCATTGATTTGTACATGGTCTTATTCAAAGTAGTCCCATCCCACTCCAGTGCACTTTTTACAACATTTTTTACCAGTACTTACTCAAGCCATTTTTTCATAAGGTTCTTTAATGCCACCTAAAACTTTTCTGATCCGCAGTGAAGTATTAAAATCGCTGTTGTCGTAGCTTGCTTTTTTACGGACGGAAAGAAGAAAAAAATCACAGGAGCCAAATCAGGACTGTAAGGCTGATGTGGCGGACAGGATACATAACGTTTGGCTAAATATTCTATGACCATATTGATCATGTGGTCAAGTTACATAAACCTTTTACAATTTAAATGCAATTTACAATGCAAGATGGAACTATGAACAATTGCAGCAGCTTATTAATGTTGACATCCGTCACAGCGCTTGCGGGAGACCCGGTCCAACCTTCTTTGATGTGGAACGTCGCCCCTTTTTCAAAATATTTAAACCACCGAAAAACCATTATAAGGGGTAAAGCACGGTCAACATACGCTCTCTGAAGCATTTTTAGAGCTTTTTTTTGCCGTGTCATCAAAAAAGAAAAAGAAAAAAAAACAAAATTTTTGCGGAAAACTGCTCACGCTCACCTCCATGCTGGTAGGCGAGCTGGTGCCGATGTTTATATTTCGCCTCAGTGCCACCAACATAGTCAAATAGAGTGTTGCCAACCTGTGATGTTAAGCATTTTAAAAAGCGCTAACGTTCTATGATGACGAAACATTTCTATAAGTCGAAGAAGTCTATTTCTTCTATAACGAAGTCGACGGGGGGTATTACGAGAGCTAGTTTCAAAATTGTCTCCTGTCTCACATACCCAGAGGCTCCGTAACACAGCTGTAGACAGATCTGCTAAGGCGTATGGATGCATAGTTCTCGGACTTTTGAGAGAGAAGGTATGAAGCCACTTAATTATTAAAAAAAAGGTAACCCGTTTTCTCTTCAGTGTGAAGTTGATGAAATGGTATTGCTGAAACATATAACTGTAATTGAACCTGCATCTTTGAACATTGTTTTTTGAACAAATTTCTACAACTCTGCAAAGTTTAAGCAACCTTTTTTTAAATTAAGGTAAATTTTGAAGCCACAGTTTCTCTATATCGAGTCAAATTATACCATCACATGAAACACGTAAAGTATATATTTCCGTCTCGCGATTTTCCAGAGTATATTTGGAAAAGTAATGATGACTATTTCCTACCATTGAAACGGAATGATACTTCTCCGTGACTAGGTACTCAAGGAAAGAATATGTTACTTGGCGAGCATTAGGTTGATTATTTTAGCCAATGAGCTGCTCTGCTGTCTCCGAAGCATTTTTCGATTTTGTGTCAGAAAATCTGACCGTTACTCTGTTTACCTAATTGCACACTTCACTTTACATGACACTTATGATATATATTCCTGAAAGTTACAAGTAATATAAATGCTGAACCCGGTCACTCCAAAATATTTGTGAGCGTAATATTTCTTTGAGATGGCTTTTTTCCAGGATATTTTCATAATTATGCGGAAAAATATGGTTAACTTTATCCAAAGTTCGGCTAAATGTTATTTATATCTCATGAACCCACTCATTGATGTCTATCGTTATCTTCCTGATTCTAACAGAATTTAATTTGGCGCGTTGTTGGGTGTAGTTGCCTAAGTAACCAGGTGTGGAATCACGGATCTAACTTTCGCGTTATCGCAATCTTTATCGTTAACGCTTACCCCTAGAGTAGCGCAGGGTTAACAATAACCGTCTGTAAAATTCGCTCCACTGATTGTGATACGCGATTTGAAGTGCTGTGCGAAAAATGAAGAACGGAGATCACGTTCTCTCTGACATAAGTTAAATCAAAAAATAACGTTAACGCTAGCGCACGCCTTATGAAGATCCGTGATCGAGGCCCAGGAAGCAGCCTCGCCTAGCGTAGGTTTGGCAACAGCGTTATCCATAAGGCCATACTGTCAACTAAATGTGGAACGCTCCACTGTTCTTCAGAAAGTTAGTGAAAAGAATCACTCCCAGTCTTCCTTGAACAGACCTCGTATATCTTTGGCAATTCGTCCTCCCACATCCAAAATTCTACCCAATTAACTCAAAATCTCAAATTGTCCGATTTTCTGTCTCCCTTCTTTTACGTTTGCTTTTGCTTCTTTTTCCTCTAGAATTTTATCACTTTAGTTTCTTTATGATTAATCTTCATCCCTTACACCCTCACTGATCTTGTGACAATTAGCAACGACTACAACCCCTTGGCTAACTGACTAATTAAGCCTCCTTATCCATAAATCTCATAGACTTGATTCATTTTCCTCCAGCCCGTATTCCTGAATGAAGGAAGCCTCCACGACTCACATACCTTTTCTTCGGCGTTTACGTTGAAGTTTGCCACCGCTCTCCCCGAATTTGGAGCTGCAAAACAAAGATAATATATTAGTTAAATTAGAAAGACTGTATACCAACTGACTCGCTTAGTACACTAATTACACTAGTGAAGGAGAAAGAGCTAAAGCTAGCAATGATTTCCCATCAGAAAAAAAATTATATTTTAAAATTCTGAATACATTACACTTGTTTATCACGTGAATCAACATAGATGTAAGTAAAACGTATTCATGAAATTGACTACATGGAACACGAAACGTCATCGCTTCTGTTTGTTGTCGACAAGCGGAGCAGAAATCGGATTACCATCGACGCCTTTCGTACTTCATTTCCTCGTTCATGCCGAACTCACCGACTCTTTTGTTTTTAACTCCGCCGGGAAAAAACGCGAAAACCGAGAAATCCTCTGCCCACTGCGAACGTCTGACGGCTTAAATAAAAATAAAACACCATCGAACCCGCCGTAAATCTCATTGTTGTCGAGGACCGCATTTGACAGTGCGGGAAACGGATGAGGCGGCGGAAGCGCAAGGAGATTCGCCATTATTCGACCGTGGACGCCATGTTTACTGCCGCCTGCATTCGGAATGAGCAGAAAATAAAACACTGGGCACCTGCGTTACGTGGGAAGGTCGGAAAACAGCGTGATAAATACAAAAAGGATCCATTAATGAAAGAGCGAGGATAAAACGAGGGGAGCACAGGGAAAAAGTCGACGTAGAGCCGAAGTTTCTCAGCATTTTCCCTGTTTCCCGGACACAAACCGAAAGCGCACCGCCAAATTAATCCTCTCATGCAATTAAAATTTTTGGAAAAAAAGGACCAAAAATTTCACTGTGCAATTAAACGTTCATAAATTCAGAAGCCGATAATGTGTACGTTAGTCAAAAAAGGAAACACAATGCCGCCAATTTTGGTAACGAGAACTAATGATCATGAGTCATTCCTTCACGATTTTACGAACAGCTATTTGCCAACTAAAATCCTTAAAATCCACACCATGACCACAATTACGCATACACGTTAGCAAGCTCTAGCTTAGAATAAAACGCTCCCAAAATTTACACTCCAAACTTTGTAGAACTTCAACAAATATATTTTGGAATATTCATCAATTATTAAGGGAAGAAAACGTAAATCAGTACATATTTTTACATAGACGTTTAAAAAGGTTTTATGCAGTTACTCTTTGATATTTATTCTACTGACAATATTTCAGAGTTCGGCAAGAAAAAATAATTTGCCGAAGTTACTGGTTTACCACTGTGGTGAATACGGAACTGCATATTTCGCTGTCTCGGGACACAACTTACGCGAAATGTAAAATTTGTCATCCTTCTATCTGCGACGTTTAAGCCCATATTCTCCATTTTCAGCCACATGTAGAGCAAAGAATTTTATTCCAAATACATTCCACATCAGGCTTTACTTCGCAGTCAAGTGAAAAGTCATCTACTCTTTTCTCAAGTAGGAGAGCCAATTTTACATTAACGCTTTGACAAAGCCGTCCCATCTACTTTTGTATGACTCCTTCAGTACATTAATGGCTTTCGCAGGCAGTATGACAAATGAATTAGTAGGCTGCAAAACGACCGATACTTGCTTCATGTCCTTTCACATTTTTAAAAAGGTTCAGCAAATTATACACATTATAAATATTCGCCTGTTTCAAGTCCTTCATCGTTGCCAAAGTGTTGCAAGCAATGATGAGCGCTGAGATGGACTTCAGCTTTTATGGCGAGCTGAATTTTCATGAAGGTGTTTACGATCGAGGAATCGCATCAGACGCGTAAGTTCACAAACAACTTCGAAGTTCAGCCGGCACGAAATTTAGCGGTCCACGTTCTACGTTCATATGTAGTACGTGTCTCGGATTACTGTCTTCTACATCTATACATGCAGGGGGTCAATTAACTCCTGGCATGCATGAAAATGAATTATTTACATTTTATACTACAAAAATCACTGCCTTTTATTGGAATGACCTGTTATTGCAAGCATGGCATGGTATGAATTCACCCCCAGCCACAAACCTTTACCGTGGCTTGCAGGGTATTATATAGATGTAGATGCAATCATATTTTTGTAGACCAACATGTTAAATAAACGTACCCAATTTAGTCTTATTTACATCTATATAATATCCTGCAAGTGTGTGGCAGGAGGTGATTATACACATGGCATGAATTATCGACGAATAAACAATACTGCCGTACCATTGAATCGATGAGGTTGTTTAAATTGATGGTATATTATATCTTGATTTGTGAACTTCAAACGCAGTACGGCTAAGCACTGAATAGTGGTAAATTTTACCTTTTCCTACCAGATTTAACTTCTTGAACTGCTGAACTTCAAACTTCGTCACGGGAAATTTAATCAGTCCGCTGCAATGACCCTACCTAAAATCCCTCCACGTCTTCCGTCATATACGTAAAATTTCATGAGCACATTCATAACAATATAGTTAACAACACAGCTGTAAGCATGACTAAGCGAGTCCTATCTTTCCCTGCAGGTGTATCTTCAGCAGAACCGTAACTAAGGGTGATACTTAAAGGCACAACTGAACGTGTGGCAGTAATTTGTGAGGAGCCATCACATGTAAACATCCGAATGCAACGAAGATAAACGGAGACCGACGAGGATTGCCGACGCACATTTGAGTAGACGCTCAATCGTAAACCTGCAAGTCGAGAACGTGAATAATCCATTTAACGGTTAACGCACGAAGTTGATGCCAATCGTAAAATGGTCTTTAAAGGGTTTGGGATGGAAAGGGACGGCAGGCACCCTTAGAAGACTATGAATGCTGGTAGAGGAGAGCAAGCCCTGATCTCTCCCTCTTGAAACTCCTCCCCACACCCACGGAAAACGGATCCTCCCCCAACCACGCCGTTAGCAGGCGCTGCTTCCATCCACCGCCCAACCACCCCTGCTTCCGCCGCCCTTCTTGGCAGGGGCGGCGCGTCCGGAGGGTCACATTTTATGGGACAGAGGGTTGGGGAGGATGGGATCGACGCGGGGGATGAATCCTGTCCCTGGCAGGCGCACCCCAAAAACTACGGAAAGCATTCCCCACCCTACTCTGGCTAAGGGCGGCGATCGACAAAAGGATCTCCCCTCCCCTTGTACGTACGTACACCCGAGCCAAAAAAAAAAATAAATTAAAAAAAATTTATATATAAAAGAAAAAGACAGCTCCGAATGAGCGAATTCCAACTTCGGAAACTCTTCACAAATGAACTTTCTCGCGTATCTGTAGGGCCCCAAAAGAATCTGACGGTGCTGTTCATTAGCGAAGGGACACACAACGGGTTCGGGTAACGTAGTGGTGGGGTCGGCTTGTTCCGCTTTCAAAATCGCAGTGCGACGTGGATTGGATTGCTCTTTGAAGTACAGATTAATCGTCGTTCCGATGCAAATGAGAAACTACTGAAAGGTTTGAAGAATCAGGTAGGGAATCACTATCGGAGCGTAGGTTGAAGGGGGTGGATAAATCTCCAACAGAAATGCGGACACGTTCTCCGAAGCTTACAAAAACATATTAGAACACCAGCGTAGTATGGCAGGTTGGAGGGTAAAAATAAAATGGGAGAGATAGATATCAAGACAGTGAGTTTCAAAAAGTAAATTTTCAGCGTACAATTAGATACGGTGATATCTTAATTCGAAGCTACCAGAGTGAAAAATAGGAAAGTTAATATAGATTGTTTTTGCCTGCGTGAATGAGGCTAAATTAAAATAGTTTCATTTTTTCGCGTGACTATCAGCCCATTAAACACAGTATACGTGCGTTGGCATTCCGAGGAGTGATGATATAATATTTGTACCAGTATAAGAGGTAAAAATACTCTATTTCTAACGTGAATTCGATATATTTTACAATTTTGGCCTGACAAAAGAACCCGCAATCTAGTAAATGACGTAAGTTTTGAATTGTTAAAATTAATGCATGCCTAGTGTGTGTAAAATTAAGGAATTCCTAGGAAGAATGAAAAAGGTAGGCCTCGTGTGAGATAGATGGAAAAAGTTGTAAAGGATGTAAAAGAGAAGAATTACGTTAATATGAAGGGGTTCGCCTATAGAAGAATCGAGTGGAGGGCTGCGTCAAACCAATCTTAGAATTGCTGACCGATGATGATGATGCCAAGTGATAGTTAACCTCCTGCCACACACCCTTGAGGAGGCTCAAAGTATTGTATAGTTGTAGATGCTGAAAAAGTTCGAAACACGGGGCACCAAAGTCTCTCCGAAAATAAAGAGCTCCTACCTGCAACAATTTAACGTGAGTAAAATCCCTGTCTATTAAGCGGTGCAATATGATGCGTCAAGCCATTAAACTAAATACATTTATCACTTCGCAGCTATTTATTTTTGGTGATTTTTTCAGATTTATGATCACAGCGAAAAGACCCTCAGCGTCCATGTCAATGACAACGTCAACAGTCACAATCAATTTACAAACTTATTTTCACATTTTGAGCAACGAAAAAATAACAACAAATTTCATCAATTACAAACGATGAAAATAAAAGTAAATTTCACTATTTAAAAAAATATGCATCAGACATGTACGGCGATGCGGATCAACCCGCTGCGATAACCTACGTACTGTGATTTACAAACTGTACTTTTAGAGTCCTATTACAAATATTGAAGTTGCGAGTGTTTTATTACGTAGGGGAAGGTTGCCTAATTTGGATCATTTTTTTATTTTCTTGTATATTTCCCTTATTAATTATTCCACATCAAACTTTAATGCTGTATAACATACTTCACAGTTTTCCCTTTCATCTACTAGTTTTATATTTGCAATATATTACTCTTGATACAAATTAAGTGAAAAAAACCGAACTAATGCTAATGGTCCAAATTGGGAAACCGGTTGCCTAATTTGGACTCACAGTTTCATAGGTTGGGCCGGGTGAGGTGTCCCTAATTATTAGGGAAGCGTTTGCAGTGAGGAGAGTTACATTGTATGAGTTCAAACTTTCGAAAAACAATGTAACTCATCACACTAAATACTCTTCCTTAGCCAGTAAGGAGAAGCTGTTTTAATCCCCGCTGTGTGCCTTTCCACTAACCCATCACCCTCACACCACTCTTCACAGAATGCAACCAACTCCTGTCTCGCCAGACCACCACCCTTCCCAATCCTTTCCCCTCACGTTTCCCACATCCAGCCTTCCCCGCCCCCCTTATTTTGAGTATAAATAACACTGAAAATGAATTGCAAATTTTGTACATGTTGATGACGCCTTTGCCTCGAAACTAGTCGTATCATAAACATTCTGTGGACTAAAAAAAAGTTCTTTATTTATTTTACTGCGTAAAAAATTTAATAATAGCCTATCAATTCATAAGGTGTAAATTAATGTCTAATGGTAATGAAAAATACTTTAATGCACACTTTATTTAGTCGACTGAGCATTTGGGTTTTAGTAAAAATTAAAATTAAGTCCTATTACAAATATTGAAGTTGCGAGTGTTTTATTACGTACCTACTATCTATCAATATATCGCAACAACGACAGGTAAATTTCAAGCATTTCACTCCTCAGACGTACCCAGAAATACCAGTGTGATATCTGTGTATTACATGCCTGGCATGATATAAGTTTAGATCAAATGTAGGAAAGACAAAAGTGTTAATGGTAAGCAGGAATGAATCATCCAGTAGCAATAGCCATAAAAGGAAGAAATTTCCGAACAGGTGAAATCTTTTCAGTTACGGGGGGGAGCTTAGTACCTTGGAAAGGAAGCTGTACCGAAGAAATAAGAAAGGAAAGAAACCTATGAGTAAAAGTTCGTTGGATTAGGTGACAGGATTTTTAAATGCGAGTACAATTCCAATAGAGATGAGAAATATATTTGCCAAATGCCTTGCTCGCAGCGTGGTGGTTTATAATAGCAAAGCATGAGTAATTAGAAAGAAATATGAGCCGGTTCTCGGAATGTTTTGGAATATGGTTATGGAAAAAAATCTTAACGTACAGTGGACGGCTATACTGAGAAACGAGAAGGTGCTGATGAGAATAGGGGAGGAAAAAAGCTGCTGAAAGAATTAATAAAATAAAAACATCTAGGTTGGGGCATATATAACGCCGAAATTGCTTTGTAAGCAAAATCATAACAGGAAAAATTTAAGGAACGCAAGGAAGACGAAGGTTTGGAATGCTTAATAATATAAAAAAGGTAGAATTTACGCACAAATGAAAGAAAAATCTCAGGAAATAGTGCAATGGAGGATATTGGCTTGAAATCAGTCAGAAGAAAGCTCCACCAACGACGAAGATGATGTTAGTTTGAGGTGAGAGGTTGTACTTAGTTTAAGGTCGCTGTGTTTTCTAGGAAATGTAGTAGTTAAAGATTGAAAAAGGTGATGAAGTATCAATGAGATTCCTTGCACGTCGATAACGCAAGCCTGATGTACCATCTGCCACACACCCTTGTGTTTGTTTGCAGGGCACAATATATACGTAGTAGTACATTAATACCATCGATATCACTCTAAAATCCTCAATTATATCCCAGTCATATCCAGAGCTTAATTTTGCTTGTGAGGGCAAATTGACGGATCATGATGAATATAGTAAAATCCGCCATTACGCTTTCCTAGATGTTAACAATTATTATAAATAAGCAAACCTGTGCAAAACTTTCGGACATTCAAACCCTCCGAAAAAATGTTTTAGTCTCTAGTTGGGTTGTTGGAATGAAATAGGGCGGTGCACCTATATAAAAAATGGAAAGGAGTTCATTAATGTTCACGTATTTACAATAAATTTTTTAGTTATTTATTCGCTTGATTGAAAGCAACATTATGTTTCCTGCCGATAATAATCCTTTCTCCTCCGCTGTTTATTTGCTCATCTCCATGGGGAATTTCTTGCTACGTCACGCTAAAAGATGTCTTTTAAATTAAATTGCAATCAAACAATGTGCTTTAACGTTAACTATGCACGCAATATCGAAAGTCTGTAAAATATCCTATTAACAGATACTCTATCCATCGCTAAAGGCCTAGTATTAGCTGAGAAAAGGGATTTGAAAACACGAATAATATTTAGGTTAATCCATTTAAACTTCCTTTCCTTCTCAGTCGAAAATCATTTAGTTCAGCGTAACCCAACTATTTTTCATTTCACGTATGATTTAACTCTTTTCCGGCGATTAATAATCGTAATATCTTCTCGGACTCCCCATCGGTTACAATTATCCATTTTACTTGAACCTCGACAGTCCATTTCCTTTTTAAGTGCCCTATGAGCCATCCCTTCCCATAGAAAAACTCATAGTTTACGCATTCATTGCTGATTTACAGCTGATATGTAGTGTAGTCACTAAAAATATAATAATAATAATGTATTTATTCCATTACCAACTTACAATATTATGTTTGATAATTTATGTAAATCAATGGAATATAAGTAGGTACCCCAAAGGAACAATACCTGTATTGGGGTTACCATTATAAGTAATTTTAGACGGGCAGGCAAGGTGCTAATTCTGCAGTTACCGTATACAGTAAGTGATATGAAAAAATTAATAAAAAAGGCAATTTAAGTGCATTCGTATTCAACACTGATTATATAAGTATATGACCATACGAAGACATAATTTGTATAATTGTAATTATAATTACATGAATGCTTACTCTTCAATAATGCAAAGCCGGCTGTTCACTCATTAGGACATTAAATATATTAATACGAACGAATACGCTTAGTGCTAATTAAGCCACTATTAAACTTTCTTCGTGTGTTCCTAAATCATCAAGCGCGTACCCTAGGGTGGCAAATGCTAATTTAGTTGCACAAGGGACACTTACATGACCGAGTAACGCCTACTTCTTATTCTTACATAGATAGGTACGTATATTTTAATATTTACATTAACTTAGTGTATGTTTGGTGATGATTCACTCCCTCTCACACGCCGTTGAGGTGACTTCCATGGTTTTCTGTTGACTTGCATGGACACAGATGTAATATTGCATCTATAAAACATCGACGCTTCGTTCTTTAAAGGAGATGTAAGCCAATATAGCTGAGGCATGTAATTACCAGCCCGAGGTTAATGCACACACGAACACATCACGGCGGTTTGGGGCGTGCTGGCAAAAAAACCAATTAACGCTTGTAACCCGATCCGTGGCATTCATGAATTACTTCATTTAATCTCGTCCTTGAGCCTTCGACGGTCGCTATGAATAGGAGTGAATATTCTACTGAATAATTGCGAACCTAACATACATAGTTTCCAATCCTGCTGGCTCACCAAGGTTCCCGTATAGCATAACAGGATTGCAATATCGGGGATTAAATCGGAAATTACTGAACTACGCGAAAAAGAAACAAAACACTCGCTTGTGGCGCCACGTACCGAGACGAAGAGGGAATAAGTGGAGTAATTAGAGTGGCGAATAATGCCAGAGTTTGACGAGATTCCAAAAGAAAAAGGAAAACAGCTGTGGTAGAGGAACTGTAGTTAGACTAGCCAAGGATCCTGGGAAATGAAAATGAAAAAAAATTCCCAAAGAAGCTCGTCCAATAACCCTATTCTTCTTCTTCTTAATACAATAACTTGTAAGAAATCATTATTGGTAAAATCATTTTGTCAATTTTGGAATAAATTACCGGAAAACATAAAAAATACAACCTCAATTAGTGTGAAATCGTTGGTATCGATCTGTTAGTGTATTTAAATACCTACTGTTTAATTAATTGAAAGAAAATGAAACAATTAAATATACATCAGGTATAATTAACCAAAAATTCTGGTATTATGCATAACAAAGTGAATATTGAAAATTGTAATTGGTTTTTAATAACTAATAAATCTGGCAATTTTCCACATATGATATTCCACCAAATCAAGCCTGAAACAACTACCTTTACTAATAAATCTTGCAAATCATTTGTATATTTGTCTTCGTATTCGTTGGACTTTTATCCCGTTATGAATTTTAACTAAATTCGCTAAGTCTGCTAACACTTTATAATCACCTTGCATGGAACTTATGTACCTACTTATTTATAGTATGTAAGACTGAAACAATTATTCTAATTTTTGTATGTTGCATATTATGTATTTTTTTATTTGCAAGCAAAATATGCTTTAATGCAAACTTCTGCCCCATAGGAGCTATTGCTCCTTTGAAAATAAATGTATTTTTTTCTATTATATTCTGACAAGCTCATTGACTCAATTCTAAGCTCTTAATATCAAGCAAATAGAAATTTTACTATCCGCTTGGGCTAATCCGTAACATTGGCAATACAATCCGCTTATTCCACATAACATATAATCAAAAAGATTTCATTCGCAATGAATGCAAATTCAATTTCACCATGTAATTGTAATCCCAAGGGATGTTTCTAGCAGAAGGCAGGTCTAGTTGGTGAGCGTAGAGTTAACCTGAAGTTCTAAGCCCAACGATGTGTGAAATTAACTCCTGGGGACAATTCCTTTCCCTGCGCTGCCTGAGGTTTTGCGACAAAGATCTGGTGCTAAGAAGATCATTCAGCTTGGTTTAGTTGGACTTGACGTAAGGCCTCTCTAGTATAAGAATCTGGGCCCACCTAGTACTCGTCTACAACACCGTAGATTACAGCAAAGGGAGGACAAATTACCCAAGAATAGTTGATAGCAGTACTCACACAGGAAAGATGAATGTATAACACGTGATTATTTGGGGAGGGGCAGTAATTATTCAGAGAACGGAAGGAATAATGAAATAATCATTAATTTGGTTTCTACACGATTATTTATTGGCGTACTTATACAGGATTCGCAACATCTTCGAGAACTTAAGATTCGATCATCATCGGTCAATAACCCTAGGATTGGTTTAACGCAGCCCTACATCGATTCTTGCATCGGCTAACCTCTTCATATTAACGTAATTCCTCTCTTCACAACAAGTTCCATGCATCTCAAACGAGGCCTGCCTTTTCCGATCTTCCCGTTCACTTTTCCCTCTACGATTGTCTTCATCAGGCCATCGCGTCCCAAGACATGGCCAATTAAGTTGTCCCGTCTTCTTTTTGGAGTTTTTAGCAGACTTCTCTCTTCTCCCACTCATCTTAAGACTTCTTCATTTGTCACTCCGTCGATCCATTTTATCTCCATTATTCTTCTGTAACACCACATTTCGAATGCTTCCATCCTTTTCTTCTCCGCTGCTGTCATCGTCCACGCGTCACTGCCGTACAGTACTAAAATTTTACGATGCAATGAAAACCGGGTCGCAAACCATTTGAAAACTGAGGAAAAGCCAAGTTTATACTTCTTAAATTATTAAGGAATTTCATAAGGTTGCAAGCAATACCATTTATTTCATTAAAGGAGAAAGATTGGAGCGAAACCCAGCGTCGGCATTATCCTAACCTTAACGGCGTCATGGGCTTATAACACAGCACACAAGTGGGGACCGGTACTTCGATGTAACATATCTGCCAACGTTGGATTACGTACCCGGTCTCTTGTGTAGGGAGATAAGTACATACTTTAGCTACCGCATCAGCTCGATCCCCTCAACTCCCAAGAACAACTTTCACAGACTATTCATTCGTTAAACAATCGACGGAGAAGTGGTCTCTCCAATATTCTTAGTAATAAAAAAAAAACTTCGGGTTACTGTGGAGGTGATAATTAAAAGTATTGTTGCATTTTTCCTTTGAATTCCCTCCCGCGAGGTGCATCAGACCAGAAGGAAAGATACAAGAATGGGAATGGAAGGGTGGAGAGAAACCCGTCGTCGGCATTAGCCTGATCTCAACGAAATGCACCAAGAGGACCACGGCTTACGCCCAATCCGACGGATGGAGTACTGAATAGCGTTTAAGGCGGCTGGAGCAACTTTTGTCTATGTACATATATGCGTGAAACTTTATATATGTATATATAATATATTTCAATGTCTTTGTTCTTCAAATACATGATGGAAAGGCCACATTATTTTATTGCCAATCGATAGAAGGGCCAAAAAATGATATGTCCTGAAATATTCACATAAATGACATTTACTTCATAATTCGGTTGAGCCTCCTTAAGTAAAGGACATGGCTATGGAACTTCTCCGCCATGGTTGGGATTCAAAGCCGGGGCCTCGGGATAGGAATCCAGTTAAATAGCGACCACACCAACCCAATCCCAACGAAAAACAATTCAACGTGATAAGCTGAAGCCCAATCGATGAAGATTAACTCCAAATGCAACAAAGACGAGCTCAATACGGGTATAGAGTGGAGCGCCTGCTTCTTACGCCGAGGATAAGGGCTTGAGAGACTGGACATTGTTGGAGAGCCTCCATCAGAGAACCTTCACCCCTCCTCGTGGGCCATGCGGGGTAACTAGAAGTTCAGTTCCGCGCCTGTGAGAAGGGACGTTAGACTCTTGACCTCTTGGTCCCTCTCCTCAAGAGAACCCTTACGTTAAGCCAGGATCCTGTGCATCCAAAGATTTAAGAAGCAGAAGAAATAAGATCGGAAGTGATGAGGGAATGCCGAAGAATTAAAAAAAAACAACGCTGTGGGCACGGGGGATTAATGAAGTTCTTCTCAAAGTCGGTAGAGAACTCTGAGGCAGACACTGAAATAGGGAAGCTAGAAAGTAATTGGAAAGATTCTTAGGAGCGTTCCCAATCGATGAAGACCGAAAAAAAGGAAAATAAGTCTCTAGGGTTAAGAAGGAAGAACTGCAAAGTAGGCCAAGGTTGGACTGCGCGATACTCAAATTTTGACATCGAATTGCGAGAAGAGGAAAACATTTCGTCTACTTGGATGAATCGAAATTTCAATGCAGGTAACCGTATAGTAGTTGAGAAGAAAATATAAACTAAAAAAACATCGTGCTTCTACCTATTATCGATTTTCATTTCGAATGTTTATACGACAATCATGACAGCAGGAGCATACATCCTTGAGGTAGAAAGGTCTGGACGATAATGTCCACAGAGCAGCCAAGACTGCAAGAATTTGAAATGTGGCGATATAGTGGAAAAAAGACGATAAAATGAATTAAACCACTGACAAACAAAGAAGTTCTAATAATAGTGGAGGGTAAAGAAGGACAATGGGAGTTTTAAGAAGATGGGACTACTTTCGTATAATATCTTTTGAGAGATGATGGCCTGATGAATATAAAGATAAAGTATATGCGAAGAAAGATCTAGAGAGACAGGTGATGGGCTCAGAGCAAATGATGATTGATGATAAAAAGGAGTTAAGTCAATATGAAGTGGTATACATCGATAGTATGACTTCATATAATATATTCTCTTTAAGATATACCTACAAAAGAATCGAGTAAAGAGTTGCTTCAAGCCAATGCAATAATTAATGATTAGTGATGATGAGAGCAGATAAGAATAAGATTAGAGAGATAGATTTTCGTACCGATAGATTTAAAATTTCATTTTCCTGCGCGCCATAAGAGAACACAATAGGCAGCAATGGAAAGGTAGGCAAAAATATGTTATAATAGTCTGTAGTGCACGCTTTTTTGATATTACTTATATATGCATGCAGGGAAAAAGAGACAAGTATATTTAGATAAAAGCCTTCCTAACCAGAAATCACTTATTACTATATATAGATACATACTAACAATTGACTTGCACGTGATTCTTATATCAAACATGTTTCCATGTAGTAGTTGCATCTATGGTTGCTTCAGCACAGGTTCTCCTTTGAGGCAACCCAGCTTTCTTATTTTCTTATTGTAATAAATTCAGTATTTTGTATTGTTTTTGTTGAAATCAATAAAATTTACTTACTTTACCTACTTACTAAGTAGTGCATGTTTGGTGATCTTCACCCCCTGCCAAACACCCTCACGGTGGCTGTGTATTACGTATATGTAGATGTAGTTAGTTTAAATTCAATGCCAACATTAGCCAACCTTTAAGCTTATTATTATTATTATTAGTATTCTACCGGTGAAGGTAGGTTTAAATGGACATTTAATTCTTCCCACCCCCTAAATTTCACACGATGTCCCTCTTCAGCCCCTCATACCTCCTGCCACCCATCATTCCATCCAAGCTACCCGTTCTTCTCCTCCCTCTTCCCCGCTTACCCAACGCTCTTCCCTCAATCACCACCTTCAAAACACCATCCCCTTTTATTACCTTTTCCAGCCACACCTTCTGCCTTCTCCTAATTTCTTCTATCAAATTTCTTTCCTCTCCTACCAATTCTAGCACTTCATCGTTCGTCTTCCTTTCGACCCACTTTACCTTCTCCATCCTTCTCCACACCCACATCTCAAAAGCCCTAAATCTATTTTCATCTTCTTTTCGCAAAGCCTACGTTTCCGCCCCATATAGTACAACGCTCCATATTAAACTTTTCACTAGTCTTTCTTCACTTCCCTACTCAACGCCCCTGCTAAACGCCCCCAAGCTAAATTGCTCTAGCTTCTGACCTCCTACTTTTATCGTAATACTGGCTTTTTGTTCTTGAAAATCGCATTGCTTTCGTTTTTTTATGGTTTATCTTCATCCCGTATCTTTCGCACTGTCTCTGCAACGCATCCATTATTTTTTGCAAGCCACGGGCTGACTGGCTGACTAGCGCTTGGTCATCCGCAAACCTCACTGTTTTTATCAATTTCCCCCCGACCTTTACTCCAGCCTCCAGCTCATCCCAAGCCTCTCTCACCATTTCCTCCGAATATATGTTGAAAAGTACCGGAGATAACGGACAGCCCTTGCTAACTCCCCTCCCTATTGTGGCCCAATCCGATTCTCCATCGGCTACTCTCACTTTCGCCTTCTGCGCCATGCATAAATTCCGGATCAGTCTCCTGTCTTTCCAGTCTACTCCTATTTTCCGCAATATTTCCATTAACTTGTCCCACCTCACTCTGTCCAACGCCTTTTCGAAATCAACAAAGCACACGAATACATCCTGATTGTATTCTAGATTCCTTTCCACTAGTATTCTCATCACTGCAATCGCATCCCGAGTGGCCCTCCCCTTCCGAAATCCAAACTGATCCTCGCCCAAGAATTCGTTTGCTCTCTTTTCCATTCTCCTATTGAGGATTCTAAGCCGCTTTACCTACCTTCATTTCTCGCAGTGCCTTCTCTATCTCACTATCCAGTATTCTGGGGCCCACGTCATCCTGATCTACCTCTTCTATGTCCACGTTCCTAGGCCTATTTTCGCTATCATACAATTCCTGAGCATATTCCCTCCAACGATGCTGGATCTTCTCTGGTTCCATTGCTAAATTTCCCCTTCTGTCTTTGATGCACGGGACCGTTTTCCATTTCTTGAATCCCGATAAAATCCTAACCTTTGAGTTAAGAAATGATTGATACCGATTTCGTGTTTTCTCCACCATTCTTCTTTCCCCTTCCATTCCTAACGAGAAGGATAATGTAATCACAACTTGGAAGGATAAAAAATAGCTCAGCTAAAGAAAAAAATACGGGTCAAATTAACTTAGAGAAATTACGGTAAATCCGAGATTTTAGGGTTTCTTACGCGTTACTGGTTCCACATCTTCACTGACAACCTCTTCTAGGGTAGTAGGGGTTGAATGCACAAACGATATGCATTATCACCATATACACAAATCAATTGCTAGTAACTACCGAAAATCACCGGTAGTGACGTCAATTAAATTTAATTCGTTACGAAGTAAAAACAGCTTCACATGCGATATAGATTTTAATTCCCAACTATCAACACATAGGTTGTATATAGAAATAATTTAACACATATATTTGCAACATGAGAAGAAATGTGGGAAACAATGACATTTATATGATTTGCATTTTGTCTCACCAAAACAAGCTTATTATCGTTTTAATATGCATCCAAAGACACCCAAAAGCCTAAAGGTAGTAGTGTGGCGATAAAAGACACTTTAACTAAACATTTTCATAATACCTATTAGAAGGTGCGAAAGAAGATAACGTAAAATGGTTGTACAACATAATGATTGGGGCAGGGTTGCCAGATTCCTGAAAACAAACTAAGAGACAGGTGTGCTGTCGAGGAAATCATTGCGTGACAATCGACAACAAGTGAACTTCCTCTAAGAATGATTTTACGGATGTTATATCGACATCGCAGGGCAGTTTATTAATAAATAATAAATACCTTTACCAGTATTACATATGCTGAAAATAACATTTTCTTTCCTTGCGCGGGACGCAGGACATTTAGCACGAATACGTCTGTCAAACCCTGTCAGACAAAGTCTGGCAACCCTGGATTGGGGAGACTAAGTGAACCCTTAGGAGGTTGGTAGGAAACTACGTGAGTCAAAACGAAATAGAATTCCAATCATTTGTTTTTCTCAAAAAATAATATTTTCACTGAAAGTTCGCCAAAGGCGATAACAGTTGTAGCGAGGCGCTAAAGAAGCAATTGAAGGAGGAATGAACGCGATTAGAGGACGAATGTATTTCGGACACACTCCATTTCTCAGGTTGGGAAACTGGATTTAAGGTCTTTTTTAATTCACAGACCAATTTTGCCAGAAAATGCAAGCCAAATTTGCCAGTAGAAGGTTGTTAACTATGTATTTATTAATTTGTAAAAATTAAATTTAAAAAACTATTTATTTGTTAATTAGGAAATGTCGACGCCTAAAATTTTGATATTATATTTTCTCCAGGAAATCCATCCTAAATTAATTTTTCTAAAAAAGAACGCGATAAAACACAGACAAAACACGACTTTAAAAAAAATGATACGCAAACTGATGCTCTCGAAATAATGCGATTTCAAGAGTGTATGGTGGAAACTAACCATAGCACTTTGTGACGTCGAGAAGACATTTTCCTGCAAATATTGAAATGAGAAAAAAAATGAATACTCACTTTACAATCCAAACTCTTTTAAACATCCTAAAAAAATATTCGAACGCGCCAACAAGCTGACCGTAAGGGATGGTGTACCGAATAAATATCGAAAGGGCTGGAAACGAAATGCCTCGACAGTTGACGAGCGATTTTCGCATGCGGCACTCCCTTAAAGCGTTTACTCCCACGACCCAAACTCTCAATTTTTTTCCCGTCTCTCACTCTTTCCCAGCTCCCATTGGAACAAGTGCTGACGAAAGGCTGGATAGGGGATGGCGATTTTTTTTCACAGGTTTTAATCGGTTTTCCCAGCCTTCCCTTCGCCCAAACTTCCTAGACGCTTTTTTTTCCTATTTGGGAGAAAAGCGGAGCCACCACCATCAAGTTTAATTTTTTTTTCGCCGAAGGGGTTTCAATCAAGGGGCCACCACTCCATTTTCCCCTTTTTTCGGCATCAGGGCATTGAGTCCGAGTTTCTGTACTTGAAAAAAAATACCTAAGGGAGACCCACTAATTTATTTCGAGCATTCTACGGGCCGAAATCGAAAAAAATACGAGAAAAAAAGAACATTGGAAAACATTTCTTACCGAGACGGGGAGAGCCTCGAAGTGGATAGCAAAAAAAAAACATTGGTGAGCGAGATATATCGATAATGCAAGTTTTACCAATTGTTGGCATGAATCGATAAATCGAGGGAATTTTCAATGTTTTCTTGCATTTAATGCACTGAAAACGAATTTTGCCTACGAATTAATTAATTCCGATAAGAGCCAAGGACATACTCGCCCTATTTCCTTCCTCTTGAAAGGAATCCTCTCATTAATTGAAGCCCTTAGCCCGATAACTAAAGGGCTTTCTGAAAAGCCTTAATTATTACGTAAATAAATGCTGACGTTATTTCCGAGATTTCTCCCCGCCTCATATTTCTCTTTAATTTTTAAAAATAACCTTAGACGCATATGAAGAACATACTCATACTGAATGACATTTAACTATCATACATTTCAACAATCAGAAAACCAACAATTTTAGTTACTTTCGCAATTATATGAGTCAATATCAGCGCGAGACGTATGAAATAGCGTTTTATAATAAAAAAACAAAAGACAAATTAAACTAGTTTAACAAACAATTAGTTAGATTAATGATTTATAAAAGTAATTTAGTAAGATTTAATTACCTAATTATTCATTGGAATTGGATTCTATTCCCCAGAAAAAGAATTCAGAGCTAAGAATTGAAGTAGGATGGCAGGAATTAGTACGTAGTGAACATTAGCAGCGTTTTGGAGGAAAGTGGATATAGCACCAAAATTTCCGTCACAAATTTGCGTCGACTTAGCAGGCTCATCATCGTAGGAGAGCAATTATAGCGGGAACCCTTAGTAAAGAAGCTAAGAAAAGGTCAGTGGAGAGTTTAATCAGAAATGAGACTTAAGTTTGGTTCCAAAACGAGGACTTCGAGGAAAGTGGATGCGAAGAGAATGGAAGCGTTTGAGATGTGGATCTGGAGAAGAATGGAAGTATAATTAACGGAAAGGAAGACAAACGAGAGTGTTTGGTGAGGAGTGGAAATTGCTAGAGGAAATTAAGCTGAGCCAGAGAGAGTGGAATGGACCAATTAATTAAGGCGACGAAGGAAGTTTATTGAAAGCCGTTATAGAGGGTGGAATGTTAGGGAGGAGAGGAATAAGATAGGCTTTTTTGGTGGAATTTAAAGTCGTGTTCGAATATATTATGCATTACGAATTAACCATCTTCAATTAGCTGTCATTGGCACCTAAAACCCCCAAATCTACGTAATATCCTGCGAGCCACCGCGACGGTGTGAAAGATCACCGTACATATATTACTTACATTCAAGTGAGATGAACATACAATGTTACTACCTATTGGAAACATGCTAGATCCACGAGAAACATCTACGAGACATTTGCAACTAATAGGTGGCTAAAAGCAACCCACCTGTGGCTATAAAAGTTATCGTTGTACACATATACATAAAAGTTACACGTGTTCCATATTGACTATTACAGTAGTATTAACTATCAGAGGTGCCTGAACATGAAACATGAGCAACTTCCACAGATAAAAATGTTCATTGCGACCGGGTTCCGTTTTTTACAGCATCTTCAGGCCTTCGTCTCGCCTCTCTGAAGCATTTAAGGCAATTTGTGATGGACGCAAGGAATTCGTGTAGCAAGTGACACAAAGAGTAGCAGGTCCATAAAATGGGATAATCAAGCGGCGGTTGGTGTTTTCACGTAGGTCTTGACATAATTGCGTTTAAAGGTAAGTCTGAAGATGTCTGGAGGAGAAAGGAGCCTGAAGATGCTGTAAAAAGGGAAACCCGGCGGTAATAAACATTTTCCTCTGTGGAAGTTTCTCAGTTTTCAAATTCAGTTATGTTTCATTTCCACCTTATCACGCCTGAAACCTCAGAATTATATCAGAGGTGCCCGTTGATAAATAAAACGGTTAGGAGATCAACTAAAAATAGGCGCAATGAGTAGTTTTTACATTCTACAATGAGAGTCGAAACCGAAATTGTGTTCTGAGGCTACAAATAGCTTAAATTCTATACCAGGAATCTAAATCTCATTTAAATAAATGTAAACACATGCGTACAGCTAGGGGTAGAATCCGGGCCTTTACAAAAAATTGACATAGTTTTTCGAATCTGTGAAGCAGTGAGAAATCTAGGTAAGAAGGCACAGTAAGAGGTCATACGCATGATATACTACGACAAACAATGAAGCCAGAATGGGGATGCTTGGGATGGATTAGGTCCCACCTCCTCGGTCCAAAACACTGCGTTTTCCAAGGCCACTTATAAATTTCATGCGCATTAAAACATGAATAACGGGCTCTTCATATCCGAAATTTATCGCAGTAGCGTCAGATAATAATACTAAGGATATTTTAGGGAAGTATTATTATTCCACTGGCTAGAAAGAGGTATATTTTCACCTATTTCAAATACATAACAAGCATTTGTTTGTGTATTTGTACACGGCATGAGTCTACTGAGCACTCTGCAAACCACCTCGAGGGTGTGCGGCAGGGAGTGAATAGTCCACAAACATGCATCAAGTACATGCATTGATAATTAAATTACTACCACATTGGAAATTGAAATCATTGCGGGTGGGACACGACAACGTTCAAATGCTCTTACTCTGAGTAGAAAAGGAGAAGTCTAAACAAATTACGTGCATTAGTTTAACAAAGTTTCAAGCATACGTGCGAAAAACATGCCGAAAAATCTACATCCCCGGTAACTTCGGTTTAGTTTATCATTGCTTCGTGATATACACGAATTAAAGGGATTGGGACATAAATAAAGAAGGATTTTGCGTAAGAAAAGTAAGATTCAAAACAGACAAGAGTGGCTAGAAAGCCTACCCCTGCCGGTGAACCATTGATTATCTATTCCATAGCTTACAGTTCTCGGTCTCGGAGATGAATCTTCGTTTGCAATTCCAAGAGAAGTGGACTTGATCTTCTCCTAATTAGCTATCCAGGACTTGTATATTCGTGGGAGAGTCCTGGGTTATAACCTATAAATTAACTGTTGGCCTTGGGCCAGTTTTGGGCGGTAGGTTTAGACATATGAAGATGTAGGTAGTAGTCGGGGGCGTCGACTGCCAGGTAACACTTCGTATAATTTAGTATACATCATATCGAATAACCAATTGCAAAAAATACATTTATTGATGTATTTTCTCTCTCAATGCCAAGATTGGTAAACTGCTGTCCTCAATTCTTCCCAATTGTTTAATTCTGGTACTCCTTTCTTACTACATCCATGTTTATTTAGCCAATGTACTTGAATTGATACATGCACAACACAGTCTTTTGAGAAAAAGTTCAGTAAATAGGCAAATAAACATCAAGAACGAAGCGACACGGCTAAGGCGATTAGGGTATGTGGCTAGGACATATTCTGGGTCTCCCCTGAGGCCTCGCCTGTTGCGCGCAGCATAACATTTGTCTCACTCCGTCAGGAGATGTCACAAGCCGAGAGGACAGTCGCATTTATCACCCCCAGCTGATACCTTCTCTTCAGTCGAGGGGTCTACGAGTGGGTCAGGGCGCAACGCCCGATCCTCAATCGTGAAGCAACTACTTCCGCCCTTAGTCTGCTCCTGACGGAAGTGGGACACGCTGACGTAACCGGTTCTGCGACTCATTGTTCGTCACATTTTCCCAAAAATCACTCGAACGCTCTAAGACTACTTTAGACAGAGTAGTTTGCAACGTCTCGCAGATTGTCGTCGCTTGCAGGAGACAACTTTTCCTCGGATAAGAGCAGTGCTTCTTTCGCAGCTGCAATGGCAGTGTACAGGGCACTTTAGTGTACAGGGCACTTTAGTGTACAGGGAAATTCTATGCCCGAACGATAAAGAATATTTAAATATTGACCTACAAGCAATTGAAACTTGGTGTGATACATGGCAGTTAGAATTAAACTTTAAGAAATGTCTTGTAATGAATTTTTGGAAAAAGAATAGCTCTCCTCCTACCACTTACAAAATAAGTAATAATGAATTAACTAACGTGGAATCCATTAAATATCTTGGAATAAGACTGACAAATGATCTTTCCTGGGGTAAACACATTCGTGAAATAATGGGTCAAGCGAATCGCAAACTGGGTTTCATTAAAAGAGTATTGGGTAAATGTGACGATCATGTACGAGAAATCAGCTACTTTTCCCTTGTTAGACCTCATTTGGAATATGCTGCCAGTGTATGGGATCCCTACGAAATCGGTCTAAGTAATGAACTTGAACGTGTGCAGCGAAGATCGGCAAGATTTGTAAAGGGACGATACGATAATTATATTAGCGTAACCAGTCTATTAAATGAATTGAAATGGGAATCATTGTCAGATCGCAGGTTGAAATTTAGACTTAATCTCTTCCACAAATTCCAAGGCAATATTTTCAGTGATGATGTTAAAAATATTTTACGAACCCCAACTTACTATGGCAGACTGGACCATAATCATAAAATTAGAGAAATTGATTGCCGAACTGACCGATTCAAAATGTCCTTTTTCCCTCGCACAATTAGAGATACGAATAACGGTAAATATGTCCTATCGGAGAGTAGCAGTGAATAGCATTGGTAGCTGCATGTTGGTATGAGTACTTAAAGCTAACCCTACTAACAGAATGTTTTTGCATGTTTTCTTTGCAATTTCTATCTTTTTAAATAGTGTAGTTCTGACTACTATATTAATACTATTCCTTTTTTATGCATGATATGTAGTGCATGTTTGGTGAGCAATCACCCCCTGCCACACACCCTTGTGGTGGCTTGCAGGGTATTATGTAGATGTAGATGTAGAATGGCCTTCCCAATTCCGACAAGGCGACAAAGTAAGATCCCCTACGGTGGATAATTGGAGTGACCTAGTAATTTACCAGCTGCATGCCAGATGCCTCTAGTGTTCATGTGGGATAAATAATATTAGTTTACAGACTACGCTTGCGTCGAAAAAATCAATAATTTGCAAAGTTTTGATGAATCCGGGGTAATCTGAGAATAAGAGGGATAGGAAAACCAGGGAGGCATATTGAAGCCTAATTCTTATGGTAACTTTTATTTCATCAGAGACTGTTTTTCTGGTATCATTTTCATGACTAATTTTACTCAATGAAACCTTTTATTATCATATCTATAGTTGCTATTAGCAGTAAAATTAATAAGTTGATCACTGTTGGAAAATGATTTGTAAACATTCGAATTACTAACTGCCTAGAATAAAAGAAAAAATTCTCAGATACGGCAGCAAGAAATTCAGTTACGGTGTTTACAAATAGCTTAGCGACTTCATCTTGCAACGCCATTGGTTTGTTTGCATTACGTGACCTCGAGACGGTTTACGTCCACTCGACCATTCATTTACGTAATACCTTGCAAGCCATTATAAAGACCTGTGGCAGGGGGAACATTCACACGTGCCCAGGGACCAAAACAAAAAAGACTTATCATACCACATTTTTTTCTCTAATTTGTAAAAATAATGAAGATTATTAGATGAAAAAATCGTCAAAGAAACGGGGAAAATGACAAGTGAGGAAGCACTGTTATGAGAGGAAGAGCGGGGTTCCATTTGAAATTTGTATGAAGATGAGTTGGCTGATGGAGTAGCAATGAAAGGAGAGAGAGATCGTGGACGTGATTGGTACACACCCCTAAGGGTTTCTGTACTTGAGATGGAATAGAAAAACCCACTTCAAAACAATGATAAAGATTGCAATGCGCGTTTCAAACACAACAAATCCGCAAACTATACATGTTTGTACCACGTGACTTCTTGGTTGCCTATTCGAGTTAATCCCAATGGTTTCACCCTCTCGAGAAAAAATAGATTTGCATTTAAATGGAATGAAAGAATGAAGGAGGAAAATAAGGGGTGTTGAAATGGGAAACATTAAAAATAAAAATTAAACGGAAGTAGGAAAAGCAGCGTATAAATTCAATAACATTAGATAAAATGTACAAGATGGAATTAAAATTTAAAGTTCAAAAATTATTTTTTTCCGAGCACAATTAGGGACAGTAATAGATTACAGCTATAGTAATAGATGCATGGGGAAATTAGAATACGTATTTTACATTTTGATGTAGAAGAGTAGGTATTCCTTAATGCATTTTTAACATGCTCATTTTTTTACATTTCTAACTCATACATACTTTGTGAAATACAATTTTCTCTTTTGTATGAATAATGAAATTGTGAACTAAAAATTAAATAAATACAATTAATTAATGTATTTAACATTACTTTGTATACACCACCAATTTCATTATACCTGCATTGTAAAATCATACCTAAAATTTTCCACAAAATAGTAGTACTATACCTCTCAGTAACATGTAAGTAGTAAATTCGAATATTTACTAGTTTTTTGCGTGCCTGCATGATGGTAAGTGTAAATTTAATTCTCTTATGATTTAAAATGCATGCCTGGTGAAGGTTCACTCCCTGTCTCACACCCTTGCAGGGTATTATGCGGGAATAGATTTACAAACGGTCCATCAAAAACTAAACACCTACGACTCAATCTACGCATAACACTGCGAGCCACTGCGAGGGTGTGTGGCAAGGGGTGAAATACCACCGTACACGCATTACTTACATATAACTCAGAGGTGCAACCTTATTGATCCATGGGAAATAGATGGATGAAACTAAAGTAGCTCTGTAGCTTTTGAATGCGTAACCTTGTTTCCATTATTTGGTTTCCTAGCGGGCCAGGTAGGTTTTCATGGTCCATTTCCACTATCTAAAGTTACACTGGAAAGTTCCTTTTGATAAACTATCTCAAGGATTATTAAACTTCCTACCTAACATCACCCATACCGAACTGCTAACAACCAAAATTACCAACCTCTACACTACGTGCTGCGTATTCCTTAAACGACCTTAAGTACTTTAATGCCTCTAATTATTTGCTCCGTTCACCTCCTCCCCATAATTCCTTTAGGTATAAAGTTTCTTTTCTCCCGTACCATAGCAAATTATTCTTCAATCAACTTCCTTTTACTCCTATCTCTCCTGAACAAACATTCTATGGACCCAATTAACTATAATTTTTCTCATCGAGTGGTAGTATGTACATTAAATTATTTTTTTAAATATGGATTCGAACTCGCGACCTTTGGATTGAGAGGCCACTGCGTTACCGACCCGGATACGCCAGCAGTGATTTATCGAAAAGTATTATTATCAAGTGATGATTTTTATAATCGATGCTACCATTTTCTCTGTAGATTACTCCGTTCGTCATACTATAGAATAACTCTAATAGCTTTAGCTAATGTTATCAGTTTTTTACTGCCCCAATTTTTTTCACTTTTACTATTTCTAATGATAGTATAAGACAAACTTAATTAATTAAAGTCGTTACAATGCTTCTGATGAAAAATTAACTGAGGGTATACGTTTTGTTTGCTCCCCACTGCTTCATTTCCGTCAGAGGCAGCCCACCTACGCCATCGGAGCCAGGTCCAAACCATGATGAAGTTGCCAAGATAAGTTTTCATTTTTTCCTGGACAGAGCTCTCTGGAAAATTTCAACGAGCAGGAGGGAAAATTTATCGACGGTAGAAGTGGTGCATTTGAATTCGCGAGGAAAAATGCCATCGCTCGATCCTTAAAAAAAATAACCCCTCTCAGAAAATAGAAAATAATACTGTAATTAAGACTCTTTTGATCAAATTTCAATCTCCATGCGAGTTCACAGGGAGAATGCCGACTATTGATTCTTTTCAAAAGAAAAAATAACAAAACTACGTAAATGTTACAGGAGTTAACGTAAAATATTCACGAACAGGATCCAGGTACCTGAACAAGTTTTCAATGGCTTGGACTAGAGAGCCTGCAAAGGTCCTTACAGGTTTCCTGGTGTTGAATTTTCGAATAACAGGTCGCGTTTTGATTATGTTGTATGGAATTTACAGAGTTGTGATTTTCTATTAAACATAAAAATTCACAAAGTTGGGATTAAAACTATCGAAATGAAGTACACTGAAAACAGAAGTTATTCTCACGGAGAAAACAAGGAAATGGCTTACATTTAAGGTGGGTCTTCTACAAAACAGAGGCATTGCAAATTGGACCAAAATTGAAATTCTGCTCTTACATGCGAGCCACGATTCACAAAGGTCAGGCGTAAGCTTTAACGGCAGGCACATTTAAAAGGCATAATTTATTTAGTACAGTTTTCAAGAATGTTCCGAAATTTGTTCTTGAGGCATCTTAGCAACTGCTAACGTTAAATTGTACCGTCTAACCTAACTTATTATTAAACGTAATTCTACGGCAAACACAATATCCATGTGCAAGACGGTCCCCAAGCAAGAGTAGCTTTCTATAAAACTTTTAATCCGGATTCTTCAAGAAAAATGTAGCGTAGGTAAAATGTGAACAATAATACCAACTGAATTCCAAAGAATTTCGACCGCAATTGACAGGTTGGTAACCTCAATATCGTGGGTTCAAATCCCGCCAAGGGCATAGGTGTTTCTTTTATAAACTTGCACATTTTATCTCACTCTCACGATTTAATTTACAGTTGCTGGAGAGATTGACGCTATCAGAGATAACATTATATTACAAAATGGAGGAGATATAAGTGGAATTTATAGCTAGTACTAACGTAAACTTTCTAGTTAAGACGCCAATTTTAACCTGAAAACTCTACCGTAACCGAAATCCTACCTAGATTAACAACACCTCTTCTGCTACGTAGAAAACCCTTCCATCTATACATCGTTTCCAACAATTTACTCTACTTTAACTAGAATAAATAGGGGTAACAGGATCATTAGATAGGGGTAGAGGACACGTTTAACGAACTAGAATTTGTAGATTCCACCGTATGAATGCAAAAAAATAGTGTGGAATTTTTAACGTCTGCTTCTTTCATCTTTTCTCCACTCTATCAAACCCGCATTCTAAAAGTCTCTAGTCCACCCTCGCGTTCTTTACTCCGAGTTAAGCGCTCGGAAAACCTTATACGTTACCCACCACACTAAAATTTTCGCCAACTTTTTTCTGAACGCCCTTACCTGAAGAGTTCTCGTTCCCTACTCTATTGAAGTTATTCTTCCGCCAGCTAAATTCTTCTTCAAACATCCCAGGAACTTCGACCAAATCCAACAAAGATCTACGCAGAACCGAGGCCTGCCCCGCCTGCTTTTAAGTATGCCCCACATACTTCGACTAAGTTAGCTATTCTACTCCTTGAGAATTACTTTAATTTCGTCTTCTTTCAAATTACCAAGTTCCTTGACTCCCTCACCCGTGAGGTCCTGCATAGTGGCCAACAGTGTATATAATTTTGAGCTCAGTTAATTTTTAATAAGGTTGGTGGTGTTTCTCAATTTCCTTAAACAACAACAAAAATAACAAGAAAGCACTATTCTTAGCGAAAAATATTTTCAGCTCACATTTGTATTTGACATAAATTTCGCCAGAGTGATAACGCAAATAAATCTAGATTGCAGAAAAAAATAAATACCGCCTTTAAGTATGATATTTGACAGTTACATCTGGAGAAATTAAAACAATTTTCGCTCAGGAAGTTAATTTTTTCGCTTGAAAGGGAAGAAAGATTACAGGTTGACCCAAAGAATAAACACAGCGAGGAATTTATTGTTAATCCAGAAAAAAACAACCCAATTTCTTCTCTCGCAAAAACAGGCAGTCTGACACCTCATATAAAAGGTTTAATTGACACGCTGTTTCCATCTAAATAGTCAAAAAAATACTTCATTCGCCACCGATATTGTTCCTAGGTCTATATAAAAGGCTTGAACGACTATTGGGATGATTGACCCATGGCTCGACAGTTGAAGCTTCAGTTGAAGAAGGCAGTTATTTCAAACGCGCACTTTACAGGAAAGGTGGAGTGCAAACCGGCGTTGGCACTACTCAACTATTTACCATAGAGCCAAGGAATCACAATTTTAGCACAACATGAAATGCTCTCTGCTTAGCACTCACGTAAGGAACGGCATGCCACTGAAATATGTATCTGCCGAGAATCGAATCCAGACCCTCGGGATGGAAAACCAGTGTCATAATCACCTGGCCAACAGAATCCCCTAAATTTATGCTATAAGAGAGGCATTAATGTTTTCATATAAAAGGGTGGGCGTAACCACAAATTTTAATTCCCTCATTGACAACCGCTATATGGACCAGATTACTAGCAATGGAAAGCATGAAAGTTCGGTCACCGCTCCGCTAAGATGTACCGCAAGTTATACAACAGAAAAACGACAAAATAATGACGGGGTGGCCAATTTTAATACATAAATCACGTCCTCAATAACTCGGGTAGCGACGTAATCGAGGAAGGTTTTCCTCATAAATACGTAGGCCAGAGGAAGGGAGATTTGTGGCTAATGCGTTTTTCCGAATCCGTAGTTACTAATCGATAGCTGGAAATAAATTTCCGGATTCGATAGGCTTTTGTTCCACGGACTGCGTGCGGCGAATGTCACGCGAATACACGATAGGTTCGTAACAATATTCATCCCTGATTTATCGATGGGTGCGAAACAATCACCTGATAATTTATGTTCGAGAACTGCTGTGACAGGACACAGCTGAGATGGATCAGAAAAAAACTTATTTTTTTCATGTTTTAAACGAATTTCCTTCTTAATACTCGCGTAAATCCTTTCTCCATTTATCTGAGCCTATTCTGCCACTAGGAGGAAAATATTTCTTTTAATTAGTCAATTTTCATACGTTACCGAATTTACACTAGAAGAACATTTCTTTGGGAAGAGTAATATTGTATTTCACCACTAATTATGCTATTATGTAATCAGAAATAAGAACAAAATAAAAAATTGGTTCTTCATTTCCACCTGCTTAACATTCAACCAACGTCGTTTATAGAAATTATTCACGCGCACTTAAAATTTGTATCTGAAATAAAAATGTAGGCAGAAAAAATAATTGAGTCCATTGTGTCAGTGAATATTTCATTTTGAAAAAGACTTAACTAAACTTTTTTTTTCATTTTTGTCTGCTGAAACCACTTAAAATATTTAGCCTGTAAATTCATTTTTTGTCGAACTATAGAAGTTAACGACCTCACACCACATCCCTTCTGGAAAGCTTTGTTTGGTAATGTTCGTAAGAAAAAAAATTCCGTAAAAGAGTATTCATTCGTTCGGATTCTCTTTGTAAGTGAGATATCATTTCTGGAGCTATGATTGTTGTAAATATTGGTTGCAGATATGCTTGTCCTCAGGTAAGGGATTGACTTTTGTTAATAATAAAATGTGAGTGTAGTAGTCTAGTTGATTACGCGAGTAACGGTTTTTTTATTGTCCCGGGTTCAAATCTGGTGCATCCTTCACCGGATATGTTCAACTAGACGACAGCTTAGTCATTTAATGGGAAATTGATCTTCCTGGGAAATCACAGGCAGTACGGGGAAATGAAATGGCCGAACGTCGGCCCCAATATTTACACCTCGTTGTGCTAAATAATAGGCGAGCTTTAACCCTCAAAATGCAGACCTAGGTTGAGGTTTAACACTAGTTTGACTATCATCATCATCGGTCAACAATCTTAGGATTGGTTTGACGTAGCCTTACACTCGATTCTTCTATCGGCCAACCTTTTCATATTAATGTAAGTAATTAATTAATAGCTCACAAAACTATTTCCTTAATAACCAATCAATTGACGTGTTGCCGTTTGAGGGTATCAACATAGTTTTTCCTAATTCGTGTCATACTCGTAGTCAAATTTACAAATCATAACAAGTTCTTTATAAAATTTTTGTCCTTTTCAAATTCTTCAAAAATAATTGCGATCTTCACGCCACAAGTATCCCTCGAGCTGTCTTGACGTCTCCTTCTGCTTCAGAGAGAGAGAAAATAATTTTGCTTCTGTTATACAGCTTTGGCAATAGAAAACTTGCATTTTAGGAGCTCAAAAGTTTAAGGTAATATTGCCACTGCCTAATCTGAGATCTTAAACAACACACCCATGCCCAAGGAAGGAGTGAATCAGAGACTTTTAGGTTGCCAGGCCGAAATTTTAAAATGCCAAATAAACGCATTTTATTAAATTGCGTTGTTTTTCATCTGTACATAAACATCTCCCTATAATGTGCTGTAAATTACTGATAAGGTTTAAGTACCATAAATTTTCAAATTTTTTTATTATTACTTCTAAACTTACTACTTGGATCGTTCATGTAGGCACATCTGTCATCAGCCTATTCAGCAGCAGAGTTTCACTTTTAGACACTTCAACCGCTCAGAATAATTCGCACCTTCCAACATAATTTAAATATTAGACATAATATACGACACCCATACCCGAAGCGGGATTCGAATCCGCGAACTTTGGGTTACCAGGCCGGCACATTACCGACCAGACTACCCGAGCCGGCATCTATCTATTGTAATTGCTCTAAGAAGTATATCACAGGACGTTATTATAGACATTTCTGTTGTCAATATTACATTTTCTCAACTGAAACCAAGCCAACAACGATGAATACGGTTTTAATGCATCGGAATCCTTAACGACCTCTGATATAGCATACTCAGTTTACGTTAAAACACATTATTCGTTAACCATTGAAGTTAAAAAAAAAAACAATTCTTTGGGAGCTAAGCGAAACAAAACAATTACGTCCAATGGAAACGTAAATAAAAAACGAAGAAGAACGTATAACTGCCGGTAGGGGACACGTATATTCCTCTGGAACGGGAAAATGAACAACTAATAAGAGGTAAAGTAAATCGAAAATAATTTTACATTAATTTGCAAGCTGTCCTTGTTGTTTTGTATTTACATTTCCTTATTTCATTTCGACGACCCAACAAAGGAATGAGTAATTTCTTTGGAGGGGGGAAAAGGATGAATGTTCTAGAGTTTCATACGTTTACTGCTTAATCAATTGCTATGCTCGTAGCCCCCTTGTACCATGATAATCGTTACGGACCATCAATCCGAAGATTGGTTTGACGCAGCTCTCCACTCTATTCTGCTTTCGGCTGACCTCTTCATATTTACGTTACCATTCCCTTTTATTCCCTTCAATAGCGCCCTTAATCCCGACGGAAAATGCCTATTACTCCCCCAAATCCCCCACTTTTACGCTTGCCCAGCCGTCTAACGCCTATATTGGCTTTTATTGCACCATCGCCTTTAATTATTTTTCCCATCCATCCGCTTTTCTCCGCCTCCTAATTTCTGCCGGCAATCTCCTTTCCTCCCGACAATTCCGAGTCATTTGTCTTCCTTTCAGAGCCCCTTGTCCTCTCCACGCTTCTCCAAACCCACATCTCAAGAGCCTCTCATAGACTTCCATGTGTCTGATTGGAAAGAGAGCGGCCAGAATAAAAAAAATAAAGCCCTGCGGGAAGAAATACAAACGAAAAAGTGTAGCGTGGGCGCGATAGGATTAGGAAGGATAACGTTATAATAAATTGGAGGAAGTCAGAGGAAGTGGATGGAGGAGACGAAGGCATTCGAAGAGACGTGAAGGAAGTAATTTAAGGTTAATGGGCAAGAAGGAGCAAGATTTTACGTATTTTGGACTTCATGCAAGGGTAGATATAATAAGAAGTGCTGAACTGGATTTTGGTAGAGCGTTCCTTGTAGAAGCGTTGCACAAATTCTGAGTGACTTGCTCTCTCAGATAACCGCCTAAAATGGCTGATTGTTTTACTGCTGTCATTGCCGGAGGCGACCAACAACTTAGGCCATTTTCGCAATTAAAGATAATAGGGTATTTGTCTTGAGCAGGGGTCGACAAACTTCTGAGACGAAAGAGACAGAAGCTTTCCCTCACAAACGTTTAAAAATGTTTCGAGAACCATAAACATATTTTTTTTAAAGAGAAAAATAAATATATATATTATTATATCTACACGAACCACTAGTTTTCTTAATTAAAGGCACTTTTCCAAATTGGCATTAACAAATGATACTATTAGACTGAATTCTTGATTCCATTATACACTTTAATAAACGATACTGCGTTAGTTTTATTTTAATTTTCAATTTTACATCAGAAAGTATTTTTACTTTTACTTCAGAAGCCCAAAGAGCCGCATGTGGATGGTGAGCCTTGGTTTGCCAACCCCTGATCTAGAGAGAGAAGTTTTCAGGGAGCGGAGGAAGGGTCGAGAGAAAACCGGCTCTGGCATTAGCCGGCCCTTAAACTAAGGCGCCAAGGAGTCTATGATTTAACGTCCTATCCGACGGACGGAATACTGAACTCGAAGTGCTCTCCACATATTTTTCATAAGGGGTCGACCCGGAAAAATCTCCACTAGAGCTGGGTTTCAAACCCGGACCCTCAGGACAGGATAAACTTGCCACCGACCCTAATTTTTTGCTCGTAATGACTGTTATGCAGTCAAATCTCCCAATAGTAGACATGTTAGGGATCAGAAAAATTGTCCGCTGTTGAGAGGTGTGCGCTTTTTAGAGAGGACCGGAATTAGAACACGTTTTTCTAAGTAGTAACATAGAGCAAGTATAATATAGAGGGCTTACCGCATAAGGCAAAACTGTTGTGCGTTTTGGATGTAGTACTGGACGGTTTTCTAAAAACTAAAACTACTACTACTACTGGACGGTTTTCATACATGGCGAAGGAAGAATTTTTCGCGTCACGTCACAAACGACAAATATCGCTTCCATCGCTTTCGTTTTTCTAATCGACTTAAGCGGCAGCATCGAGAATTGTCTTGAGCGTCTGCTCATTGCCGCTGTTAATTATGTGATTTTAATGAAACAACAAGGATCCCTCCTGCGACAAGATATGTTTGCTTTAGTAATGAGAGAATTGTTAACTTTTCCACGTGACTGTTGACGTTAGGCAAAGACAGATCGACCATTGCAATAAAATAACAAAACTACAACTATAGCATATGTTATGTGCGACTTAAATCAATTACAAAACGAAAGCAATGGAAGCAACACATATCGTTTGTGACGTAGCGCCAGAAATTCTTACCACGCCATCTATGGAAACCTTCCAATACTACGTCCAAAATGTATAACAGTCTTGGCCTATGCGGTGAGTCCTCTACATTATAAATTTTTATGGTAGTAACTAACACAAATTAAAATTTAGAGGTTTTTATTAGGTTGCATCACAGTTTTATTTTGTTTAATCCTTGAAAAATAAATCCCTATAGAAAAAAATGATGAAATTACAATTATATGCAATTTTACATTTTTTATCCATAAAGCCACTATTGGCATCATCATAATCAAAAAATTATTCAAAACCTAGGCCCCTAGATATGAGATAAGTAGCAGTGCAGTAAGTTGCGAGTGGAAAGGAAACAGGAGCACGAACTCATAGACAGACAACAAATTGCTCTCTAATTGAAGTTCCTTGGGTATACATATTTTCTTCAAGAAATAGGGTTATTTGTTCAGGAGAAGAGAAATATGTACTATGATGGAAAGAGACGTAAAAATGTTTCTATTTTCCGCATCCGTTACTTTGAGTGTCCACTACTTGGAGGTGTTATTTCCATAAGCCTCTATGTTCTGCTGCCGGGGATTGAAAAGCTGTCTGTTTTTAGGAGGCGTCCGCTGTTTTCAAGTGTCTGTCAAGGAAGGTTCGACTGTTCATGAAACGGTGATAAATTAGTGTTTCTGCTAAAATTATTTGTTTTTGCGATATCGTAGTGGGTACTGCCAATAGAGGTAGTGACTACTAACCAGATTGTTCTTTTTGTTATCAGACGATACGCCTAACAAATAATGGCCATATACAGTATTAAGAATAGGTGGGTATCAGGGAAAAGGCGGGATTTTAGAGTCATTCTAGGGATAATAATTTGATTAAGTGGCGATAAGATGCTTTTAGCTATATCATTTATCAAAAATTTCACGAAAACTCTTGGTCTCAACAATAATATAAGTGACTAATTTCAACTTTCGAAGGGGAAGAGAATGATGAGACTGAAACGTTGTACAGTAACCTTAAACCAAATAAAATTGCGATAGTCTCTCACTATATGCATGATTATTTTCAGACTAATTGGTACATACCATCTTGTTGGATCTATTTGAAATCAAGGAAGAATTGGCTGCCCGGCTTATTGGCTGGTCCTTCACATTTTTTTAAATCAATGTGCGAGAATTATTCTAAATTCTAATAGAAATACTAACGAATTGGATCGTGCTAGAACTATTCGGAAAATAAGTAAATAAAAAATTGCCATTGTAACCTGGCTGCAAAAACATTTGAACTGTAAAGACTATATTTTGTCTGGAGACGTTTCCATCTACAATAATGTATATAAATGGTTATTAGATTCTGGTTCTGTTCGATGTCTTTCTGCATTCTATATTTCTTGTCTGCTTCCTGATGAGGTTGATGCATTGAATGCAAGTCATTTTAAAAAACTGTCCATACGCTATTAAATTAGAGTTAAAATGGACTTAGTGTTTACTGGCAGAGAAGTCGAAATACATTTTCTAATGCTGCATCTTTGGAAATAAAAAAACATTTCCCTTTCATTAGAATCAAATAGCAAGCAAACCAAAATGGCAATGTTAGTATCGTGAAGCAGGAATGACGGGAACTTGATGCTTTGAACACGGTTTGCTTCAGTGTAAATGCCATGGTTGTCAAGGAAACGACCAATGGCTGACAGCCTTCAGAGGAGAGAAAAATAAACAAAATGGCTGACAGCCGCTGTCGCATCCATTCTGCCGGAAAACGGCGTCTCTTCATTTCGCTTAATGAGAAAATAAAACGAGCGGACGTCGAAGTGAACAGACAAGCGAGCGCCGAGAGACGGAACGTATAACCCGCCATCTGCCGATGTAGGAGAGAAACATTTCATTTCGGGGATTTTCGTTCGGGCCGATAACGAACGACCTCAAGCGGAAAATGCTGGAGGGTATGGGTCGAGGTGGCTTCGCGATCACCCAAGAGCAGATTCCGGGGAGTAATCAAAAGGTTTAACGAACGCAGAATGGATCCATAATTACCCCCGTCGACGGTATCGGAGGCTGGCCTCTCGTCTCCCATTTCTCGTCGTTTGCAAAACAACCGCGCTGCGATTACCCGCAGTCATTGAATGCGGTGCGCGCGTTTGTTTTTTTTTTTCTTTTTGTTCCGCGGAAGCCGAAAGCGCACGTGTACGTGTGTGTGTGTGTTGCGAGCGGCGATTCACAGTTGTTTCCACGTTTCGGAGGGAGAGGTGGAAGGCGTCGTTGGAGCGGACGTGATCGTGAACGGAGCCACACGGATCACGGGCTCCGTCCGAAACGCCTGAATGCACGCATCAATCGCCAATCGGTCGAAGAGTGCCACTGTGGACGCCGGTCGAGCGTCGATTCCCCGTCAATCGGACGCGAGTCGGGCGGAAATAAGTGGCGCTCCAATATCGCCCCATCACGGTGCTCGAAGTTTTTCATCAAATCCGTGGTCGAGGGCGGAAGAAATTGATCCGGTGAAATTTAATCATCACGCCAGACACTGGAGAGGAGATCTTACGTCCATGTCGACGCTTGGGAGTTTTAGAAGGGTTATGTTGGATTAAAGTGTAGGCTAGGGCACTGAATTCTTATCCTGTGGGCCCAGGTTTGAATTCCGATTGAGGCAGATATGATTTTTAGTTTACCAGTCCCACCTTCAGTGTTGTGAGGAAAGACATCCAGTGTAGAACTGCGTCCTTCGGATTGGACGTTAAACTGTTGACCCCTTGGCGCCTTTCGTACACACTAAAATAATAACGACACCGGGTTTCTCTAAACCTTTCTGCATCCACATAATACCCCGCAACCCACCATAAAGATGCGTAGAAAGGGGTGAATCTTCACCAAACATGCACTGTATAAAATGGTTAACTAGGATTAATGGCTAATCAATGCCAGTATTTACGCAAATTAGCTTGAAAGACCAAGCTCGGGAAAACTGAAATAAAACAGACACGACAGCACAGCTTCGCTGGTGGTACTGTATCAGCATAGTGACTGAATCGGGTTACTATATCAATCAGAATACATTAATCTTTCCACCGAAGTACGGACACTGTTCAGCTAGAGATTTGGTCGGGGCGCTATTACTGGACTTCGTCCCGGAGCTTTGGATTGGTCCCCGGTATTGGTCGAGAGTTATCATCACTACATATACCAGTCCTTATTGAGTGTAGTGTGGAAAGCACTTCAAGTTCAGTACTTCGTCCGTCGGATGGGCCGTTGAGACATGATCCCCTTAGTGCCTTTCGTAAAGAGCGGGCTAATAAAATGGTACCATAAAAAATTTCTACCTACACCCAATTTCCGAACCATCTAAATGGTGCAATTGAACTTAGATATCGGTTACTTCAAAGAAAAACTACTACCACTATAGTCTTAATCTGCCCATGTTAAGCATTATCGCTACATTCAGCTCCATTTAACACCCTAACGTGATTTTAAATTGGCTGCACGTTGGAGTGATGAAAACAAACCTATTATAGTTGATAAAATACCGTACATGATCATAATTTTCCGTGTTTATTTTCGCTTCAGATTGCCAAATAACTGTTACATATACGTGAAAGGAAGTTTGGGGTATCACCAACTTTTTTAAATTAAAGCGTGAATTCGTACCAAATATTGGCGTCAGCAACACCGGTTGTACCCAGAAAAAAACTTATTTCCACACCCTAGCCACCGCATCCACCTAAAATAATTACACAGATAGCAGTGGAGCGATATGCAGCACATACTGATCAATCTACATTTAAGGTTTTGCTTTACGAGCAAACAAAAGTGATTTATTTAACTTTCAAATCCCTTCATTTATTCCCATAATTCCCGCGATTTCTCCCTTTGCATGCGTGAGAGACAGTTCATTACTACTGGCCATGGACGGAAAGCGGACCAATATTTACAGAACCGATAACTCCCCCTTTTCTCTCTCCTCCTCTGAGCTAATGATAATATTTCCCCGAATTCGACGGAGATTTGCGAGAATGAGGGGTCTTATTGAGCAACGTTCGCCCTCCTTTTCAGCGATTGGGTTCTTAATAAATCTGCATTTTCATTTCTTTTTTTCCCCCTGAGAAAGCTGAATACTGTAATTAGGAAAATTTCTTTCACCACGAGTTTATATCGAGAGAAAAATATTTTCTCTCTGCTCCACTCCAACTCTCAGCTTCGATCTAGAGCCATTGTAAAAATACACGAGTGCTCGGTTTGAAAGGAAAGCTTGGTTCAAATTCACTAGGCATTTGCAATCACTGATGTCCAATTGGCCAAAAAAGTTTCTAAAATCAAGGTTAGATTATACTGGAGGCAGAAGTCACTTTCTAGCGTAAAAACACCTCTTTTTCTATTGCCTCTTATGAAGACTGCATGCGCATTAAAATATAAATAACACTAAAATAGCAAACCAAATTTAATCGGAGCGATATCGATTAATATTCCTATGGCTATAGCCATACGAATACGTTAAGGAATGCATACAATAGTAGTAGAATATCTATAGATTCCTCTAAGGAAACTCTACAGAACGCTGTACGGAATTTCTACAGAACGATGCACGGACTTTCTATAGAACGATGCACGGAATTTCTACAGAACGCTAGGGAAAATCTATAGAACGCTTTAAGAAATCTGTACAGAATGCTAAGGAATCTCTACGGAACACTGCATGGAATCTGTACAGAACGCAGGGGAATTTCTGCAGATCGTTCTACGGAATTCCTTAAAAAATTGTTTCAATACTTTAAGGAATTACTGCAGAAAGGCCTAAGGAAATCTTGTAAGGAACTTCTACGGGATTTTTCGGCAGGTTATTTATCGGAGGTTATGAATGCAATTATTTCCACTGGGAGATAATTCTAATGCTAAATGCAGGTTCGGATTTAACTTGTTTTATCAACATATTTGGCACTTGCTTACGTTGTTTGATCATTTTCCACCGTTAACCTGACGACTTTTAAACAAGAATTTCCATTACTCGTCTACATCAACATAATACCCTGCGAGCCGCCGCAGGGACGTGTGGCAGGGGGTGTTAGGTAACCAGCCATTGGGTTGATGGGGAAAGGAAAAAGGGACAGAGGATAGGATTCCGGATAGTTAGAAATACTAATGTTTATTCTAATGTGTTTAAGTGGTGATTACGAACTGTCCGCGGGAAAAATGAATTATTATATCGACTTGTTCGGCAGTCTATCCCTCTAATTTTGACATTTCAATCTGATCTTCCGATGTAGTTTAGGCGTAAACATACACCTGATAAATTCAATGGTATCAGGAAAGACATGATGGAACCCTTTCATGATGGTTCAGAAAGAAAAAGCACTGGCAAGATTCCACAGATATTTTATAGTGCGAATCTATTGCGGGTCCGATGATGATACTTTGTATCGAAACCGGTCGCACAATAAAATATCACTGGAACCTAGCCAGTGCACCTGACGTTTCATGGTCGAATTCTACCGATTTTTGTTTTACAAGTAGCCTAAGTCTGGCACCTAATGTACTAATTTTAAGAGCCTCCCATCCTTCTAAGAGCTGTGTGACACTTTCTGTACGGTCATATGCATTCTTTACGAAACGAGCTGCTGTCTTTTGTATCTTATCGAGTTCGCGCATTAAATCATTACTTACCGGATCTCAAATGCTAGATGCATACTTGTGGTGAGCCGAACTAAAGCGAAATACGTAACAACTTTCTTTACTCTTTTTCATCCAGGGGCTGACAGGCCAGGGCGGGCGGGCGGTAATCCCCGCCGGGGCCCCTGACCTCGGGTAGCCCTGGGCCCCTTTAGGCCCTTCCGTTTTCCTAGGACCCGGCAAGTATGTGGATAGAAAAATTAAAGGAGGCGCTTTGTTTTTCTGAGTGTTGAAAGATTTAATTTCTTCAATCGTTTTCCTTTCTTGTGGAAAAAATGAAATTGTAGAGATGTTAATTGTAACATCAGAATAACTGAAAGGACTGTTGTTGGAAATTGAACTATTTCTTTAAATCAATAAACATGCTAACCTAAATGTGTTCATTCATTCTTTTTTTTGGGGTGGGCGGATGGTTTATCAGCTGGAGCCCTTGGACCGTGTCGACGCCGGGACCTTAAGGTACCTAGTCTGACCCTATTTACATACGAACACTTTTCCCCTATTCTTTAAATGAATCCTAGTCTCTTCAACACACTGCCCCATGCATTGTCATTTAACTACTCTAAGGTGGAAAAGGGAACAAACTCCGCAAACTTCGCTTGAAAGGTGCCTGAAGGTCACCTGAAGATGACATAAACTGTCGAAACACGGGTTGTAAATTAATACCACTCTAGCGTAATTTGCATAGCTTGTTTCCTTTTCCACGATGGAGAAATTTCACACAGTTACCCCTGAGACCATACGATTTGTGAACTACTCTGAGTTTTACAGCGTAAAAAAAACAACTTCATCCGTGAGTATCGCGAGCAGTGTCAGGTCCGTGTATGTCAAGCAGGTATGTCTACATCTACATCTACGTAATACCCTGTGAGCCACCACGAAGTTGTGTGGCAGGGGGTGAAGAACACCAAACATGCACTACTGACATGTAACTAGGACATGTCCGTGACAAGTGTCCAGCAGGTATGTCCGTGCTTACCAAGATGGCCGACCTTTCTCCTCAAATCAGCCGCGATTTTGACTCCAGTACATTCTAAACTCCTTGGGATAAAGGCACCTTTTGTGGTAGCAAATGTCGGCTTCGGTAGCCTGGTATAAGGAAACACGTGGGTAACGCAGTCAAAAGGGCGCAAGCTGAAATTCCGCCATAGATTACGTGCTTGGCTTGGGATTAGGGGGTTGAGGTTTGACCAAGGGTCGGCAAACTCCGGCTTGCAAGCTAGATGGTGCTCTTTGGAATCTGCATGTGACTATAAACTCAAATTGAAAATGAAAATAAAATATCATAGCTACATCCATAAAGACATGCATCGCAACTATAATAGTTTCGTCTAATGAGTGCGATTTGGATTCATTCTTTAAATAAAATACGACTATTAACGACCTGGATAAATAGATTCTATCCCAGGAAATGCGACCTTATCGCTTACACTAATTAAAACCGATAGAGCGATTTGTGGGTGACTTTCGTTTAATAGATACTTATACAAAACTGACAAAATGATTACTGAAACAATAAATTCAATTTGTATCTTTGGTATAATTTCAACTTTCCTGATTAGCGTTTAAATAATAATACCTACAGTTGTTATTCGGCTAAGGCGACCGACAGCTGAGGTAATTTGCGCCATTTGGGAAAGGTGGGTGCTTCGGTAGGGGTAGGATAATGTTTCAGGGTACGTAGGAATGGCGGAGAGAATCACGGCGCCGCATCAGCCTACTCTAAACGAAAGGATCCAAGGACTCAACGATTCGACGTCTCATCCGACGTACGGTGTACTGAACTCGAATGGCTATTCAAAAGCACTTAAGTTGGCAATGGATATCATTGGTAGCTGCATGTTGGTATAAGGACTTTATAGCTAACCCAACTAACGGCATGTTTTTGCATGTATGTTTTGCTATTTTTATCTTTTTTTAAATAGCGTAGTTTTGAACAGTACCTATACAAGTACTAATCCTTTTTTATGCATGATATGTAGTGCCTGTTTGTTCATTCATGCATGTTTGAGAGTTCACCCCCTGCCACAAACCTTTATGGTGGCTTGCAGGGTATTATGTAGATGTAGATGAAGTAGGGACCGGTACTCCGGTAAAAAAACTCTGCCAGTCGGTATTCGAACTCGAACTCTCTGGTTGGAAGTTCAGTACTCTAGCCACCGCACCAACCCGATACCCGTAATGGTTCTCTAATAAATTTTAAGTAGTGGTGACAAGTTCGGGCTCTTTCGCCTTTGATGTTTGCAAACCCTAGGATCCGTAGGTAGATGTGAGGTCAGTTGGAAATCTCGAAACCAAGTTTCTAACCCTGAGAGATGTTTCGGACGTTGTCATGGATTCTAACCAACCTTCTACTTATTCGAACCTGATCATTTCCTTTACCTTTCGCGATGTTTTCATCACAGATCAGTAAGATGCCTCACTACACCGGAAACACGATGACGCAGCTCAAATTTAGTTTCTTTTAAATACTATGAATCATCCAAGACGCTTTCCGCATTTGCAGCGAAGTTGAAAAGATTATTAATTATTCGAGCAAAAATTTACTTAAAATGAAGCCCTTGATGAGTATGCTAGATTGACGTCATTACTCATTTACGACGGTGACAGTTTGACGTCATTACTCAAAGTCTATGGTGATCTTTTGACGTCATTACGCAGCAAAAATTTCAGCTTTGAATACGAACGGTGAGGAAGGAATTATTGATCAATCTTCATGGGCTATTTACAAAAAAAGCGTAAATACGCTTTGAATTTATCTTGAAATGATTCTACATAATGTATCGACATCAACGGTGAAAAATTATTCTACGATCAGCTAAAGCGCAAAAGTAGCATTTTATATCTTCTCGATGACAACTCCCTACTTTATTTTATATTTTTACCATTTTATCCATTCACGATTCATGAATGATGCATTCTGAAGGGATATTTCGTATTCATTCGCGTATCTAACCACAGAAGAGAAAACTCAGCCCTCGAGGGATATTTGCGGCTCTCCAATTATTACAAGAGGTCTCTTGACGGTGCGTTATACATACCAGGCTGAACAAGGTGGATATTCCAGGATACCTACTTAGGGCCCTAGGTGATAAACAAGATAACATAAAAAACTGTAATATTTTAGGGGAACGGCTTTTTAGGCATTTTTAGCAAAGTATAACGTCTTTCATGACTTATAAAAATAGCCTCAAAAGTGTAGAGAATGCGACATCCGAGTATGACAAACTAAAACCATTTTTGCTTATTACGTCAAATACAGGTGTGGAAGCCTGTGTAAATATGGTAAATATTAGGTAATGATTCCCCCCGAAAGACGCCTAGAAGTCCAAAGTTTAATATCCCATACGGCGAACAGAGTACTAAACATAAATACGTTAGCAACTCCGTAAAACACCCATAAACATTGGGTGTTTAACCAGAAGGTTGGTTTTTGAAAGGTGAGAGTAGAGCTCACACCGTACTAAGCGAATGAAATTCATACATTTAGGGTAGGAAGGGCCAGTTCTTTTCCCTGGGCTACCTGTGATTTCCTACGAAGTTTTGACATACAGAAAATACGATCGCGAGGATCAGAAATAGGATCGTCAAGTGGGAATAACCAGAAAACTTCTGCCAGGGATTTAAACCGGAACCCTCGGGTCTGTGGTCAAGCCCTCTACCCAATAGACCACCCCCAAAAAAATCCAAGTAGGAAATCAAATCCTGGCCCTCGGAATTGGAGACCAGCCAGTACTCTAACCAAATAATAGCCAACGGGATCCCTCCGTTCTGCAATACTATACCTATGAAAAAACAATCTTTCCATCACGCCATTAATACCGGGGCCTAAATCCCTTCCAACGCGCAAAGATTTTTTTCAAAATAATACACCTCTAATCCTTTAATGCATCGTATTTATGTCCAACATCGTTCGAAATACTCCCGGAAAGGACAAAGGACGGGAGAATTTGATGGATCCGGTATAACAAGAGGGGGAAAGAACTAGAGGGTGACGGAAAAGTGAGACGCGTTCAAACGGCATTAATTGCTGCATCATTAACCTAGATTTATTTCCGTGTCCGGGCGGCAAAGTTCGCACGAGTCACGTACGAATTTATCGCTTGCCACGGGATATTTTCAGAGAGAGAGAGAGATTTAAATCACGTGCAATCAATTTTAGCGCCGCCAATGCAATCGCTTCCATTTCGTGCGACAAATGTTCTAAAAAAATAATTATAATGTTGTTTCGAGTGATCTCATTTTAGCGCCCACTGATTCTCGCTACCCCATCCCATCCGTTTAGATCCGATCACCAATCCAATGGCGATGAATGATTAATTTTTTCACATTGCTCATTACTGCAATGCATCAGTAATTGATGTCCCAATGCTTTTATTTCATGATTTCATATGTAAGCGGTGCAAGTGGCGTGTTCCGTAACCAATTGATTTTCAATTCCCAATTTCAATTGAAATCATAAGAGCCGAATTATAGCACTTCCGTCTCTAATGGACCGCATATAAAAAGTGGAAAAAACATTTGTAAGACGGGCAGGTAGGAGAAAATTCTGGTCTGCAAGCATACATATAGCTTACAAATACGATTACCAACCAGTACATCAGGTACACAAGTACGAACCTGATGTTTGAACCGATTCCACACATTCCTTATTCCCCCGATCTTGCGCCTCGCGATTTTTGTTTTTTCCTTTACTCAAGACACTTAAAGAGATACCTTATGTGTAATCATTACTCCTAGAACGATGAGGTGAAGGCAGCTATCGCGTCCTGAGTTCGAGAAAAGAAGATTCGGAAGAATTTTTCACTGGCGGAATGAAAAAACTATGGGAGAAATGTGTTAGGCTTAACAGTGACTATGTTAAAAAAATATATATATATACATATAACTTTGAAGATAAAGAGTAATATTTTATTTTACTTTTTGGCCGATCTCGCTATTTGTTTTCTTCATTTCCAACAAGCATGTTTGCATTACTTTTCCGCCTATCCTCGTAGAATTGATTTCAGGGTTGGATCCTGGGAAGCAAAGACCAACTAGAATTGTAAAAGGGGGCTGTGATAAGTTAAGCAGATTGTCACAGCTGGAAGACGATTGGGAATAACGATCCAATCGCAAGTTGAATTAAGGACTCAATCAACCATAGAAATTTTACTAGTATATCTATCCTGAAGATGCTAACTATATACCAAAAACCCACGCGTGCTATAGCAGATGAAAAAGATAAAATTAGAGAACTAGTATTTATTCGAGGGAGGGAAATGACGAACAAGATAATTTGAGCAATCTAGGATAGATAGATAATTGGAAATGGGTGAAAATGTTTACTTTATACCATAACCCAACGCGAGCTATAACAGGCTAGATCAAAAAGATAAAATGAGAGAACTAGAATTTATTCGAGGGAGGGGAATGACGGATAAGGTAATTTGAGCAATCTAGGATAGGTGAGTCATTGCAAATGGGTAGTACTTCAAGGAAGGGTGGAGTAAAACACGACGCTGGTATTATCTTACACTGTTTGAAAGGCGCCAAAGGCTCCACACAGGAAGGACAGGGGTTTTAAACACATCACTCATGTAGAGGCCAATGCATCCAAGAAAAATGTGTCACGTCTGGGAGTTGAACCCGGGCGATCGGTAAGGGAAGTCTGAAGTAATCTGCTATGGTGGCTGAAGTTATGACTGCACCTAATGTTTGCTGCTTGAGGCAAGATTCCTACCAGCACATGAGGAAAAACATTACTTATATAGAAATAACATTATTCTTAAAAAATAACTGTATTTTGTACACAGACAAGAGACGGCGCATTGTTATTGTTGGCAGCATTGAAGAATGACTGGGAGAACCATGGAAGAAAATTAACAATAGGAAAACAATAGCAATGAGGTTCTGTAGAGGGAGGAATGTTAAGATAAATCTTCATGCAGACGGACAGAATTAGGGAACGTATAGCAATTAAATTAATTAGGCAGTGTTTTCCATAAAACTGGATAAGGTAGCAAATAAAAAAGGGGATTGAATTAGAAAAAGAAACTGGGAAATTTATTTGAATTATAACTAAAAATAAGAAAATTGGTTACAGGAATTCGTCAAAATTCAAGAAAAGATTTCTCCAAAGGTAGGTTCAGGGAAATTCGACAGAATGAGGGATGTTAGAATATACAAATCTAAAAAAAAGGCACACCGTATGGCTCACGTACTCTGTTAAGTGAAAGGAATGCCTAATGGGTAAGGCGGGCGTAGATCACGCAAGAACTATCCAGAGCCGAAATTACCACTACCGGTCGAACACTAGTCATTACGACAAAGGTAATGAAACTAGGTTAACTAATGAAAGCCGGAGTAACGCTTTTAAAATTATTTTTAGTGATAGTTGATTACTTATTCCCGATTATAAGAATGTTATTGGATTTGAATGGACATATTAAACTATGGTTTTAAACTAATTTCAAAAACTCACTGTCATAAGCATTAGTTGTTCATATTGGTAATGTCATGGGCATTAGTTGATTATTTTCATGCTTTAACATTATTAACTTATGCACAATTTGGGAATTATATATTAATTAATAAATTTAAAGATATGCTTTACTAATCAATGATTATTCATTTAGTAGAGAATAACAACATGCTTGTATGTACCTTTCAGTGGATTGAAAGTAGTACACATACGGACTATTAATTTTGCAAGCCTGCATGGCAGTAAGTGTAAATTTAACTGTTTTGTTTCTAAATGCATGCCTGGTGAAGGTTGCCACGCAACTCAGCGGTAGCGTGCCTACATAGTATTGTTTAAATGTGGATATTATTCGAGGTAGTCAACCGTCAACTTAACGTCGTTGGTACCGTCTTATGATACATGGGTTTATTAGATGGAGGTAGGAATTATACAGGGAACCGAAAATGGTCCCAGAGAAACCTAGCGTCTGCATTACCCTGCACTGAACCAAGGTCCCCAAGGGTTCAAGGGTTTCGCGTTGCATCCGACGGACGGAGTACTGAATTTCATGAGTTCTCCACACAGCCCTTATGTGAAGACCGCTGCGGCAATAAGAAAAACACCATCACTGCCTGGATTAGTAGGTATTATGACCTTGGGGCCTAGGTATAGGGCACTAGTACTCTAGCTACCATGCCGAACCGAATCCTGTAAGTTGACTCCGAATTTATATAAAAAGAAATTCTTTCGAATAGCAATCACCTGTTGGTGACATTTTCTGAAAAGACGCATTAAACATGAGCTTCACAGAAAAAAAACATACAAAGACAGAGCTGGTGATTTCCGCCCGAGTCAAAGATGCATAAAACATGACTCCGGTAAAATTTCTCCTGGTCACGACACCATGTTCCTCGAAACCTAATATCCTTTTTTTGTGCAAAGCAGCAAAGTAACTTAAAATAATATATTCCTTTCTGTCATTCGGTGTCAACTTAAGAATTGGAGTCTTATATTAAGGTGAATCACGATTATTGTTCAGAAAAGAGGTGTTTATAATTACGTAACGAGTCAGATAATGAGCTAAATAAAGGAAAAAATAGTACCGAGAATTACATCAGGTAACAGGAATCTTAAAAATTAAATCAGGTATCTTACGGAACAGATCCTACGGAGTACTCAAACATGAGGTCAATAATTACAAAGACACATAATAAGCCTCTATCCGTACAATGACCTCGGTAACCACGTCGCTAACGAGCTGCATAACACATGCGTCAAGGGTTCGAATCACGTCAAGGATTCATGGTTGGGTCACCTAAAAAACGCCTTACAAGCAATACAATACGATAACCACGCAATATGTATAAATTAGCGTCAAATTAGTATAAAGCTTATGAAAATGCTAACTAAGGCTTAAGTTACTAACCAAATGCCAATAAATGAAATTTGTACTCTATTTTGTATTATTATAGGAAAAATTACATAAATACAAATAAAAATGTAAATTAAATGGTTTAACAAAGTCGATACCTCTTTGGACCCTCGGTCACAATCATAAAAGAGCTCTGCCTGTTAACCGGAACTTTCCAGAAGAAAAAAGGCAGTTGAAAGAAAGAAGATTACGTGGATATCATCTTTCATGGGCCCACTTGTCCTAATTAATGGGACCATCGTGCAAATACGCTGAGAAAATGACAAGTACAAAATAGCAATTGACCAATCACTGGTCTGGGGACCAATATTAAAGCTATCTTCCGCCAGACGCTCCAAAACACCAGCTGCATGAAACATTACCATTACCTTCTGTCCACAGTAATATCGCACTTGGGCATTTGCCCTCATCCAATCAGACATTCTCTTTCACTTAAACTAGCGTGACCAATGGGGTTAAAGCTTCCTAACTGGATGGGCACGTGCAAGCCGGTCGGTTGCCATATGGTGTGGGCCGGCCGAGTATAGAAACGCGCCGAAATGATGGATGAGGCATAGCGGAATGCATAGCGATATCCTAAGCTATAGAATCGTTAATTATAATTTTCATTACGCCTTATTTATTGCATTGAAAAGAAAAAGGCGATACTGCCCTCGGCCCGTTCATTTCCTCGCGCGCCCAACGTCAAAGCGTTAATCTTCGGATTCCATCAGATTTACGACCGGCCGCGTGCGTGAAATGGAACTGCTATCCACTCAACGGGCGTGAGAGCGCCTTAATTTATCAAGCTGCACAGAAATGCCCGAGAAAGGCCCCTTGCTCTGCGTTCCTCCCACCGGCGTTTTCAGTTCTGGGGTCGCAAACCCCCCCTTTTTTCCTTTCGGGGGTCCCAGCACCCCAATCGCAAAAGGGCGGAATGGACTCGTGACATGCGAGGGAAAGAGATATCCCAGGAGAGACAGAGAGAGAGAGAAGAAGAAAAAAAATGAATAACGCAAAAAATAACGAGAAAAAAAAACTGAAGGCGGTTGTAGCGTGCGCAAGCGGAAATTGGCGCGGGACACGCAACGTCTTGGGCGAGCGAGCTTTCAAGACCCATTTTCCGGCTCAGAAGTGGTCCTTTTATACGATGATATTGGATTAAAACAAAAACGCAGCGTCGTCCGTTAAAAATGTGACGATATTTCCCCTTTCCCGAAGTCTCCAAAAGTTGCTTTCCTGTCTATTCACCGTCAAGTTAGTCCCCCATTAGACACCATTGGTCCACAAAAAAGAGAAACGCATTATATCCAATCACATTTTCGGCACTCATGAAGCGTTATGACACCTTAAGGGTCCGTTTAGTGACAACTCAAGTCGTAAGTATCCCGAATTAGCCCTTCGGAGAGTAGGTTTAATTAAGAATTAATCTTTAATGTAAATTTTAATCCCAACGGTCACCAAAGATGCTAGAATGAACTGCAAATTAAGCTCGATTCAATGAGGAGAACAAGATTAGAGAGATATACTGCCGCGCAGATAGATTTAGTGCCTTCAAGTACATTTCTTTCTTTCGGTGAACAATAAGATATAACAATAGGAAAAATTACAACCGGATAGACAAGAGAAAACAAGGTTGAGTAGTCTGTAGTGCATTGGACAAAAATATTTAATTATACTTACCCATAGGTAATGACGCATGCGTAAAAGGTAATACAGCATGCATTCCGATTTAGGAATTGACGTTTAATTCATAAAAACATACGTATAACTCACTAACATAATCTGAATAATGATTCTGTTAATATAATCATTTAGTTGCTCGTTCCTATCACACGGAGAGTAAACAATGTCTCCAATTATGCAATAATCTATAAGTTCATGCACATAATCTATGTTTGATAATTACTTGGTATTAAGTAGATGTAGATTAAAAGATAAACAGATATGCATATTTTGGGGCGCCGGAAGTAAGAAGTTTTATCTATTCGAGTGCCTGAATACATAGTCATATGTAAATCACATCGCACTAAATTTGTCCACAAATTTAAACAAATATTTTGTTTAAACTTTTGATGAGTAAGATAATGACAACGGTAAACGGCAACATAAAACGTTGGCAACCCGAACGAAGGTACCGAATTCGGATTCGGAAGAGGCCTCATTGTGCACGATCAGATAAACCCAAGCTGACTGACTTTCTGCACTTCAGATCATTCTGGAAAACCTCTCCGACCTTGTGAATACTTCTACCTAATCTGTAAAATTAACTCGCTGGACCTAGTATTTGATTATCTCTATCCTCAACAACCAGATCGACCTTCGGAATACATTTTATACACTGGATAAAAAAGTGACACTCCAGGTGATAGCGGGGAGAAGGGACAGAATTAATAGACATTAATAATGTCTATTAATCAGACCTATCTATATATATCAGCTGTACTAATACCCGGATCACATGTTCGAACTCACGCAGGGTGAATTTCTCATCACGATGCAAATCAACGAACCAAGTTTTTTTACCGATGAATACAGTAAATTCTGTCTTCATCGCACACTGAATATCTCGTAATTAGGGCACAGGAGAGTAGGGAATAGGGATTAAATCGTTAATCCCTAATATTATCGTAAGCTCTCTAATGGGCATAATGTTGTGCGGGAAAGGAAACTAACGATTCAGCTACCACTATGAACTACCAGAATATTACGAAGGCATTTACTAAAAAAAGACTTTAATAAGGTGATATAATACGGTGATGTATTTCATTCCAACCCAAGCAATAGGGAGAATACAACATTAGGGGCGCTTAGGTCTAGTACCTCCAAAAACGACTACAATACGTTAGTTAATACACATTTCACTCATAATAAAAATAATAATGTATTTATTTGGAGTGAGATATAGAATAAATAGTCCCCTCATACACATAGCCCCGAAAAATACCCGTGAACGAGGATGGATCTGGCGACCTAATTACAGAAATGTCACGCGCGAAATGCTCGGGCAAGGTTGACATTAATATGGAGTGGATAAGCTGTCAATAACAATTTATTCGTTTCTCGAATTGTATTTTAATTCATCCGAGATTTGAAGCATATCTTTTTTTTCAGGATAAAATACGCTGAATTAATTTTCTCCGAATTACAATTTTGGGAACTAATTTTTGTCGCATTTTCATAATGATCGCACACTCAAGCACGAAGTTCATATCGATTGTTATTCTGTAGTAGATTTCATTATACTATAGTTCGTATTTCTTTTGCATATCATTTAACGTTTCGGAGATAAATGGAGTCTTGCGTTCTTTCACATTTCATCGGCACCCAACTCTAAGCCCCTATCCCCATATACTTCTTTTAAGTACAATTACAAGGTTTTAAGATATTGCTTAGCCCAAATTCCATGCATTCTTCCTTTTCACGATGCTCCGCGTGAAACAAGGGCGGCGTTGAATAATATATTGCGAGGAGTCCTTAAATACCTATGTTATTGCGTTTACCTCTCAGACGCTACGGCGCGACTAGGCACACAGCCATTTCCAATTCAATTTCACCCGCTTAATGGTCCGCTACCAAATTACGGAGACATTCCTCGGTGTACTAATTGCCGACCTCTCCTTAATCACCATGGCGGGAATTACTAAACCAGCTGCTAAACAAGATCTCCTCCACCCAACCAGATCTTAATAAGGGATGGTGCATCTCCGCTGGTGATCCACACCACACGACCAAGACGGAGCTAGCAGGGCGCCATAGAGATGTGGATGAGCTCATCTCATGCGTAACACGATACACGCGTAGCCTTTAGTAGAACGTCTGCTTAAGATTCACTTCCTGGCAGACATCATCGAGGTGGCTAGCAGGGCACTCCGCAGATGCAGATAACTTAGCGTAGACTTTGCGGGGCACAGCAAGTTTGAGAATTTTTAAATGCATGGATTGCGAACTAATCATCATCGGTCAACAATCCTTAGATTGGTTTGACGCAGCTCTCCACTCGACTGCCTTATAAACTAACCTCTTAATACTTAACTATTTTTTTCACATTCTTCACTACTTGCTATATAATATATCTCATACGAGGCCTTACTTTTGCCATTCTTCCCATTCTCTACTTCCTTTGACGATTGACTCCATTACTCCATCATGTCTCATGATATGGCTGATTATGTTGTCCCATTTTCTTCACAGGGTTTTCAGAAGACTTCTTCTTTCCCCCACTCTTCTAAGGACTTCCTTGTTACTCACTCGGCCGATCCTAGATATTCATCATTCTTCTGTTTTTTCTTTCTATTTTGTATCATTACCAACTTTCCCGAATCATGTAAGGTCCTCTTCCTTTGCCATTCTTCCCGTTTACTTGTCCCTTGATGATTGTCTTCATGCCTCATGATATGGCCCATTCAGGGGTCACGCCTTCTTTTTAAAGGTTTAAAAATACTTTACCCATTTTTTCTACTCTTCCCAGGAATTATTCGTTAGTCACTCGATCAATTTATTTAATCTCCGGTATTGTTCAGTATCACCACATTTCCAATGCTTCCAGTCTTGACTTCTCTGCTGCTGTTTTTGTCCATGTCCTCATTTCCAGCCGCGAAAAATATTAAAGGAGCTACCCACGGCAGATCGTCAAAACATTTAGCTTCTTCGTTTAAGGGTTTTTCTTGGCTGGAAGTGAGGCATGGACAAAATAACAGCAGAGGAATCAAGGCTGGAAGCATTTGAAATGTAGTGCTGCAAAAGAATGATGAAGTTCACATGGATAGACAGAGTGGCTAAAGAAGAAGCCCTAAGAAGAAACGAAGATTAGTAAGTCTACTGAAAACCTTAAAAAAAAGACGGGACAACTTAATCGGCCATATTTGGAGACATGATGGGATGATGGAGAAAGTCGTCGAGGGACAAGAGAATGGGAAGAAAGGTAAATGAAGACTTGATTGGAAAACGTTCTTAATGATTGAAAGGGAAGAAATATGCAAATATGAAGAGGTTAGTTGATAAGAGAATCAAAAGGAGTGCGAGGTGTGCCCGTGACGATTATGAATTAATCTCGTGGACGGTGGAACGTTGCGGGTAATTGCTGCTTCTGTGTGGCATTGTACGCAAGGCAGTTTTATACAACGATTTTCAGATAGCCTCCTGAACTTTTCATCATCATCATTGGTCAACAATCCTAGGATTGGTTTGACGCAGCTTTCCACTCGATTCTTCTATCGGCCAACCTTTTCATTGTGACGTAATTCTTCTCTTTTACACTCTTCACAACTTGTTCCATATATCTCATACGAGGCCTGCCTTTTCCATTCTTCCCGTTCACTTTTCCCTCGACGATAGTCTTCATCAGGCCGTCGTGTCTCAAGATATGGCCGATTAAGTTTTCCCTTCTTCTTTTTAGAGTTGTCAGCAGACTTCTCTTTTCTCCTACTCTTCTTAGCACTTCCTCGTTACTTACTCGGTCGATCCATTTAATCTTCAGCATTCTTCTGTAACACCACATTTCAAATGCTTCTACCCTTTTCTTCTCCGCTGCTGTCATCGTCCATGATTCACTGCCGTAAAGAAAAATGCTCCAGATGTATGTTCTGATGAACTGTTTCCTTACTTCTATGCTTGTATTTCCTGCTGTAAGTAGATTCTTCTTTTGAAAGAATGCCCTCTTTGCCTGGGCTATTCTACTCACTATTTCTTTCTTGCTTCGTCCATCGTTGGTTACTCTGCTTCCCAGGTAACAGAACTCTTTCACCTGAACTTTTGTGGAACAATATTCGATAAAACCTACGACATCGGCATTAAACAACTTACGAGAATAGGGATAGGACAGAATTAGATTGAATTTTAGTCATCCCAGCCCTATGAAATGAATTAAATGCGCATAATAGATTACTATGGTGGCCACACACTCAAAAGTATGCATGATTGCCACTTATGTGCTATGCGGACGTCCATTACAATCGCTCTCGACGAAAATTTATTTCTAATGAATTTATTGCAGTAGTTATTTATATAGAAGCAATTGATGCACATTTAAATGAGAACGATTATATAAACACTACTTACACAGACTGTATCATATAAAATAGCGGAAAAATCGGGTATAAAGTTTAATGACAAGTTATTAGGAGTATTGAACGAACAGGGTTTTCAGGCCCACATTAATATGTAAATGCGCTTAGGCACTAAAATCACGACCTTCTCTACATTAAGTGACAAGTGGAAGGAAAACGAATGAGTTTGAAGATGAGGCTGAATACTGTAATTAGGAAAATTTCGTTCACCGAAAGCTTACATCGAGACAAAAATATTTTCTCTTCGCTCTACTCCGACCCTCCGCTTTAATCTAGAGCTATTGTAAAAATACACGAAGCACTCGTTTTCCGACGTTGAAACGAAAGCCTTTTTCGAATTCATTAGGCATTAGCAATCAGCGATGTGTTAATATGTAAATGCGCTTCGACAATGAATCAGGATCTTCTCCACATAAGTTGATAAGCGGAGGGAAAAGGAAAGAGCGTAAAAATGAGGCTTTGCATTTTTAGATATTGCGAGGAAGGGACGGAATAGACTTTGAGGGGGAGAGGTAGGAAGAAAAATGATGGGGACGGACTCTGTAAGGGCACGAAGGGGGACGGAAAGAACCCAAAGAATGCTGAGCGCTCGGAACAAGTTTCAAAAAGCGATGGGGTGCTGAAGAGAAGCGCTAAAGTGGAAAATTTTCGCTACGAGGGGAAATGGGAAGGAAGGAATAGGACGACATGAAGGGAGATAAAAATATTTGAAACGAGTAAACGGATTCCGTGGAGGCCAGGGTGAGAGAAAATGATACTCACATGTCTAGCGAGATTCCTGAAAGCCACTGGAGGGTGCTTGGCAGGGGCTGCATCATTAACTAACATACATTATGTATAGGCAGAAAAACGCAAAACCTTGAGTTAGTTGCTGAAAGGGGCACCCCAGACAATATATACATGGTAAAAATAATATCTGTAATTTATAGAGAAGGATACCACTCGAGTCTTTAGGGATATGTGTAGAGATAGAAACCCCAGGGAGTACCGTGAACAGAAGGTCGTCATTACTGGTTATCAAGACAGCCCCGCACTTTAAGGCGCCTCAGACCGGAAGGAGAGGTATTACTAAGAAACCCGATGTCGGCATCTGACTGCTCTTAAAGGCACCAAAGGATGCAAAGTCTAACGTCTTATAAGACGGACGCATTACTGAAATTTAAGTCCTAACCTCCCTACACTGGGAAGAATGGCGTAGCAATGGAAAATGCCTGCCAAAGCCGGGATTAGTGCCCGGACCCTATGAATGGAAGGTCAGCACCAACCTAAACTCTTAAAAGCAGGTATATAATTAAGGCTATTAATACACTCCGAAAATAGTAATGTTATTATAATTTCAGGGCTATTCCTCACATTTTCCGCTGTCGAGCAGCCACACTATTAAATGTCTGGCCTCTTTTCTTTCTCTGTAAATCTGCGTGGCAAACAATTAATTTATTTCTTATTATAATGAACAAGATGACTTCGAATAAAAAGGATTAATTCAAGCTTAGCTTCGTAAAATGAAGCATCTCCATGGTAAAATACACAACATCGTAGTTTTTATCGATTTTATTTTAAATGACATGACCAGTCTCACCGCAGCGTGGAATAATGCATGACTACGCCAAAGTGTGATGAAAACAGTTGTGCTACTTAAAATAAAAACCTGTAAAACCTACAGAGTTGTTGCAAGGCTTTTACCACAATTTGCTGAAAGCCAATGGAGTAAGAGGACTAAAAATGCTGAGGACCCAAGGCATACTCCATCAGTTCCTAAGGACAATTCGAAAAACAACACTGGTCAAATCCATCAAATTCCTGCAGTCGCTCACAAAGGGACCGACAAAACAGTTTGGAATTCAAACTAAAAAAAAAGCAGCGGTCAAGCGTATTCACGTCAAGCTGTCCAGTGCATCCTCTTCGCCAGTGTGTACGGAAACGCTCGAGAATGTTCGGGGGCATCGGCGAGGTCCGAATGCATCGAATTTCTCGCTCATGTCCGCAAGAATGCGACTCGTCGACGTGTTTGATTGGCCCCAGTCACAGCCAGGATGGGGGGCGATCCGTCTCTCCACTGTCCGCCGTGACTCAGCGCGAAACCAACCGATAAAAATGGAAAAATCCAGTAAAAAAAGGATCACGTCAACTTATTTTCAAAGGGTATCCCGCTCAGGGGAATCGAAAAAATAACAAAAAAATTAAAATACGGTCGGTCCAAAAAACACCCTCATCGCCTGCCATCAATCCTAAGACTGTTTTGAGGCAGCTCTCCATTCGGTTCCCCTACCAGCTGGCCTCTAGATTTCAGCATAATGGAATTCCATGTACTCGGAACCGAAATCGCTATTCTGTACACGAAATCGATAGATGGAAACGAAAAATCAATTTTAGTGAAAAATTAATCTTCTAACCAGAGCCTTCTAACTTAATCTTCTAACTTACAAATCAAAAATTTAAATAAACAAAAGTTGACACCCAACGAACGAGCTGCGTTAAGGATATCTACGCCAAATAACTCCCCTTCTTGACTGTTTTGAGGGAAAGGGAGGGCGGAGTGGAGGTGGGGACGGAAGGTCTGCTCGACAGATCCTGTCGCATCTTGAAAATTATCCAAGACACTAAACAACTACATATTTTCGTATATATTTAGGCGTGACTAAAAGCGTGCTGAAGTTTATTTACTTCTTCACAAAAAACAAGGTAGTCAAAGTAGTCAATGTAATGCCTTTCGAAATAATCCGCATGGAGTCTAACAACCACTTCCATTGGCAGAGTCAGCAGTGTGTCCCTCATTATGATTGGGCGAAGCAGCTTCGCAGTCTCAGTTGTGATTGGACGAAGTGGATGACGTGCAAGTCCTTTGCACGCCCAGTTTTCTGAAAGTGCTAAAACCATCAGTTTTTCGCCGCTTATAACTCGAGAACTAATTGACGGATCGAAGGAAGGAAAAAAGGGGTCTTTTGATTTTACAAACTCTATTAGATTCGGCAATAAAAATATGGTGAACTTCTTCTCGTTTACATCCTTCACTAGTTAGCCCCATATAAATTTATCAGTTATTTCAACAACAGAAATGTCCTTCAACAAGGCGGGAATATCCATTTAAATACAATTTTATGGATTTTAATGGAAATTCATGGTTGCAGCAATCAAATTTCAGGTTAAATGACTAATTTGAGAGTGGTAGTGAGATCTTTGGAGATATAATTTTCACTCGAACCACTATTTGCATGGTTGAGTTCAAGAACGACCAGTATCAAGTGTACACTAGCATTAAAATTTTACAAATCATATTTCATACATTGCCTTCCTTCAATCTTCTCGCTCAAATGTCAATCTACCTTCCTTCTGCCTTCATTAGACCATCATATGCCAAGATGTGACCGATTCGGTCGTTCCGTTTCCTTTATAAAGTTTTTATCAGACTTCCCTTTCCTCCAATTATTCCTGGCACATCATTATTTTCACACGGCCTCCCCAATTGAATTTCGATATTCTCCAGATCCCACACAGTTCGAATACAGTCGAATCTGAGGCTGTTTACGCCTACGTCTCACTGTCGTGGACTGCTCTTAATGAAAGACGCGAAGGGTTCTATTATATATTTTCTCATCCGACGTACGGATTTCTATATTTGAAGCATTCACCATACAGAATCAATTAGGGAACTGGTTCACCAATGAAAGATCTTCCAGAGCAGGATAATGCCGACGTCGGGTTTCTTTCCACCCTTCCTCAGCTCTCTGAAATGCTCCTTCCTCCATCCAATTACCAACCAATTCTATAAATAACGCAATTGTTATTATCTGTCGGCCGCCTTCCCCGAATAACTACGCTACGAATGGTTATGTAGATTTCAGGCTTTTGCATATTTCGTACACATAGGCATTTTGCATATATGTACAAAACTCTACATGTACGAATGAAAGTTACTAATTAAGAAATCTTTTTGTATGTTGGACAAGCAGCCAATGATATTCGTACCACAATTATGGACTTTGTACCTCATGATGATATTGTGTTAATTAAATCGATAATGTGTTTATGAACATTGTGGAGCTATTCCTTTCCTCAACACCACTGTGGTGGACTTCATAGCACTAACGGCTTTTTTCCGAACAGAGGCCCATAGAAATAACTGGGAGTATTTTTGGATTTCTGTCTTCTAAGGTACATAGGTACATGGTACTTTATTTTTAGACTAAATATCAAATTTTCTTCGAGCTTTTTGACCTGATTAAACAAATATAAGCCGTTATAACGTTACAGTACATTACTGAAAATTCTGTCACGTGTTTATAAACATTATACATTTAAAAAATATCAGTAACAAAATACATGAGTTTTTAAGAGTAAAAGTAATTGCAATAAGGAAAAGGAAAATAATTTTGTATTTTATAAGGAATAATTTGTGATTGGAGGGAAACCTTTTTCTACGGAAATGCGTTAAGGATACGCAAGGACCACGGCGTCAGCGCATTTACTACTAAATAATTATTTAATACATAATCACACTAAAAATATGTAGCACATAGCATAGCAAATGTAGCACATAGCATAGCAAAATATGTATCTCATTTGGTAGCACATTTTGAGATAGAGCGGGAACCTGAAACATGCAACAAAATAAATGCAGGCCCATAAGTCTTAAGACAAACAGACCCTTTTATTCATCATCATAAGACAAACTAAATAAAGCCCATAAGTATTTACACGGTAAACCCAGGTACGCAGATGTTGATAACTGCAGAGGCATTCGTTACATACATCACCGAAAGCCTAAGGATGAACATTTTCAACCAATTTCTCAAGCCTATGATTTTAACCATCAACCGCCAACCACAGTTTTCTATCCCTTTATCGCAGATATCATGGGTACGTAGACGCCGAAATAAATATGTAATACCTCCGGCGACAGTTACCTCAATTAGTTTACCCAAGCCCGAAAAGTAAATCAATTGTGTGAGAGAAACACATCAATTATGCATGGAATAAACTGACTAATTAATTGACCGAGAATGTTTATTCAAGCGCATGGTTACAAAACGAATGCCCCCAGAACGGTAAGTACAGCTTGCCGAACTCCATTAAATGCGAATCTTGTAATTACGACGGTGTTTTTTTTTAATCTACAAAATGGCTCATCATCGATTGTAACTTCCTATCGCGATAACGTCGTTGGCTTCCGTGATCGTAGTTTTCAGTTCGACGAAAAAGAGAGCAAAATGGGCGGACGATGTAGCTGCAGGCGTGCTTTGGCGAAAGATTGACGGATGCAAATTAAAAATGTCCTGCTCACTATTAATTAAGGACATCCAATGTAATCAGCGCAATACAGGAATTGCACATTTTAATTAAAACAATAATTAACGAAAAGTCATTTCTTTGCAACTGCTTTTCAAGTTAATCGTTGATTATTGTTTCATCGTTTGCTTGCAGATTCGAATTACTAGTACATAATTACTTTGCCAATAAGGCCAAGAGAATGATAATTAAAAGGAACCACAGTACAAAGTAGTGTTTGAATTATTAGGCGCTGAGAGAAAGATTTAATGAGTTGAAACAAGTTTGAATATAGCTATGGGCATAAAGTGCAAGGGAGAGGCATGATTGAAAACATAAAAGTACATACCTTCGAACGAATTTTAATTACGTAGAAAGACTTTGGGGGGATATTATCATTAAAACACGCATGACGACTTAAATATTTTTTCAGCCAGTGCGCAACGGAGTTACAGATATAAAAAAATAGTATTTAAGCAATCATACACAGGCATTGAAAAACAGGTTTCCCGTCTTTTTCAACAGAAACACAAAAAGAGAGGAGTTGACGTTGCGAGGATAAGGAAATCACGAGAAAAAGAGAACAAAAAAATTCCTTTACGGGCCTGAAAACCCTTTTTATTTTTAAATAGAAACGGAAACAAAACAGGCTTCAAAAGGGTCTCCATAAGTAAAGACTGTTTTAATGTGTTTTATGCAAGAGCGTGTATTTTTTTGCCCGTAATTCCAAGCATCGTGAAAGAGTCCCTCAGCATGATGGTTCCGGCTTGCATAATTTTCAGGGAACCGGAGAGAGGCCCTTATTTTCGTAGGCCAACTCTGAGATGCCCCTAATTGGTCTTTTTGCTAGCCTCAGCGGCATAATAAGGGTCGAAAATTAATTTATTCATTCATAAGAGAGCCAAAAAAAAAGCAAACGAAGAGGACTGGAAAAGGAGACTTGATGAGGTACTGTGTTTATTCGGGAAGTAAATCAGTTTAAGGAAAAATATGCATGAGAAATATAACGTTCCGGATTAAAAGAAAGGAGACGAAGTAAAAAAATATGAGAAAGGGTACGTCTAAGAGCGGATTCTGGATAGGAAGGTTATTAAAGGAGAAGGAAAAAAGACAAAGGGGAACTCCTTTGACGAAGCAGCTCAAATTCTGGAAGCATGCCACATACACACAAAGGTATCACAGTTCAGAAAATGGGAACGTAATTATTAAATAACGCCGCATATATTTTCACAGCCCATTCCTCCACTTCTTAGAAATATATGTAGTTGTGTGATACAAAGTACATATTTTTTTAAATCCCCAAAAAATTCACAGCGTAAGATTGCTTTGCGTCGTCATCTGTCGGGTATCTACCCAAATCTATGCTTTAAAGAAGATTTGGTTAGAGGCGTAAGCGGGATTTCCTTCTTGGGGGGGATCGGGTTGGTGTGGTGGCTAGAGTACTGGCCTCCCATCCCGAGGGCCCGGGTTCGATTCCCGGTAGTGGCGGATTTTTCAGTGGAAAACCGGTCCCCACTTGTGTGCCTAGTGGAGGGCATTTCAAGTTCAGTACTTCGTCCGTCGGATGGGACGTTAAGCCGTGGTCCCCTTGGCGCCTTTCGTTAAGAGTAGGCTAATGCCGACGCCGGGTTTCTCTCCACCCTTCCTCCGTTCCCTGAAAACTCCTACCATTACCCAATTACCCACCAATCATATATGGCGCAAATGACCTCAGCTGTCGGTCGCCTCCCCTAAATAACCAATCAACCAATCCTTCTTGGGGGTTTCATTAATATTTATGTGCATCACCATACAATGATTTTAGATTATTATGCAAGGAAAAATAAATTAATTAACATTCTATTTTCCTTAAGACAATTTTCCTATATGTCAGCCCAGTAAGCACAATTATACACGTTAGTGCAAATATAGTAAATTACGGGAAAGAGTAACTGAATATTAGTAGTGAAATGATACATTCATTGGTATCGGCACGTCCATTTGCGACTTCCTACTATATTAATATGATGTATGAGAATTTTAAAAATGTTCGCTTCGTATTCTTAACGTTATTGCTCCACCCTTTTTCAATGTTTCTGTCTTCTGTCATATGATAGAAGTGATAATTTACGAATTCAGGTAAACACGTTTTTGGTGGGGATTTAGACCCTAAAACCTCCCTGTACGCCACTGGATTTGGTGTACCGCCGAACAGCAGCTTTTTTAATTAGACTGCTGATATAGGCAATCGTAAAAATTTAAAAGCCGATAACGCGCCGGCCTGGCTATCCAAAGGTAGCGGGTTCGATTTACGCCTAGGGCAAGATCACAAGAAAGCCTTTCGGGTATTTGTATGGTACTTGTCTTAGAATTAAGGTTATTATAAAGTTAGCTACAGGGTACGACATAGCCTAGGCACCTGGAGCACCTTAAAACTTAATTCCACTACTTCCACAAACATGAAAATACGCTCAAAGGATAACAAAAACGTTAATAACAATAAAATAACCATGGTTTCATTTATAGAGCGACATTACATCTATTATATTTAACTCTTCACAAACATGGATACCCCGAGCAGGGAAAACCCTAACCGGGCAAGATTCAAACCCGGGTGTTGACAGGGAAGAGACTTAAGGGTACTACGGATAGGAATGGAGAAGAGAGAGGTAAAAAAAATTAAGTGGGGAAGACGGAAGGATGGCAGATTTTAACAAAAAAATTACATATTTACGTAAACTTTTTCTGTTTACAGAAATACATACACACTCTCGTACACCAAGTTGTGCAAAAGTCGAACTTTTAATTGATAGCTTGAAAAAAAACTCTACCGCCGGATAAAGGCCCAAGAGGTGGAGATAAAGACAGCACCAGAAGTTTTTGCGGATAACAAAAAAAGGTCACTAATGAAGGATCAGAGTTCACAAGGACCAACAAGGGCAAAAAAAACTATCTCCGATCAGCTAAATGCTAATTTAACGGGGATGGCATACGAAAATTTCTCCCCAAGAAACACCATTAGATGCGTCGTAGGCGATAAAAAAAGAGGTCACAAAATACAGATGAGACCTAGGCGAATTTAATGGTTTGAAATACATATTCTAGCAATTAGGCAACTAGGATTCGTCCGGGGAAATACAACAATGAGACAATTATCTACAATTAGATAATTCCAATAATATAGGCAATATGCCCAAATGCTTTACAGAAGACTGGCAGAAAAGTGATTGCGGCTTTCTAACAGAGAGGTCACAGGTTCGAAAACCGACATTAACGATTTTGAATATTAGCTAAGAATACCTACTTTTTTAAAATGGTCAACATATCATACAATTTTAATGCATCGAGAATCCTACGGTAAATTATAATGCATTATCAAAAAAAATATGTTAGTTCCCTCAAAATGAATCTTTTCTTCATCTCCACAAATTAATTATCATTTGATTCCGTTCGTCTTGCCAACTACAATAGTTCTTATTCTCCTCTTCCTCATGCCAAGATTATCCCTTCATAAGCTCTTCAAAAGTCACAGAAGTTTCTATTTCATTCCTTCCATTCCCTTTCAAACTTTCCCTTCCTCCCTTCACTTAGCCGCACGACTTAATGTCTCTTTGCAAACTTGAGCATCAATTTTTTATTTGTGTTTCTTCCAGTCATTTTTCAGTTCACAGTATAGGAACACTAAAGGATCGTAGGTATCTACGATCTTTGTAATATTTCAAAAAATAATCTTTGTTACGCTAGCAAAAAATAAGACAAATAATTTTTCAGAGCCCATTCATAGGTCTCTTTCAAACATTAAATGGCAATCATTTCTATAATGGGGAAATGCATTAAATTTTTTTAATCGTGTATTGATGATGTACTTAATAAGAAATTATGTTACAAATTCAAATGAATATATGAATCAAAATTTTCTACGCCAACCCACAATTATTATTAAATACTATTAAAATGTTTCCGGAAATTGACCACAGTCACGTGACATGACACGCCTTGTAACGCAACCGACGGTATAAATTCCATATTGCTACGGAAACAGACGTTCATTTTAGAAGAAAGCGTAGCGAATATATATTGTTTTGAGATTTTTAAGCCGTCCCTTGATCGAAAGGATTTAAGGTAATGGATTTAAATTTTTAGTTGGATTTTAAATTGATTAAGGAAATGGATTTAAAAAAGCAAATCCTACAATTTGCCTTTGATTGACCCCCTTATGGTGGAATTATTCTATGAAAAATAGCGATTTCTTTGACGTAGCAAAGACTTGCGAAGTAAAAACAAACAGGACATTACACAGGTATTATATATTTGATGGGTGATTTGCTCGTTACGACCCATGCTACTTAAAAAAATATCGAAATAGATTATTTTATTGCATTAAAAAAATGAGATAAATATGTACGTTTTCTCCAAGTATTCATTGAACAATTTAAGCCCGCGTACAACAGATAAACAACACCATAATGATACCGTATCATGACGTCATACGATGACGTCCTGTTTTTAAGGTGCCAAAAAAGTACAATTTTTTTAACGAGTTATATCTTTGTAACACAACTTCACTCCTCAGCCGAATTTTCGCCAAGCACCTTTTAGCTAATAAATATCACATTCAAGGAGTTGTAGAAAAATACTGTATGTTCACCATTGGCCGCACGTAATATTGATACTGTATAATAAGGTAATATTACTATTAAAATCATAAGTGCAATTGGATTTGATGTTCATCAACTCTCAAGGTTACACAGAACTATGTAACGCGCATTCAATTCTAGATTAAGGACTTAGATAATCCAAGTCCAGCGTAAGATTCGAACCCTTGCACCTTGTAATGCGAAGCCGGCACTTACCCTAACAGGCAACCGCTACCAACATATACGGTACCTAATGGCCTCATTGCTATTCCGATTTCCATCCCAGAGAGACGTAAATATGCAAACAGAATTTTAATACAGAAATTAAAATTCATGGCTTTTCGACAGTAAAAAAGTCATTTCCTACTGAATATTCCAAAAGTAATGATCAATCAGGTAATTAAACATGAACTCTTGCTTCGGCATGATGTAATTATGGATGGTGCGTGGTGTTTAAAATGCGACACTTGATGACCGAAATGTATGAAAATACATGGAATCGTATTTTTAACGACAGAAATTTTCTCTCTTCCCTTCCGTTATGAAAAATAAAACCTCCTCGTGCACATTATCTAATTTTATGTTCTTTTCCTTATCGTGTGTAATGATTCCGCTGAAAGTCCACGACTTAAAATGCATGTAACATACAACGGATAACAAAAGCTAAGGCACGCACAGGGGTACAAAATCGTGTCCATCTCGCTTTTCGATTTTCTTCTTTTTGTTACTCTTTGTAATTCATTAAGGGGGAGGTTGAGGGACACGTACAATCTCTATTAATTCTTTTATTTATCCGTGTCCGAATCCGCAAATTAGGTGCCTAAATGTTCCCATCGTAGGGAGGAAGCCATCTTGACGTGTGTGAGAATGGGTGCGTTTACTCGGAACCAAAATCGCAATTTTGTACACGAAATCGTTAGATGGAAACGAAAAACGAATTTTAGTGAAAAAATTAATCTTCTAACCACAACCATTCACTCATAAATCAAAAATTAAAATAAGCAAAAGGTGACGCCCACCGAAAATGCTGCTGTGATAACATTGACGTCATTTTCCTCCCGTCCTTGACTGCTTTCAGGGGAGGGGGAAGGGAGTGGAGGGGGGTTCTCGGAAGGTCTGCTCGCACAGATGCTGTCGAAATCGCTCCCATTGGCCGAGTCAGCTGTATCCCCCCCCTTTGCGATAAGGCGAAGTAGCTTCGCGCGCTCAGTTGTGATTGGACGATGTCGATATACGTCAGAGGTTGCACCACACCCACTTTTCCGAAAGGGTTAAAAACATCAGTTTTTCGCCGCTTATAACTCGGGAAATAATTGTCAGATCAGAAAACGGAAAAATACGGGTCCTTTTATTTTACAAACTATCAGATTCGGCAATAAAAAAATATGGTAAACGACCCCATTCGTTTGGCATCCGTTTAGTTACCGAATTTAATGCTCTATTGTTGCCAAGGGGGCAACGGTTGTTTATCTCTAACTTCGACGCCATATTAGAATGAATTTGTATTCCAAAATACAATGGATCCTCTCCTTTCCTTTCAGTATATAACGATGTTATGTAGCAAGTAAATTATTTTAAATAACACGACAAAAAAATAGAAATAGGGAGCAGGTATGAAACAAAATTATGCGAAGATGAAATACTACAGTCGTTATTTGTTTATTTCATGAAAGATAACTTTTATTACCAAGAAGTTTAGAATGTACTGGAGAGGCCATCACGGCTGATTCGAGAAACAAGATCGGTTATCTTGCTGCAACATAGCACCACCAATGAGGAGCATCAGGGGAAATTTCCAAACTGCATTAAGCAAACAAGGCATGGCCATTATGCTAGACAACGCCCGGACCGGATAGGGAAAAAGAAAATCTGAAGACGTTTTTAATTTTTTTAGCCTAGGGAAATAAAATCCGTGATAAGAAATATGGGGAGAAGTCCGAGGTTGGCGAGAGCCACGCCCAAGGCCCGTAATGAAACGAAATTCAAGAGATGGAAAAAAAGCAAAGAAAGAAAGTAGTCAAAAACTGAGTTAGACAAAGTTTCGAGGATTAATGACCGTCGTTCAAGCGACGCTCCGCCCACATGGCCGTGATCATTTCAGGTTTTAAACAGGATTTTTCCTGCAAAACCTTGACTTTCGTCCGGGATTTCAGGGACGAAAAAAATAAATGACCGCTTTCGCGGGTCGCGAACGAAAGGGATGGACAAAAGTGTTTTAATTTTTTTAAAGTACAGGCAAAACAAGAATTGCGCACAAGCCGTGAAAAAACTCACAACTACGGCTGCTTTGTTACATTGCATGTACGGCAATTCGTCTCAACATCTAACTCCATTAAAGACTCTAGAAATCTACAGGGAATAAGGACGCCTTGGTAGCTTAACTGGCCAAAGCCTCTGGACGGAAATGGGGTTACCGGGTTCAAATCCCGGTCAAGGTGGGTGATATTTCTCTGTGGAAATCTTGTTAATTCACGAAAGGCGTCCAACCACCTGAGCCACTACTAAAATAGGAAGAGGTGGGTGATTGGGTAGAGGTAGGAATTTTTCAGGGAGGGAAGAGGAGAGAAACCCGGCGCCGATATTTTCATACTCTTGTCGATAAAAGGCACGGACTAGTAGTGATCTTCGTTTTCACATCCCATCCTATGGATGGAGTATTGAACTCTAAGCTGCTCTCCAAACAAGGCTCACGTTGAGACCGAAACACCAAGGAAAATTTCAAAATCAAGGAAAATGATGGGTACTACAGCATCACGGAAATGCGATCTCAAAAAAATGTTATTTTAGCAACCTCCTTCTGTTAAGTTCAGAGGTACCTAGTATTAACATTGTCGTGTGATTTCTGAACTGCTCCTTACACTATTTCATTCTTCAAATCAATATTGTCAACACCTATCTTCATTCTCTCAAAATCAATAGGTACTACTGTCCTTGACTGCTTAGATTCAATACTTCCTTCTACCTTCAATAATTATCTACTTAAATGTGATCCTGTTCCCAATGAATTGTTGCATTCACCCACTTCATCCCAACTAATTTCCGCGAGCAATTTTCTTTTCTCCCCGTCGATGCTGAATGTTATGGCTTATTGGGGCAAATAACGGAATTTACCTCTTCATATCGTCCAAATTACCTTTCCCTTTTCTCCTCTTCCTCTCTAGCCCAGCATCCATACTTCAATAATAAAGTTCAGTAACAAGCTGTATCTACTTAGCTGTTTCTTTTCTACTCGGCCTCCTCCTGATTGAGGCCAGCATCTTTCTTTCCTGCCCCACCATACTCAGCACTTCTTCATTCGTTTTCCTTTGTACCCATCACACTACTTATACAACGTTCTACTCCTCAACCAGGTCTTATAATCTACCGCTTCGCATCAGGCCATTTGTCAACATTTCCTACACACTGAGTTTCTGTACAGAAGGTGTCTCATGTTGATAAATGACTGCTTAGGAAGAGCAATTTTCCTCCAAATATCATTAGTGCTCCGTCTACCGTACCCAAAACACTGCCAAAGTATTAAAACGGTTTCCTCTCTTCTAGCCTAGGTCTACGTTTGTATTCAGCCTGCCTTTCCATTGCTTCGCGATTGAGAGTAACTTTCATAACAGGACAAACTATCTGGGAAGCCGAATAACTAACGATGGGCGAGGTAAGAAGGAAATACTAAGTAGAATAGCTCAAGCGGAGAGGGCTTTATGTCAAAAGAAGCATCTAATTACAACTGGAAATGCAGACTTGGAAGTAAGGTAACAACTCACCAGAACATGCATCAGAGGCACGCTTCTTTATGGCAGAGGTATGGACGATAACAACAGCAGAGAAACCAAGTATGGAAGATTACAAGCTAAAGAAGAATGATGATGGATCAACGGAGTGACAGACGAAGAAGTCCAACAAAAATGGGAGAAGAAATCTGATAAAATCTTCCAGGAAAGAGGAATTGGATAAAATCTTCAAGGTGACTGGAGCGGTTAATGCGGGTCATTGAGCGTATATTGCAATAAATTTCCAAGTACGTCAAAAACAATTATGGTTATATTTCACTTACGTTCAATGCATTATACGGTACCACATATACCCTTATGGAAATTATAAAAGAATTTTATATTGTATTTTTTCTTAATCAAAGCATGTTATGAATTAGCAAAACAAAAAATGCTATGGTTAGGTACTACTGGTAGTTTTCGGCGTGGTTCGTCGAGGGAAAAGTGAACGGGAAGAATGGAAAAGGCAGGCCTCGCATGAGATATATGGAGCAATTGTGGAGGATGTAAAAGAGAGGAGTTACATCAATATGAAGAGGTTGGCCGATAGAAGAATCGAGTGGAGGGCTGCGGCAAACCAATCCAGGGATTGTTGACCGATGATGATGATTCGAAATGGAGGCGAAAGTTATATTTTAATATGCTTTTTTGGATCTTTGATTCGGTGAGACACCGTGACATTTGTCAGCAGTAATTATAATAATATGATATTTATCATTTTACGCGTAGAGTAAATTCTGTACATTCTTATCGAATTATAACGAGATGTATTTCAGGTACCATAAAGGCTGGGACACAATCAACGGAAACGGGTGACTTGAGTCGTTCACGGGAAACGTGAGACGGGAACTTTTTCTCTAGCGAATACAATCGACGTACGCGACCCTCCGGAAAAAAATTGACAGACGAAAGTGCAATAGGGAATCCGTAGCTTAAGTAAACTGGAGCTAACAATTAATTTTCAACGAATTTAAAGATCACACACTAGCCGTGAAAACTTTAGTGGCATTACCCGCTGAAATTGCACAATAGCAAATATTCCAATGAAACAAATCGTTCGCCTTGACCGGGACTCGAACCCGGGCCCCCTGATTTCCGGCCAGGTGCTCTACAAGTTGAGCTACAAAGGCGTCCTCTTTCTCTGTGAAAATTCAAAGGAACAAGATGTTCACGGACTGCTAAATTGATTGCAAGAACGAGGTTGAAACCGCGGTTTAAACGATGGCTAGGGAAAATGGCCGAAACCGCGGTTTTTGGCTTGCAAGAACGAGTTTTACGTCAGACGTCGTCTAAACCGCGGTTCAAAAGCCGCCAATTTCCGAAACTCCTGCTGGGTAGGTTTAATCCGCGGTCTGCGTTCGCAAGAGACACCAAACATGGCCGGCCGGCAGTTTTTTGACGTTCACGAGACGGAGGAAATAGAAGAAATTACAGATATTGAGGATGCTGACGTTCCACCAATAAGGATAAACAGATTAATTAGGGACCGAAGTGATCTATTTTTGTTATACATCGATTCAGAGTTTGAACAGAGGTAAAGATTTAATAAAGAAGTAACTCATCAGCTATTGGGAGAAACGAACTATCATATTAGACTTTCGACGGACCGCTGGGGATTCCAAGTGCCACCAATTATTCAATTGCTTATGTAATTACGGTCTTTCGCCACTGCCAGTTTTGTTTTAAGGCTTTAGGGGATCAGATTGGTAATCATGAATCAACGGCTTTTAGGTGCTTAAGGAATGTACGCGAAGCTTTGTGCTCATTGGAGCCAAATATTACCAAATTACCCTTAATTGCCGCAGAATTACATGATGTGATAGCTGGATTTTCTCTCTTATCAGGGTGGGCATGAATTATATTTGAAATGTGAAGTAACGTTAAGAAAAAATAACGATAAATAGGTTGCGCTTGTACAGTTGATTGATGATTAAAAATCGTTCTCCAAATTTAGTGAAATTACCCATTCTTAGCTGTTAACCTATGGGAAAAACCTCTAAATATTTTCGCTAGTGCTTTTCGGAAAATGTATCGAGTAAACACAGAACTAATCGATTTATTAGATACCTAATTTTATTAGGAACAACTTCCCTGACATTGATTCTCTAGACTACACGTATATTAAAATTTCCTGCCCAGACGTACGTCAATATAAAGGGATATAATTCAATCTGCGTACAAATGATAGGCTGAAAATAAGGCTATTTATTTATTTTTTAGCGTTTAATGTTCACTCGAGACATACATAATCACAGGAAGAACAATCAAAAAATATAACTAATAACTACAAAAATAAGGAATAACCTGGTTACTGCCACAAAAGTAATAACTTAACTGCCTTGATCATTAAGTCACTTCACAAACAAATTCTTCGCTTCTTTTAAAAATTTGCCTTTCCTAGGAAATACAAGCTTGTATTGAAGTCCAGTTCATTGAAATGCCTTATACTTTTGGGTTATTGGCATTATAATTTCCACAAATATCTTTCAATACCTCCTTTTTCCTATTCAACGTGGTCGCGTAATACGACTTATTCTCTAGTATTACATACTCTGATATAATAGAGATCAGGAGCAGCTTCTCTTCCAGCGAAAAGTTTTCGTTTCGTCCAATGTACATTTTCACTAGATACTCACGCGCTTCCAAACTGAAAGTTCGCGAAGTTTATTTACGTCGCTAATGGGCTTACAATTGCTTTTCGTGAAAAAAATGACAGTAGCCAGCGTTTTCACATAATCAACAAAGGCAGGCCGCGGTTTTCATAGACCGTGATGAAACCTTGTTTATGCAAGCGGAAGAAAGATCGCGACCAGGCCGCGGCTCATGAAGACGCCGTCTAAATCACGGCTTGAACCTCGTTCCTGCAATCCACCCATCATGTCACAAAGCAGCCGAGATCGTGCGCATGGCGACACCGTCCACGAGGTAGAGCACCTGGCCGGAAATCGGGGGGTCCGGGTTCGAGTCCCGGTCAAGGCGAATGATTTCTTTCTCTAAGGAATATCAATTAATATCAATTAATTTTCAAGACTATAGAGGTACTTACGTATTTCATACCGTTTATTAAGTTATCAAATCGCTTAAGTTTATTATATTTCACAAGAATTAATTCGTGAAAACCATGTTCAATCCTTGCTAACCAAATTTTCACGCACTTACCAATGGCAAAAATTTTAAACAAGCTATTTCATGTCATTAGTCACCATGTAAAATCTCACTAAAACACAATAATTTCAAATAACTATTCATCCATTGATTCCTTCATTACAAAAAAGTCAGGAAATTCTCGAAAATGTGAAAACCAAAGACTGAAATAAGTTTTACGGTATTTGTGACTAAAGTTTAGGTTTTTTTGTGAAATGGTTTTTTGTAATTTTTTGTAATTTTTTTTTAAATTTTAGTCACAAATTTTGTAAAATTTCAGAAGAGGCGTGTATCGTCTAAATCTCCCCACAGATGGCTCCTTATCGCCAAATCCTGGAAGAGATTTCATTGGTTTTCGGTGTACGTGAAACGTAGGAGATGGGAGGGTTGCATGTAAAAAAAAAGTCGGATCACCAAAAATTAAAATCGGTAAAATGCAATTTTTTTTCCACTTTTTCTCGTGCTATCACTAATAAGGACACGTACCTATATAAAGTTTGAAGCAAATCTGTGCGCAGACAAAACGCTCCAGCCACGTTAAAAAGAAGAGTATTAGATTTAAATGGCTATATCTTTAGAGAAGATGGCTTGATGAAGACTATCATCGAAGGAAAAATGAATGAGAGCAATGGAAAAGGAAGGTATGCATCCTACGAAATATATGAAGCAAGCTGTGAATGACGTGAAAGAGTAGAAATATGCAAATATAAAGAGGTTAGCTGATAAGAGAATCGAGTGGAGAGCTGTGCCCGACCAATCCTAGGAGGTAACCGACGATAAAGAACGGAAAAAAGGCATATTTTTAACAAGACAACTGATATGCAGCTAAGAATAAAACATTTTTCCAATCCTTCGGAAGGAATGAAGGCATAAAATTTTCATAATAATTTAATGGAAACCCCGGAATATCCAGTATATGGAATTTCTATTTTAAAGGTTCACCCAAAGGTGGCAATCAATTTTGACCCTCTATTAAAACATTCCATTTTTGGCGAAAAGGGTAGCGAATATCCAATAAATGTCGGCAGTGAATGCCTAACAAATATCGGAAAACTGAGAAGCAGAAATTTATTAAATACTTGGGTAAATTTTTCCAATATAATCACCGTCAACATAAAATTTAACGCCTATATCTGAAGATCGGAAGAAAAAAATATCGGGACAAAAATATTATAATGGTTTATACGCATAAAAATTATGATAGATCGATTTGACATGGTATGAAACATATTTTTTGGTACAAAACTCCATCCTCTCCCCATGAACCATGCGGAAAGGACCAGCAGGCTGGGGGGGACCGTTAATTTGGAGAGTTGGTAACTTTTACGACTGCGAGTTTACGTGCCCGCATCCTAGGACACAGATCAGACCGTCCTGAAGTTAGGGAACATCTTATTTCACGCAAGACGTCACAGTTGGGATCCACGATATCAGGGAGAAAAAATCCTTGGGCAAAACACAGAGCATCACGAGAATGCCATAAAATTTCTCAAATTGGTATGTCCAACACCGCTGAAACGTTTATAGTTGACGCAATTAATAAAGAAGCATATTCAATCAAAACAATACACGTATAATTTATTCGTTGTACTTCATTCAAACAAATACTGGAAAAGGTGAAAGAGTTCTATTACCTTAAAAGAGGGCATTCTATCATAACAGGAACCTACTAACAGCTGGAAATACAAGCGTATAAATAAGGAAACAATTCATAAGAATACACATCTGGATCATGTTTAACAAATTCAAAGCTCGCGAGCTAGTCGCGAAAACTTTAACGGAGTTACCCGCTGAGATGCACGAATGCAAGATATTCCACAGAGAAAAAATCATTCGCCTTAACCGGGACTCGAACCCGGACCCCATGATTTCCGGCCAGGAGCTCTACCGGGCGAATGATTTTTTCTCTGTGGAATATCTTGCATTCGTGGATCATGTTTCTTTACGGCAGTGAGGAATGGACGATGACAGGAGCGGAGAAGCCAAGGGTGGAAGCATTCGAAATTTGGCGTTACAGAGGAGTGATGAAGATTAAATGGATCGACCATGTGACAAAAAAAGAAGTCTTAAGAAGAGTGGACGAAAAGAGAAATCAACCGAAAACTGTAAAAAGAAGACGGAGCAACTTAATCAGCCATATCTTGAGACATGATGGCCTGATGTAGACAATCGTCGACGGAATAGTGAACGGGAAGATTAGAAAAGGCAGGCCTCGTATGAGATGCATGGAACAGGTTGTGAAGGATATAAAAGAGAGGAGTTACGTCAATATAAATAGGTTGGTGGATAGAAGAATCGAGTGGAGGGCTGCGTCAAACCAATCCTAGAATTGTTGACTCATGATAATGATACTTCATTCGTATATGTGCCAACGAAAAGCAGGTTGATGTCACGGCTAATGAACTGCCTATCCATCAGGAAGGCTTGGGTTCGAATCTGGGGAATGAAATGTATTATTTTCATCGATATACCAGCACCTACTTGAGTTGAGAATACATCAAAATAATTACTCAGCCAGTTGGATGGGACGTTTAACCGTGATCCCCTTGAAGTCAAGAGTTAAGAGCACGCTAATACTGACGCTGGGTTTCGCTCCTTTCATCCCCCCATGAAATTTTCCACCTCTACCCAACTACCTACCTATCCTAAATGGCGCAAAACGACCTTATCTGTCGATCTGCTCCAAGGCGGTTAGAAGGCATATGCATTCTAGCCTGCGGGTGACATTGAAGCCAGATGGGTGTGCTTGGGAAGCAAAAGCCACGCCCACACGGTACAAAATATTGTTCTTTCTGTAACCTGGCATGGAGATTGCACGCGTGATAAAAAAGAATAAAAATGAAACCGTACCCGGATTTGTGTACAGCGTAGTCAGTAATCCTGTGACTATTTACGGAAAGTATTAATATTTTTTTTCCTCGAGTTTTTCGTAGAGTTTTACCTCTATTCCTAACAGATGGTATAAATGTAATCTATTTAACCTGCATATTTGGCTAGTAGTATTAGTGCCTCAGAGTAAACTATTCTCTTTTTGTCACACTTCCTTATTTGCGGCACTAATTAGTTGTGAGACGTCATCCATGAACATTCTCCTTTCCTGCATTTGAGAAGAAGGAGGCACCCTTCCTCTTCAATGACCCTAGAATATTGGGAATAATACATTATCGAATAAAGAAACAAAGGTTTTTCTTCCTTTAATTGTCAGAACACTGGAAATTGACCCGTTGCACCAAATGACTTTTTCGAATTCTAGCAGTCCGTGAGCATCTTGTTCCTTTAAAGCCTCGATAATTTCCACAGGGTAAGAGGATCCTTGGTAGCTCTAGTGGTAGAACACCTGGCCGTGAATCAGGGGGTCCGCGTTTAATTTTCGTTCAAGGCGAATGATTTTTTCTCTGTGGAATATATTTCTATTGAACTTTTTCGAAGTTCAAAGGTGCAACGACAACAGAAGCCATTTCCCACTCTTCACGATATGAAGCATGTATCCTTGCATTTGGTCTTTAGTTGGTTGCTGATTAATTAATAAAAGATAGGGAGTGCCGACTGATTCGAAACATCTAGAATACTCATTTTTTTTCTTTCGTCATTGCACAAGTTACTTTTAATGTTTCCGTGAATTATTAAATTCTGTCTTAAATATTTCCGATACAAGTATTAAAATTCCGTCGGACAGTTAGATACATTTGGAACTCCGTCAGGAGGTGTTTTACACTGAGAATATAATCGCAATAGTCGCGTAGGAGCCGATTTTTCTCTTTGGTGAAGAGGATTTGACACGTAATGGCGTATCTGCACCCTCCTCACTTCTTATTTAGAGAAATTTTTAACTATGTATTTAAGTATTTGACTATGTATCTACTTATGTTAGTTTATTCGCAAGTCAATACAACTTGATAGCATTATTTTAGCGTAAACAGTAAGCCCGTTTGCCTCATTCAGTTTATTGGTGGTAGAGGTGACTAATTTGTTTGTTTTGGATTTTTTATCATTACTGTTCCAAAGTCCAGTGAGTCATAGGAGCAATGAACAGGGTGAGCACTTGAGAAATAGGAGGAAAAATGATAAGGGCACGGTTTAGCTGGTGTGGCGTGGTGCTCAGGGTGAATGTGGCAACGTCGCTCGGCTTTTCCAGTACCAAATAGCCGCTAATCCGTGTCATTCTAACCAAGGCTGGTATACGAAAAATTGATGAAATTACGTTCTCAACGTTTATGTGTTATAACATTGGGATATCAAAGGAATACAACGTAATTAAGATGCCGAAAAAAATGCTTCTGATACGAATGATTACAGTAATTGTAATACAGCAATACAGGTATTGAAATATATAAAGAACGTATTGAACATATTTATTTATATTGTGTTAAAGTTTGGTTTTGATTGGCTGACGGGTTGTCGAGAAACAAATTTTTTAGAGTCAGCGTAATTGTTGAACACTAAAAAAAGTTACTTTTTGAATTCAGACCGTAATAAAAATACAAATTTTTAACTAAACATTTTTAATGCGTTGGAACTAACGTAGAGATAACGAGAATAAAATGATATAATTGAGTTTTCTGTAGATCCTTTGGTTACTTCAAAAACACACTTCTAACACGAGTGTACATAATATTTTGGTCGACAGTACATGCCGTCTTTATACCACCTTCCTCTCCTCTCCCTAAATACTACTACTAGGAGCGTCGGGCTCATATTCAGAGCGCTGCGGAGAATTGTCAATATCCCCAATATTGCCGTCGTGAACAGAAGCATCGACCTCTCGGATGAATATTCTACTCAACACTTTAGGCCCTACAGGCGGTAACGCTGGTAGTGACAGTTTACCCCAGCCATCAACTACCTGAGAGGGGAAACCTTCAACTACAAAGAGGCGGAGGGAATCAAAGCTTACAGGTCCCTCACTCATCCCTTTTTCCTTAATTTTTGTGTTCCTAGCCTTGTCATATTTTTACACACCTTGGAGCGCATTAAAATAACTTACACGCATATCTGCATGCACAGAAAAATATATACACTAACGCAGTTCATCATCCGTTTGTTCGCCACAATTGAAATTAGAGCAGGTGTTCATTTACAAAAATGGCATAAAATACATTTTTTTACCTAATGAGAAACAGTGCGCAGAATCCCATTTACCTCTCCAAAGCTGAGTATTAGGCCTTGGAAAATAATTATTACGCAGAGAGAGGCTTTAATTAACAGGAAAAAGACTATTTTCGAGAGAAATTTTTTTATTTCATCTTTCAACTGTTTTTGCGCTGCTTTCTCGCTTCCAACATTAATCCATTAAACAAGAGTAAAAATGACGCAGTATTTGGGATATAATTTTCGATCAGGCTTGGCCTGCGGGTAAAAATTGGGCTCCCGAGCCCTCATACTAAATGTGCGTTGAATGTTAGAAGCTGAGTGCTGTTTGCCACCAGACCTTGGAGAGAAGAAATGGAAAAGATTAACTTCATTCGACATCTGGTACCAATGGTCCATCTTGATGATATACCAGCCCAACTTGTTGGAGTCAACAGATACACGTAGCAAACACCTGCTCGCTCAAGTTTAGAGCGATATATAGCGAAAATATATACGAAAGATGCGAGGTACGGATCCAAAAAGTTCCGAAGAAACGCAATTCGGCTAAGTTCTGACGCTGTCTCATAACTTTGTGTGGCAACGCTTCGATTTTCAGACCAACACACAACGGTATACGCCTGTCGGAGGAGGAGTAGGCTTTATCGCGATAGAGTAAGCCAAGAGGAATGAGAGTCTCATTTGTGTGCAACGTTTAAAAAATACTATTACTGAGGATACATCTAAGACTCGAAAAAATTGAGTATGGGAAATTCAAACGATGGCCCCGAATTCGAAAATTAGTTTACCAAATATCATCATCTTCGGTCAAAAATCCTAAGATTGGTTTGTCGCAGCCCTCCACTCGATTCTCCTATCGGCCAACCTCTTCATATTGACGTGATTCTTCTCTTTTACATCCTTCACAAATTACATACATGTTCCATACATCTCATAAGAGGCCTGCCTTTTCCATTCTTCCCGTTCACTTTTCCCTCGACGATTGTCTTAATCAAGCCATCCTGTCTTAAGATATGGCCGATTAAGTTGTCCCGTCTTTTTTTCTCGCTTCGCTGCCATTTACGTAGTAGCATACACCAACATACTCTCAGTAATTACTTCTATCGCGCCCAAAGGGACACAAATGCCGCTCCATTCACATATAACAACAGATTTTTTCCACAATAGCTACAATTATCCGTTGATGTACCAAAACAAAGGAATATCATATCACGCATGTAAAGCAAGTTCTCCATTTACAACATAAATATAAAGTTTCTTGCAAAAAGAAACTTTATTTGATGTAAAAAATCTGTTTGTGCTCTGGCTACGTGCATTATTCCCATAAAACTTTTGTAATTATTAGTGTAATGACAAAAACAATTGTTCAGAACATGTAAATAGCAAATATGGCACTAAGCAGAGCACATTTTTTTATCAAGTAAGAATAATATTTAAAAAAGGAGTTAACCTCCATTTTACGGATAAATTCTCTTTCTGAGCAGGTCGATATAGTAAAACAAGTGATATGGTAAAGTAATAAAATAATTCACTTTTTATGGCCAAAACTCAATAATATCTGCGCTTTAACTGGCCAAATTTGTTTGCAGACCAGGGTGTAATATAATTTCCCATTAAAATAAATATTGCGTGTGAAACTATTGTGTGCCCAGATGTACGAGATATGTTGCTGTACATCTCCAATGGCTTAATAAATCTCTCAATCGGAAAGGTTTCCAATGGTAATTTCATGAGGTTGATGAAACATTCATGGCTACGTTTATTTTTTCCAGGAGAGATATATGTAGTCAGATACAAAGAGTATGGCTACCTACGCCACCAATGAATGATTCCATACACACCATTTAAATCGATTGGCGGGAATACGGACGAGATCCCAGGAAATGAGTCATTCAACGAATGGCTACATCACCACACAAACAGCAACATAGGTAGAAATAAAATCTGGAACTTTCCAGGCGTATTAGCTACATGAAGATTTCTTGGGTCCACAAGGAACCTATTTTCCCTCAAGAAGATGCTCGAGTAAAGTGTCGAAACGTCGGCTAGAATGGACAGAATGCTGATTCGGCGAAAGACCGGAAAGAACTTCATGCAACTGTTTACATATGTTACAAAACATACCTAATGGTGCTGAACATAATAATAATAATAGTGTGTTTCCCCAACCGCAAGGTCAGTGTAGGATACCACCGGCCAAGGCTCTATCTCCTACAAAGGCAGATGAACCTGCTACTGCCGGGGCTTCCGCCGATTTTTCTGTGAAGGGAGACGAGCCGAAGGCCGATTCTGATCTACTAAAACGGTTGGAAAGCACGATAAACTACGATGAGACGACTACCAGGCTACGAAATATTTATCATAAAATTTCTCGACGGGACCAACAGCACACTAATATATCCTCGATTTTGGCATACCACAGTGGCTCGAAGATCGTTGTGGTTGGAGAGAATAGAGCTAACCAAGTACTAAGCCCAAAAGCGTATGAATTCCACGCATCACGGTTAAATGAGAGGAATTTATCTTTCCGTGTAGCGCCTGCAATGTCTCATAAAGGCCTACTCATATACTACTCAGAACATCTTTTAGGTTGAGTTTATCTGGAAATGTCCTAAGACATATCTTCCATAAACCATTAGCAGTATTTAAGTAATTACTGGAATAACTATTCGTTCGTCAAAATCATCGGGGTAATGATTAGACAAGTGCATAAAATTATTTCTAACATTCTTCCACTTTTCAGGGGGTTCCCCTACTCCACACACTCCCTATTTCCAAACACCGTATTAAGATTTGCTGTTTATTAACACTGAACAGGAACAAAATGGAAAGCTGTAGAAAACCAATCCTAGGATTGAAATACTGATGATGATGATTATGACATCATGCATGCGCTGAGCCACAATGCTAAAATAACTACAAAATAACTACTGAAATCACTACAATACTGAATGTCCATTCAGTGGTTAGGTGCTTTGAATGTTTAATTTAATGGTGTAATTTATGAATACATGAATAACTTTTTTTGTAGTTTATGATTACAATGTAGCTAATACTACCTTTTACCTATATATTTTGTACTCATTTATTTGAAATGCATCATGTTTCAATTAATTAAAAGTGTATTGTGCTTTGATTACTGTTTCAAAGGAGTGGTACTTCTAGAATAATAAATATCATTGTCATTACCATATGTTTTATTTGTCATGCATGCCTTTCTGATTCGTATTGATAATTTCCACGAGTTAAGTACGTCTAAGCGGGCTGTTGAACAGAACGAGGGGTTCTGACACGTAATGAAACAAATACACTCGGACATGAGGGAATATAAAGGAAAATACTGAATAAACCAAAATGTATTTAACCTATAGTTATTCTAATACCGTATTTGCGGTAAAGCACTACTACAGCGTTCAACGCAAAGGTCAAGTCTTATTGGTAAGGTCTGAGCTCACCACGTAATGTAAGTACTAAGGACAAAGAGAAGTGAAATACACACATCAAGGCGGGGATGGAAGTTACTTTCTCTGGGCCAACTTTGGTCTTCCAGGAGGAACAGGTAGAAAGGTAATCACTTAGGATCACCAGGATGTTCAGGGAGTCAATTCCTGTATTCGAACCCGGGACCATTCAGTAGCCCAGCGCTCTAGCCTTATGGCTCGCATCCCATTATAATTTATACTAGGGATGGGTCGGTTCGGTTCTTCGGTTCTCGGTTCCACCGGTTCTTGAGCTTAGAACCGGAACCGGAACCGAGGCCAAAAATAATCGGTACCGAAATAATTGGCGCGAAAACCAGTTTGAAACCTACTCACACTCTGAAAGTGGAGACTTCACATTAAAACCTGGTGAAATAGTGTACTTAGATGCTTCAAAGTCGCGAATTATTCTAATTCAGTCTCTGTAAATGATTATTGACTACCTTATCTTACCATTGAGCAATGCAAAGTAAGTGGTAAATTAAGAACCGGAACCGAAAAAAAGTGGAACCGACCCATCCCTAATTTATACCCAAAGCATTACATATCATTAACCCACACCCAAGTATTCCCCATACTTAGTCCAAGCTGAAAACTAATAAGGCAGCTCTCCAGGGAATGATATACATTTTAAGTGCCATTAATAAGATGTCTCGATCAGTCACTAAGGCAGACATTTATGGTTATTGGGAATCGGGCTGGTTAGTAACAAAGAGTATTTAGACTTTACATTCCGAGGGCTCGGGTTAGAACCCCGAAGATAATTCAGCTGCACATAGGTTCCTTCTTGAGCGCGACGTGGAGAGCAATCATGCTCAGGGCTAGGTCAGTCGGATGGGAAGTTAAACCGTGGAAACTAAGGCGCCTTTCGTTCTAGAGCCAACCGAAACCACCATCACATTTTTTAACCCCATAAATTCTTCCCTCTTCCAAAATACTGACTTTTTGGTCCATAACAACCTAATTTGTCAGTCGTCTCACCTAACAAAAGAAACACTGCTCATACATTAGTCAGACCTGTAGAATTTTAAAAGTACTAATCCAAAAACAACTAAGGACTATTGGAAATCAAAATTTCTAGTCTACAATATTAGAACACTATTAGACAGGTGTAATCCACATTTTCAACTTGTACGGAGCGAAACTAATTTCAATAGGGGCCAGCTAGTTCCTAAGATTTATAAGAAAGGCTACATAAAGAGCAAGAAGACTTATTAACATCAACCGAGAAGACTCTCAACCGACCGAGACCGAGAAGGTTATACTCTCAACAAAAAATTGAAACGGATTTTTCAAATTTGCATCATCCTAAGACGTAAGACGCGAGGTAAACGAAGCATAGACACTTCAGCAGACCGAAGGAAGCAAGGCAGAAGCGCTGGCGAAATATAGCCATAAAATAAACAAACGCGGAACGAAACCCGAAAAAACAAATACTTTAGCACGACTAATTATTTATCTCTTCCATGAAGTTCCGCGGAAGTCCTCACATAGCTCACAATATTGGTCAAGAATTCATTGCGCTAAGAAATAAAAAAATGAATGAATGTATAAATGAAAAATACAGGCAAGTATATCGTCTCTGTTGTAATCGAATTAAACACGATGGAATTAATCCACTCAGGAATGAAGTCGCAAAAAACAGGTTATCGCTTTTTAAGAAGCTACCTCTCGGTAGCTCGAAGAGCTCATTCAAGATATGATAAACCAAAAACCACTGGCATATGCTCCTCGAGGCTAAAAAACTTTCGGGAAACCGTCGGGTGACATCGTCCAAGGATATAAGAGTCCATTCCGAAAAGGAGAGAGGGACAAACCCTGAGGAAACGTCGTGCAGTAAATATTGAACACCCTTAGGAAGGGGTCTGTATCCCTTAAAAAAAAAATAAATTCGGGGTCGGCGAGCTGGAAAGGGAGAGCACCAATTCCTTACTCGGATCCTGTCGCCCTACCCTGTGCAGCCAGTCTGTCCGTAACGCAGGGAAGGGGCAAAAGGGTCCCAAATGAAAAGGGCGGAACCCCAAAAACCCCCTTCTCACACTCATATTTTTTATTTCGGGAAGTCATAAATTCCAAAAAAAAAGAACCCATGGCCAACCCCCTTCCGGACTGACGTAATTTATGCGTCATGAGTGCAATATTCCGTTATTATTTTTTTATTTTCATTTTATCGATCACACACAGTGTGCGCCAGTCGTTTCTCTTTTCTTTTGGTGGAAAAAAGTTTTTTTTTTTAAACACTACCATTATTGATATTTCAACGGGACAAGGATAAAAAAGTGACATTCACTCCCATATCCAACAGCAATACCTACACATATAAGCATACACATTATATAGATATATATGAGGAGAAAAATGGTGACAAAATTTTTTTCCCGCTTTTGCCCGGGAGAACTGACGTTAATGGATGCTTGTAATATCGATCGTCTTTTTTTGGCGCGCGAGAAACGGGGCAAGGATTTCATTTCAGAGCCTTCCCGGCCTGCCATTGAGGTGAGGTTTTATGGGCGTCTCGATCGCTCCAATGAAAAAAAAAGAAAACGACGAAAAAAAGAGTAACGCATGGCGGAGACACGACTGACTTCTTCACACGTGCTTATGAAATACGAAGAAACACGCGCCCTCGCCAAAGTTCGGATGGATTATTAAAAAAGAACAAGAATAAAGAAATAGGTTTGCGCCCGTCAAAATTACAGCGGGAAAAAGGGGAATGATATATATATATGCATCTTGCCTGGAAATCGTCCAAACGCCAGTCAACCAGAAGCCACCAAAATCTATGGACTCAAAAACGGATTCAATCGATTCTGGTACGTCCACGAACTGAATTCTACGGGAATAAAATAATTCTCAGGTTCAAGTGTCGAGATTTTCCGGGAGGCAAAAATAATACCTTTCACGGACAATTTCAACGCTCTCGTGATCGTTTCATACAAGAGCGAAGATATTGAAAGCCGGTCTGTGATGCATTGACATGTTAAACCAACGATCGCGCGTTTGAAGCCCTTCACTGTCTTTGATGCTGCGTTAGTACAAGATCTTAAGTTACACGATGCAATTTTAGCCGTTGTTGCACTAAAAAACCTATATGTACCACTGATACTGCAATGTTACTTGAAGAGTATCATACAAACTAAACAGAAAAAGGGAATTGGGTTTGGTGTGTATTGCCCTCCCATCCCGAGGGTCCGGGTTCGAACACCAGCAGTGGTAGAGATTTTTCTTGTCCACCCACTTAAGCATTGTGTGAGGAGCGCTTTTGGTTCAATACTTCGTCCGTTGTTAGGGACGTTAAACTGTGGACCCCTTGGCGTCTTTCGTTAACAGCGCCGGGTTTCTCTACACTCTTCCTCCGCTTCCTGAAAAATTTCTAGCACTTCCCAATTACTCACCTACCGGAGGTTCCACCGAATTTTGAAGTAAATGTCATTTTTATGAAAATTTCAGGACCCATAATTTTTTGGCCCTTCTATCGATTGAAAAAAACATTGACCCTTTCCATCATATATTTTAAGAAGAAAGACGTTGAAAATCAGCTATTTTATACGTGGTCATATGGCAGAGCATGGCTGTTGCAGTATAATTTGCTGATTAATTATGTAAAGTTAAATGCCATTTTGACGAAAAACTAATATAAGATGCGCAATTTTGTGAAGTATTTAACACTAAAAAAAAAATGTTGGCCTTACCCAACTTGTTTAATTTATATTAATAAATTTATGCTCGAAAAAAGCAGAAAACACTTGCCTACATGAAAGTACCGTTACATAATGTTGTTAACATTAGCAACGGTACTTTTGACGGAACGTTCTTACGAGCCTATTTACTCACTCAATTTAAGACTATACCTTATCAAGGTTCCTCATCTTGTTTACGTAATTTAAGCGCTCATTGGTTATTGACCTGGTGTTATTTATACCTTTTGGTTATCTAAATGGTAGCAGCAGTAGTCACGACATTGTTGCCAAATATCTTTTTGAAATATCATTATTAATAAAATTCAAAACAAAGAGATGCAAGGGAATAGGTTAAAACTAGGGATGGGTCGGTTCGGTTCTTCGGTTCTCGGTTCCACCGGTTCTTGAGCTTAGAACCGGAACCGGAACCGAGGCCAAAAATAATCGGTACCGAAATAATTGGCGCGAAAACCAGTTTGAAACCTACTCACACTCTGAAAGTGGAGGCTTCACATTAAAACCTGGTGAAATAGTGTGCTTAGATGCTTCAAAGTCGCGAATTATTCTAATTCAGTCTCGGAAATGATTATTTATTACCTTATCTTACCATTGAGCAATGCAAAGTAAGTGGTAAATGAAGAACCGGAACCGAGAATCGGAACCGAGAACCGAAGTTAAGAATCGAACCGGAACCGGAACCGAAAAAAAGTGGAACCGACCCATCCCTAGTTAAAACTAAATAAGAAAATATTTAATCCATATTAGAATACGTTATAGCAGGAATGAGCACATATTCTCACTTTGGGTAATTAAACATGGCAATAACACGTCAGTCATTTTCCGAAGTCAAAATGAATTAAAAGAGCTTGTAAATATTTGAATGCTACTACAACGTGTTGTATAATATCATACTCCTACAATTATGGTTATCAGACTAAATTTAAATTTATATGCAAGTATTTTTCTGGATCGGAATTCATTCATTAAATAACATAGCTCTTTTACGGGATTTTGACACGTGGAATCATAGTGGAACCTCCTTAAAAGGCGTAAATTACGCTATTACTATGTCGGTCTCTTCCCCCGAATATGTAATAGGTAATAAGAAAAGCGATACCACACCATCGTAACTTCTTACAGAGGTTAATAGTCATGATTTCTTCAACGGCAGGAATTTACTAAGGATTCTAACCACAGCGTTGGTCAGATTGTTAATGGACTCACCAATTTCTAGGTCGAGCAGCGTTTCCAAATGCACAGACACAAGGTAGTAAGAGAGCCAGTTACTATCCTAGTGATTTCCAAACATTACAACAATTCCAAGAGTTGCCTTCTTAGCAACTTTGAAGCTAACTTTAGCAACTTTTAACAACTGTTGGCAACCTTTTTTTAAGAGCTAGCAACTTCCTGGGAGTCCTCGCTAAATTTAGCTACTTGTCATCACAGAACTTTTAGAATGTTATTACACCTTGTAAAACTCATCAAACAAGCTATAAAAGCGCATAGAGTGGCCTAATTATCACTTGTTAATATGTACTCTATTATAGGAGAAAAGTTTATTCTAATAATAAAGGCAGTTATTAGGAACGAAATTTTAATGGTAAGGTAAATTAACTTTAAACTGACAAGCAAATATGTTATATTGAATTGGAGTATGAGCAGTTAAATGTTTATTGCACAGTTAGCTCCTCGCTCGGAGATAAGGCATTATTTAAACTGCATTAGATTATTACCGTGTGTGTAATTAGAGTAGTATAACATTAACTTTCTTATATCTAAACAACTTCCTAGCAACTTTCTGGTAACTTTGAAGGTTGACTACGCAACAAAAAATAATCTAGAAATGCCAACTTTGTCTCCAAGATAAAAGAGATACGGCATACGAAATTCGCAGCTTTAGTTTACCAGGACATATCCAGAAAATTCTTCAACTTTTGAACCAGAAACCTCTAGCTTCCGTGCTGTCTTATTGTGTGAATACATTCGTATGTAATACGGCATCAGGTGATCAGGTCAAATCAGGTGATAGTTATTTACTTATAATAAAAGGAACTTTAAGAGTTTGAGATGGAATTACCAAAGATTTCCATTGATTATAGTAGGTCATGTGTTTACGCCAAACCGTTGCGCACATATTATTTATCGAAAATTATTTCTGCGACGAGATTATCGCCAAAGAGGAATAGTTCAAAATGGTATCATCAACCATCGTTTCCATTCATGCATCATGCAATAGAAGGTAGTGGCGATTGAAAAGAGGGTGTACTTGAGATATTACGAATGTCGCTAATACGGCAGTAGTGAGATCGTAATTAAGGATGCAAATGGTGGAGTGAAACCCGGTATTGGCCAATTCTTTACGAGATGCGCCAACGGTTATACTGCTTCACGTCACATCCGAAGGACAAAGTAAAAAAAAAAATTTTTTTAAGCACACAGTCAACATTTCCCGAATTTGGATCTAGCATCCCCTCCAACATCTGGTATGAAACGACCAGGCCATTATATTGGCCGTAACAGTCCAAATCTCCCAGATACTTAGAACGATTACGTCTTGTGAAGAAGTTTAAAATATATTACAACCTCTAGATACTACGGTGGGTTAGATCATAAAGAAAATAATCACAAAGAAGTAGACCTGAGGGGTTAAAAAAAACATTTGTTACGCCTTTGAGGTCATTTTTAAAAAAGGTGATTAAGGTCTGGTCTACCATAGTAAGTTGGAGTTGGAAAAAATATTTTTAACGCCATCAATAAATATGTTATCCTGAAATGTATTTGAGAGATTAACTCTAAATTTCAACCTGCGATCTGACAATGATTCCCATCTTAATTCATTACTGATTAATTCGATATTACAGGGGGCATATTTAGAATGGGCAATGCAAAAATTTGCAATGGACAAATTTTATGATAATGGAATGGATAATTTTAGGATGGTTTTTTTTGCCTGTCTGTCTGCTGAAAGCACGTGTTTAATTGTATTTAAGCATCTTTTCATTTAGTGTTAAAATTACTTCAATATTGTGCGTGTCCAACATGATATTACTCTGAGCCTGGATTCTGTTTAACACGTGATGCCGAAGTGTGATCCCTTGGTGAATTTAAATGAGTTAAACTTATGGATAAACACAAGGAGGTTTAAGATATACTGGAGGCATCGCAGCTGATTTGAGAAGCGGCCGCGGCCATCTTGGTAGGTACGGACATTAGGGCTAAACACATCAACATCCACATAATACCCTGCATGCCACCATAAAGGTGTGTGTCAGGGGATGAATTCAAACCAAACATGCATTACATATCATGCATAAAAAGGATTAGTAATAATATTCTAGTCTAAACTTCAAAATTTTAAAAAGATAAAAATGGGAAAGCAAGCATGTAAAAACATGCTGTTAGTTGGGTTATCTTGAAGTCCTTATACCAAAATTAACTACCGATGCTATCCATTGATGCACTCGTCTTTAAGCTATTGGAAATGTTTACAGCCATTCATATCCCTAATTGCACGAGGAAAAATGGACATTTTGAATCTGTCAGTTCGGAAAACAATTTCTCTAATTTTATGATTATGGTCTAGTCTACCATACTAAGTTGGAGTTCGCAAAATATTTTGTACGTCATCAATGAAAATGTTATCTTGAAATGTATTCAAGAGATTAACTCTTCATTTCAACGTACGGTCTGACAATGATTCCCACTTAAGTTCATCTAATAGAGTGGTTACGCCAGTTTAGTTATGGTACCGTCCCTTTACAAATCTTACCGATCTTCGCTGCACACGTTCAAGTTTTATTTAAGCCTATTTCGTAAGGATCCCATATACTGGCAACGTATTCCAAATGATGTCTAACAAGGGAAACCTTACTTGCGGTACTTAAGGGTTATAGAAAAAATTAGCGGAAAATTAAGGTAAGTAACTACTTATGGAAAAATTAACCTTACGTCCCTGGGGCGTTTATAATAAAAATTAGCGTGGATTGGACGCCATCTATCCCTCTTTTCAGAACTAATCCCGAATGATGAGCGTTTAGCATATTCTTCAGTGTTCACTGTCTGAAAGGTTTTTGGAATATCTTGTTATATATGCAAGAAAACTGCCGTACAGTCTAAAGAAAAAGGAAGTAGACATCTTGTTCAAATTTTTCATCTCGCGATGTTTTCCTATATGAATAGTTATTTGATTTTATTGTATTTCGGTGAGATTTTATAAGGTAGGTAACTAATGACTAGAAAATCCTTGTTTGCCATTGTTGACATTGGTTAGATAGTGAACATTTCGTTAGGAAGAATTAAACGCGTTTTTCACGAATTAACTACTGTTTAAACTAAACAATCTGGTAACTTAATAAACGGCATGGAATACGTAAGTAACTCGACAGACAAAAATTAATTTTGAGCTCCTGTTTACGCTCGCTACAGATTTCCTTTGCGTCATATTTCGTCAGTCAACTGTTCTGGACTCGCGAGTCGTGTATGTTTATTGTGTCCACTAGAGAAAAAGTTCCCATCTCACGTTTCACGTAAATATCTCACGTCACCCGTTTAAGTTGATTGTGTCCAAGCCCATACACACACATTCGCGGTTTCTTGAAGGGAAATATGTATTTATATTCACGTGCAGGTGACTTTTGAGTTTCCTAGTTTAGAGTCCAAATTGCGCCGCAACGGTAACGTCATTTGTGGCACAGACGCCAAACTAAGCTAAAAGAAATGAGCATTAATGCATGAGGCAGAGCCAGAAAGCCGACAGGCCGATGGTTTCAGAGATACACGTTAGCATACATTAATCATACTGAGATGACTGGGCAGATACTGTAATATGCGCATTCTAAAACGGTCTCCATTAGTGACCGTCCAAAAAAGGGATAAGTGATGCGAGTCTCGCTTCATTTCTTTCCGAGCTCAGGATAATTCACATATAAGAGCGCTTTTATCTCCCAGCTTTTAGCTCCTTTCAACCGAAATGCAGAATAGATTTGTGAGGTAAAATGGCGTCTTACGTCCTCTGATTACCCCACGATTAAAATTGAACGATTGTGACAATGAAACAGCTGTCGTCGCGCGAAAGTCGCAATGGCGGGCAAAATGATAAAATTCGTCATTTACCTCCAAAGTTATATGAGAAGGTTAACAACGACGATTCGTTCTGCATTCACATTCATTAGCCGAAACGGGATATCTCATAGGTTCCTAAAGAAAATCGGTTGATGCGTTTTGGATTAAATCTATGCCACGGTCGGTACTCGATCCCGGGCCCTCGGAATGTTATACCAGTGATATTATAATGACACAAACAGGATGACGGGCTTAATTTTTTCGCGGTTGATCCCTCCATTGAAGTAAATAGGAAAACACCTTTATTTATCGTTTAATTCCTTGATAACTTTCCAAAATCAAATTTCTCTCCACAAATTTCGATTCAAACCCGTTGAAAAAGGTAGCATATCGATGCAACAGTGGTCGATACAGGGACGAGATGTCGCATTCGATGTGCACACGCTATAGATATCGATCCCTCCACTTGCACCGTACTCAGACGATACGGGATGCGCGTTTTTTAATCCGATATTTTCCATCATCACGCCAACTTTCCAATTAAGTTTCCATGATCACAATGCACGTCGCTTTTTCGAAAATTGTATTTCGGGAACGATAGAAACAAAGCGCTTCGCCCTTTTAGCGGGAAAAAAGAATGCAGGAGTCCTCGGAGAACAAAGGAACTCATGTTTGTATTCATAGAGTCCGGTCGAGCACACAATATTCGGTCGGTTTGACAAAAATAAAAAGCTATTGTTCCCTTTAGAGCGGTCCCGAGTGAAAATCCATTAAGTGACGTAATGAAAAAGTCTGTTCGATTGTGTTAACAAAAACAAAACTCGATGGAAAACGAGCTAGAGATGCTTTAAATGCTCTTTTTTTTCCAAACAAGTACATCGTTCGAGAGCAGGAAAAAGGGATTGAACGCAATAATGCGCTGCTCGCTTTAGCCAATCCGCGCTGCACCCATTGTTTATTTCCGAAACTCCGTTGCCAACCGCCGTCATCCAGACCAGCAGCTTCAACAACGGATAAACGATAACCACGGAACACAAACGATGCATTATTTAAAAGTCAGTCATTCATGTTTAATAATGAAACAAGATGCCTGAATTCTTAAGCCGTAGGCGAAGGGGAAGTTATGCCGGTGTGAACACTGTGACATCGATTGCCACTAGATAAAATTGCAATGAAATTAGTAGTGCAACGCAAAATTAGGTGTATATATATATTGGAGCGTGCTAATATCTCCAGCATCAATAACTTTTCCATTCACACGTTTACATACGTAATTTATTTCTAAGGCATAAATGCTATATCAGTAAATCAGTGCAGCCATCAATGAACGAGCATGTGACACTCAGCTAAAATCAAAAGTCAAAAAAAGTTTATTCACTCTTAGGTAAAAAGTTGGGTGCAAATCGTCACAAACTTCCATTTCATGTTAAGTGGTTAAATGAAAGCCATATTCAGATAAATCCTAGCTGTCTAATTATTCCACTTAAAAAGGTATTTTATAGCACATTAGAACCCAATTATAAGGGTCAATGAAGTTATTATCTAACGTCGCTCTTAATAAATTGAACCAGGAAAACCAGTTGAAAACAAACTCAAAACTATTATTAATTTATCGCTAGCCATTTACACGTGTTTTCATTTCTAAACGTTTCAGTCGACAGTTTATTGTAGTCATTTATACAACCATGCTTAAGGATGATTGCGAGCGTAACCATGTTACCGCGTTACAGAATTGCACTTCTGCGATTTAACGACAATGAGTTCCCCGCTGATATCTTCGGTTAAAGAGCGCGGAAAAGTTAAAAGCGTACGTTCCTAAGCTCGTTCAGCGTGAAGGGCTCATCAGTGAAACGTCCTTAAAAACCATTTCCGAATCACGCGGGTTCGATTCTCACACCTCCCCGCTAAACGCGACAAAATCACTACCCGTTTTCACGCGGTTTTAGGCCAGTGCTCTCTCGATTTTACGCTATTAGGAGCGTTGAAGCTGATTAAAAGGCTCTGAGATAGCCCTCGCTGACCATTAAAACCCCGAATGCTCTTATATCTCGCGTCCTCCTGAGGCTCCAGTCTACTGTAAGTTTATTTCATTTTCTCACCCCCATCCTCCTTTGTGACGTCACACAACCCCCCCCCCCCCACCCTCCCGTTCCCCTGCTATAGCCATTAGGCCGTGATGAATGAAGATAGGACAGGGGGGGCGATTTTCCCAAGGGAAGTCATTTACGACGGATAAAAGAATCCATTTTCTGAATGATACTTACGCAAAGGGGAACTCCTCCGGATACTATATATCTTTTTTTCGGAGCCACAAGGGAATTGCTTCCAGGGTCCAAAGGGGCGGCGGCTCTTCACTTTTTCCATGCTTTGGGCTAGGACGTTAGGGGGGTCAAGATATTTAAGGGGAAATATTCGGGATGCGTTTCACGCCCACTTCCGGACCGAAAGTGCTTTCCGGAGAAAATTGAAATAAAGAAAACCACTGGAAAAATGATTACTATGGGATTAAAGCGAACTTAAGAAACGGGATAAATTTGAGCCCCAAAATTTCAAGCGCGCAATAGAAAAATTAATGCAGATAGAGCGAAAGAATATTAGTTTTAATGAGTTTTTCCAGGATTAAGGACTCATACATAATATCGGCGGGGAACTCGTTGTCGTTAAATCGCAGAAGTGCGATTCTGGAACTCGGTACCATGGTTATTCCCACAATCATCCTTAAGCATGGTTGTATAAATGACTACAATAAACTGTGGACTGGAACGTTTAGAAATGATGGCTTATATGAAAATTCAAGCATCGGAGAGGCTTATGAAATCATTAAATTTAAAATACTACCTGCACGAGTTAAATTTCATAATTGACCAAGTTTTAGCGTCAATGACACAAAGTTTTATGGTAAAATTTTGCCAGAATCTCATGGCTACATATAAAAACCACAATTAGAAACACTATCTATATTCTCCACCACGAGATGTTGAGGCTTTTGTGGTAACAATTATGGATTGGACTGCTTCGCGAGCAAAAATTCCGTCAGCCATTTCGGAAAAACATGGTCGTCACCTACGAAATACGATATTAATCCGTCCTAATACATCGATGCATCAATGTTCTTAATTCGCAAGGGAATCGGCATTGTTGGGCCTTGGGAATGACGGTGCTTTGACGTCAAGTTATCGGAAACTCCCAATTTCGCCTTGCTAACAATCGGATTTATCGGCTCCTCACGTCACCGCTCCATCATTGTCTACGTTAGAGATTTTCGATTTTTTTCTGAGTGAGGCCCCAGCACTAGCCATGTTCCAATAAGCATCGATAATGGCTAAATTCCATGGTGACGAAAACATCGATTAGATGTGATGAAAACCGAAGTCATTAGTTTTAACTCTAACAGGGAGGTATATTAAACACGGTTAGAGTTAACGATACGACAGCCGAGTAACTTTTCCTCTAGAACTGTAAGGTATAAAGAGAATGCGGCTAGATTTTGAGTTGTTGTAAAAATAATAAGATAGTTTCCTATTACTTTTTTATTGCCTTGATCAAAAGTTTATAACCACTGGGGGGCATGTTTTAAGCCGCTAGATTTTAAAACGACGTTAAGTATTTTTCTTCATTAATTAAAATGTAAATTCATTCGACGGCGCAAAAACGCGAGGGAAAACCATTGCATGCCGGTTAATTAGACGTGTGATGTGACACTATTTCCTCTACCTACTAGGTGGTGTTACGGACGGTTCCAAGCAGGCGGTGGTCTCTGTTTAAGCTTATTAACCAGTATCTGAGGTACATTTATTTAGCTAATTTATTATGATTTACTTTTATTTATTTAATTGAAAATTATTTTTTCAGGTTATTCATTAAAAAACTATTAATATTCATTTTACTAAGCGTGTTATTAAGTTGCTCCTTAATCGCGCGACGTTCAAGCCATACCTTATAGTTGCAGAGGACACCACGAGCAGGATACCCTGGAGCTTATAAAACGACTATTACTACCATGTTCAACGGAGGAGACTTCGAATTTTGATAGTTTTCATGGGCTATTTGTAATACATATTCACTAGAGCTGAGGCGAATTTGGTGATTTTCCACCCCTGCCACACACCCTAGAGTTGACTTGAAGGGTAGGTACTCGCAAGGAGTCATCGCGAAAAAGATGTTGAGAAATCTAACGGAATTTTTTTCCCAAACTGGGGGGCTGTGTTTGTAACCGTCGGGATTATGTCTATTAGGTAACCAAGGAGTCACGTGGTATAAACACGAATGCTTCGCAAATTTGGTGTGTTAAAACCGCTGATTACAACCTCAATCTTTGTTTACAATTGTGTTATATCTCAACTGGGGGCTCTTTAGTTGGAATAGATGAGAAAAACTCAAGTGAAAACAATTAATGATGGTGTAACGAACGATTCAGACGCACTAAATTTTGAAACCATTCGTATTTGTATCACGTGACTCCTTGATTAGGTTATTAGACCTATTAGAGATAATCCCTACGGTTTCAAACACAACTCCCCTAAAGATAAAATGCATAAAGTGTCACGTTTTGCTCTTTCATAAGCCCAGGTATACGAGAAAATTAGTTCTAAAGAATTTTGCTACGTATAAATGCTTTGCAATACACGTCTCTTCGTAACAACTGTCGTGGTCTTGGTAATTAAGGAATAGGGCCATATTCTGAATCTCAACTAGTTTTGCTTCTACTGCTTTCGCCCAAAAATCCCTACAACGAGTGAAATTAATGCACGATGCAAATTTGCATAGGTGGTATTACTTCTATACGTGACACTGGGAACTGAGATGAGATTATATGGTTTACCTACATTCAGAATCTCAACTACAGTCTTACTTCTACAGCTTAGATCAGGTAATTACGAGTTCAAAACGGCATACAGATTCCCCTCGATTTGGTTTGAAGCGGTAAACAGAGTGACGCTAAGTAGTGATACTAACTTTGCAGGGTGAATATGCACACCTATTTGACTCGAAGTAGAGATATTAGGACGCTAGCAGTAAAAGCGAGACAGTAGTTGAGATTTTGAATATGGCCCATAGGTTCGAACAATATTTTGAGATCATATGATTACTGGCATTGGTTCGAGCCTCGCCTGTGGCCAGTTTTCCAGGTTGAAAATCTTTTGGGAATACTTTAGAGATTCCCAGTCCACACATAAACAACGTTAACAACAGAATTTTCATTTCCAACCTATAGGTTGTTTTTTCGCTTATCCTTCCGGAAACAAATTGTAGCCGAATACAGAATTCTATCCAGTGCACCAAAAGTTATTTTATAAGCGGGAAGTGTATCATTGGCTAAATTTTACAGATATTGCGCATACGAGGATATTTTAGGGAAAGACGAGGCTCGATTGTACTCGGGTTGGATTGGGGGCCGTTAAAGCAGTCACTAGCTATCTTCACCAGCCTTCATTGAACATATATGCAACTGGACATCCAGCGTTGTTTTCAGTATAGGCGTAGAAGACCAACATCGCGATATAAGATGGATCTAAAATTGTAGCCACAGTATCGACACAAGTTCTTAACGACATCAGTACATTTTCCGAAAGCCATTCAAAACTTAATAAACTCTTTATCATAATTACGGTTCATCAAAAACTAGACACGTGCGGTGTTTTGAGTTGAACATGAGAAAAAAATAACCAATATCAGATCGCAAAAAACGTGTGTGATACGAACAGGAGAAGAGTATTAACGAAACCGCCCTATATGGACCGAACCGGTGTATTAATTACGCCCAGCAACGAGAGAGAAAGATATTCATGCACCGCTGGATTGGACTGTGGTCACAGTTAGTTTATCGGACAGGCAACCGCGCAATTAAATTAAAAACGGACCGTTCCGAATCTACGCCCGACGCGACGGGACGCTAAAAGGGCCCATCGATCCGTTAAACAGAGAAAGGTAATAATTTTAATCACCGCACGCGATATGCGATTTGAACGCCTTAGCGCGGAGCAAAATGCAATATTCTCTAGCTGAATAATCTCTCGCAAAAGCGACGCCGGATAAACGGATTTGCGAAACGATGCGACGGGCTATTCCAAATGAAGACCGGAATGCGACACGCAAAACGGTTACGCTAAAGGCAGGAACATTTACATGCGAAAATATCATCGGAAAACACAAACACACACTTATTTCACAAGGATTAACGCACTTCACGACGCTTAATTTTTTTTATTTTCCTTCTGTTTACTGGTTGCCAAGGAACGGCATCGTTTCGCGAGAAAATATCCTCTTTGTAGCAGCCAAGAGTGAAATTTTATCTGAAATTGCGTCCGAATTTACTTATTAGGTGCCTAAATGCCTAAATCAGGTACCCATTCAGGAGGTAACCAACATCAAAAAGTGATTAAATCCGTTTGGCATCAGTTGTCATTGATTTTAATCATCTCTCATATTATTGCCTTCACCGTAGGGAGCAACGAATGCTTATCCATTTGTTTAAACGAAGGAGGTGAGAAGAGACTTACTTAAGGGAGCCTACGAACGCGCTTGAGAAGAATCGGAAACATGCACTATTTTTTATAACTCTTTGAATCAGAAGTTTAAGAAGAAATGTACTTGGCGAAAATTTTTCTGAAGAACGAAGTTGTGTTATAAAGAGATTACTCATGAAAAATTGTACGTTTACGGCAGCTTCAAAACACGACGTGATCACTTAAACATGTAGTAGTGATACCCCATTATCTCCTAACAGCCTACGCTACGAACAATGCCAGAATGGAAAATAATTAAACCATATTTAAAACAGACACTGTTAAAACTCAATTCCAATTATGTATCAGGTTTCCTCATCACTTCAAGATAAATTGCAAATTTCAGCTCATAGTGTTAGCAAAAATCCGTTTTCAATGACGTTGAGAAATTTAAGTTCTTAGTTTTTGGAGCCATGAAATTTAATTCACTTTCCTTTTAAGGAATAATAAGGTTATTGAGCTAATTTAGGGTATTTTTCATGCTTTTAAATTCTAAAAAGGGTCCTTCGGTACGATGCTTGAAATCTCAAAGTCTAGGTTCAATTTAGTTAAACTTACTAACGCATAATTTTACAGACATTATCGGTAATCGTAAACAAATCATTTTAAATAATGACTATATAATGATTATATGATGACATAATTTTACAGATATTATCGGCAATCATAAACAAATCATTTTAAATAATAACCGATAAATTTCACGATAAATAGCTAAGAAACAGAATGAAATGCGCTCAGCCAAGTTCAGATCATGAGGACAAGGGAACAAATACAACAGATGGGAAGACGCAATCATTTCGAGTGATTCTAAACTAACACGCCGACCGCGGGTGATCACAGCTTGGGTTGGAAGTTGTTTATCCGATGGATAACAACCGTCTGGGTTGGGTCGAATGGACCGGAAGCAAATACTTACCATAGGGGTGAACAGGAGACTGATCCTACGACGGCCGGGGTAACATCTGTGAAGGAAAGAAGAAGAAGCATGATTTAATACCAGAAGCCAGTATGAAGGAATTATGAACATAAAACACATGTTTTGATCATGATAATGATCACAAAATGTCGAGTTTATCGGAAAAAATCACGATGGCAAATATACTCTTAGGATTTTACATACTTCAAAGCTATATTTCGACTTAATGCAGCTGAAATAATGAGATTTATCTCAACAAAATTTAAATCCAAATGAGAAATAAACAATCACTAAAGGCTAAATGGAGTGAGTTAGGGCCCAAAAAGGTATGATTACTATGCTTCAGGGTCTTACGTAATTTCCAATATGATATTTTTTCAGATGTCGTTAGACAAATTTACGAAATCCGACTGCCTATAATAGAATTGATCATGAATACCAAAATCAGGGAATTTGATTGACAAGACAGTGGAAGCGACAATTGATGTTTTCCTTACCTCGTACTATTAGGGATCTGAACAGCTGTGAATATATTCAATGATTTATACACAATTTTCTCAATACGTAGATGCATGTTGGTATATAGGCTTTCAGGTAACACAAATAAGAGAATGTTTATGAGTACTTGTTTTCCCTTTTAAATTGTTATAATTCGACTAAAATATAACTACTAATCCTCTTAAACATGATGGATAGTGCATTAAGGGTAAAGATCCACCTCCTGTCACACACTTTAGACTTTCTAGCAGGTAGATGAAGCTCCAATTCATCAAAATCTTCAGGCGGTCTGTATCATGCAACTACTCACGCCACTGAACCAAGGCTTTTCAATTGACAAATGCAATTTTCTTTAAATAGGATTTTCCCAAATTCTTCTTTTAATGGTTATTTTAAAACGGGATTAAATTGATAGTTCGCACTGTCTAAAATATGACGTAACTACGTATGTCATTAGTATCTTAATAAAAGTTAATAATTCTTTAAAAAAATAAATCACGGTGGACACGGACGTTAGCTGAGACAAGTCATTGAAGAACATGCAAAAGAAAAGGTGTCGCAATACGCCTGTCTTTTGATTGCCATGCCTGTGGCACAGACATACTCTGAGCTCCAACAAAAAATGCCTTGGCGTACCCTGCAATTCTTTTCCCGCCAATCACCCGAAAGACCTGCGCAACGGGAAAAATCTGTAGTTACGCTTGAATTTTTGTGGGTGAACATGACTCACCCGATGGAAAAATTTGAAAGGTAACTCTAACATCACAGGAAGATTATACACGAACGAATATGAGCTTTGATCGATCGAAAAAAAAACCATAAATCGCTAATTATCGCGAGAGAAATAAAAACATATTTTGCGTCAAAAACAAAGCACAGATATGCGTGGTAAAAATGAAATAATGCCATTATCTCCTGGGGCCCATTCCATCACCGCATTAATCTCTTTTCGGTTACATTAGCAAACAATCGGTAAAACTCTGCGCGCTCATTGGCGGCCCGAGGCGATAAAATCAACTAATGACGAATTTGTTTGCTTGCTAAACAATCGGAAATTCGCCCTCACTGATTGGTGGCCCATTGTTATGCACTTAATTTACGAGGAATCAATGAATTTATTTATTTATCAATCATCCGTTAAATTATGCGTGCCGGTTGGCAATGCGTCGCCATAAACAAAACGTGCGAATTATTTATGAGACCACTACGAAGTTCACGATGTAAAGCACATTGGTCAGGGCCTCATTTAACTACACTAATGCATAGAGAATTAAAATTAACCAGTCTAACGGTATTGGAAACAATAACTTGGCACCGTTCGACAACTGATATGACATCGCAGAGGCGGAAGAGTTGGATCAGAGCGATTCATTCAATAAAACCAAGAAAAAAATTATACCTTGATGGCCGTTCACAGATTCACTTAATATCAGGAATTTTCCAGATTTCATTTGCTGTCGAAGGTGCCTAAAATCCTCGACGGGTACAAAAACCAGAGATGGCTAGAGCAAATTCGAAGAAGTCTCTCATAAGAACTCACATAAAAGAATAATAAAATTAATATCATCACTTTGCTCGTTACGAGGAAGATGAAAAGATGAGAGAAACGATTATAACTACGAATTTACAACCTTGCGTTGCACAAGGGCAAACACCATTTGTTCCTTTCGCTGGCACCAACAATGGGGAACATTAGCCTATTTTTTATAACTCTTTGAATGAAAAGCTTACTAACTAAAATGTAAGTACTTGGCGAAAATTTTCGTGAAGAAATAACGTGTGCTACAAGGATAAAACTCTTTAAAAATGGTATGTTTTCGGCAGCTTAAACATACGACATCATCGCATGACGTCACGGTACGGTATCACTGTGGGCGTTGTTTATCTTTTGTACGCGGAGGTAAGTTGTTTAATGAATACTTGGCGAAAACGTAAGTATTTATCTCATTTGTTTACTGCAATTAACTAATATATTTCGATTTTTACTGAAGTATAGCGGATCGTAACTATAATATCGTCCATAAAATGCATAATACATTTCAAGTTCCCTGTAAGTGTTCACCCGCGAATCTATGCTACGAAAAAGCAATCAATACCTATATTTTTAAGAAGAATGTCACCATACGGGAGTCGGATTCTGCTTTTTTAAATCTCTTTTCAATCAATGTTTCAATCAATGACAGCTGAAAACCTCAAACAATATATTCGCTTAATTTTCTTTTAAAATGAACGCCTGTTTCCGTAGTAATATGGAACCTATACCATGAATTTTAACAGCATTTCTTATTCTAATAATATTTCGGTTGGCAGAGAAAATTTTGGCTTATATATTCGAATTTGTGAGAAAATTAGTACACAAGAAACGGATTTCATTCATATTCTCTATAGTTGATGTAACTAAACTAGGTGGCGTAGTCTGGTGCCAAATGAATAGGGACGCCCTCAAAGATGGCAACTACTCCTTAACTGCCAAGCCGTGGCAGATTTCATTAGGAACTAGAAATTAGGCGTTTTCTATTAAATACGGAAGATACCTAAAATCCAGGATGACTACTAAACACACAGGTGTTTAGTAGTCATCCTAAATACACACTCGATGACCACTAAACACACGCACTCGACATTCGTATCGACGATATCTTTCATTAGGATGAATAACGATATCCATTTGGATAGTGGTAAAATATTGGAAAATATGTTTACATTGCTTATTTCTTTTTGTGGCATATTTTCAAAAATTTTACTCTATTTAATATGATTTTGCGCATTACAAAATTAAGCGTGAGAACATCAGTGGTAGTATATAATCCGAGTATTCTCGCGAAATCGAGTGGAAATTGTAGGTACATACTGAAGTAATACATGAGAAATTTTCAGCAAAATAAAATTTTACTTCGACCCTGGTTTCAATGTTGGTACATCATCTTCAGGTGGACGACCAACCAACATGAAGATGATGTATCAACATTTAAACCCGGGTCGAAGTAAAATTTATTTTGTGGTAAATTGCACGTGTATTAATTCATAATCGGTGGTAATTTCTACTATGGATTTCAAGATGTCGTCAATAATAGGTATGTTTGTTGCTTCCTGCGCCGAAGTCAACAATAGACAACAAACTCGACGGCTAATCTGATCACTGAAACAGCTTAGGCTTTAACATTAGGCTTAACTTCGGCTAAACTGATGTCTAACGGATTTGAGCACACATCAAGATTGGATGCCTCTGGGCGAAGGCAGCGTTTAGGTGCCTAACCGGTATATCCAGACTAGAGTTGCCATTTAAGCAACTTTTATGGTAAATTTAGCAGCTTTTAGCAACAGTTGGCAAACTTTTTGCAGCAAATTATGGGGATTGCTAGCTAAATTTAGCTAAAGTAACGGGACTTTTAGAAACAGAAATTGTATTATAACTCGTCGAAAAATGTTTCAAACAAGATACACAATTAAATATGGTGATCAAATCACCTCTTGTTAAAGGTCTAACAGGGTAGAAAAATTCTTTATAAATAGAAAGGCGGTTACTATAAATGAAATTTTAACGAATAACGTTCAATACCTTTAAACAGCATACGTGTCAAACACGTTTCAATTCATTGGTATCTGAGTAATATAACATTTGGATGTAGTCCTCAGTTCCTAAGGGTGAATAAACATGGTTTTTTCACTCACTCAGTTTTTTTCGCTTTGAGGAGGATGAGTGACTTGCTCCTCGAAACGTTACAATGAAAATCCTCACCCGATGCAGAGCCCGACAAAACGACATCAAGTTCACCCATAGAATCCTCCCGGAAAGTCTACGATCCTTCAATTAAATATTTTATGCATTTTTATCTCCTTGATTAGATATTGCCATCTAAACTGAATTTGGAAAAAAAATCATACTTCATCCTGGAGCAAAAATAAATTTTAGAAATTGTAAAACGTCAATGCGCCTGAGCAACATTTCAGCAAATTTCTGGCAACTTCTAAAGTAGGATATAGCAAGATAAACAAGATATTTTCAATTTAATATTATACAAGACAAATGCCTCGATATTAGCCTCTTCGCTCATATTAAAACTCAACGACGCTATTTTATGATCCTCAATTCTAGGAAAAACTAATAAATTGTCCCTTTTCTCTTCTACGATAAAGCGTCCGGACGCATTCGTACGGAAAAAATAACGTCTCAACTTCATAGCGGAGTGAGTATTTGTATATACATTAGGAATATAGTTCCCAAATGGTTCCCATAATGTTTATGATAGGGTCACCCAGCCAAATACTCCTTTGCACACACAGAAAATGAATATAATGCAAGCGGGGCATCCTACACCTGCTCCGAGAATTACAACTGCGCCGGAGAACTTCCATAACACGGATGTGCGCTGTATTTTAGTTCCTTCCAGAGCCGCAGTTCTATAATGGGGCCATCCCTATTTTATGCCCTCTCCTCTACGGAAAAAGGAAGGAGGCATTGCTGGAAATGATGCTTCAAGAAGGAAGGCGAAAGAAATACCCTCAGTGAGCATAGGGGATAACGACTAAAAAGGCCGTTTTGTGCTGCAGCTGGAGGGTGATTATGGCCAACCTAGCGAGAAAAAAATGTTTAGATTTGCAGAAATGTGGGGGACCATTATACGAAAAGGAGATGGTTAGGGGGGTAGTAAGAGGCCAGAAAGCAATAGCATTCATTCCTTAGCGAAATGATACTGCTTTAAAAAATTCATTTACTTCAGGTTTCATGGAAGGTAACTGCATAGTTTGCAAACTATTGCATACTTTAGTTTCGTTGGAATATTGCTTTCGAGATGAAAAAAATCTCATTGAACAGTCACTGTCAGGTACGATGATATGTTGATACGGGCCCCAATTTATCCGAAGAGAGAAATAAATTTTTCCCATAATAACCACTATTGTGAGGCTTTTTAAACTCTCTCCGAATTTCCTGCTTCCCTTTTTCCGGCAAACAGCATTTTCGACACTTGGCGACATTGGGCCTTATTTCTTAAGGGCTAATCATTGTCGAGCCTCGACAATGACTGTGTTTTGACGCCATGCCTCGATAAATCGAGTTTTTAATTGGATTCAAAGAGGCTTTGAAGCCAATTACTGGAAAATTTCGAGTTTTTTACCGAGTGCGATTCTTGGGGTCTTATTTAGAATTCTCTAATTTCAACAACAATATGTCAGAAACTCAACGAGTCGAACAGTTGGCACCCTATTATCTGAGACCTGATTTATAAAAAAGTTAGTGTATGCCTGTTTAGCACTACTTTTTTTTCTTTTTCGGTAATAACATATATTTTGGTGCGTTTAAGTAATTCATGTTTGGTGATGAATCACCTACTGCCACACACCCCCCGAGGTTACTTGCAGGGTGGCACGCTTGTCAGAATCCTTTCTCTCCCATCACTCTCCCTTCAATCATACCCTTCGGGAGTAGACATTGTTTTAATGAATTCATTACAAGCGTCCGGGTGAGGGCGAAACGAAATCAACGAAATCTTCCCTTCGTCCATTTCAATCGCGGAACAATGGAAAAAAATAATCCGCGCATGCGTCCAAGGGCCTCAGTATTTAGGGATTCGTCGTCCCCTTCAAAGCAAGCCGCCAACGGTGGCGTACCCTCGCGAAATTACATTCATAAAATTGATGCGGCTTATCGACCGAGAGGGAGGGAAAGGACACTAGAAGTGAGTAGGGCGGGGGGTTGGGAAAAGATTAAAATTTCAACTTCGGTACGAGAAAGGGGGCAGGGGGTTGGGGTGAAAGGGGGTGGGAAGCAAAAGATTTGGACCGCTCGGAGTGGGGGATTTGTAATCCGTGGGGGAAAACAAACCGAGATGATTGGATCGGTTTCGCGCTGGGGTTACGTTGAGGGTGGATTAAGAGGCGGGCGGATTAAGAATATCAAAAATTGAAATGTTTTCACCGAAACGTATTTCATTTTCGTTTGACGTCCTCCAAATGCTAAAATGGAAATCGAGGGTCGTGGTGAGATATTCTGCCTCCGAGTTGTCATGTCAATTCGAGGCCAACTATAAGGTAAGCAACATTTTGCAACCTACATTCGTAAACAGACAGTACGTAAACAAATATTTTCGCAAAAGATATTTCGTAGTGGACTTTTCGAAAATAACTTCTCGCACCAGGATTTTGGTAAACGATCATTATCAGGATTTTCGTAATTGGACAATTGATAAACGCAACAAATGGATTCAGGGTACACGTCGGATAAGAACATCAAACATTTCGCTCATTTAAAATTCATGAGTGATCATTACGAGAAAGGACTGGAACTAAATGGTTCACAGTCTGAAGGAAATCCGAATTTCATAAAACGACAAAAGATTGCTCCAGGCAGTACAAAGATTAATCTGATCAACCCTGGACTCGAAATTGAAGAACATCGCAACAGCTGTCTCGTTCCCTTCGTTATTAATATCTTCATTCTGAAAAAAGTTGTCAAAATCTAAAATAAGGCAGTAGGGGAGAATATCCGGAGAGAAATTAGACTATAGTTGTTTCCCAAAAATATAATTGACATTGCTGAGACAGAGAGAATTCTATGGAAGACGAGAACAAAACAGAGATTACCGCATGAAGTAGATGAACAGAAGGTAAAAAAAGGAAGCTAAACCCAGTGGAAGTTAAAGAGAACTTATTTGGAAGTAGAAAGGAACTAAAAGAGAAGGAAATAAACTTTATAATAGCCCCGGAAAAGAGGATTTTCATCCAGTAAAGGGATGTATACAAACATCTGGAAACGGGATCCTGTACGAAAGGAAACGCCTCATTAGAACGGATATATGCAACAAGCTCCTATACGGCATTGAGGCACCGAAAATAACCCACATGAAGGGCAAGATAGTAAGCTTTTCAAAGTTTTACGCCACAAAAGATGGAATATGATCAAATGGATTGAACGAGTGACTGATAAAGAAACTCTGCGAAAGGTAGGAGCAGAAAAAATGAAGAAAAAAGAGAAAGACACACTGAAAAGTCTGAAACGAGAAGGAGAAACATTACCTTACGGTATCATTGCCTCAATGACACAGTCACTAAGAGAAAAATGCATGGATTGAACTACAAAGGAACACCGTGGATGAATCGCACGTAACAAGAAGAGAAAATTGTAAAAAGATGAATTCGATAGAATGAATAAGTTAGCCGATTCCGACAACTATAATGGGCACCAACACTTCAATCCGTCTATTAATATGTAAGCAAAATATCTCAGGGAACGTTATCTTTAAATTCCTTACGGAGGTTCTACCATGACTCCGCGATTCAAAATCCAGTAAAAGAGCTACGTTATTAAATGTATAAATACCGATTCAGAAAAACACCTACATGGAAAATCATCTATTTGGGTGATAACACATGCAAAATAATTGTATAAGTATGCTATTTTATAGCGCGTTGTCGTTGCATTCTATTTTTTACAACTTCTTTTAACTTATTTTGACTTCGGAACATGACTGAAGTGTTGTTGCCACGTTAAATTTATAAAGTGAGAATACCGCAAATACGTATTCTAAAAATAGGTTAAATATTTTATTTACGGGCGTTTTAAACTATTCCCTTGCAAATACAACTCTTTGTTTTGAATTTTATTAATATTGATATTTTTGAAATTTTTTAGCAACACTGACGCTGCTACCATTTGGAAGCATTGGCATTAATTACAACATGTCAATAACCAATGAAATATTTAAATTTCACAAAAAATATAAGAAGGTCCTTGGTAAGGTATACTCCTACATTAAAGCACGTTTCACACGATACTTGATCCAGCACAAGTCCTAGTGTGCTAGCCGCTACTTGATATTGAGGACAGAATCTAGTAGGTATGATTGGAACCGTCCTGGGAGGTTTCACACGATCATCGACCTTGTGCTTGCTATGATTGTGCTTGCTTGCTATGATTGTGCTTGCTATGATGACCTTGTTATTCCATATGATTACCTGCTAATTAAAAAAGAGAAGTTCGCACAGAGTCTGTAACGTAACTTGATTGATCGATGGCTACTGGGCTACTAGGTCCTACTAGAAATCTAGTACCGCATCATGTATGAAATCCAGTGGCTCAGCGAGTATAGGTACTAGCTAGCATGCTTGCCAGCCAGTATACTTTTTCTGTTCTCACGATATTGGAAAGCTAGCATACTAGCGAGTATACTAGACCTTGTACTGGAACAAGTATGGTGTGAAACGGGCTTAAGTTATTAAATAGGCTTGTAAGCACGTTCCGTCACAAATACCGTTGTCAGTGATAACAAAATACTGCAGCGCCACTTTCATGTAACTAAGGCTTTTCTGCTTTATTTTCTAGAAAACATTCATTAATATCAATTCCTAAACAAGTGTGGTTACGCGAGCACTTTTTCTCAATGCTAAATTCTACATAAAATTGCGCATCTTATACTAGTTTTTCGTCAAAGCGACATTTCTCTTTACATTATTAATATGCAAGTTTACTGCAACAGCCATGCTCTGCCATATAACTACGTATAAAGTAGCTGATCGTCTTTTTCTCAACTCAGTAGCTCAACGTCTTTTTTTTTCAAATATATGATGGAAAGGCCTCATTATTTTATTGCCAATCGGTAGAAGTGCCAAAAAAATTGTGTCCTGAAATTTTCACGAAAATGACATCTACTTTATAATGCGGTGGAGCCTCCTTAACAGGAATGAATAAGAGTGATAAAATATTAGATTACTCCAAAGGATGAACAGAAAAGATTTAAATCAGGCAAACGCGGCGGATTTGACACGGTTTCTGAGAGAGGAAACGGGAGTACCTAAACGGGCTTGCACACATCTGAGGATATAATTGAATACATCTCCGCACATGCTTTAGTTGGTAGGCGAGAAGTCGGTCGTAATCTCGTTAAGAGATTAAGGGGACATCTTGTTTGCAGGCGTTGAGCCTTCATCGGCGAAACACGCTTGTACCTCCAAATGACTCCCTGCAAACCTACTGAACTACGTCCGGCAAGGGGTGTTAAAAGAAGACACAAATCACGGAAAATTAGAGCACCCGGTAGTGAAACAGAAGCCATTTACTCTTAAGCCACTGCGGCAACGGGACTGTTACATTTAAACATGCTCTCATAATTCGCCTTCTAATTTGAGACGGATAGGTAAAGAGGTGTTAAAGAAGAATGGTAAAGATAAAACGGACAGACCGGGTTTTTATGAAATAAATTTTAAAGGCCATTGTACATGGTGAAATTTCTTGTACAAGATATTGTGATATAATGTGAACGGCGAAATTTGACCCTTGAACTTGTACAAGAAATTGGTTGAAGGTCGTACACGACCACAGATTTTCATGCAAAAATGTGCGCCAACTACATGCTCAGATATCGTTTTTTGTTGAACAGCTGAATTGCGATATCCGCCTTTAAGTTTCCGAAGTGAAACGAATTCTTATGGAGTATACAATAGTATTTTTCTAGTATTCTTATGTATCCATTGCATAAAATTGAATTTTAGCGATGATGACGACATTCGACCTTATAAAGAAAACTGCAACAGTAACTGGGTTACAATAATTTGCTACCACTAATCCTAGCAATAATAATATTAAATTACACGATTGGTTACTTGCACTCTTTCATCGAATCATATAACCCATCATTTATCCTCTGAATACCATTTTTATGCTCCCTGCTCATATTTCTCATTTGGTTTAATAACTTATTTCTTTGACGAGGTTTTTCCTTTATCAGTGCGTCCCATTCATCTTTTGAGATATGTAACCCTTCCACCTCAAAGACGAGTATAACAATATAGAAGCAACAAGTAAAATCCATCCAACTTTGTTTTTCTACCAGTTTAGAGGCCCATCCGAATACAGACCCAAACGGACCGAGTTATTACCAAAATTAATACGACAAAAAACGGACGAATTATTTTGGTCTTTTGGTTTATTCGAATAAAACTCATCATGCCTTTATTCCGAGAAAAAAATGCAATATTGGAGCAAGTTTTTGACGTGATTTTCCAACAAATTAAAAAGTTTGACGCTTATGTACTGCTAAACATTGTATTACATACCTAGTAAAAATGTTGAAGTAAATCGTATAGACATTACAAAAGAGTGCAACAATGGGGAATGTGCGTGAAATTTGCTTCTCGAGTATCGATGATGTACTGGATGTGAAATATCCTCATGAATTCGAATACATAAGCCAAAATATTCTACACCATCCTCAAAGATTATTAATTTCTGTTAAAATGTTCGAGGAAAATTGACGAAAGTCACGTGGCATGAAACGCCTTTTGACGTCACTGCACGGTATAGGTTCCATATTGCTACAAAAACAGACGTTTATTTTTAGAAATAAACGAAGCAAATACATTGTTTTGAGGTTTTTAGCCGTTCCTAGTTCGAAACAAATATTGAAAAGAGATATAAAAAAGCAGAATCCGACTGTTTGCCTTTGGTTGACTCCCTTATGGTAGCATCTTTCTTTAAAAAAACGATTTCTTTGTCGTCGCAGAGATTCTTCGAGTAAAAACCAACAGGATACTACACAGGTATTATGTAATTTATGGACGATTTTCTTGTTACGATCCATACTACTTAAATAAAAATTCGAAATACATAAGTTTATGGAATTAAAAAAATGAGATAAGTATAGACGTTTTCACCAAGTATTCATTGAACAACTTACCTCCAATTACAAGTGATAAACAACGCGCATAGTGATACCATGCAGTGACGTCTTGGCATGAGCAAAAAAACTAAAATATAGCAGAATAATAATAACGAAGACTTAAGTGATAGCAGAAAAATGTGTTAAGGGCAAGCATGGTTCTGTTCAGCAGCTCATTACATGTGTGGCAGCTACAAAATCAATTTTCATATAAAATGAGACTAAAATCGAGTATCCATATGCTTAGTGGCAAATTGGCTTTTCTACAGGGAAACAGCGTGGGGCTCTCAAAAATGGCAAAATGAAATACACGTCCATTGGTTTCTATACGGAAAGAGCAGGTGCTTTTCTTCAATGCCACCGAGATTCGGAAGGAATCGGGCCTCCTCTATCCCATGAATCATTCCATTCCATGATGGACGTACCGAAAACTCCACCTCGTGAGAAATAAAAAGGCAAAAGTTTCTCCGGTCAGAAACTGGTAGGCGTGGATCCAACCGCCTTCCCCGCCCGCCCGACTCGTCCGGACCGCCTTATTTCCCCAGAATCCAACTCTTTCTTTTTTCTCCCTCCAAGTATAATGTCTCAATCACGCGAAACACGCACGTCTTAAAGCTCGCTCACCTCCCTTTCCCCTCCGCCTCCTACCGAAAGGAAAAGATGATTTGCTTCCTCCTGACCCCTCTGGGCCACAAAAAAAGAAAAGAAAAAGAGATACCACCACGAAGAAGAATAAAACCGAAAAGAAAATTTCTTTATCTCGCACGCCTCGAGAAACCTCGACAACAGTGCCCTTTCGTGAAGGAAGGGATATTAAAAAGATAAAATAAAAAGATTTGTGTATCCCGATTAGTTTCTGGATGCCGTTGTGTGCATGTGTGTGTCTGATTATAGCGGCGGGGACGATTATTCAAGGCGCGAACCGGTTTCCAGGCGACGGACGAAATAACAAGCGAAGACGGAGTCAAGGGAGTTGGCTGGAGTGGAAATATTCGGGGATATACCTAATGAGGGATTTCGAGAGTTGGAACTTGCGACGCCCCAAGACCGTCAGCTTGTTGGAGTCGGGTCTCGTGCGACTGAGAAATATGACGAAGGCAGTCAAGACGGTAGCACTCTCGGCTCATTCAAAATGTCTCAGGAGGCTGGAAAAGGCAGTCTATCTCTCTAATATAGTTTACGGGATAGAATCGAAATTAATATGCGGAACTTCTAGTGAAACTTTCAATGGCATTGAAGAATAGAGGAACGCACGCACAATGGGGAAAATGCACTGAAAACCTGACTACAGGACCCAAAACATAGTCGTTTATTTAGGGCTTTTAGAGCTGGGTTAGGAAGAGTGAGAGTTAGATAAGCTCAATGCACAGTGGGTAGGTATTTCTCCACGCCTCCGCTCAGATGATTGTAGTGAAAGTGAACGGTACATGATGACGCGCGCTCTTAAAGAAAACATACCAGTAAACTTTGAAGTAGTGTAGTTTGAAGTGTATTCGGCCAATTGTAATTTAGTAAAATGTATAAACCTCCAAGGTAAGTAAATTCTTCAAAATTTATAAATATGCTTGCAAAATATCTATAAAATAGCACAAGAAGTCCATTTTCTTGTGAGTGAAATACGAGAAACTGTACAATTTATTTTGTCTCATTAAGTATGCTATGAATTTGCAGCACAAAGAAAGTTTCGATTGATAGTTTTAGGCACGGTGTTCGATATTAAGGTGATATTTATATTTAAACATGATTTTTGTATGTTTCAGCCGGTTTGACACGGTGATATTTGCCAGTAGTTTTTATCATAATATGCTATATATTATTTTACGTTTGTAAGACAATCTGTAAATGTGTTATCGAATTATAACGAGATGTATATCATGTAACATAAGATTGAGTGATAAACAAAGCGTCGAATAACAAAAAAAAAATGAAATGGGTAAAATTCATTTTTATAAACTTTAAGTCATAGCTATCACTAATAAGGGCAAATATATAAATTTTCACGTAAATCTGTACATTAAAAAAATTTCGTCAACCACCTTAAGCATTAATGCATTATTAATGAATGGAATGCATTAAGCAGTATTAATGCATTTCATTCCACTGTGAGTGAATTTTATATCTTCAAACTGGTTCGAATTTAAACTATTAAAACTACAAACATTTGGTGATTTTTTGCATGTTTTCCACCATTTACTTGTCAAATTTTAAAAGTACAGTCCATTATTCATCTAACTCTTCTCAGTTTTACTGCCTGCAATAACAGCCTCATATACTTCGAGAGACTGCAAAAACAACCTACGACTACCGCGAGTAGCAAGTCTGTACGATGGCAACTACCAGGATGGCCACTGGATTTTTAAAACAACTATAATTCCTACTTCAGTACATTCTAACCTCCTTTCATTGAGTCGGAGAATCCAAGTGAAACAATATTTCACCGCGCTCAAGACTTCACATCAATATCTCCGGGCTAGTGTCAGGTGCGAAACAATAAACTGTACATATTTCACTCACGAAGATATGTAGCATCGGTAGCCTTTTCTCAAAAAATGTTGATTAAAAAACAATTTTCACGAGGTTTTTTCATCAAACACACACAAATATCTTGTTTGAAATATTCCAACATTTTGTGAATTACAGGGCCCATGACGAGGGCGCTTCAACACACTACCCTGAGCACGGTAAACACTGGCAAGGAGTAACTAGTTTCATGTCAATAGTACATGTTTGGTGATCTTCACACTCCGCCACACACCCTCGCGGTGGCTTGCAGGGTATTACGTTAATGGAGATGTAACAAAAATGATACAAGTATATAATATTTATGCGTAACTAACAAACGGTCATCATCATTGGTCACCAATCCTCAGACTGGTTTGACGAAGCTCTCCACTGAGTTCTTCTATTGGCTAATCTCTTCGTATTTACGTATTTATTCTCTTTCACCTCCTTCATCACCTGTTCCATATATTAAGCACGAGGCCTTCCTTTGTCATTCTTCCCGTCCACTTGTCCCTCGACGATTGTCTTCATCAGGCCATCATGTCTCATGACGTGGCCGATTAAGCTGTTTCTTCTTTTTAGGGTATTCAGAAGACTTCTCTTTTCTCCCACTCTTCTTAGGACTTCCTCGTTGCTTACTCGGTCGATCCATTTAATCTTCATCATTCTTTAATAAACGGTAGTTTATGATATTTGTAGATACATAGATTACATCATCAACTTAAACAATCTGTTACTATGTAACAGCTGAAACTATGTAACTGTAATAAAACGGCAGGTAAAAAGTACATACAATGGTATGAAAAACTACCTATTCAGATTCTTCGCGTTGCAGGCCAAAATCTAGGCAGGCAGGTGGAGAAGTATCAGGGTGTCCACTGTAAAGCCATTTAGAAATTCCCTGAGTTTTCCAGGTTTTCCAGGGGAATTGTTTCGTTTCCCAGGGTCCAGTCCTAAACATACGCATTTTTGTCTAAATATTGCTCATGGGGCAGTAATTATTAACTCCAGGAATCAGGAATAGTTGGTTGAGTATTTGTGATGCTGTGTGTAACATCTTGAGATACTGCCATAAGTAGGGACCCTGAAATTTCGCGAATGGGTTCTTTACAGCATTTTTTAATACATAAAAGTGGTTATTTTGAAATGTAAAGCCTTAATAAGTTAAAATTTTAACGTTAGCGAAATTCACTAAAATTTCGCCAATAACTTTCTATTCGCAAAATTAAACAGTATTCGGTTGTTATTGCGATATTTTGCGCGAAATTTCACATTTTTTATACCACATCGTATCATATTCGTATCGTCTAATTTCAAACTTAAATACTTTGTTTTTTCGCAAAACATCGTATGATATTTTGCGAAAAAACAAATTATTTAAGTTTCATTTCGATGTGTATGTAAAGACGCGTAATGAAAAGTTGTCGTCCCATTTGGTGAAAAAATCTTTGCAAACTCATGGAGTGAAATAAATACATAGGTAATTATTTTTTACGTGACCGCGCCGCTATCGTCATTCTGATGATGCGCGTGACCATGATATCTGCGTATATCTCCCTAGATCGCATTTATGGTGGCGGGGTGGGAGCGCATCGTTTTCGTTGCGCCGCCGAAATGACTTGCGTAGTATTTATCCCGAAAGATTCTTCATAAAAGTTGCCATTCAAGCAATTGCGCTTATGAAAGATGATTTCAGGTTGGTTATTCAGGGGAGGCGACCGACAGCTGAGGTCATTTGCGCCATTTAGGATAGGTGGGTAATTGGGTAATGGTAGGAGTTTTCAGGGAACGGAGTAAGGGTGGAGAGAAACCCGGCGTCGGCATTAGCCTACTCTTAACGACTGGCGCCAAGGGGACCACGGCTTAACGTCCCATCCGACGTCCCATCCGACGGACGGAGTACTGAACTTGAAATGCCCTCCACTAGGCACTCAAGTGGGGACCGGTTTTCCACAGAAATATCTGCCGGGAGTCGAACCCGGGCCTTCGGGATGGGAGGCCAGTACTCTAGCCACCAGGCTAACCCGATCCCCGTGATTTCAGTAAGTCTGCGCAAAGCATTAATGGGACCAAAACGTACGCTAGACAAGAGTATCTTAATTGTCATAGCGGTTGGACGAAGAGACAAATGAAGTTTTCAATTGGACGTAATAATTTTATTCAAATAGCGCTCCACCTAAGCTTCGACTGACGGGTCGTAATTATTCCTCGAGTAGATAAAATGAATTATTTAAGGATAAACTATCAAATTCTCTGACAGATATTGAGTATACATTGCCTACTTTATGCTATGACTCCGGCTCGACGGCATTCACGCCGCAGCGAACTGATTTGGCGCCCGTGGCGGAGGGTCGGCGGCTGGAGAGTCGCCGGCATGGGCGGGGAGGTAAAAAGTACGAGATAGGGACACACTAATATTTCATTATGATGCGGCGCATTATTTGTAAGGTAGAAATTTTAGAAAAATTAAGTCAGGCAAGCCGGGATTGCCATTTTGGATAAGCCGCAGAGTCGCCGACGTGGCGGGGAGGTATCTACAAAAGATAAGTCTGGGCAGGAATTTTCCGAGGAATATCTTCTAGCACCCCCGTTTCATTGATATGCATTGCATATTGCATACTAAGGGTTGAAAATTCCCAAATAACAGCAGGAGCAGGAGACATTTCCGGTGCTGATACCTGCATAGGCTGTCGTAAAAACACGGTTTACGGTATACTTCTTATGGCTTACGTCCATTGTAGATCAGGCATGAAAGCCTTCACATTTCTTCAGTGAACGCCTTGCCTTACGCCACCATCACTGTAGGGACTGCAACTAATTAATTAATCTACGAATAATAAGAGTAATCTACGAATTACGCAACTTTAAATAATGGGAAGGAAACAATCTCCAAATTTGCGACAAAAACAAATTTTTCCAGAACACTCGCCAAATTCCCTAAGTTTTCCAGAAGACCGAAATTCCCTGAGCATTCCAGGTTTTCCCGGTTTTTCAGGTTTGCGGACACCCTGAGTATAAGTACTGAAAGATCTTCTCGACCTGGCACTAGTATCGTGCCACGGTAAAGTGCTACAATACATTCAGCAAGATTTTGACTGTTACAACCTTGAGACCTAGCATCTCAAAATGATTTAGATCACAGATAAGACTTTATTTTTAATATATATACCTAATATATAACAATATACGAAGATTTATTCTTCGTATATTATTATATATTAATATTTTACACCGGAATCCTAAAAATTTCGAATGCCAACTAGCAACATGCCACCGCTAAACTCTTACAGAGATACGGCCTTCGGTCCGGAAGGAGAGAGTAAAACACTTTCAGATTAGTGTCCGACTGAAACTCCAGATATGAGCAAAATAGTCCATAATCCGAATAAAACACACGAGAAACTAAAAATTCGGAGCGAACAGAGCAATAAAATAACTGAGAGAAAGAAAGGGTAGTTTAAAATGCGGCAATCGTAATCCCAGAATGCATAATCAATGCCTATGGAATCTTTCAGCAAGTTTGAATATTTGATTTTTCACGTGCCGAGAGGTCAGGTAATCACTTCATATGCTCGTCTAAATCAGAAGTACAAAAAATAAAATGGTAAAACATGAGTCTTTACTCGGTTTTCCATTTTTACTCGCTGGAGGAGCTCACTGACGTAAAATAATTCGCAGGCGATCATGCGACAAAATCTAGCCATTATAGCACACCTACCACAAGAAATAATAGAGATATTATCAATGCTACAAGCCATTAAATACCAAAGAATGTCCATAAAAAATGAAATTAATAAGTGTACGGATTAGCATAGAGGGAATAGAGTAAATATAATGTAGAGGGCTCAGCGCATAGACCAAAACTGTTATACCTACGTTTTGAATGTTGTACTGGAAGGTTTCCAGAGATGGCGTGGTAAGAATTTTTCATGTTACATCACAAACGATATTTATCTCTTCCATTGCTTTCGTTTTTCTAATCGAACATATAACATATTATATTGTTGTAGTTTTTTTAATTTATGGTGCGATATGCCTTTACCTAGCACCAACAGCCACATGGATAAGTTAGCACTTCTCTCACTATTAAAGCAAACATATCTTGTCACAGAAGGAGTTCCTTGTTCTTTCATAAAAAACACATAATCCACCGCTACATGGAGCAGACGGAACAGACTACATGGCACTTGTCGATTATACCGCATAAGTCGATTAGAAAAACGAAAGCGATGGAAGCGATACACATTGTGTGTGATATAACGCAAAAAATTCTTGGTTAGAGGCACTCGGGCGGGGACTACCGACGGTCAAGCCTCCTAATGAGGGTCCTACCTCGACTCCGAGCCTAATCCGACCCTTCGCGAGCGACCCGAGACCCTCACCGAGGCCTACAACTCCTCGGGGAGTCCCACCCTTCAATTTGACCATTTGCAGTTAAGTTTTACTTTACAAAATATAGTTGTTATAAACAATGTGTCAATTTCTTCGTGCTCTCCATTGAAACACGATTACAAGCCTTTTTTGATCGATCCTCTACGGTGAAAAATAAGATTTTTACAAATTAACACGGAAATCATAGTTCACACTTGGCAACGCTGTAGCGAAACATGTGGTTATCGTGAGGGGGTGAGAGAGAACGGAACGAAGGAATCTCACGGGCGTATGTGTTCAAGAAGTAGAGTGGTTTAGGATAGAGAGTAGGGAAATGAGTAGGTGAAATAGTGGGCCATTAAATAACTCGGGAAAACAAAAACCCCACACGTACAACAAGCAGCCATATTAAACTAGAGGAATTCCTGCAGTGGTAGTTAGATCTCGTAGTGTAAGAAGGAAGAAGATACCCGAAGTCCAACACCTTATAGAGAGTACTACCTTGGAAAAAGACTGACACGTGATCTTTCCAGGGGTAAACACGTGAATACTACGTGAAATAATGGGTCAAGCAAATCGTGAACTGGGATTCATCAAAAAGTATTGGGTAAATGTGACGATCATGTACGAGAAATCAGCTACTTTTGCCTTATTAGACCTCATTTGGAACATGCTGCCAGTGTATGGGATCCCTACGAAATCGTCCTAAATAATGAACTTGACGTGTGCAGCGAAGATCGGAAAGATTTGTAAAGGGACGGTAAGATAACTACATTAGCGTAACCTGTATTTAAATTAATTAAAATGGGAATAATTGTCATATCCCAGGTTGAAATTTAAACTTAATATCTTAAATAAATTCCAATACCATATTTTCAGTGATGATGGTAAAAATATTTTGCGAACCCCAACTTACTATGGAAGACTGGACCATTATTACAAAATTAGAGAAATTGATTGCAGAACTGACAGATTCAAAATTTCCCTTTTTCCTCGTACTGTTAGGGATATAAATAACGTTAAATATATCCAGTACAAGTGTAGCAATGGTAGCTGCATGTTGGTATAATCTTTTTTTTTCTTTTAGCACCTTTTTTTGTAAGTATTGTAGTTTTCTACAAAACATATTATAAATACTAATCCTTTTGTATGCATGATATGTAGTGCATGTTTGATGAGAATTCACCCCCTGCCACACACCTTTTTGATGGCTTGCAGGGTATTATGTAGATGCAGATAGATGTAAGAGTGTAGCGATGGATAGCATTGGTAGCTGCATGTTGGTATGAGTACTTACATATACACGATACCCTGCAAGCCACCGTGAGGGTGTGTGGGAGGGGGTGAAGATCACCAAGCATGCACTACCGTCATGCAAAGAAGGAACAATATCGTTTCATGCAACTAGATTGTTAGTATATATATAGTGTTTAAGGGGTTAATATATACATCATGCACTATAGGCTACTCTAAAATATTTCACCTACCTATCCCTTTCCTATGCTGCCTATTTTGTTCTCTTATAGTACGGGGGATAAATGCCATTTTGAATCTATCGGTACGACAATCTATCTTCCTAATCTTATTTATCTGGTCGAATGTAGCATAATACGCTGTTGTTTTTAATATGTGCCTAACATCATCAGTAAAGCTACCCGATTGAAATTTCTCTTTAAACTGTACTTCAACCTACGCTCTGATAATGATTCCCACCCTAACTCTTGTATTTTTCTGAAACACTACTTAACCTTTCGTAACACCTTTTAACGAACATAGCTGTTCTATGCTGAACACTGTTTAGTTCTCTGATAAAATCTAATTCATTCGGATCCCATACACTGGCTACATACTCAAGGTGGGGTCTAGCTAGTGGAAAGTAACATCGCTCTTTTGTCTACTCATCACACTTCCCAAGTACTCTTTTTATAAATCCTAGCTTTCTCTTCGCTCGGCCGCATATTCCCCTTATGTGTCTTCCCCACGATAAATCCTTAGTGATTGTTACACCTAAATACCTCTTGTCTTCAACGCTTTCGATCTTCGTGTCATTAATTTTATAGGATCGCTCTATCGAATTATTCCTCCTCCAAAAATTAATAGTTACACACTTTTTAAGGTTAAGTGTTAACTGACATTTGTCGCAGTAAACTTGTAAATGAGATATGTTTGTGCCTACTATGTACCACCCCATTCCGATGTACACTCAGTATTACAACTCGAGAAACAGATCAGCGGCCTTATTCGCTAAGGATTTTTCAAGGAAATTCCGTGGTCGAATCTCGGAATTACGTCACATTCTCGGAAGAATACCCAAGTCGCGATTCAGTAAGGTTTTCACGGTTTTTCCGTCTCGACAGTGTTGCATTCCGTCGCCGTGGAGAGCTAGTCTCCAGGTCCATTAATTCCCATAGCAACGAAAGACTGATTATTGTAGGTGGACATTTCAATATATCATCGATAGATTGGAAAACGTGTATTCATTAGTCTGGGGGTAGGGTCAAAGAGATCAGTGAGTCATTTCTTAACCTGTTCGCATCAAATAGTAAGCTTGCTTAATAGAGGGGAGAATGTTCGATTTACCTTCTCGATTTACTTTCCACAAATATCCCGGAAAAAGTTATTAAAGTTGAAATTGTCGATGGAATAAGTGACCACAAGGTACTACACTTTAGATTTTCCCTCAATTCTGAAAAATTTTAAATTAAAAAGAAAGATTTACCTTATTAGCAAAGCAGATTTTAACGGATTTAGGCGTGACTTACAGACTTCTTTTGAAAAATTCGAGAACATCATCTATTCATCTACATCTATCTACATCTACATAATACCCTGCAAAATACCACCACAATGGTGTGTGGCAGGGGGTGATTTCTCACCAAACATGCACTACATATCATGCATAAAAAAGGAATAGTATTAATATCAGTAGCGAAGCTAAGGTATTCGAAGTGGGTATTCTAGCTCATCAGCCCCTTAATTCACTGCTTCAGAGACTCAAATATTCAAGTTGACAAAAATCAGTCGACTTAACACGTTGTGTACCGGGGTATTTAAATGGGCTATAACCCTCCGTTCCGGCGGATTTTTAAAATCTAATTTTTTTTTAATGTGCATTGCATATGAAGAGAATTCTAGATGCTTCAAGAATGTTTTCTCACTTCTTTACCTCTCGCCCCACTGTTAATTTGAAATAAATTTTCCGGTACCCAACCATGCACAGAGGTTAGCACTGAAAGCTAAATAATTTGCCTTAATATTTTCTGCTGATCACATAGATTCGGCGGGTTTTCCCTTGGGCAAAGGTGTCGATGACGCGTTCTTTGAAACTTTCGTCGCTCGGAAGGTTGTTCAGTAAAGCCTTTTCAATCGCCAGGGTGCTTAAATTGCTTAGGCTCGAGTCCGTCATGGAGTTTCTTAAAAATGTCTTCACTGTCTTCAACGTACTCATACTTCTTTTGGACCGTACAGTTGATACAGGAAATGTCTGAATCAGTCTTATGATTCCCACAGTTTCTTGATACACTTTATCCAGGCCACTGTCCAAAAAATATTTAAGTCACTAATGTGCAGGCAACTGTCGTTGGAATAGACGTTAATGAGTTCATTTTTTAGCTGTTCACTATTAAATAATGAGTACATATTATCAGGATACTTAATTTCGCCGATGGAAATGATGTATTGTATGCAGGAAACTGTTTTTCATCTAGTTTTTCTGCAAAATAGAAGTTATTGAAGTCTTCAAAACGAGATTCAATGTGGACAACGAAAGTGTCAATTATTTCAAAAGCGAGCCTTCTGAATTAGTTAAACGTGTCTAGTCTACCCTGGTTGTTGTTGCTCAGTCCTTAGCTTGTATGCTGCCAGTGTATGGGATCCCTACGAAATCGGTCTAAGTAATGAACTTGAACGTGTGCAGCGAAGATCGGCAAGATTTGTAAAGGGACGATACGATAATTATATTAGCGTAACCAGTCTATTAAATGAATTGAAATGGGAATCATTGTCAGATCGCAGGTTGAAATTTAGACTTAATCTCTTAAACAAATTCCAAGGAAATATTTTCAGTGATGATGTTAAAAATATTTTACGAACCCCAACTTACTATGGCAGACCCGACCATAATCATAAAGTTAGAGAAATTGATTGCCGAACTGACCGATTCAAAATGTCCTTTTTCCCTCGCACAATTAGAGATACGAATAACGGTAAATATGTCCTATCGGAGTGTAGCAATGAATAGCATTGGTAGCTGCATGATGGTATGAGTACTTAAAGCTAACCCTACTAACAGAATGTTTCTGCATGTTTGCTTTGCAATTTCTATCTTTTTTAAATAGTGTAGTTCTGACTGAAGTAGCTGATTTCTCGTACCTGATCGTCACATTTACCCAATACTCTTTTGATGAAACCTAGTTTACGATTAGCTTGACCCATTATTTCACGAATGTGATTACCCCAGGAAAGATCATTTGTCAGTCTTATTCCAAGATATTTAATGGATTCCACGTTTGTTAATTCATTATTACTTATTTTGTAAGTGGTAGGAGGAGAGCTATTCTTTTTCCAAAAATTCATTACAAGACATTTCTTAAAGTTTAATTCTAACTGCCATGTATATATTTGAAGGTAGGGAGAAATTTCGGGAGCTAACTCTCTATACACGCGGGAGGGAATTTGATCAGGGCCAGGAGATTTGTTGGGACTCATATCTTTGAGTGACTTTTCAATAGGATTACAGGAAATTTCTAAATCTTTCCTAAGCGATTTCCTGTCTTCTTCTTTTGATATACCCCTATACACTACCGCATCGTCTGCAAAGAGTCTAAGCTTACTACTAACTACGGTACCCAAATCGTTAATGTATAGAAGAAATAGGAGCGGACCTACTACGCTACCCTGGGGAACTCCCGATGTGACTTTGATTGTGTCCGACATGATACCATCTATGACAACCCTCTGCTCTCGTCCACTTAAGAATTCTCTTACCCAACACACAACGTCTTTATTTAATCCAAAACTCTCTAACTTCAAGATTAATTTATCATGAGGAACCTTATCGAATGCCTTTTTGAAATCTAAAAATATCGCATCAACTTCAGTACTGTTTTCGCCGTAGACTAAAATATCGTGTACGAATAAAGCTAATTGTGTCTCCCTAGATCTACCTTTCCGGAACCCATGTTGGCTGTTTATGAGTAATCCCTGACTATCCAAATGCCCCATGATCGAACTGACTACAATGTGCTCAAATATCTTACAAGAGATTTACGTGAGTGAAATGGGTCTGTAGTTACTATGTTCTTCCCTATCACCGCTTTTAAATATAGGTGTAATGTTAGCTACTTTCCAATCTTTGGGTACTGTGTGGTTCTTTAGTGTTTTATTGAATATTATTTCTAGATATGGGGCTATTTTAGAAGCTAATGTTTTATATACTCTGGAGGGAATTTGATCGGGACCTGGTGATTTGTTTATACTAATGCTTTTTAACTGCTGCTCTATTCCGCGACATGAAATTTTTATTTCGGGCATTTGCTCACTGAAAGTGTTCGGCGGTGGTTCCACTGCGTTGTGTGACGATGATTTGAATACGCTTTGGAAGAAGGTGTTTGAAGTATTGGCCTTTCTACACTGCTGGTGACTCTGATTCCTTTATCGTTTTTAAGTGTGTGCACTGTGGACTTATTTCCCTGAAGCTCTCTCACATATGACCAAAACGCTTTAGGATTGCTATCTAAATATTATCCTAACATCTTGCTCTTGAAATGTGATAACGCTTTCCGACATGATTTCCTTGCTAATGCTCTCGATTTTTTATAGTTTTGAACTAGCTCTTTTTTTCCTCTACCGATAGACCCCGTCCTGCATTTTTCATCCTAGCGTGGCATACCCTTTGTCGCTTTAGCGATTTCCTAACCTCCGCGTTATACCACCTTGGCTCTGTATTATCACTAATGAATTTACTTGGTATGTATTTATTAACTGCTTTACGGGTGACCTCAAGAAATTCTCTCCGCGAATCCTCTGTATCTAATCCTTTGCTTTGTTCGCTAAATACATTAAACGAATCCCTTAATTCCTCTTTCATACCGTCGTAATTAGCCTTGCCAAATAAGTATACCCTCCTCCTTGGTTTATAATGTCTTTCAACGTCTACAATAAATTTCGCATGCACTATTTTATGATCACTAATTCCTATGTCTGTAACTGTATTTAGAACTCTTTCGGGTATATTTGTTGCTAATAAGTCTAGAATGTTGTTTCCCCTGGTCGGTTTTGTTACTAGCTGTTGTAAAGAATGTGACGTTTGGTGTGATTTCACCCCCTGCCACACACCTCTATGGTGGCTTACAGGGTAATATATGCATATAGCTTCCCTGGCTTCCTCCATGTCTCACACTATGCCTGATTTTTGGACTTCGGGAACAGAATTTATCAGTAGATTCTTGAACACATGACAATTGCTTTTTTTTAATGTTGCAGTAAGATACTTTGTTACTTAGATTACTTGCCTACGGGTGTACTAAGTATCTTACGTTAGATTCCTCACATAGTACGCTTCTCATTCCCTTCATTCTCTTCTCCATTTCACCCGTAAAATTCCTCACACCTACCCTCGCTCCCCTCTTTCTTGGAAACCACGTGTTCCCGTACAGCATTGCCAAGTTCGAACTATGATTTCCGTTCATTTTACAAAAAATCTTATTTTTTATCGTAGAGGATCGATCAAAAAAGGAATGTGATCTATTTGAAATGGAGAGCACGTAAAAACTAATACATTGTTTATAACAATTATAGTTTATAAAGTTAAAATTTAACTGCAATCGGACGAACTCAGCCTTATGACCACCCGTGGAGAGGTGGGCCTCGGTGAGGGTCTAGGGTCGCTCGCGAAGGGTCGGATTAGGCTTGGAGTAGAGGTAGGACCCTCATTACCAGGCTTGACCGTCGGTAGTCCCCACCTGAGTACCTCTAACCAAATTCTTCCCATGCCTCCTATGAAAACCTTCCAGTACTAATTCTAAAACGTATAACAATAGTGCCCTATACGGTGAGCCCTCTATATTATATTTACTCTATGGTATAGCATTTTAGGACAAAAATATACCCATTCAAAAAAAGAACGACATATCAAGTTTCATTCAGATCAACAAGACGTTAATCGGTTGCAGTCTTTGGGAGCATTTATCGACGTCAAAACGCGGGCTACGATAGAGGAAAAGCAGAGCCAACAAATGCATAAGACTTCAACTTCTCATAAGTATAGTAAATATTTGCATAATTCGATTTTTAAGGCGTTCCAATTTACAACAGCAGAGGTTATATCATAACGCCTACCCAAATTTAATCCTGAATATCCAGATCATTCACTCATCGAGCTGGAACCCAATGGTTTCGGGCTCGAGCCCTCCATCAGCCATGGGTGTTGCTTTTTTCCCAGGATTAAGCTAAGGGACAGATTTATATTAGATGCTGTTACATTATCTTAGCGGTTGGAACACCTTAAGACCCAATTCCACTGTGAGTTAAAAATGGAAGATTGCCACATTTCAAACTGGTATGAAACATGGCGAGGACGACATTATACGCCTTAAATTATGAGCGGGTTGAAGAAAAAGGAGGGAATGACTGAATATGGTGCGCTGCGTTCAGTAGGAGAGTCTGAGTCGTCAGTCCAACATTAAAATGTAGAGAAACGACGCTGAAGATGAAAAAAATACAAGAGATGACTTGATTCGAGGAAATGAGAAAGCTAAGAGGGACAAGTGGATGAAGCAGGATAGTTAAAGTGAAAAAAGAGCAGTTAAGGGTTAGAACAAAGGCTGGAGAATTTTCCAGGAAAGCGCAAGATAGGAGGCTGGAATGGTTGAGTGTACGTTACGAGAAGGGGTCAAACGATTCAGGAAGAGGAGAGACGAAAGGGAGACGGAAGAGAAGAGAAAGACAAAAGAATTGTTAGCGTGGGAACTGGAGGAGGCTGACAACATTTAGCTACGGAAGGTATGGAGAGGTGCCAAAGAACGATGAAGTCCTTTTACAAGAGGCTTGTCACTGCGCATTCAGATGCATGGAGACATACGCAATGACAACTGCGTTGAGTATAGAAAAAAAAGGAAATGGACAACTTCACAAGCGCAGAACGAATGCGCGGAAAATAATGTAGTTTCATTCATCAAAGAAAATATTGTCTTATATAATGGTGTCGTTCTGCCAAATTTCGTCAAAATCGGTGACCCAAAGGGCAATCACCAAGTCGATTTGACATGAAATGACCCAAATAGATGGGACGACTACCAAACGCCTAACGCGGAGTAACATACTCCGAGAATATGTGACCAAGCAAACGGAAAACTAAGATTTATAAAAAAAATACTTGGAAATAATGACTAGAAAAGGAGAGTGCGGGGTTACTTTTCTCTTGATATGTCCTACCGGTCATACCTAGAATTTGCAGCTACTATATGGAATTCAGAAAAGGTTTTTAAGATTTTAACGATCCCGGCGAATAATAAATTTCCGAAATGCATACTACAGCAGAGAAGTACGGAGAGAAAAAAGATAACCTCCTCGTATCTGTTACCTGTAGGATATTAATTAATAATCATTAATTGGAGGGAGAAAAATAATTAGTACCTTAACCAGAAAAAATAAACACTGCCAAAACTCGGAAGTGGTACAATTTCGGGATTAAGTAGACATAACGTGATAATTTCATAGAAAATGGATTTGTTGGATTTCTACTGTCCGCAACGAAGCAATCTCGGTATTGTTTCGAATCATGGATGTGGAACATTTGGCAAAAGATTCCACGCTATTGTTGGAATCACCACTGGATACCCCAGAGGAGGGAAATTAAATCTTTTTCCTACCAATAACCACCATACCACATTTATCAGCATCTTAAATAATTATTGTTGGCAAAATATTTTAACTGGGAGCATTAATGTACTCTGATTATTATACTGTTTACTTCTCACCACTTATCTTATCATATTCTTTTCTTTGATATATTTATGAAATAGTACCGTGTGTAATATGAATTAATGTGTTGTTTAACGTGGAGAAATTACTTGATATGCAAGAAAGAAAGATTTCGTCTAGGTGTGTGTCATGAATAAGCAGTTTGAAGCTCAACATAAGCTACTTTGCACCCAATAGGATGTAAATATGTACATATTTATTGCACTTCTGAGTTTTTAAATTATATTCTTTATTACTAATATAATGTATTTGTTACTTTTCTGATTTTAATAAATACTCATAAAATCTAAATCAAAATTTGGGCCAGGAAGGCCTATAATAATAAATTAATTATTAATTCAACCATATCAAGAGTCAAGTTCAAATGATAATTATTATTCAGTATCCACTGCATCACTCAGGTTAATATCGGAGCAATGATGCAACAATCATTTTTATAAATGTCGTCAACTCCGATAACAGTAATTCAATCCGTCGACGTCAAACGTTTGAACTGAATGAATGACACGATAATTCGATTTTGTATTTTACCAGCCCTCATTTTACGTTTCACACGCGAAAATTTTCAGATACAAAATTGACACATTGATATTTTCCCATATAAATTCATAAATAATTATGTATATCCCAAACGACCCATTTCTCTAAAATTGTCAAACTAGATCTAATAAAAATATCAACTAACAAATCATTGACTAACTATCTAATCATCCAAAATATCCGAATCAGCGTTTTCGTTGATTACATAACTAACTTGACAAAATTAATTCGTGATTAATCAACATGGTAATCAGGCGCGACACGCTCGCCAATCACATACGATTAAATTATCTTTTAGGTCTCATGATTCGTGCACAGCGCCACTGATGGGTTCGCCAATCACGGAAGATTGAAGCAATGGTTCCAATTAAATACATATTTATGTGCACGCGAATGTGATCCATAAAATGAGTTGTCTGACTGGATGCATCAGATGAGATCACGAGAATGAATCATATCTAGCTAATGAACAACAACACAGACCAAAGGCATTAGCTCAATCACCACGGCTATCGAACCACCGATTATGCACTTCATGAATTTTAGCTCTTGAACGAGTCCATGCAATGTTCATTTTGACCGTTTAATCGGTCAGAATTCCCGCGCATATAATCTCACCTCTCATTATCACGGAATCGAATGTTCAAAAATACACCAGTGAGGCTTAAAAAGGCTCCTAGATTTACATATAAAGGCAACTCAACTTTTTGGATTCCACTGATTGAAATTCAAATTGGAATATTCATCCCATTTCCAATCTCAATCATCATAGGGGAAAATAAGAGCTGATGTTTATGACAAAATATTCAATGAACAAAAAATACTCTTCACCTAATTACCATCTTTCATGTCCGAATAACGCAAAGCATAGTATAAAAGTCTTTACTAATCCTTAGTTAATGTTTTCACTCAACTCCGCACACCGCTTCCTAAATCAATGTAATTTATTTTCCGCAATACCAATATTCCTAATAATATATCTACGGCCAATCCCGCGTCAGATCAAAACAATCAAAAAACAGCACGTGAGAAAAGCGACCTAATATACCTTTTTGGCTAGCCACATTAACATATAATTCAGCTAATTCACTTGCAGATGAATTCATAATCCTTTGCATATGACCTTCGCCCTGAGGTCATCACGCGAATACTCACACTAAACTAATATTATTTGCAGAGTAAACGAAAAAATTAGATAAAAAATACACAAAAAGGAAAATATTTCCAGAGAATTATCGTAAATTTACATAAAATAAGTAAAAGGAAATCATTTACATACTGTTTACGTAAAAATTACATTAAAGAAATACAAAAAGAAACTATTTCCGTAAGGTTTACGTAAAAGTTGCATAAACATTAAAAAAGGAATCTTTTCCATATGGTTTACGTAAAGTACACATATGCTACCCATACACGGCATGGTTTAGCTGACTGGGAAGCAGCTTCGTCGATCTCGTCGCCGAAGAAAATGACTGAAAAGTAGGGTCCGTCTATCGTCGTAATTGAAGAGGCGGAAGAGAGGGTAATTGGGGATCAAAAGGTTTCTTCCTTTCTTTTTCCTCCTCGCAATCCCGAGGGGCCAAGGCTCCTCTCTCGGACCGCGTGACGTCGCGATGAACGACGCGACTCCGTTACATCGAGTACCATTCACATAAAACTCCTTCACAGAGACTCTCAGGAACTTTGCCAAGAGAGTGGATCGCATGATGAAAGGGATACCATCTCCACCCTCGATAATCGATTATCCCTAATCGAATGCAAACTCTTTCGCCCATTATCGACATCGCCGATTAATTGGGGCGAACAAAATCGATTACACCCGCTTCAATGCGTGCGCAACTTTAACGAGTTCAGTCCGATGTATATCCACCCGCGACGTATTGTTCAGAGGTATTGCACTTAGCAAAAAATAAATGGAGAAAAAAAATTCTCAAGAAAATTCTGAAACGAAGACGGTACGACCTTATCGGACACAATTTGAGACACGAAGGCCTCAAAGGTTAAAGGAAAGAACTGCAAAGGAAGCGCTTTAATAAAAGATATAAATCCCTAAGGGCGCAATTTCGGAATTGGACATCCAACCGTTCTCCTCTCTGCATCAAAAGCGGCTAGCTCAAAAGAAGAGCACGAGCTAATAGATTGGTCTAGGACAGGATTGGAAAAACTACTGAGACGGAAGAACTAAACCCGTCCCTCGCATTAAATTTTAAAAAAATCATTCTAGAGCCATTGAACATCTCATTAAACATTCGAAGCAATATTAAAAAAGTAAAAGTATCATTAATGATATTATTCTTTATTATAACAAGAAAAAATGACACATCAAGCTCGTATTGGTTTAAAACAGATTGATAAATGGCATTGTATTTAAATAGTTAACTGTATCCATTTCAGCTGTGTGGAACTGCTTCATATTTGATAAACGTAACTTAGTTTTCCAACTTAATAGTATTTATTGCACGACCTAGGTTTCGTCGGGGATTCACATCTTCAGGATGAAGCTGTATATATGCGGATCAACTGTATAATGCCTTAGTTTGCATGCAATTTATGTAAACGTGATCAAAATCAATTGTAAATTGCTTCCTTTCTCTCGGAGAAATATCTTTAATGCATATCTTTTACATAAAATATCTAACTAACTCGATCCTCGACGGAATCCGGAATGTAAAATAAATACCATTAAAGAGTAAAAATCTAAGTTACGTTTAATTTCAAAGAGGTCACATATCCTGATAAAATATCTGTACGTCTGGTTTGTAACCAACCGATTTTACTTTAGCGCATGATTGCAAATACGTAAAAGTAAACGATACTATCAATTTCATTTGCTAGTGTCAAAAATCTTTTTAAAAATCAAAAGGTCGAGAAAAATGAAAGTGCGAATGGGTTTGTCAAAGTACAGTTTGAAGCGTGACGACAACGTTTTATAAGCAGAAAAAAAGATACTTCTGTTCTCATTTTCAATTTTACTTATGCACTGAAGAGACGTGTGTGACTCATAAGCCTTGCCGACCACTGCTCTTGGGAGGTCTTATTCTCAACATTTTCGACAGTTATAAAACCATTCGTTCACATGAATTTTAATTTTTTTTAGAGCGTATCATTTTCTTCTTACCCACTCAAAAACACAGGAAATTCAAATGGTTTCCTTCGAGTTGTGGCAATTATTGGGAGGCGTCCGACAGCTAAGATCATTTATGCGATTAAAGATAAGGAAGAGGAAGGATTTTTTTTAAGGAAAAATCGGAACGGTGGAAATCAACTCAGGTCCCAGCATTTATTTCATAAATGCTGGGACCTGAGTTTTATTTCATAAATGCTGGGAGCTGATTTTTTTCCTGCTGCCACCAAATTTCATACTCTTAACGATAAGGCGCCAAGTACGGGAGAAATACTAACCTGTAAGTGCTATCCACAGAGTATTTAAGTTAGGATTTTATTTATGAGATTCATCGACGTCTAAGGTCATTTTGCACTTTGAACTCTCCTTTACCGGTAAAATTCAGTTATATAAAAGGAAATTTGTTAATAACAGGTATTAAAATACTGATATCAATGTTACAGAACGTGTCAAAGTTTTTGAAAAAGCCAGTTATTCGTAAAAAATTATTATATTACCTATGTGCTTGGGATTGTTATTTGATCTATATCTCCAGATATTTTCAGTCTCTTACGGGCCATATTACGTCAGGATATGCAGATTACTAAGGCAGGGAAGCAATGAAAAATCTGTCACTACCGGCCTAGAGTACCACACACTGTGGCTACTGCACCAACCCAATCCACTATGTTCTTAGCATCCATATTAACCCTCAAACAGATATTTAGGGTGTATTCTTTTTTTCTGATTACAAAGATTTTTAAAACTTTAAAATCAGGCTTCAATTTTATTTTTAACTCCAGGGTAATGGGATGCATAAGCACAAACACCGAAATTAGAATCTGTGAATACCACGATGTTTTAAGTGTAATTTTTTCCGATTACAATACGATTTCTGACCATTATGGATTACATCAAAATTACTGGAAGGATACAGAATTATAATGGGTAATGTGGGCTTTTCTTTTCATGTGCGCACGAAACCATGCATGTATGACGCTTGTGTATAATCGTATCAGAAATCTCTTCGCATACTAAGTATATAGCCACAAATATTTTACCACATAAGATTGGTATCCACGTAGAATAGAATAAAATTTTCCAGTCGCTTGGAATAATAGTTGACAAAAATGACACACGAAAATTCCACCAGCTGTATAAAAACCAAATCACAATAAGAATGACGGAAGGAAGAAATATAGAAGCTAATATTAACAAAAGGACAAGATGCAACCTTTCATTGATATTCTTCCACATACGGAGCAATCAAAGGAGCTCAATAAATAGAAATTAATGGTATTCAGGCAAATGGAGAAGAAATCAAGATGTTTCACTTCTACGAAGAAATCGGAGTCATAGCAAAGAACCTAGCAAACATAATTGGAAACAATGGTTCAAGTACCACGAGTATACTACATTAAGGCTAACGTAAAGAAAGCAAAAAATCCTAAGATGTGGAAAAGAGAAACTGAAGGTACATATTACGCCACAAGGAAAGGTGCTAGACCAAGTAGAATTATTCACGTACCGGATAAGCTAACGTAAAGGGGACGGTAGAAGTTCAACGGACATCAAGGGAAGCAAGAATTTCTGTTTTCTTTTTGTTCAAAGGAAATAGAATTATCAATGAAGAAGCAGTATGTGAAAATCGCTACGTACTTAGGATGGGAGAGGGTAGAATGAAGGGCTGCAGACAACCAATCTTAGGATTGCATGATTGACTAATAATGAAAACTTGTGTAGAGTTAGCCTCGTATGGTGATAATCAGAAATTAAAAAATCGTTAGTGAAGCTCCCTTATTTTCTACTTGAATATGGAGTAGTAGACAATAATGCCGTTACTAACAATTGTACTGCTTCCTAGCCGATTATATCTAGGCCATGTTCCACTCCACCCTTCCTCCTATACCTATCAATACCACCCCGACACATCTCCTCCTGGCCTGATGGGTCTCTAATTGCAGGACATCCTTGGTACTCCGCAACTGAATTGATTCGTTCGCCAATGAACTGCTGGAGTGCTACAGGTAGTGGTCAGAGACCCAGGGGCGAACGAGGCCATTGCCCGCACTGACCACAGCCGACCTAAGGGGTCAGGCGAACCGCAAAGAAGCCGAGCGGAGAAGCCAGGAAGAAATGGTCTCGCGGGAAAACGAAGGGTCAGAATTTTACTCTGGAGTCAGCGCCATCAAATCAACACCGGTCATCGATTCAGAGATTGGGTCGGCGCGGCTCTCAAATTCATTTTCTCATCAGCTAGTCCAGGGGTCAACAAATATTTGAGTCGGAACAGCCAAAAAGATGTAATTCACAAATATTAATTAAAATTATTCGAGAGCAATGCATATACATATATTTACTAATAAAATTTTCAAATAACAATAGAGCAATTTATAATAACAATTATAAATTTGTTAAAATAACAACAATTCAAACAAACTTTTGAGACAGAAGAGCCATTAATATTTCCCTCGCCATGATTAATTAAAATTATTCGACAGTATTTATTTAAAGTAACAACAATTCACAATAGAATTTATCTTTTTGGTTTTAATCAGTATGAGCATTGAGTGCGCAATTCCTGGGAAATTCTCACCGTCCGGTTCGTTAGCAGTCGGTTTTGATTCCAAGTTAACATCAGTAAAAAAATAGTAGTTTCATTTGTAACATATACTTTTATGCATAAAAATGCTTGAAACCTTAAAAAGTTTTATTTTATTTTTCAATTTTGCTTTAAAGCCACATATCCAAAGAGCCACAGTTCTCTGGGCCCTGGGACAGATTCTTCATATTAATATCACTTTACCGGGATGAATGCACAACACTGACACAAAATTTAGCAGAATTTCATTTGTTACTGCATGTTTTAACGCTATGGCGAGATCATCAGTAATATCATATTAATTGTGACATGCATCATATTCCCTAGAGTTTATTACAATTCACTTTAAGATTGACTACTCCTTTCGAAATACCACAATGATTTCTGATGTCGTCATTATAACTTAGCCTTTTCTTCACACTTTTTCACAATTAATAGCCAGGTTCAAGGATGAAAATGGTTTCAGATATTAATTGCCGTCTCCCAGGTTGAAAATGGCAATTAATTGCTCAAATCATATTCGATGAATGAATGTGAACAAAAATGAATGGGAACTAATTTATTAGTTCTTCTTTACGGCTTGGTCCTTTCTTCCCTCAGGCTTCTCATTTCTCCTACTCTTTTAAGGACCATGAACTGATCTAAGTATTTTTTAATTACTCGTTTTTGTTTTGAAACTTCTGTAATTAATGTACACAAGGGGTTAGGTTGAAGAAGGGACTATTTATTCTCAATGTAGTCCCAAATATAGATGAGTTATCATTATTATTTAGTTAGTCAGTCGGCCGAAGATGGGACTATTAATCTCAATCTTTCTAATAGGGAGCTAATGGGCCACGTGAAATAAATTAAAAATATGATATAAATATTTTTTTAGGTGAGAAAATCACTCTTCATCAATGATTCGATCGTCTTGAAACTCGACCCTTCAATATGCTAACCTCTACCAATTAACATTTTCCTTCTCTTTTGCAACTTTTATCTAACACAATAAATCTCAAATGTGGCTTTTTCTATTCAATTTATCCAAAATACGTGTCTAATAAGATTGCCGTCATCATTTCCGAAATTTAATCAGACATATTTATTCTGCTCTTCTAGGACATCTTCGTTTGTCGCTCAGTCAATCCCATCTGTGGTCTATCCATTTTATCTACTCCGTGTAACAATTAATCCGCCCCTAATCTACTCCCTCCCGTGAAAAGGAACTAAAAATTCTTCCAGTCTTACATTTTCTGAGGCTATCATTGCCAAGGCCTGCCTATCTTTAGAAAACTATCTTCCCCGATCATATTCTTACTCTCATAGAAAAGATTCCTTACTTCTAAGCTTGCACTTCCAGCCATTTTTGCATTTTCTTACCAGCTTAATGTCTCCAACGCCTTAACCACTAATGGCTCAATTTTGCTTCCTTCTCCCCTGGATAAAATTATGCATTACTATTCCACTACCTGTTGTTTCCGTACCTTAATGAGGTTTCACCGTAAAATGAAAATTATATCCTCTTATATGCAATAAAAAGAAAACAAAGTAATGATATACGGTAGAAGAGGAGAGCCCAAAGTAGATGTTACACTCGGGACACCAAAGCTTGAAGAGTTGAAAAGGTACGATTTCAGTGCTTAATAAAAAAGGAAAAAAGTGTCACGCCATATTACTTTATTTATTATCATCATACTATGAGGGCAAAGGCGAAGAGCAGACGCGGAAATCAATATTAAACCCGGAAAACAGAAGCCTGAAAGGTTGAAAGAGTATTGCCATTCGAGAAGCAGAATAACCAGCGAAGGACGAAGTATGAAGGAAATAATCAGTAGAAAGCAGTCTAAGAGATTATTCTACAACAATTAGAATCTGCTCATAGCAGGAAATACAAACTTGGAAGTAAGGAAACAAGTCATGAAAACTAAAAACAAGAACATTCTTCTTCACATGTTGTAGTAATGCATGGACGTTAACGAAAAGACGGAAACGATGACTGACTAATCCACCATTTTACCATTACTTTGCATAAATTAAGCGGCATTTATAGCCAACATTTGGCGTGTCTCTTAACAGCATGTCCACTGTTTTTCTCGGGGAGATAACATTGTGTCTCTCCGTTGCATGTAATTAATTTATGCATGAAGTATTATGTTGTGCATATTTTCATGGCAGTAAGAGTAAACATTCTCTCTGATTAATAATGCATGGTGATGGTTCACCCTCTGCTACACGCCCTTTAGGTGGCTTGCAAGGTATATTGTGGATATATAAAGGAAGACCGCAACAGCTAATATTTCAGTCTCTATCAACAGAAAAAATCTTTGGCCTAATGCACAAGAATCCAAGAATTTAAGTTATTCTCCAAGAAGCGATTGACAGCTGGTGTAAGAGATGGGGAACATTTTTGAGCAAATTGGTATAATAAGTGATGTCAGTATCAGTTTTGCTTTGATCATGGGGTCAATTTGAGCTCTTGAGGCCGTTCAACGCAAGTCTCGTCATTGCGCAGTATGCTTTATGGAGAGATGCACAGTGAAAATTGCATCGTGGAAAGTAACGAACTGGATGGAAATGTTCCCAATGCACGAACGACTGGATGGAATATATCCCCTGATCTACTGCCATGCTTTCACCCATTCAGTTACCACTGATTCGTGTAAAACGGCCTTAAAACCTGAAAATGACAAAAATTCCGAAAGCTAGGTCGATTGCAATAAATTAAAAGCAATTTTCACAAAGCTATTTCTCATTTTTCCTCATACGATAAGTCCCAAGCACTTCAAATAAACTTTTCCATTGATGCTCTCAGACTAATACACCATACAAGTAACGTTATATGAAAAAGTAACCCTATTACTTTTACAATACAATGCATCCCTTTTAATGTATCTATATATTCACATTCAGAAGACGTTTACGAGGTATTATTAGCTTCGCAAAAACTTATTTCATTATTCCCTTTCAAAAAACTTCCTTTGATTTATTCCGGGAAAGTCACAGTATTCCCGGATTGTTACACTTTCGATCCCAAAATTCCGGAATCGACGAAAGACCAGAAAATAGCAAGCAATAGCACCAGCAACAGATATGGAACAGAAAATACAGGCAGAACGTTTTCATTTTCGTCAAGGTATTCACAGTCGTTCCGGCAGTTCAAATCATTTCAGCCCCAGATACCCAGCGAAAAACTCCAGTGAGCCGAGAGCGATTCTATAAAATTTTATCTCCAACCGACGCATTCGCAGCTCGTAAACAGACAATAGATGGGACCATTCGACTGTCGAATAAAAAAAAAAGAATAAAGGACATTCTAAGCGCTTCAATCGTGTCGCGGTTGAATCAAAAGCTCGATGTAAGCGCAGTCCACTGAAGAGGAAATGCAAATAGTGAATTGATAGTAAAGATTCAGTAGATTGGCACTTGGCGATAATGGATGAAAATGGTCCGGGAGGCGGAATACATAAAAAAAAACCTTTGATATGTGAAACGATCGCTTTGATACCGTGTTCCGAAAAAGGGAAAAGGAACAGCACGTCTGCGATATCGTAAATATACGAAATTATGAACACTCTCCTTCCCCACCAAAAAAATAAGCAAAGAAATGTGAGCGATACTTTTCGGCAAGGATTGCTCGACTCCGAGAAGCCCGTCTAAATTTTACATATAAAGCGACGAGTGTGCGGGGATTTTGGGCGCGCGCGCGTAAAAACCTTTATTTACGTCGGGAGAAAAAAAATATAATTTCATTTACTCAAGAGTTCCGTTTCACTTCCATGCGCACAAAAATTGTTCAGCAAACCGGTCCTTCAACCAGAAAAATCGATGAGTAAGGCACCCGGTATCAACTAGTCGACATTTTTTTTCTACGGTTGTTAAGGACATGACTCATTGCACACAGAAAGGGTTTTTCCCGAAAATAAGATCGGGTCTTATGTTCATTTTTGCTTTATAAGAGGCATTGGGGTTTATTTTCAGGAAATGCCTTATTTTCTCAAATAATAAGCTCTCCTGAAGAAATCAATCTATTGTGCAAAAGGCACCTATTCTTGCGAGCTATTACAGACACAGACTTTTGCCTTTTATTTAATACATCTATTCACACTTAAATATAATATACAATATAATTTATTACATGCATTAATGTCAGAAATATTTTTTACATAACAATACCATTACTTATTAATTTAATGAGTAAGTATGGGTGACGATCCTACTCGGGCTTATATCACGAATAATCTGAAAAACATATAATTCCTTATTTCTGGTTAGGTCTTTTTTTCGGAACTACGCGGTTGTATTTCAGAGATGCGATGAATGTCAAATTAAAATCTTTAAATCGAGAATGGAGGCACAAAATTTCCTATCATCTGAGAATTAACGACATTGCCACATATCGTCAATATGCGTCATGCGTCAATATGCGTATAACGACAATCGCCCAATAAATGGAGTCTTGAAAATTGTAAAGAGTATTAAAGGGTCCTTAAACTCAATACACCAGCAACATTTTGGCTATCAGCAGATAAAATGTGAATAGGTAGTAAACTTCTGACCTTTCTCATATTCGCCTTTGAGCGTAGTTTAGAGCATTCTTTATAGATCAGAGTGCGCAGGAAAACGGAGGTCATCGTGTTAGCGAGGAAGAAAACGTGAGAACTGTCTCCAATGTCTGAGTAGGGTATACGTATAAACCGAGAAGCGCAAAATGCGAATAACAGACGAGTTGGAAGGTGACGGAATGGTGAAGAGGGTGCCCAGAGGGCGACAGAGGGAAAATTCTGGATAGGGGCAGATAAGGGTGGAAAGAATGGGGATTTTGGTCGGCTTGGGGTTCAGCGAAGGATAGGATGATCTGAAAAGGGATGCTGTGTGAGGAATGCGGATTTTTGTGAGAACGTGGTCAGAGATTACATCGCGGTGGATGCATGGTCAAGAGAACTACCAACGTATGTAAAGAGTGTTCAAAGACTAGCCACTACGATGACGATAATCATTATTATGAGTTTTCTAACGACGGATTTCACCCTACCATTCCATTGATGGACTATGTCTACTGTACTTTGTATTGTATTTTCCGAAAGGCTTCTTCCCCGCTATGTTTCATTCTTTACATCATCATAGTTTTTAGACTTCATCCTAGCTAAATCATTAAGTATTTAACAGCTTAAAGTAAATCACGTCTTATACCAGTAAGAAAATGTCTTTTAACCCCTACTTGGGGTACTTTCTTCATATTTTGTTTATTTTTTCTGATTGAAATTAATTAATTTGTGCTTTAATCCCAGGCAAGAGATAAAATTTTAAAAGATAATCTGCAGAAAAATATAATCCTGAAGTGCAGTTCATCATTACAGACACTCCTTGATACTTCAACGAAAATGGCAGAATTTTCGTTGGATGTTTTTCACAGCAAGGGTTAAGACAAGCTTAATCCTAATCCAGCATAAAAATTTACGCAAAAATACGAAAGGATATAGCAACAAATCAATATCTTAAAGTTCGAACTACCTCCAAAAAGTTTTGAAGACAACAAGGTCATTTGGTGGATAATAATAAATTGCTAAAACCGTAGTTTAAACAAGGCCTAGGTAAGCCATGGACTGAACGCTATCTACTATCACTCAAACGTAAATGCTTTGTCTTTCTCAGCGGAAATCGCAGATAGCCGGAGTTGAATGTGTGACACTGGTCGCGGTCAATTTCATCTTTGAAAACCAAAGGAAAAAATCTTGGCGAGGTGAACAAAAATAAGGACCAATTTATGGAAGGATGACGGCTTTTGAACCTTGGTTTTGAGGTGCCTTGGCGTAAGCACTCATTCTTTCAGGATTAAACCTGCTGCTTCCTCCGTTTTACAAAGACTTAGAACTAATCAGCGGGTTAAACCCCGTTCAAGCGATTCAGCAATTGAGTTGAGAAGATTTGCAAATCGTTAAACGTGGAGCCGCTTATTACATATGGACAGTCGGAGCAACTGCCTGCAATTACGAGACGACCCTTGGTCGAGTACTAAAATTCCCTCCACTTTACGACCTCTCCCACGATCGATAACGTCCCTGATAAATTCTCGGGCATGACAAGACACCCTGAAGCAAGTTGCCAAGTCCCTGCACAAGGATCTCCACTCGCTTCAAAGAAAAAAATTCGTGGCGAACAATATGAAACTTGTCCCCCACGCCCTACTTGTCAGGGTCAGGGGAGGGAGACAGGGTCTGACGACCCGCCACCGAGAGAATCGTGTTCCCTTACCCCTTCGAGCGGTTGGAAGAGCGACCCTAAACCTCCCTCCCTTCCACCCGTGCCCTGAACCCTGCACACATATGGCCCCTCGACAACGAGAACAGGACGGAGAGGGGGGAAGGGTAGTGAAAGACACACGAGGGGACCATTCTGCCGGAGTGGAGGCGAGGAAGAAGAAGACGACACTTCGGATCGTCTGGCAAGACGGGCCAAGACGCGTCGACTAGAAGTTCTCCCCTGAGAGGAGGTGTGAAATGTGTGAGGGAATGAGTGAGTGCCGGCAAGGAGTTCGGACTGACGTTCCTCATTAACTTCAACAACCCTGAGAGACTACACCCCCCTCCCCCCTCGTCTCTTCAAAAAAGAAAAAGGAAGGTGAAGGATATAAGTATAAGACGAGGGTGGTGTGTGGCTTGGCAAAGGAAATGAGAGCTCAAGATACCTACTTTTTCTAAAAAATCATACCCGAGAGCCGCGCTGCGTCAAGCTTAGCATATTTACTTAACACCTCGAGGATGAGTAAATCGCTGACGGCCTGATTTTAAGAAGGGAAAACAGGAATATTCATCGTTACGAACAACGACCAAATTCGGAAGAGCATGAGTATTTAAAGAGGTCACCACTGGTGGCGCAAGGAACTTACTATTATTGCGCAAGCTAATATTTTATTAATATTCTTAGATTACACGTTAACCATCTAAATCATTACAATAGCTTTTTTCAATCCAACTCGAAGATAAAATCCTTTTTTACACAATTTTAAATGTGAGCATAAAAACAGCAGCGACAAAAGAACACAAAAAGGCTTCGATAATACGGATTTAAATGGACAGTTATGATTTGCAAAGTGTATGAATAAGAAAATTTGATATGGTTGAAGGATAAAAAAGAGACTACACAACACTGGCCAATAGCAACTACATCTGCATGATCTACATCTACGCGATACCCTGCAAACCACCACGAGGGTGAAGATCACCAAACATGCACTATTGGCATTCAAACAAGCTACATGGAAACATGCTACATAATAGGGTCACATGCAGCTAGATGGTTAGTATCTACTTATTAATAAAGGGATTGGTTGTTAATAAATACATCATGCACTACAGACTACTCTACAATATCCCTTTGCTATGCTGTCTATTGTGTTCTCCTATATATTGGGGGAAAAATGACATTTTGAATCTATAAGCACGACAATCTATCTCTCTAATCTTATTTATCTGGTTGAATCTAGGCAGAAGGTCCACAGAGAAAAAAAATCATTTGCCTTAACCGGGACTCGAACCCGGATCCCCTGACTCCTCTGGCCGTTCTAAATTCATGCAGAAAATGAATTGTGCGAAGAATCAGCAGTGGAGGAAACAATCAAATCCTTTAACCCATGTGGTGTAATGCCTAACAGCAGGTATCCGTTACATATTTCCAAAGAAATTTCGGTAAGGCATGCTGAAACGTGGAGTGGGTGTTTCCGCAATGGGGTCGTATGTCATATTTTTTATTGACGAATCTGATAGAGTTTTGTAAAATAAAAATACCAACATTTTTCCGTCCTTCGATCCAATTAGTTCTCGAGTTATTATTGGCGAAAACTGATGTTTTTAACACTTTAGGAAAAATGGGCGTGCAAAGGACTTGTACGTCATCCACTTCGTCCAATCACAACTGAGACCGCGAAGCTCTTTCACCTAATCACATTGGGGTGGACACAGCTGACTCTGGCAATGGAAGCGGTTGCCACAGGATCTCTATGAGCAGGCCTTCCGTCCCCCCATCCACTCCCCCTCTCTTTCCTTCAAGGACGGTAGGTGGATGAAGTAGATATCCTTAACGCAACTTGTTCGGCGGGCGTCACATTTTGCTTATTTTAATTTTTGATTTATGAATGAATGGCTCTGGTTAGAAGATAAATTTTATCGTTAGCATTCATTTTTCATTTCCATGTAAGGATTTCGTTTAGAAAATAGCGATTTCGATTCTGAGTAAACTCCCCCACTGTCCATTGCGCTTCATCCTATTCCCGCAAACAATCACAGAGGGACTATTTGGATGTTAATAGCCCTTAATTCCTTAACTAGGCCGAAAAACCTCTGCGGAGGAATTTTTTGTTGATTGAATGCCTTCCTTAGTTAATCTCATTAAAATAAATTATGTGAACACTCCATTCGATTTGTATGCGTGAATTTTCCGGTATTTCGGGATCTTTAACGGGTGAACCGTTTCACTGCTGATTCACCACGGCTCTAAGTACGGCGACCACCGGATCGTAGTTTCCATTGATTTTCGAGGAGCGGAGCCCAATATTCCTATTTAATTCGATATGCCTACTGCCCAAATTCGATTAATTATAGAACAGAACTCCGGACCGGCAAATTAAAGCAAAGAAACCGCAGGCACCGACCTACATTCCTCCTTACTTACTGAGGCAAGGGATCAAAAGTCCCAGCTTTCCATCTAACAAGCGGAGCATTTCTCACTGAAGTATTTTCTTCACGACACTCTCTCAGTACTTATTTTTAATTTTCACGGGTTATAAAACGCGGCCGCAGGAAACGATGCTATTGATGCAAACTTTAATATTTAATTTCTTACTTGGGAAAAACATAGAGTAAATACAAAAGGTGGAAACAGACTTAAAACTAACTTAAGAAAAAAACGTAGACTTAAAACTACTTAAGGCGTATATAAGGGCGAGGAATTAATACAAGATATAATGCAATCACAACTGAAATACTTCAAAAAGACTAATTGCTACCACCTTTCATCATTGATTTCACAGGCCATTAATACTAAAGATTGGTTTTACGCATCTCTCAACGCCTTTCATTTTTTGGATAACTCCTCAAAATAACATAATATTTCTCTTTTAAATCCTTCACTACCTGTTTCCAATATCTCATACGGCTATTATTTTTACCACAGTTAATGTTCTACCATTTAAGGTTAGTTTCGATGGTATTTAATTACTTTCAACGTAACGCATCGTTCACATAATGTCCGTCTTTAAGCCCGCATACTTCCCACCTGGCATCATTCCATCCAAACTGCCACTTCTTTTTCTCCTTTCTCAAACATATTAACATTCTTTCCAGTATCACATCTTTTAAAACACCCTCGCCAACATTTTTTTAAGCTTCGTTGGTGAGCTGAAATACGGCTTTCATTAAGATGCTCTATAGCTAATATAACACATTTCTATGCCAAGAAGTTGTTTTCAACGCATAAAGCGATGACAAGATAGTTATACAATTGGACCCCACTAAAACGTTGCTTTGCTCGTTTCAATTGAACATCTTTTAAAATATAAAAACAGTAATCCGCGACTCAATCACTTTGATCACCTCGATTTTTCGACAAACTCTTGCTTTACAACTAAGAATTTTATTCAATAAACTAGCGGGAACCCACGGCTACGCACGCGAATGTTTGTGTACTATGATTGTTGTAGCAATAGTTGAGTCATTATGCTATCTGAGAGTTGCTTGCCTTCGTCTTTGCACCGTTAACCTGTTTTCCATAATCATAGGAACTTCAACCCGTGAGACGTCCTTTATTGCAGATCTTTCTCTCCAATTGGACCGTGTTTGAAACCGTCGAGATAATCTCGAATAGTTAACCACGGAGTCACGTGGTACAAACACGAATGATTGGCAAATTTGGTATTTAAGAATTGCATATTACAACATTTTTCATCATTTTCACACGAGTTTTAACTCACCAGGAGACTATGCACGTGATGGATGAGAATATCTCAAGTAAAAATAATGAATTTATTGCAATGAGCGATTCACACGCCAAATTTGAAAACCATTTGTGTTTGTACCACGTGACTCCATTGTTACCCATTCCAAATAATCCCGACAATTTCAAACACAGCACCGCAGGGGGGTGGGGATTACCTGGAATAGGTAACCATGGAGTTACGTGATACAAACACGAATGGTTTGCAAATTTAGTGCACCTGAATAACTCGGAACAATATCAAAAAATTTTTTCACTTGAGTTTTTCTTATCTGTCTCGACTATGGAGCCCCCAGATGAGATAAAACAAAAGTGTCAATGAATATGGTTATAGTCAGCGATTTTGAGACAAAATTAGTGAACCATTCGTGTTTGCACCACATGACTCCTACGTTACCTATTCGAGATAATTCCGACTGTTTCAGACACAACCCCTTAGAAACTGATTGCATTCTGACTCTTTGAACAGCATTTTCAGATTTTCGATGGCGTCTCATTATTTTCGCATGCTGCAGCAGCAGTAAATCTAAGTAAACATGATTTTCTCTTAGCCATCGCAAAATTACAAAAGGGGCAGTATAATTATTTTATGTACACAGTACTTACTCATCACATATTAGTTACCGATGATGAATAATCAATTAAATAAGACACTGGTACAACACTAATGATTCTTATCGCTTAACTGAGCTGAAGTAAGTAAATATAATAAGGAAGAATACTTCTCGAAAATTCCCTATCCCTACTGAGCATGTGCCGAAGATGAAAGGTTCAGGATGAACGTGTCCCATTATCAAATATACAGTGTTAAAAGTTTCCGTGTTAAAAATTCTCTTCCCCTACTAAATGTAAATGTCAACAAAGAAATAATCAAAGAAGCCGATGTGAATCTACCTGCTAATCAAACAGTTTCGTGCTTACTTTGCCATACAGAGAATATCACTTAAACCAGTGTATCGAATGAACGATTGATGTTATGCTATGCTGGCACATTGTTTGAAGTTATTTGAGTCAATAGAATTCCCCAACAGATTTATAAGTAATGATTAGAATGACATGAATTCATACTTATTTTTATTGTTTGAAAATGTATATCTATACGCTTTCACTGAATAAGGTTTTTCATATGCAAATGGGATACAAAGATCACTTACAAAATTATGTGTACATCAACATATATTTAAGCTCTATGCATGGAGTGTCTGCATGAAATTTTTGTGTTTTGCTTGCCTTTGTTCCGCTTTACGTCCTGTCTTGCGGCACCCAGCATGTCGGAAAAGCAGGGAATTGGGTAATAGGGCTAACATTGTCGGTAGTGGCACTCAGATCCGTAACTAGCGGAATTCACAATCTAAATTCGTAGTCTTAAACTCCTGTTACGGACACAGATGTTGAGTTTTCCCTAAGATTAGAATTAGGATTCAGTTAAATTAAACGACGCAATATAACCTAAACTCCAGGAGCACTTTAAAAACTAATTCCACCACTAGTACTTCTGGACTAACAATTAAGCTCCGCACACTTTTCCTTGAACAAAATAATTAGTTTTTACCTGTCGCGAGTGGTAATTTCAGCTAATGGGAGTTCCGCAATGTAAATGGAGACAGTAATTAAAGAGGGAGGGGGGAAATGTAAGGGAAGATGGGAACAAAACAGATAAGAATCTATGGAGTTAAAAAAATGAAGAGCTTAAGGCGGAAATTATCCGGAACACAATCTGCTAAGCCCTTACTAGTGAAGTATCTTAAGTACTATGATAATAGGAATTTCAAGAACGGTAGTACCATACCAATTTCGGGAGGACTAGTTGCGAAGATCATAGATTATACCAACTTGGGGCTTAACGCTCTTCTCCACTTTTATCCGTCCTTTAGCTCTGGTTTCAAATTCGCACTTATTACGTTCGACTTTAAATAAGAGTCAAAACAAGGACATACATATTCAATCCTTGGAGGGTAATAAGAGTGAAGTACTTATCATATAACGGATAGGAAATAAAATGAGGCAAACGTGGGAAGGCAGGATACAAGAGAATAAATTGTAAATACATTTTAAGTCAATTTACAAAATTATTCGTACGTTCCCCACACGTACTGCAAGTGTCCTGAAATGACCGAATTTTCTAATAGGGTGCATTAATTGCCCGACGAAAAATTACGGTCGGCAGTCGAATATTTTCACGCATAAATACACATCAGAAAGCTTCGGAGACGGAAATACATAAATACAAGGAAGACAAATCCATTAGGACTAATTGAAGGCACAAGGAGGATTTTAACTCTCCATTGGCCAGCTGCCAGCTACTCGATAAAACAAAACGCCTACGTAAAAGCGTATTTTTTCCCGCGCGAGCTCCGGCCAGATATCGCGATGCCCACACTCAAATTCTACCACGCCAAATCATTATTGATTTAAGGGAGGCTTTAGTCCCCCACTCGAAAATTTTAAATGTGCGACGGAGTTCGTACGAAAAGATTTTTTTTTCCTGGCAGCCGAACTACCGCCTGGCTACCCCCCAGCGGCTGACGTTCGAGTACATACATAAGCGTCCGAATGTGTATACGCTTAACTCATCCGCGAAGCGACGTACGCTCCGCTATGGAATTTATCGGAAGAATTACCCTCATTTAATAGGGAGACGTTCCAAAAGTGGCTCAGAAATGTGCTCGATGTGGCAACTCGACTAAAAAAAACTTCGACGCAGAAGTAAAACGGAATATAAAGCCGCGCTCGCTCGTGAAAAAAATAAGGTCCCCGAGTGCAGTTCGTTGTTCATTTTTTTTCCCCCCAGCAGGCCTACAGAAACAATTAAGGCTCGGAAACTGAGCGCGGGGCCGTCCCGTCAAATCGGAAATAAACAATGCAAATGATGCTCTGCATTTATTCAGAAGGACGAAATTCAATTTTGAAAGCTCGTCCGAAAATTAGATTTCATACTTCCACTCGCGAAAACGTCACCTCGGGAGTAGTAAAGAATAGTTTTTGGTGCCGAACCTATCTCTGGCGTAGCACTACATTTACTTCCCGAAAATAAAAATAAAAAAATCGCAATCAAAATATGCAAATCCGAATTAAACATTTTGACTGGCGCAGGGCGGAATTGGGAAGCGCAGTGAATCGTTGGTAAGAGAAGAGGAAGTTGACTGAGGAAATTAGGGCACAGGGTAAGTGGATGGTACAGTTTTATCTGGGGGCGATGGCGTTTTGTAGAACGTGATAGAGGGGAGAATGTTAGTTAAGTGAGGAAGAGGGAGGAGAAGAGGGAGAATACAGTTTGTGTGCGATGATGAGGGATAGGAAGTATTTGGAGCTAAAGAAGAACTTTACATGAACTTTGGGTGTATCTTACCACGCGAGAATAATTTAAGTATTTACAATGGACGGTAGATAATATACTTAGCTCAGTAAATTACCTGATAGACATCAGGTGTCTCTAGTGTTTATTTGAGATAAATAATATAACCACACACCACCAATGCAAACGTCAACACAAACATCTATTACCTGAATATTTTGCTAAGTTGGAAGTTTTATTCCGGGAGTATTTAGCGAACGTTAAGAATGATAATAACTTACGGAAAGCAGGGACATTTATTGTAGTTTAATCCTTGTGGTACTCAATTTCATTACTGTTTATTTGTATCCCTTTCATATCTTATTTTTAAATCGTACCTTTCAGTATCACATCTAAATAAGTATCAGCATAAAAATTTAGAAGCTGATAACTCTTGGAATATAATTCGTAAAATTTGGAAACAATAACAGCCCGGAACAAAAGAATATTTCCTCGGATAACTTACAGCACATGCTAGGTGAATACATCAGTCACGGCGTTGACAAAAATAGTTTAGCGGCTCCAACCACAACCCGCCTGGTTTGTTTACATCACATTATCTCGTGATGTTTTACGCTTAATGGTCCATTAGTTCATGGCCATCTAATCCTAACTTAACTGATAGAGTACTAAAAATAATAATTAGGCCGTACAGTGAACGCCGGTAAGTTCATAATATACAAAGCTTAGTTTACGTAAGTTGTTCGGGTGTGCCACGTGATATTCAGGTATTGCCCCGACGTTTCGTGACCTATGCTGGTCACTTTTTCAAAGGGATATGAGGTCCTCGTTGCCGGTGAGGGTATTATATATCTTATGTGGGTGGGTCGAGGGGGGGAGAGGGATGGGGGGTGGACGGACATGTCATTGAGAAATATTTGTGAAGCGTGGGCCTCCACGTGTGGCTTATTTGGAGGCCACCATCTCTGTTGAAATTTTCTCTATTCTTTATTATTTCAATAGCTTCACGGTATAGCCTGGGTTTGAATTTGTTGACCTTCGCGATGACTCTAGTTTTTTTGAAGTCAATCTCATGCCCCAGAGCTGCATGTTCTGCCACTGCCGACTTCGATGTCTGTCCCAGTCGAGTGGCTCGTTGGTGTTCTTCCAGCCGGGTTTTGACGCTGCGTCCTGTCTCCCCGATGTACTTCTTCGCACATGTTCCGCAGGGGATTTCATCACATTTCAGAGGTCACGAAACGTCGGGGCAATACCTGAATATCACGCGGCACACCCGAACAACTTACGTACTCATCATGAGCCGCGAAAGCTTCAACGAACACAGCTTAGTTTACTGTAAAAGTTTCATAACATATATGTCACTTCGTGATCTTAATGGGGAACATGCACTATTTTTTATAACTCTTTGAATGTGAAGTTTATTAGCTAAAATGCGCTTGGCGAAAATTTCGCTGAAGAATTAAATTGCGTCACGAAGATATTACTCATTGAAAATTGTACTTTTTCGGCAGCTTAAAAACACGAGGTCATCGCATGACGTCACGGCACGGTATCACTAAGGGCGTTGTTTATCTGTTTATGCGTGGAGGTAAGTTGTTAAATGAATAATTGGCAATTGCTTATGTATTTATCTCAACTGTTTATTGTAATAAACGATTGTATTTCAATTTTTTATTTACGTAGTATGGATGGTAACGAGCAAATCGTCCATTAATTACATAATGCCTGTTTAGTGCCCAAGAATTTCTACTATGTCCATGCAATCGCTGGTTTTTTTTAAGAAGAACTCCGCAATAAGGGAGTCAAGCAAAGGCAATTGTCGGAATGTGCTTCAATAAGTATTTTTTCAGTCATCGTTTCTTTCGAGAAACGGCTAAAAACCTCAAAACAATATATTCACTTCGTTTTCTTTTAAATATAAATGTCTAACTCCGTAGCAATATGGAACCTATACCGTGCAGTGACGTCAGAAGGCGTTTCAGGTCACGTAACTTTCGTCCATTTTAGGGAACATTTTAATATCATTTAATAATCTTTGTATTGGGCGTGGAAAAATTTGGCTTATATATTTAAATTGGTGAGAAAATTTCGCATCAAGTATATCATTAATCTTCGAGAAACAAATTTCATGCATATTCCCCATTGTAAAAGTATGTCTTTCGATATTTATATTAATGCCAGAGATTACAACCACATTTCAGAGACCTTAAAGTTAAAACTAAGCCCACGTGATAAAATTAATTAATAATGCAGTGTCTACAGTGGAATTTTAGTCTTCATGGACAGACAATGTACAAAATGAAAGCTAAGAGCATGACATTTTAGTTACATACAGAGCTGCGCAACACATAAATTAATCATCGGCAATTAAAATTCTGATATCGCAACGCGAAATGGAAACGTTAGCAAATGAGATATCATTAGATGCACGATACAAAGCGATATGAAATATATCGACGCTTTTATTATACGAAGCTCATATCGCAGTGCGATATTGAAGTCCGTATACCGATCGGCGTTTATTACCTTATACATATAAAACTTCGAAGTAAAGTTTTTAGTGACTGAATTTTCTAAATGACGAAAGAGACGAATTACTGAGTGACTAGGCCAGCTCAACAAAGATTTGCACGTAGTCGTAGTTTGTCCAAAAATTGTTCCGTGACTTTTGGGTTAATGTACCTGCGGTGATCCGGGAATCCGCAGGGAGTTTTAACGAGAGCTTTTGTCAAGAGAAGTTATTAATGTAGGTACACTTCTCTCATCGTTCACAACAGCAGAAAGGAACGCGATATAAAATGATATTTTTGCGTGCCTATTCGTTTTCGAGACGAGAAAAAATTACAGTGAGCACCACAAAAAGCGATGATGAGGTATGGGAATTATTAATTTCAATTTTCTGGAGTACCCTACAAGTAAGCGAGGCAGCGTACGATAACTATTCGTAGACGCACTTAAATTACAAGCTACCATTGGTTCGCAAACTTGCAACTCATTTATAATTGCGATCCATGAAAATACACAAGCAAAAAATCTCTTTTAATCTTGAAAAGTACTTTATTCATGCGATATGTGCCGTTGGTACTTACACGAAAATAGCTTCATCAAGAGATTCTACATTTCGAAGTCTCACCAGGAATGAAGAACGAGAGTAATAACCGTAGCGTACAGAGGAATTGGAATGAAGGCTACGGATAAGTAAGAAGCACAGGGCTGTTTTTATCTCTTTAGTCGGCATGGCTGGAATATGAAACGTGTGCACGACGGGTAGGTGAATTAAATGGCATTTCCTCATCAGCGGCTCAATCCGTAATGAGTAAACTGCAACCTTTATAACTCCTCCTTTCATTGCTAATTCTATTACGTCTCGTTAATGCTTCTTTCTTGCATTCCCATTCATTTGGATTATTGCGTGCATATTCCAAGGTATCTTTCTCCCTCAATCGTGTCCATAATTAATTCATTGCGTTAAAAAAATGCGTCAATCGAATGGCTCTTAGTCGAATGGCGCATAGTAAGGCATTCCTTTTCCTCCTCTGCATACTAACCGCTAATCGCTACAATGCGGTTGCCACCTCTTCAAAAATTCCGGGAGTATACCAGAATTGGGCGCATTTGGACACGTCTCTCCCGGCGGAAACCAGAAATTCTCTAAATTTAGGTATCTCATGATGCGTCAGAGTTATACTACCTCTTTTCTTCCTTTAGTGGTGATTTATGATGTCCCATTACCTTTTTTCATTTCAATACATTAAAAATACACCACGATACAGTGATTTCAGGTGGATTTTACCACACTCATTCGGTTTTTTGGCGTTATAATCCTAGCAAAGACTAATTTTTACCCTTAATATCCCGAAAACTTTGGAATTTCTATCAAATTAATTTAAAATATCCCAGATTGAACTGCTCACTAGATGGCAATCATACGCTTAAGGTATAGTGCACCCTCTATAATATTCTTTCTATTTTGGTTTACAAGTCCGTATCCGGACTAATAGGCACTTCAGACAGGGAGGAAATGTACAACGATGGAAATGAAAGGGAAAAAGAGAAGGGTGGAGAGAAACCCGGCGTCAGCACTATCCCTCTCTTAACAAAAAGGCGGGAACCTCTAAGGGAACCACGGCTTAACGTCCCATTCTACGGACGGAGTACTGCACTCAAATATTCTCCACAACAAACTAAAGTAGGGGCCAGTTTACTACCGAAAAATATCTTCCACAGCCGGTATTCGAGCCAGGGCCCTCCCGTACTCTAAGTCAGTCTCTACCTACAGTACTCTAACCACTACATCTACCAGGCCCTTTAGCTTAACACAGGATTCGGACAACTTATGAGACGAATGAGCCAAACCTGCCCCTTACAATACCTTAAAAATGTTCCGAGAGTTCAGAGAAAGAATTTAATATAATATTATAACAGTATAATTTATTAAATTATATTTAGTTAATATATTATATTAAATTACAGTTAAATTTAGCAAATAATTCATAATAGTATCAATTATACCTATCTCTATTGTAATAATCACTGGAAATCGCATCGCTGATTTTGTATGAGCCATCATTTCCCGAGAAAATTTATTAATGTCCGGTTCGTAAAAAGTAGTTTTTATTTAATACAAGTTTCCCTGTAGGAAACAGCCATTGAAATTATGTTAGTTTTATTTACAAATTCCACCATAAGCTTTTTAAATGAAACTACGATAGTTTTATTTTTATTAGCAGTTTCATATCCGAGCAGCAATTAAGTATTCAAAGAGGCACACGTGGCTCGCTAGTCGTACTTGGCTGACCATAGGCCTAACACAAACAACATCCATGCCGTAGGCTTGATCCGAGCCGGCGACATTTATGTTTCCAGGCCGGCTAGTTCCCGAGCTGACTAAGGCGGCCTCTCCTAACAACATGAGCGAGTATTTTAAGCCAAATGAGAAATGTTTTCACCACGTTTTTTCGATGGTCTTCCCAAACACCTCCGTCTCATCGTTTTACGACAGAATGTTCCGCTCCTAACTGCGGACCGAATGCAGGATACGACCCCTTGGGGGGACATATAGACGCTTCTCGCGAAGACCGACTATGTATGAGCGAATCCAGAGACTCGCACAATTCGCAAGGGGAATTGAAAATTTCCAGTTCCTGCGCCGGAGGTACCCGTTAAAAGGCTCGATATTAAGCATTTCTTAAGCGTAAGGGCTGTGTAATCCCCCAACCAACATGCTCTACTCGCGAAGTCTTCACCTTCCCGAGACGGCGAGACTGCTTTAATCACCTGCTCTCTCTTTCTCTCTCCCCCGCCAACCCGGTGCTATCGCGCCATCTCGCGTCTTTTGTCTCCAGCGCGCGCGTCTCGCTTATTGGAGCGCTCCAACGCCTCCATTCACGACGAGTCGGCCATTTCCTCCTTCCTTTCCTGCCTTCAAAACCGCCCTTGCCATTTCCAATCCTTTCTCCCGAGGGAGGGAGACGGAAAAATACACTATCCTTTCAGCTCGGAAAAGTCTTCTACCCCCTCCGCTCAGCCGCTTGCAAACTACTTCCACCCCACCCCTACCGTTCCTGCCATCGACCTGCCCTCACTTCGTTAATGATATATACAACCTCTATATCAAACCCTGGAATTCGTCCATACAGAGAGTAGCATGTAGTGGTAGGGCACCAGCATTTAATCGTGTATCCCTATCTGAGGCATATGGGGCATTGGTATGATAGCCTATGGGTGTCAATGAAGCCAGAATGGGGGTGCTTGGGAAGGATTAGGCCCCCTCCTCCTCCATACAATACTCTTGAGTTTTATACGGTCTCTTTTAGAGACTGCATGTTCACCAAAACATAAATAACAACGACGTGGGGATTGGGCTGGTGTGGTGGCTAGAGTACTGGCCTTCCATCCCGAGGGCCAGGGTTCGACAGTGGTTTCCGGCAGTGGAAAACCGGTCCCTATTTGAGTATCTAGTGGAAGGAATTTCAGGTGCAGTCCGTCCGTCGGATGTGACGTTATGCCATGGTCCCCTTGGCGACTGTCGTTCAGAGTAGGCTAATGCCGACGCCATTCCTCTCCAACCTTCCTCCATAACCTGAAATGATCCTACCATCACCCAATTACCCACCTATCCTATACGGTGCAAATGACCTCAGCTGTCGGTCATCAACCCCTGAATAACAAACTAACTAAATCAAATTCCATCGCAGTCAGCTAACCTTAATCAAGCTATTTAAGGGAGGTATTAATGCATTTGATTTCACTGTGAGTTTATTTTAATACAAACACTGGTGTTTACGCTGGTTTAATTGCACTCTTTAGGTGTTGTTAATAATTACATAGGTGTCTTGCTTAAGAAACTTAATTTATTTATCCGCATGCCAACCAGGCAACAATATTACTTATATTGGTTAGTAAAATAAGTTGTTTATCTTCTATGTGAAATGATTAGTCCACTTTTTTCCAAAAAGAAATATAAAATCTTTTAATACAGACATTAGGGTGATATCAACGTTTTTCGCTGCTATCCTACGGCGGAAACAACTGGTTTGCATAGAACCTATTTAAAAAACGTATTCGGCGTTTTTTTGCGTCTTTACGCACTTTCCTATTCTAATTTGACGAATTTAAAAAATGAATTCCAATTTGCGTCTTACAAATTTTTACTGCATGCAAAAAACTCTTTATCCGAGAGTATCGCGTGTAGTAAGCCCGTATGTCGTACCTACCAATATGGTCGCTGCCTTCTCAAATCAGCCGCGAAGCCTCCTAACCTTCTTGGTTACGGTTGCTGTTGTCGGCAACGGTTGTTTTTTTTCTACCGTTCCAATCACACTGTAGGGTTATTCTCTCAGGCCGCTTGTGCAACCGCTGTGATGAAATTTGCGGACGATTTTATAGTTGTTTGAGGTTCAGTATAAATGCAGTCTCCAGTAGAGGTCGTATAAAACGCAACGTTTTGTACGGAGGAGGCGGGACTTTATCCTTCTCATGCACCAACATTCTGGATTCATTGTCACCCATAGGCTCTCATGCCTCCTTCGGTACTAACTTCCTTGCTTCAACCGAAAACCGTAAACGAGAGCTGGTTGACGCTGATAAGTCGACAGCGAAACCCTGACAACCCCTAGCGTGATACGGGATTAAGACCTCCCTTGCATTATGCAACCCTGTCAAAGAGCTCCCACCTTTTTGAGAATTATAAAAGAGATATTCTACCTGCATACATAACTTATTTCATTTTCAACTCTATTATTTATTCACTGATTATCCACATCATCATTCATATTTGAACAACAAATAAATTCATAATAGATGTTTCTCCCAACGTCACGGAAACTTGGACACACCACACCCCCGTCGATAACGCATCGTAACGGTTGGTCCAACTAAATTATAATACTATATTAATCCCAAAATAATGTTTAATAATGGAACAGGCATATGTTAAAATACATGAATTATTAATCCTCATTAGGCAAGGGTGCATTAGACCTGAATTAATGTTAAAAATGCATTTCATATTCACTACAAACTACTCACGTCAACATTACACCCAACTATCCGGTTATCATCTTGCCTAAATTGATGGGTTAAATATTGTTTACTGTATATATTTCGCGGGAGCAACCACACTGTAATTTAAGAGTAGGTCCGTCTATGAAAATGTATTGCAGTGACAAGCTGAGGGTTGCTGAGGTCGTAAATTATGCGAGGGAAAACAAATATTTGAATCTATCGGTAACGGAGCACATTCATTTCTCTGATCTTTTCTCTGTGATCTAGTCTGTCGATATAGTGCGGCATAATTACCACTCAGGAAAAATCTCCTGTCCTGCGTCTTTACAGAATCCTATTAAGCTTGCTGTCCCCGCGCCCGAAAACCCCATTTCGTATCATATACATATTTAAAAAATCTCGCGGGCAGTTTCTTAATTTTAGCTTATTCCTTTATTAATCCCATTTAATAATATTTTTCTGGCTCTTATCATTGTCTTCAAACTATTTAATACATAGGGTTAAATATTAAATGTCTTGATAATTTTCCTAGTTAAAAAGAACTTCGGCTCTATTCTGAGCATTAGTATTTTCTATTGAATTCAAGGTGTTATGAATTACCTTTCTGTGTTCCTGTTCTCCATAAGTTACTTTGTGTGAATTTCCTTCATTTATTATCGCTTCCTTGCGAACTATTTTTACAACGTTAAATGCTATTATCTTCAACACTTGAATAATAAATAATTCTTCCATAGATCTGGAGAATTTGGTCTAATATTTAAGCTTGTATTTCCGTACCCAAAGTTCCGCTAAGTTTTATTAGCATCTTTAGGGCTTCGGAAACTGGTTGGACAGAACAATATATGCCACAAAAGAAAAAACATATAATGACACATATCCTTTCAAGTTATTTCTGAGGCCTTGAAAATGCTAATAAAACAAGGCGAAACGTAGACTACGGAAATCCAAGCATAAATATTTTACCAAAATCCCCGGATCCAAAGTTTTACTATTTTTATACTTTGTGCGTAGCATTCTCTGACGCCCTGATACTGTACAGAGCGCTTTGTTGTAACATCTCAGTTACAACACGCTCTCGAGCTTAAATTTGCATGGAATGCGCTTGTCTATCCCCATCACGTACGTTTTTATTTAAAGATTAATTCTTGAGTTTGATTAATTCTGTTTCTGTTTTGTGTTTCGAATTTTTAATCCAGGTAGTTCACTTTGTAATTTCTTCGTAATGGTAATCTCGAAGAAGGTTCGTTTTCTCGCAAGAATAACAACAACTCCGCCAAACTCCCATCTTCGCGCGCTCCGCGTCCTTCTTTAATGGACCACCAGAGGGAGTCGCTTTATTCCCCCAGCTTTCCATTCATCGCACGCCCTCGTACGCATCCGATAGAAATCGATGACAGAGATAAGTAAACGTTCCTCCCCTTCCTCGGGTGGAAATAAAGGGTATCGTTTCGCACCCCGTTCCCCAAATCCAATTCTCCCGCACCGTAATTTCCAGCAAGGATTTCCCACTCGGGGGAAATGAACGTATTAATAAAAATTCTCCCGCCCAGAAAACGTACGACTGAGTACAATGTGCGATTCACAAACTCCGCGTCCGATCTACATAAAAGCGTTTGCCATACACCGCTCCATTCTTCAACTCGATGTCTTCCACCAAAAATATCATGTGATTCAAAATTTTATATTTTTTAAATGGGTGGTTTCGTAACTTTGTGAAAGCGGTTTTTCATGACGAAAAATAATACTTTTTTCCACAAAGAATATTTAAAACACCTAGGTTTCCACGATACAAAATCACCATTAGTTAAGCCATAAAAGACTATACAAACTAAAAGGGGACTTACTCTTTCATTCCGTAAATTACCAGAGAAAAAGATTTCCACGACAGAGAATTGAACCAACAACCTTTGACTTCTGTTAGCTCTCTGCGTGGTTCGTAACATCTGATGATGACATTGTATCAACTATACCTATGTATGTACTACATTCAATATTATGTGCAGAAGTACTAATTAATACTCTGTTTAATTAATTATGTTTTTACTCAACTCCACCATTCTAATATATATTATTCTTTATAACGACAGTTTATAGAATCACAGTGTTCTTTTGAAATTAGTTCGGTATGGTATACGGCGTATTGCTCACCCAGACATCCAGGATTCGGGTTCAAATCCCAGCAATGACAGATTTTTTACTACAAAAAAGATCCATACTTGATAACTACGAGTAGAGCAGTTGAATGTTCAGTACTCCGTCCGTCGGATGGGACGCTAAATCACTGACTATTTGGCTTCGTTCTCCACGGGTAGACTGATACCAACGCCGGGTTTCTCTCCACCTTTCTTCCGTTCCCTGAAATATCCCTAGGTACCTCTTCCAAGAAAATGTACCTATTCTAAACGGTACTAATTATATAATATATAGTTAGAAAATAATTATATTATATAATTATATACTAACCCCAGTTTTCGGTCATCACCGATGGATGACTGATGCTCCCCAGGGTCCTTAAAGTTTAGATGCTACGGCTGCGATATGTGGATGGGAATATTGCAATGAGATATCACAAGCAACCGTAAAGGCGCCGATAAATCGGAGTCATGAGGCAAATTGATTATGTCGCGAAATATAGCACGTCGCAAGATATAGAGAGTCGAATACTATGCGGTGATCTCGTAGCGATCATTATCATCAGCATATCAATCTTAAAGACTAATTAACTGCAGCCCTCCATTCTTCCCCAGACTATGATAGCTCTTTTAATTCGCTGTAATTATTCTTACCAACATCCCTCTTGTTTGCCCCTAGATATTAGTCTCTTCGTATTCCTCATGGGACTTTAACTTCAATTCTCCCCTCCGGTATGTTATTTACAAATGCTACTCCACACAGCCCTTCTTTCTTTGGCTCAACTGTATATACACTTACTTTATAATATTTGAACAAAGAATTCCCTACCCCATCCGTCCATTTCATTTTTATCCTTCACCAGCAAACAGCAGGCTTTGAAGGATTCAGGTCTTTCCATGGGGTTGTGCCTGAACCCGTCGAGATTATCTCGAATAAGTAACTAAGGAGTCACGCGGTACAAACACGAATGGTTTGCAAATTTAAGCGTGTCTGAATCGCTCGTTACAATCTTACTCATTGTTTTCACTTGAGTGTTTCTCATCCGGGGGCTCTATGCTCATGACGAATGAGAAAAACTCAAGTAAAAACCAATGATTGAGATTATTACGAGCGATTCAAATACACCAAATTTTCGAAACATTCGTGTTTGTACCACGTGACTCCTTGGTTACCTATTCGATATAATCCCGACGGTTTCAAACAAAACCTCCCTGGACCGCTTTTACAACTTCTGATCTGCGGAGTGCCACTTCCCACAAAAACCTAATTAACATAGTGCTTCTTTGTCTTACAATTAGTATTTTCTTTGATCGTTAAAGCTGCTTCTCCTTCCCCATTTTCGTGCAGCGATATCATATTTATTATCAGCTATCGCAGCCGATATGGTACATTATGTTACAGCCCTAATACCAGCTCCATCCATAGACTGTTTCATTAGAAATTCCTCCACAGTCTTCCGTTCCCCCTAGCAATCCGGAACAGCGCTTGATTCATCTTCCATCAACCCCACTTCCGCCAAACCCACACATCAAAGAACTCCAATAATGTCCTCATCCTCTTTCTCCAAGGTCTACGTTTTGGATCTGAAAGACAATCTTCCCCAAATTCTCACTTCCACGCCTGTCTCCACCAGCGATTCCTTTTCTCAGTTTACTCTTTCCTGTAAATTACTCAATCCTCCAATCCCATTTCTCCTCCCACCTTAACAATGCTACAGCTAAGACCGATTTCATCCGAGACATTTCCTGATTAAGTAAAAAGATCCACTTGTTCTCATTTACGAAGCCGGCCGAATTCTATTATAAACCTTACATTTCACTGTCTCGGGAATCTCGTGACGATTAATCCTTGTCACAGGATTCCAATAGCTGTGTCTCTGCAATTCATCTACATAATACCCTGCAAGCCATCGCCAGAATGAGTGACAGGAGGTGAACCATCATCAAGCATGCATTTTAAATCAAAAGAATATTTATACTTAAAACCATGGTCCGCGTTAACACTACTTACAAGCCACTGAGAGATAGAACTAAATCTTTAATCTCTACAATTTTACGTAATGCTCATTTATTAGCCAGGCATGTCTTTGCATACATTAAGTAATTTATAATTCTCAACGCAAGCATGAGTTACTTAAATAAATAATGAGTTGGATAAATAATGAACGTGTTTAAAAAACAACAAAGAACTATTCTTTTAAATCAAAATATACAACATCTATCCTAATTACTCTCGATATCTACACTGTAAACTTATACTAATCCTAACTGTACACGGAATTCGTCCTAAAAGAGCTGCGATCCGTGACCAGTTAAATAAAAAAATACATCCCAAAATTTCGGTGTTCAAATAGCAGAAATTGCGGCTGAAAGAACACTAGAACAGAAACAAATTCTGAAGATTCAGGCGATATGGAGTGGAAGAGAAACATAATAACATAGAAAGAAAAACACGAGCCAAATCCACAAAAATATTTTTGAGAAGCAGAAGAAATTGGTATAAAAGTAATCAAGGTTCATGGTGAAGAAATAAACATGCTTCCGGTTCACAGATGGCTATCGCAGTTCTAACAGAAAGGCAAGTGGACCTGTAAGCATCTTGGAATATTATGGACCCAGTAATTTAGGTATATAATATGAGAATCAACTAAAAGAAAGGAGCGAGGCACTCTATGGATCAGAGACATGGAGCATCAAACATTGAGATCCCAGAATAAGACTCGCACAGCCTGTCTTTTCCCGCTCTCTTTTTCGTAACACTCCCTCTCGGGTAGCAACATTGCCACATCCCATCCGCATTTCACGCGAAAAATAGGAAAATACTTAATTTCCATCGTAGAGCGTCAATCAAAAAACGTTTTAGGACGTCTTGGAATGGACGATACGATGAAGAAGATAAATTGTTGATACGTTCCAAAGTTTATAATATTGAAAAACCATGTCTAGTGGTCAATTTCCCCGGGGACCCCAACCCGCTGGGAAAGGTCTGCCTTCGCTGAGCTCCAGGGATGGGCGAGGCTCGATTTTCGACGAGAGCGAGGGTAGACCCCTCTAATGACCTGCATCCCCCTAGCTACCTGATCGACGGCCCCGCTTACTTCCATTAACGGAACAGAAAGTTGAAGGCATGACGCTAGAGATAACATTTTCGACGCAACCAGAAATAGAGATTTTTTATAAGATTTACATTGGTCCAGCTCGATGTTTGATGGCGAAAAAAGATTCTATTGCGCGTGAACTCACCGTGTACTCTAGGTAAATTACTGAATAACACTAAATTCGGTAGTGTAGTAACACTAACTCACTAATAATGGGATTGCTAACTCATCGATTAAGCATGCTTGGTATGGAGTCAGCCCCTGCCACACACCCTTGTGATGACTAGCAGGGTACAATTATTATGCAAATGAGATTATTCCGATAGGAGCTATACGTTCGGAGAGTTAGGCTTCTTTACGGATAAGAACGGTAAGATAGCATGGGCGGGATACTGGATCCTTCTTTCACGTTATCGCTATCGTTCTCAATAATGCGAACTCATCTAAAATCTCACTTTCCACGGCTACCCTTCTAATGACTTAATTTAACAACTGAGATTGGTGATTTGAAGCGCGGGACGAAAATGAAGTACTGGCTTTGCCCTTTCACTATCCTACGAGAAGTGATAACGCGAAAGCGCGCGTTATTAATGCCTCTAATGAGGCCCAGATACCAGAAGATTCAGGTTGATTGAGCCTTCAACTAAGCTTTCATCATCACAATCACTAGTTATTAATCCTGAGGCTAAACAGGCAAAGATTTCAACTCGTTTCGTCAATCCGCGAACTTATTCACACTGGTATAAATCGACTCTTTTACAAATTAGATTTCTCTATTTCCCTCCACCATCGTCTACGAATCAAGGGCAATCGTTTGTTAACTGAATGGAAGTCGAAATATCCGACAAAAAGAGTCCATATCCAGCCAAGTGATTGTTGGACGACAAAGGTGACAATCAAAGTCTGATAGTCGCTTCCATCCGGAATTGACCGCTGATAGCGTTCCATCAACGAGTGCCGACGGTGACCCGAGATCACCTTTCGGGAGAATGAACTTTGATCACCGAGAGATTGGTAATCAAGCGATCGTCGATCAGCGAGGAGTTTATGAAACAGGGTGAGGAGGGAATCGTTTCGAAATTGGTGTCACCAAAACCCGAGGGGATGCGCACTTGCCCTCAAACTCTATTATCCCTTGGTATTGTCAGGGGGAAAAAAAAGATTTTCTGCAACCTAACACGGAAGAAGAGACAAAATGTTCTCCGTTTCGAATGCTATCGGAGGGTAAGATTTATACGAGAATACTGCCAAAAGAAACCAACATTTTCGTATGATTGAGTGTGCATATTATATTATAACAGGGTTTATAGGGGTATTCATTTTCATTTTCCCTAACTTTTCCAGGATTTCCAGACCATTATTAGTGATTTTCCCTGACTTTTGAGCGCCAGAAAACTCCAAGATTTCCGTCATTTATAGAGATAAAAGTGGTAGTGAAGAAGCAAAGAAGTCTAAACTTATGAAAAATTGTAGATTTATTTTCATATTAATCATATGAACGTCCAGTAATAAGAGATCAACAACTTTAAGTCAACAAAATAAAAATTATCATTACTTACATTGATATGCCTTCAGAAAGGGTTTTAATTGCAGAAAAATATATGCAAAGAGGGCTAACCTGGCTTTTCCTTCAAACCTGATGTCACGTTAAAAAAGCTCTTTGAATCAATCTTGATTTTTTTCTTCCTCACATCCTTCAACAAATTTGGCTGTGACCAATTTTGACTGAGAATAACTTTTTCGTCACCAGAGGGATAAATCGAAGCATTCCTGGCAAAATTGCTAGCCAATGAAAATGAAATGTGCACACCTTTCACCAATCTTTTCCCCAAATTGTGCAGGCTATAGCAGTTGTCCCCTCCTTTACCCCGCCCTCCACTCCTATGCGCAGTTTTTGATTTCTTAGCATTTTCAGGTGATAAATTCCAAAATATGAACGTTTTGCGATTTTTCCCTGACCACACATTAAATTCCCTGACTTTTCCAGGATTTCCATGGCCGTTTTCATTTTTCCTGACTTTTCCAGGTTTTCCAGGATTTCCAGGTTCCTATAAACCCTGAATAATATCAAAAGATTTAAAACGTCATCGGAAAAAATATGCTTAACGATCCAGATTTTAATTGACTGTTTGAGGCTTCACTTCGCGTAAGTTACTAATATCTATAGTGAAATGAACTACAAAACAAAATGGTCTCGGGCGTAACTTTGTGGAACTTCTCCATAAGGTTGAATGAAAAACACTGCGATTCCACATGAAATATTTATTACTTACGACCTAGGTTTCGTTACGTTACCTGATGATGCTACGACGTAGCGAAACCTAGGTCGTAAGTAATAAATATTTCATGTGGAATCGCAGTGTTTTTCATTCAACCTTGCCGAAATGAACTACGTACTTTTCCACAGGTTTATTGACGTTACGACGCGTTTCTACCTACGTTTTTACGCCTTGCGGCATCGTCAGGTTTGTACCGTCAATAAACTTGTGGAAAAGTACGAAGTGCATTTTGCTATGGATAAAATACACACTATTTTATAATTTTACACAATTCTTATATTTTACTTACCTGTATCAACGATAAACATACTTAAGTGTAGCGTTAAAATGTTTTGTGAAGAATAACATCTCACATTTGGCATCCATATGAAATATCACATATTATTTAGTTTTATCTTCACAATTTTACACACGTTTGACTCAAGTGCCAAGTTAGATTATTTGGTACATTTCGAAATTCTACCCTACTTCACATTCCATGGCCCCAATTTGTTAAATGACCATTTCCCAGTGAACCCTTCGCCCTTCTCATCCGTTTCGCTCCCCACTATTTTTCTTTTTCCCTTTCCGCCCTCTTCTCAACACCGTAATCTTGCGATCCCCCCATTTTTCCGCTTACCCACCCGGGCCTAATTAAACCCTGAACCCTTCCCAGAACTTTCGCCTTCCTCATTTCTCCGAATCCCCAGAGATCTTTGGATTGAAGATTCTGCCATTCTCTCTGTTTCTTGCCAGACGTCGTACAAATGACGTATATCTATATCTACATTTCACCCTGTACAAGGACGTGTGGCAGGGGGTGGTAGGGCACCAGTCGTGAAGTTATAAAAAAGTATTGTTAATTATTATTGACGAAGGCTATGTTGTGCAATTTATTTCAAATAATTATAATTCAATTTTGCAAAAGAAAGAAAAACTTGAAGAATAGTATTACCTACACAATTTAATACCACCACCGACTAGGTTTCCAGAGATTACCGTCATTTTACCTCGAAAATGACGGAGTAGCGTTGGAACCTAGGTCGGTGCATTGCGAGGATAATACTATTTTTCAATTTTTTCTTTCTTTTTCAAAATAATAAGAGTTTCTCAGCTAAGTTACGCCAGAAACCATTTGTTTAATTACAATTTATTTGCACTGTACTCCTGTATTGTGCGTTGGGAAATCCAATTCTTATATCGTTCGGTCTTCATCATCACTCTTTAATTTGTTGCTTTCTTCTGTCCTGCTGATCTAGTGCGGGGTATAAACATATCTGCAGTTTCAGATTCGAATTCATGTGATTCCGATTTTTTGAGTAACTTTAAACTTGCGGAAAACCTTCAAGTCTCTAGGTACTCCCCAACCAGGCTCTTTCAACCGTCGAGAAACACTTTCTGTCCGTTCATAGGAATTGTGTTAGTTCCTGAATTAAATATCTATTAGTTAGGTCTCAAATGCTTAATACATACTCCAGGTGAGGCCGTAACAAGTGAAAAACAATCTTTCTTTTATTATTCCATCAGAGTACTTTACCACCATACGTTTGATAACTAGTCTCTTTACCACTGTGCGACAAAAATTAAGATGATATAAGTGACATCGAAACTGGTTGAGGCAATAGAAACTTAGAATTATCAAGTAGTGTGTTTTTATTAATTCTTGTCGCAGTTCAAGAAAGTCAACCGGCCAACTATAAATTTAAGAGTCAGTCCAAAATTTAACCACTAAATATCACCAAATGACTACGCAAGAAAAGTAAGTACATGCAACATTATTTGAATCCCACACCTTCCAGATAACGCCTCAAATGTTTTGAATGGCTAATTTTGATAAAGCTACTTTACTGTCTGTAACTTTATAATAATGATTCCAGTAACAAAAAAAAATACTTCTGGAGGAAGATAGCTTTGTATCACAACTGGAAAACTGGTCGTTTAAATCGAGCACGGGCTGACACGAGCAAAATAATACAAGGATGTCCACATCTTTGTTTTAGTTTTCTCATTTTTTCGGATGACCCAACGCGATACACCCCCTCTGGGTATCGTAGAGTACCTGAAAAGACATTTGCGCTCGAATCCACGCCAGAAAGGGCACCCGAGCTGTTAGCCGAGCACCAATGGTCGAAATTACGGTCAATGGTGCTCAAGGCACTTGAGACAAGTGCCCTTCGAGCGCGCTGCGAGTTTAGGATCCTTCCGATGGGGCTTTGATTCACCGGCTCAATGACTCTCCGGGTGACTCGGCACTTGCCTCGACACGGCGCTAACTTAACCGGCTACCAGCCGCCTCGTTCCCAGAGTCGAAGTGCTGGTTAGGACGAGCGATACGACGGTGGGGGGGACGCAAGCGAATGGAGAGCCCCCTTCATTGAATTACCCTTTCTCCGTCCGCGTGTCTGACTCATATTTTTCACCCGTCCGCACGCGAATATATTCACATACATAGATAGTTCGCATGGACGAAACAACCATTTTGCGGAGTTTGCGTGATGTTTTGACTGGGCGCAGCAGTACAGGAAAACATAGATGACAAAAGACATAACACAACATTACACACCTTGTTTTCGGTTGATAGAGCCATAGTAGATTACCAGAATCGCCTCGAGTATGGGAATTAAACTATTATGCATCTGGAAGAAAACTATTTTTAATTTATAAAAATTATGTCAATTTTCTTTTGTCTTTAATTTTATTTAGTCAAAATATTGTCCCCATAAGTGGCGCTTAACTAAGGTGGTTAAAGGAGGAAAATAAAAGAAAATACTTCTTGGGAGTGTTATAAAATAAAATATTTGATAGCAGAAGCCCACAATATCTTGTGGAAATGTTTAATAAAAAACCACTGGACCGGATTCATTTCACTCGAGCAAATCCTAATCTGTTCTATTGCTCTATGTATCAACACCACCACCTACTATAACTCTAAATAACCTTCATAAATTATGGAACTCCCTCCTCATGCATCTAAAACAAAATTCGTCTGTTGAATGCTTTTAAACAAAAATGTATAACTTTTCATTGGAATTGCAGAATAATTAAAGTTAAAAATTTAATGTGCGTGCACAAATATTAGTCCTCAATGTAAAAACTGTGTAAAAATATGTGTTAATTAAATAGTACCAGTAAATATATTACTATACTGATTGTCTGATATGGATGTAATTTTTTTGCTGTTAATGTACTTTGAATTGAACATGTAAGTAAATATTTCCAATTATGTAAGTAAATATTGTTGACTGATACCAAATAGGAAAATCATGTTGATAGTTTGACTGTTGTACCCAATGATGACTGAAAATTGATATGTTTTTTATATTAAAAATTGCAATGTAGGTAAAATATGTGCAATAATTATGTAAAGGTACGAGCTGTACCCTACTTAAATGAACTTGTTCTTATAGGACATGCCCTAGAATAATAATAAAATCTATCTATGCCATAATCAATCTGTTGAATACTAAATTTCATTTTCATATTAAATCATATTTTCACTCTTATTTCAACTTTTTCTTAATATATTTCTTTACCTAAACATATATGATAAATAAGGGAAAGGTACTGACCCGACTACCCTGAATGTGCTAATTTCATACGCCAATGGCTTAGTGCGGAGTGATCTCTACCCTCACCTATCAAAAACCAACCTTCGGGTTGAACACGATTTTTTTTAAATATGATAAATGTTCGCTAATTTTATACTTAGCTCTTAAATATAAAAATTATGACTCAATATGCATGTATGTACTTCACCCATCTCTATTTGTTATATGGAATTCAAGGGTTTTATTGGAAGAGGCAATCTCGCCCCAATAAATACGCTTAACTATCTATCTATTTGCAAAAGTGATATTCTAATTTCACGGCTTGTTATTACGTCAACTGGCGAAAACAATTATTATATTTTCAATATTTTTTCACTAACTACAAAAATTACTGTAGCGTATGAATTCAATTATGTATCATACATATTAAATTATAATCATGTATAATCAGTGTACAAAGCTTTGCTGCTGATGACGGAATTGTGCTGTCAGGACAAGAACTTTACTAGTTTTGATACGCTTGAATTAATACAATTAATTTACAATTATGTGTTCCTCATGTGAGTTAATTACCATTTTTTACCATATATGTTTGTATTAGCTGTGAGTTAATAACTTTGATAAAATCGGTATCCACAATAACTGATATCACCCGCAGACGAGTCTTGTGCATTTGAGGTACTTTTCATTTTGCAGTAATGAGCGGCTGATTTATATTAGTATCAGACCAAAAGCTGTTGAAAGCATACTGGCACCTGTTTACAAACCATTGAGGGTTTACCAATAACTGAGAGATAGAAAATGCAATGAAAATAGTAAATATTTAAGTTCGTATATTTGTATTTAAAAATTAAAATAGTTATAGAAAAGGCAATGAAAATTGTAAATATTTAAGTTCGTATATTTGTATTTAAAAATTAAAATTTTTACCTGTATGTATGAGTATTCTGACTGGGCATTGAAGCTATACTTTCAAGGATATTGTTTAATAAACCTTGTTTTATATAAATTTTATTTTAGCGGCTAGTAAACCCATTTAGGACTACAAAAATTACTTAGGGATGTATTTGTCTTCTTTTGCCCCCATAATTCTGCCGTTCGCTTGCTCTGGGTTGTTTTCCTCTCCTCAAACCAAGTTACTCTGATCATTTCCCTAGCCTTTCTTCTTCATCAACTTGCCGTACAAATATTATTAGTGATTTATCAGATAAGGTGGATGGATGGACATAAAACTCTTTCCGCGACACCTATTTTTCATAATGATCCCTTTTCGCATACTTCCTATCTCCCATTATTTTATTAAATAAAACACGTTCTCATCTCTCAACATCCCGCAAACCAACTTCTTTCTCATTATCACGTCATACAACAAACACTCACCCCTTACCACCCGCTCCATCCACATTCTACGCCTTCTCCTAATTTTCTCAACCTATTCTCCCCTTCCGTCTCCACCACTTCAACGTTCGTTTTCCTTTCAACCCACCTTACCTTCTTCATATCCACATCACAAAAACAATACGTTTATTTCCTCCTTTCCTTAAACTAAAAGTATGGGCGCCGCACAACATCACACTCCAAATTAGACTTTTCAACAGACTTTTCACCAATCACAGAAAAATTAATTACATAAATTCGTGTTGTTTCATGTTATGTGAGTTCCAGGCATGTAGCCAGGGGTGGGGTTTCTGGGGTAAATTCCACCTTCCCGAAATTTTTTCCCAATAATTTTGTAGTTCTGATTTTAACTGTGGATGATAATCCGCATTACACTGCGTCTAATTCAAGTGTTAATTGCCCTGAAAGAGATAACTAGTTTGTTGCATGCGTGTGGTCAATAATTGTTCCTTTCAATCTGAATGTATGTGAACCTCTGATCTGATATTTTAACTTCTGTTCTGGGGCTGGTCAAATTAACAGCTTCATAACGAGGTAAGCAGTGAACTTTATCATTGAGAAGAGATATGAATGGGCACTGTGAAAGTAAATACCAAGCACTGAAAATTAAGGGAAGATATTTGTAACATGTCGGCACCGAACGAGCAAAGCTGAATTGTTTCAAGTTATGCTACACTACACTTAGCCCCGTCCGAAGCAAATTTATGGCCACGTGCCTGGTGTGTTCCTGTCCTGCTATGCTTTTGCGATATATCATGAGCTTCTCTGAATAGTCTCTTCCTCAACACGAACTGTGGTAGTAGGTAATAGCGGCAAGCGACGGATAAAAAGGTTATATGCGACATCTTAGATAACCAAGCAATCAAGTAACTTAAATAGAAAAGCGGTAGGGGCAGAAATTCTTTAGGGAAACGGGGAAGGGTGGAGAGAAACCCGGCGTCGGCAAAAGTCTGCTTTTAATGAAAGGCACCAAGTGGTCCGCGGTTTAACGTCCCGTCCGACGGACGGAGTACTGAACTCGAAGTTATCTCCACACAGCGAATAGTTATAAACATTTTGCCATGATAGTGTAACTCTTTGAAATGCCAGTCTTGAAAGCTAGGAAATCTCTTGTTCGAATCAATGCTCAAAAATTTATCGGCTGAAATCTGCCTCTTGTCCGCCTTCCCCAATAAAAGTGTGTTCTTTCTTTTTTGTGTTTACTATCCTTTTCCAATTCTAATTCAATGAAATTTGCATGTATATATCCTCATACATATATGCTTTCGGCTTTTGTCACATCGTCTGCAATCCAAGTCAAAAACGAATTAAGGGAGCCGGAGATTAAATTCATCGGTTTCGGCGTCGGATGATCTGATTACGCAATCGTGATCTCGTGGGCAAAAAAAAGGAATTCGATCGATATAACTAACTGGACATTCAATTATAATTCATCCACTAGTAATTAAATGAAATTCGAAAAATAAAATTGGCACTGAATCTTCCTCCCTTTGATGTTTTGAAACCAAAGTTTTCACGCATTTCGCACGAACAGCTCTTCAAAGGCGATTCAAAGTTTTCCCTCACAGGCAACGAATGCCTAACGGAAAAATTAAGATTAAATAGGTCAAGTTTTCGCTTGTAGGTTCTAAGCGTTAGAAAAAAATGACATAGATCTATTTAATTTTGACAGTGCTCAGGTGATACTTTTGTTGGAATTAATTTTTCAGGCTCACCTACAGCTAAGGTTATATTGTAAGGGAATTATTTACGGAGTGTTCAGATACCATTCCTTATGGTTCTCGTAATCACAGCAATACAACAATATTTTACGAATCGGAAGTGAATTATGATTTTAGATGGTCTAACAGCTAAGGCTATACAGCCAGAAAATTATTTGAGTGTGCTCCAATACCTCTTAGATTGGTTCTCGCAATGACTTGTTAATTAGACAGTATTTAGCGAATTGGTAGGGAAAACTGCTTAAGGTTCCATTCATACCAATTAACACCGGAAGCGTATTATTTAATGGCTGCGGACAATAGAAGACCTAACGTGTGATAATAAAGCAGTAATACAGTAACGTAATGAGGTATTTAGATTCGGAGGTCATATAGCACCGTTTAACCTAAAGATAAGACTACTTCACGTAAAAAAAACAGGTGACTGAGTCTCATCGGCAAATAGAAATACCATATTTGCGCAAATCGAAGACGATCCCTATTCTCCGGAACTCCAAGAGATAAATAAATCAATTTGGAATACCGAAAAGCAGTAGTCATGCGAAAAGATTGCGAGTTGAGATAATGTTGATGAAACATTATCTCGAACAGTATTCCGAATTGCACACTGATAAACGTAATTATTTAAATTATTCAATCCAACTGAAGTAGAGGATTTTGCTTAAGCCTGCAATACGAACCTACTTTTCTACGGAAGCCCAAAAAATGTTTAAAAAACATATCGTCTTAGATTGGCGCAAGTAGGCAGTAGGCTGAAGCTGAAAATTCTCTAGAAAAACGTAAGCATCGCGACCCGTCCGCTAGCTCTGAAACCTGATTGGGTCATCGACTCAAACCTAATCTCTGGATCGCAAGAAAATAGAAAGTTTCCAATCCGCTTGGACCAATCCGAGCGATTCGCTCGAATCAAATCTGTTCTTCCAATTCCACTGGCCCCTTATCCGAAGGGATTGCAATCGCATATTGCAGGGGTCGACAAACTACGGATCGCGAAACCATGTGGATCTTGGGGTAGGTACAAGCGGCTCAGGAGTGAAATTGAAGATGAAAATAAAATAACAAAGATTCGTGAATGAAATCGTATATATGGCCAGATATCACCTGAAGATCAGTAAAATGAAAAGTAAGGCATTTGTATACAATAGGAGGAAAGAAGCAAGGACCAATGCTAAACTAGGGAAACAAAAACTTGATGAAGTGGAAGAGTACTTTTACCTGGGAAGCCGAGCAACCAGCAATGGACGAAGCAAAAGTAAAACTATCTGTAGAATAGACCAGGCATAAAAGGGTATTTTACCAAACGAAGGCTCTATATACGGCTGCCAAAAACAAACGTAAAAGTGTGGAAAAATTTCATTAGAACATACATCTGGAGCAAGCAACTATATGACAGCGAAGCATGGACGATAACAACAGCAGATAAGTCAAGACTTCAAGTATTCGAAATTAGGTGCTACAGAAGAATGATGAAGGTTAAATGGATCGACCTAGTGACAAACGAAGTCTTAAGAAGAGTAGGAGAAAAGAGAAGTCTGCTGGTAACTCTAAAAAGAAGACGGGACAACTTAATCGGCCATATCTTAAGACACGATGGACTGATGAAGACAATCGCTGAAGGAAAAGTGAGTGGGAAGAATGGAAAAGTCAGGCCTCGTATGAGATATATGGAACAAGTTGTGAAGGACGTAAAAGAGAGGAATTACATCATAATGAAGAGATTGTCCAATTGAAGAATCGAGTGGAGGGCTGCGTCAAACTAATCTTGGGATTATTGAGCGATGATGATGATGATATATTGGCATCATTAAATGAAACAATGACTTTAATTTACTGATAACAAATTAAAATATTACAAATTCGATTGTTTCTGGCTCTAATCTGTGAAATTTCACGTTAAATAGAAAAAAACATATCTTCAGTTCATTTTAAGATAGGTGAGAGTCCGTGCATTTTTTTCCGGAAGATATCGACTGTTCAACGACATAGTTCATGTTTTAATAAACTCATGGGAAACTTATTAAGTTTATTTTTTTCGTTTAAATGTTACCTAAAAAATAAAAGGGCCAGTTAAAAACTGGATATGCAGTAACTTTCTTAGAAAAAGCAAGGTCACTGCCAGCACAAGAGGGAAACAATGAGAGCAATTTTCTTTAGAATATTTTGCCATTTATACGGATATAGGGGGTCGTGGTATCCTAGTGGGTAGAGCACTGTGCTACTGACCGGAGGGTCCCGGGTTCAAATCCCGGGAAAGAGCCTTTCTGGACACCCCAATCTAAAATCGATTTTCCGAGTGTCAGAACTTTGGAAATTGCAGATGGCCCAGGGAGAGGAACTGGCCCCCCTATGTATATATTCACCTGAATGTGTGAATTTCACCCGCCATTGGCTTAGTACGGGGTGAGCTCTACTCTCACCTATCAAAACCAAACTCCGGGTTGAATCACTGAGTGAGCGATACGGATATAATTGGTATTATTGCTTGCAATAACATAACTATGAGTTTCAGGTTTCACTTTCTAGTATTAATCCATTACGGGAAGAAAGAATAAACCCCAGTTAATTGAACTAATGATTTTTATTTTTGTACGAACTGGGTCTCAGTATATGATATCATCTTCATGTGATGTTATTAAAATAACACTGTGTACTGAAACCCGGGTCGTATGAATAAATATTGCCGGTGGAATTAACTAAGATTTTTCGTTCCTCCTGACTTGTTATATAGTTACTTTAAAATTATATTATTTATACATACATTTATGGATCTAGAATAATTTTTAAATTGTTACGAAGGACAAGTTTGGGTCTACCGTCCCAATAGCTTGCCAACCCTGGGAATAGTGGAATATGACCTAAACTTCATCCTAAGCCTAATACTAAGATTAACACAGCGGCCACGATCGATACGGGATTCGAACCCGCGATAGTATGATTGTCAGACTGGAGAGTTACGGACCTACGCTACCAAAGGAGTACAATTACCCGCTAGATATATTTACGGTTGGCCGCGCTGAGTAATGGTGGTTGGAAACAATTTTCGGTGACCTTAAGATGGCCTCAAAATTTACGCCGGATAAATCATGTTGATAGGGACAAGAAGCACTTTAAGCGGTGCTTTCAACCACCAAGAGCCACCAGAGTTCGGCGAAAGGTGGAATTAAAGTTTGCGCAGAAACATTAAACTTCGCCTCAATAGGATGAGAAGTCGAGAGAGATTTGGAGGATAGTAACGGCATTGAACCGCACCAAACCCTGCCCGCAAACACCCGAAATTTTTTGAACCCTAAATACATCGAGGGGGAAAACCCTCCCTCCCTCGACCATGAGATTTCGGCCTACGTGGAAGAGAGCTTCTATTTCTCCCGACGGCTATAGATTCCCCCGTGACCTCCTTCTCTCCACCCAAGTTATCTGGCTGACCCTTTTGAATCTGAAAGCCCCGTGTGAGTGTGTGTGCCAGAGTTTTCGTGCCCCGTGGCTCTTAAAATCCCTGGCCTTTCTACCCTTTTCCCGCTAACCTTCCCCTCCCCACGTGTTTACCCTGGGAAAGGAGGTGGAACCCTCTTTTCCGTCGGAAGGAGCGCTCATATCCTTTCACGTTAATGCGCAAAAAATAACCCCTGTGCCGGTAGCACGATATTCCCATTCCCCTACCTGCATCGGTCGAAACATCGATGTGAATGAATTCTTCATTCGAGTCAGAATATGGATGTCGTCCGACATTTCGATGAACGATTCGCTCGTCATCTTCAGGACTATACCTAGCCCGGATGTAGATCCGCGAAGAATTCATTCATGAGATACGCCAGGAAAGCAGCAGAACTTTCTTCAAAACATCGATATGTAATACGATACACATCTATATCCGCTGCCTATGAACACTATGAAATTGAACACGGCGAAAGCTGTGTCAAATTCAAATTAATCATGAATTTTTATAAGGATGTTTTCGAAACATTTAGAGATTGGACTTTTTCCCTATTTTTTAATTTTAAGGTGAGCCATTTCACTAAGTTATGACGTAGTTCAGTAATAAGGAGTTTGAGAGAAGAAACTACACTCATACTTAAAATAGTTAGGTCTTTTGAAAGTTTTTTAAACTACGAGATGTACCTTTTTCGAAATTCATGATAGAAATAATGCTAATAAGTTCAACAGAAAAAGGATTACTTTTCTGTTCCGCAAATAAATTTATTTAATCTAGACTTGTTTCGATAGAGAGCATCATCCTCTTTCTCTGTCATGAAACGGAAAGCCTTTGCTTTTCCATAAATGAAATAACTTTACCGCGATCTGTTCTGATACAGAATATCATCTTCTGGTCCTGCTTGGAAAAAGAATAACTTTGCTGCTATCAAATAAACTTATTTAGCCGCGACCGGTCTCAGAGAACGGAATACCAATTTCCGGCTTCGTATCGAATTTTCTGCTCCACGATTGAATTTATTTAACCGGGACCGGGATCGAAAAAAAAATCATATTTTTATCGAAACCAGTCGTGGGCATATGTATAAACCCACAAGTGAAACAGAAAAGTTATTCTCTGTCTTGTGCACAAAGTTCGATCAATTAAAACCTAAGACTAATCATACATACATGTTCATCTGGACAGGGAAGTTGAAAAATTTAAACGAGTTTAGTCAACTCAACTCCACGTTACACAGAGTAAAAAAAAACAGAAAATCGACCTCAATTAAAACAAACTTGATATTCGTTACATGCATATAGAATAATGTGTTATTAAAGATCAAGGAGATTTCCATGCTTCACGAAAGGATTGCAATCTTGGGGACTGAAGCGGAAATTGCAGCGACTCGCAAAATAAACAAGACATGAGATTGTGTAGTCACGTGACGAGAATACAGTAAACTGCGGATTATCTGTGCATCGCCAATCTATTTAGTGTATCGGCAGTGATCTTAAAGGTAAGTTAACTTTGGTTATTTTCCTCCAAACGTGACTTTCACTACGGTCTTGCAAACATTTAATTGCGGCCGGGACAGCTCTACTGCATTCTTTGTCATAAATTTTATAATGTACGGCGAGGATCTTTCCATTGGCAGATTGCGTTATTTCCTTAGGGAGTTTATTTCAGCGGCACATCGTAGAGCAACGAATCCGGAAAGAACCAAACAGCGGATCATCCGTGTTTCCCGATTATCAGTGCATCCTTTACCAGCCATTAGTAGATACGGAAAATCGGGAGTTAACTGTAATAGTAAGAAAGTAAGTAAAATGATTGGAGCTGCGAATGTAGATGGCATTTGATGGTATCGATGGAATCTGTTCAGGAGCAGAAAGTTATTAGAACATTTGAAAAGAGGGAGGGTGGTTTTCGGAAGAACGGAAAGGGGATTAGTCGGAAACTCGAGAAAAAAATAAAGATGCATCGAAAGTCGCACGCTACACTGAAAACTGATCGGCTCACCGGCTCGATCTTAAGCTCCCGATCGCATGGAAATAGAAAGTTTCCGACCAGCTTGTGCCAATCCGTTTAAGTTCCAATCTAATCTGTTCACCTACGTCTACATTGTATCCTCGTAGACTAGGATTTAAAAAAAAAGAGTACTGGGAAAATGTGACGATCGTAATCGAGAAATTAGCTGCTTTTCCCTTGTTAGACATCATTTGGAATACGTTTCCAGAGGGATCCTTACGATCTAGGCTTAAATAATGAACTGGAGCGTGTGCAGCGAAGATCGGCAAAATTTAATAAGGGACGGTATGATAATTATATTAGCATATCCAGTCTATGAGATGAAATAAAATGGGAATCATTTTCTAGAAGAGTGAGAGAAAATAGCTATCTGGGAGCTCTAATAACAAGGAGTGGGTGAGGTAAGGAGACAGGCGGTAGAACAGCCAAGAAGAAAAGTGCATTCTACCAAAAGAAGAATCTAAGTACAGCTGGAAATACGAGCTTGGAAGTAAGGAAACGATTCATTAGAAGTTACATCTGGGGCATTGTTATTTATGGCAGTGAGGCATGGACGATAACAGCAGCAGAAAAGTCAAGTTAAGACACTTTGAAATGTGGGGTTAGAGAAGAATCATGAACACGAAATGCGAGCGAGTAAAAGAAATTTTTTTTCGAACAAGTAGCAAATTAAGAAGTCCGAAGAAGAAGGATAGAAAAGAGAAGTCTGCTGAAAGATTTAAGAAACACAGGGTTACGTAAATGGCAATATTTTGATGCACGATGATATGGTGAAGGCCATTGTCTGGGAATGAGTGAACGGGAATAATGAAAAAGGGAGATCTCGCATAGGATATAGCCAGTAGCAAAGGATAAAAAGATAAGATTTATGTTATTTTAAGGAGATTATTTGAACCAAGTGGAGAGCTACGCCAACCCTAACTTAGGATCGATGTCTAATGATGATTTGGTCTGAATAAAAATGCCGCGATTCTAATTTGTCGAAAAATAGGACGGCAGAGAATATTTCCGACACGTCATTCCGCGAAAGCGCAAAGAGCCCGCTTCCGTTTCCTTGGTAACCACGGCGGATTCTCCGGGCATTAATCACCATGGGGATGAATCACAACTTCGGCTTTCTGCAGATCGATGAAGGGACATCCCCCATCCACCGAGCAACAAAATCCCGAGGCATTTGAGTGTTTTTTTTTTCTTATTCCAACAAACTTTTTCTTATAATTCTTTGGAAGGAAGAAGAAACAACTGGGATCACAGGGGATATTTTCGAATTTAAAGTTTCGAAAGAACATGTTTTCAAGTATATGACAGTGAGAAATATTTTTATCCTGGAATTCTAAGGTATCGGCTTGGTGTGGTAGCTAAAGAATTTGCTCTTATATCCTGAGGGTCCGGGTTCCAATTCTGGGGGTGGTAGAGATTTTATTTTTGGTATACCGGTCCCCACTGGAGTTGTGTGTGGAGAGCACTCCTAGTTCAATACTCCGCCCATCGTATGAGACGTTAAACTATGGACTTCTCTTATGAGCAAACTAAAAATTACGTGGGTTTCGCACCTTTCCTTGAATAATCCTACCACTTCCAATTACCAATCTGCCCAAAATGGCGCAGATGGCGTTAGCTGTACGTTTATTTCCCCCAGAAAGCTAACTTTACTTCGGAATACTAAGGAGTTTACGTAGGTATCTTAATAGTTATTCGGTCAAAAATAAGTAAAATACTTTTCTATATAATGACTTGTTGGAACTTATTCACTATATCTATTGTTCATAGAAAGTGTCTACAAAATAATGCCCTTTACGAGGTTAGAGGTAGACTTCGGGCTTTTTTTAAATGTCTGGATGGACCTAAAAACGAATGAATACAGTTCCTTCAGGCATTTATTTGCGTCAAATTCAAGGATTTCGAACTAGACGCAAAAAATAACTTAACGGAGTTACCAGCCAGGTATACCCATTAGCAGAATTTTCCAGAAATCCTGATGCTCATGTCTCAAGAAATGTATTGGGAGGAAGGACGCATTGATAGCTTAACACAACCGGATATCAAGAGGTTCCGGTTTAGAGTCCCGGTCCAGGTGAATGATTTTTTTCTTTGTGGAAATTCTGCGCCTCTTGTTTGGAAGGTGTGTAAATATGAATATAGTTTTTCCCGTCGTCCCAAATATTTACAGTATACATTTTTATATGTGATTTTTTCGAAAATTGTCCACACCCAGCACTGCCGCCAATTTACCATGGCACGTAAAAAAAAGCATTTAATACAACATATGCAGTCAAACAAAAACAGAACCAAGGTAACCAAAGTATTTCAGTAAACTGGAAGGTGATGAGGAAGATGACAGTATTTGATATCGGAGAGATACGAAAATGCGTGGCTGGTGTTACGAAGTTGGTGAAAATATTACGCACGTAGCTAGGCAGATGGCGAGGCTGCGCAAGATGTTTGTCAGATGCAGGAGGCTATATTGCATGCAGGGTCTTCGTGTTGCTGTGGTAAATTTGTTTTGTGCAATCGATAGTATAATCACTAACAATATGATTTAACCATAATTACAAGCCACTCCTTTCTTTTCCACGCAATGTTATTCACACCAATCCAACCCCATTGGGGTCGTTTACCATATTTTTTTATTACCGAATATGATAGAGTTTGTAAAATAAAAAGACCCGTATTTTTCCGTTTTTTGATCCGTCAATTATATCTAGAGTTATAGGCGTCGAAAAACTAATGTTTTTAACCCTTTCGGAAAAGTGAGTGTGGTGCAACCTCTGACGTATATCCACTTCGTCCAATCACAACTGAGCCCGCGAAGCTACTTCGCCTTATCGCAAAGGGGGGACACAGCTGACTGCCAATCGGAGCATTTACGATAGCATCTGTGCGAGCAGACCTTCCGAGATTCCCCCTCCACTCCCTTCCCTTCCCATACGAGCAGTCAAGGACGGGAGGAAAGTGACGTCAATGTTTTCACAGCAGCATTTTCGGTGGGCGTCACCTTTTGCTTATTTTAATTTTTGATTTATGAGTGAATGGTTATGGTTAGAAGATTAATTTTTTCACTAAATTTCTTTTTTCGTTTCCATCTAACAATTTCGTGTACAAAATTGCGATTTCGATTCCGAGTAAACGCCCCCATTTAGACTGGTTGCAGCGCCATTTTCAAAGTTCTCAACCTGGAAAACTACATTGTAAACCGTCGAAATCGGTTCGTGTGAATTAAATCGTGTGGGACAGTACAAGGTGTCTCATGGTTAACGTAACGTCGTAAAGGTTATCATTACGGTTAACGTCACAGAATAGCACAAAGTTTCGCCCGAGTCCATCAAGTTTAAACCACATGAATGTTTGCCCGCCGATAACACATGCCTTTTTCAGGGGTCACCCCCTGCCCTGATACTCTTGTGGTGACTTGCAGGGTGCAATGTAGTTGCAGATGACACTTCGCGTCAGTTTCTCCTCAGTTTTTTTTTATTACCGGTTAATCGCCACCCGCGGCAGTCACTGCCGATTTCGGGTACGGGAAATTAGATTCGTGAGGCGATTGGAGCGCGTACGGACGGGAAATTCTGCTAAAAGCCCCGCGGTATCGTGTCCCGAACTTCACCCAACCCACCGCCACCATCATTCTGTCCCCTCGCCGGGACAAAATGGTCGCCCAGTGGATTTATGGAATTATGGAATCGCGCGGCTTCGAATATCTTTCGCCATTTCCCGCGATAAAGTCGTCGAGTCGCGAGCGTTTTGTTCGGGCGCTGAGTGATAGCACCGGGATTCAAATTTTTCCCCCTCCGAAAAATTGAAATCGCTTTAGCGAGCGAGGAATCCGTGAGAACAGGAATCGATCGACCGAAAAGGTGGCCGGGCCGAACTATCATTTTTTTTTTTTTTTTAATTTCGTAATCATTGCCTGCTATATATTTACATAATATGCTGCAAGCCACAATTAAGGTGTGCGGTAGGGGGTGTTGAATGTTCGCCAAACATATTCTTGGAAGAGGAATAATTCGTTAAAGCGACCCTATAGCATTAGTAAAACGACAATTGAAAGAGTTAAATCCATAAAGTAATTCGTAGTAAGAATTACTAAAATTCATAGTGAGGAAGACATATATCGTGTCTTCAAGACACCAAGACAAGAGAAAGCCAGGGTTTATCGAAAGGGTACAAGGGAAGACGAATAGGCAAAAGAGCGATGTTACTTTTCACTAGTTAGGCCTCACCTTGAATACATAGCCGGTGTATGGGATCCGAATGAATTAGGTTGATCAGAGGGGTAGACAGGCCTACAGCGTAGGGCAGCTAGGTTTGTTAAAAGGCGTTACGTTAGGTTCAGCATTGTATCAAAATTAACGGAAGAATTAGGCAGGTAATCTTTGTTAGATCGTAGGTTAAAATACCGAATAAATCTCCTGCATAAATGTACAACAGATAGGTTTACTGAAGATGTTAGATTTATACCTACTAAAAACCCCTACATATTATGCAAAATTTTACCAGATAAATAAGAATAGAAAGACAGTTGTAGTACCGATAAATTTAAAATATAATTTTTCTCGCGAGAGCATAATAGGCTGTATAGCAAAGAGATAGGTTGGTGATATGTTGTTAGAGTAATCGGCAGTGCGTGATTCATGTCATAACATTAATAGCCTATGCATGATAGGTAAATACAGATTAATATATTTCGATAAATGCCATCATAACAAATACCACCCACCCTCGCGGTGGCTCGCAGGGTATTGCTTAGATGTAGAATTAGATATGTACAGCCTATCATGCTCAAAGAGAATTAGTACCTATACTTTAGTCCAATTATAGCAGGTTTAAAAAGACTCAAAACCCAAATAAAGCTTGTTAAAACGTATAAACGTTGGGTTAATGGCGTTTATAGCGATGTGCAACTGTAGACAAACTATTGATAAACATTTGTGTATATTAATGACTTTATTAACAACTATTCACATCCCTAGCTGAACGAGGAAAGTAAGATACCTTATGGAAGATGACTTCGCGCGTCATAATCCCGAAAAAGAGCTATGCTATTTAATGAATAAATGCCGATTCAGAAAAAAAGCCGAAATGGAAATTCATCTACAGACGGATGACTCATACTCAATAATTGTATGAGTATGTTATTACGTTGTAGTTGCATTCTATTTCTAACAAGTTCTTTTAACTCATTTTGACTTCGGAATGGCTGACGTGTTGTAGAGTCCAGCCGCGTTGAAATGGTCCTGCGCGAAAATTTCCGCGCACCCCCTCTCTGTCCTCGGCTACCCCCACTCTGGGCTCCTTCCTTCCCCTATCGTGCCTCCCCTACCAGTGTCACTTCATTGTAGTTGCCAGCTCTTTTCGTTACGGTTCTCTCTTGGTTTTGCGCGCTTGACTTTTGACATTGCTTTGGACATTCTTTGTGGATTTTGATTTCTTTCTGGTAATATTTTGACTTACGCTTCCGTTTCGGTTAATCTATTTGGTTTTCCGACTTTGGTCCTTGTTTACAGAGTTTGAGTCCTTAAACTCTCGTATTGCTTATTTGCAATGGCCAGCTCGTCGAAATCTTCGTATGCCCGAGGCAGGCCACTCAAAAGTCAGGCTCGAGAAATCGTGTACAACGTTATTCAGTTGTTGAACGATTTAAAATTGGAGAAAAAACTAAGTTTAAACGTGGTGCCAGCTTCAAGCCAGGCTACGGGACTTGGTACCTCCACGGTGAAGAGAATTTTAAACGAAGGGAGATTGTCTCAGGAGAGAGGAAAATTGTCGTTATTAATTATTACGGGAATCTGGTGTCACCTGCGAGCGTTGTTGAGCGGAATGAAGGAGCGTTAGTTGTGGAGAACGTGATTCGTTTGCCCCCTTACCATCCTGACCTCAATCCAATTGAGATGGTTTGGGGTGACCTCAAAGAACAGGCAATCATGAAGAATAAACTACCATTGGATTCCCTCAATTTATTATTAAATGTCAAGCTTATCTGCATCGATTTACACTTTTTAATTACTACGAATTTCCTGCATTCTTTTAGGTGCGTCACAATTTGGAGGCGACATCCTTGAACAAAAAAGCGGAATTGTTTCAGAACATTTGTTCCGAATATTCCACCGAGAAATGGACGAAAGTTTGCGGACATGTAAAGAAAATTGAAGAGGAATACTGGAGAAGTGACGCGCTGATGGATAAAGAAATAGACAAAATAATTGTCGAACTAAGTGGTAGTGACACGAGTGGAGATTCCGACATGTCATTCACATCCTCGGAAGAGAGTGAATGAAATTTTTTCAATCTAAATGCGCGAGCTGTTTTTAACTACAACTTTGTTGTGAAAACAGAAAGAATTTTAGTTTATTGAATATTACGGTAATTTTAGTAGCTATGATTATTAACTTAAATTGATAGGTTTTGAAAGAAAACTATGCCTACGTTTTCCAAAAACTATCACGTGTGCCATAGGAAATCAGTAAATCATCGCTTCATTTCAGTTTATTCATTACTATATTGTAGTCTAGTAAGGTTTGGAGGTAGGTTGCGTATTATTTAATGTATTTTATTAACTTTTATTTCCTCACGATGCAACCAATGTAACTTTAATTCAGATCCAGAAATTGAGAACGGAATTATTATCTCATTGTTTTGTTCTTCTCATTCTCTATTGGAAGCCTTGTTTAAGCCTCTTTGCTATATGTAATGTTCCACGGCAAACATAACAATAAATAAGATTATTAACATTTATATGTTAAATTAATTTCCCTCCACCACGGCCAGTTTTGTGCCTTTAAGTTTTCCTAAGCGCGCCGGAGTGAGGAAAACTGGCAACACTGTTTGCCTCTCCTCCAGTGAGTGAGTGAGAGAGTAAAGAAGGGGAGGTAAGGCCGGGAGGTGGGGTAGGTAGTCGTAGCTCCTCCCACCGGTCACCTAGAAGGACCATTTCAACGCGGCTGGACTCTACCCGCGTTTAATTTCCAAAATGAAAGTACATGCTCATTCCTGCTATTCCGTATCCTAATATAGGCTACATGTTTTCTTATTTAGTTTTAAACTATTCGCTTGTATACACTGTTTAACTATAAGGTATCTTTGTTTTTAACTTTATTTATAATAACGTTTCGGAAAAATATCTGGCCAATTACTATTCATATAAGTCGTCTTTAAACCGTAAGACTGCCTCCGAGAATTTATCGCAACAAAAATACACCAGGCTCGTAACAACGTACCTTCACAAGCACCCTAGCCAATTTTAACACCATACTGTAGGGCCACTTTCCATTAGTTATGGCTTTTCTGCTTTTTTTCGATAAAAACATGATATAACCGGAAATTTTCACATAAATGACATTTGCTTCATGTTTCGGTGGAACCGCCTTCAGCAATCTATTTCCCTAATTTTATATTCATGGTCTAATATACCATATAAAAACCCTCTAATCATGATGAACATATCGATTTGTAAATAAATAATAGCAATGAGAAACAAATAAGGTATTTATAAATAATATCTGTTTTATCATTCACAAAAAAGAAGAGTTCATTGGCAGTTACATAATTTATGTGGGGGAGTCTAATATTACAGAGCGTACTATAAGGTAAAATCTTTTATAGTTTTCCAGTGCTTACAATTATGACCGTCTTTCCGATGCATTGACGTACCATTATTACCAATATAAGAATTGGTTACTTGTGTACTACCTATTTCAGGGTGGGTTTATATGGACCAATTCCCTCTCTTTCCATACTCGCGTGTGATCCCTATTCTAAGCTATTTCCGTCTTTAGTTAACTAAGTCGTACCTCCCTTATAAACTCGATGAGGTAATAATAATCTTTCCAGAGCACCCTACTCTTTATTGACCTTAAATGAACCATCGCCTTACATTATTCATACCCACCCACCTCCTCTACCTCATAATTTCCTGAAGCTCCTATCTTCCCCATCACGTCTAATACTTTATTGCACAAGTCTTACATTCACGACGTAGTCTTTCCCTCCATTTCACTCATTATCTTAGATACCCTGAACTCATCCGGTTTCCCCAGGGTGCGTGTATCGCAACGATAAAAAGCCGCGTTCTAGATAGAATCGCCTTTCCCGACTTTTGCTCTTCTTTGAAGTTTGCGTATTTCACATAATGTTTTAACAACCCCTACCGGATCCAAAGCCTTAGAGTAATTAAGAGACAGTGGAATATTCTAAGTACATTTCTTTCCAGTTTGTCCTCGAAATTCGAAAATACCTGCGGGCGATCCATTTAAGTTTTTACAGCATATTTACCAAGGGTTCCTGTCAGATATTATTACTATTTAGCTAAAGCCTCTTTCGCAAACGCGATTATCCAACGCACGCATATATCCTAAGACCACCTTTGTACGTACTGCTGCTCAATGAACTGAACTGATCATTGTGCTCCAGCTTATTCTCTCGCTTTTATAGGCAGTTTTGACATCTTTTCACAGGAGAAATTCATCATTAACTTTTTTCTAATAAAAAGCGCAGAAAAATCTCGGTAGATTTATCGGATTAACCCCGTAGGGAATAACATGAAGAGCCAGGACTAACGCTTATGCCAAGGGTAGGGGCAGGAATCGGTCGAAAGAGGGCGAATTTCCGTTGACACGTCGGGGATTAAGGGGGGGCTTACCCAGGAACTGTCAAGCCCCTAAACGACATCGACGCTGTGACGTCACGACGCGGACTATTTCCGATTTTTGCACGCATCATGGGGGATTTGCGGAGAGTGCGAAGTCGTAGCCACGACGTTTACGAGACTCGACAACGCAACAGTTCTTTCTAAATTACGCCCTCGGAATGTGCAACATAATTCAAATGAGGCCAGAATGCTAAGAAATACATAAATATTTACAGGTATTGGGCTAGAAATGTTTATATTGCTCACCGAATAAACAGACAAAGGTACTCTCCACCGAAGAATGAAGAATGACTCGTCTACAGTTACGAATAGGGTAGTTTTATTTTTTTATTGTCTTGATCAAAAGTTTATAAACTCTGGAGTAAGTATTTTAAGCCGTTCGATTTAAAAATCACGCTGAGTATTTTTCCTCAAAAATTAAAAAGTGAAAAATTCAACGGCGCGAAAACGCGACGGCAAACCATTGCATATATACGTGTGACGTGGCACTCTTTCCTCAACCTGCCTCTAGATGGTGCTGCGGACGCTTCCAAGCAGACGGTACACTCCGTTAAAGCTTATTAACTAGTATCTGAGGCATATTTATTCAGTTAATTTACTATGATTAACTTTTATCTATTTATTTAGAATTATTTATTCAGTCTATCCATTTAAAAACAGATAGTATTCATTTTACTAAGCATACCGTGAAGTTGGCCCATAGTCGCGCGCACTTCACCCCATGCTCTGCAGCAGCAGAGGACTACACGAGTAGGATGACCTGGAGGGTTGTGTTTGAAACCGTTGGGATTATTTCGAATACGTAACCAAGGAGTCACTTGGTATAAACACGAATGTTTCGCAAATTTGGTGAGCTAAAAAGGCTAATTACAACCTCATTTATTGTTTACACTTGTGATATATCTCAACTAAGGGCTCTTTAGTTGGAATAGATGAGAAAACCAAGTGAAAACCATTAATAATGTTGTAAAGAGCGATTCAGACACATTAAATTTTGAAACCATTCGTGTTGGTATCACGTGACTCCTTGGTTACCTATTAGAGATAATCCCGACGGTTTCAAACACAACCCCACTGGAGCCTATGAAACGATTGTCTACATAGTAACGAAGTGATTACTGATTACTGGTTAGACAGTTTTTCTTAATATATTTACGGCCAGTACAAAAATACGCTGTTGACGCCTTCTATGAAAATAAGTCCCATGTATCCATTCATAATCCTGTAGGGGGTCGGGTTGGTGTATTGGTTTGTGTCCTGACCTCTAAACCAGAGGGCCCGAGTTCCAATTTTGACAGCCACAAATTTTTCATACTGGTCCCTACTTGAGTGTTGTATTGAGAGTACTTCGTGTTCAGTACTCCGTCCGTCGGATGGGACGTTAAACCGTAGACCCCTGGGCGCTTTTCGTAAAGAGTAAGCTGATAACGACGCAGGGGTGTTTTCTACCCTTCCTCTGTTCAATGAAAAATTCCTACCTATTCCTAATTACCCGGATAACCAAAATGGTGCAGATGATCTCAGATGTCGGTCGCCTCCTCCGAAGAACCACAGCTAATAAATAAGACTAATGTTTAAATCTTTTTAATTTTAAAGACAGGGAAATAATACGGATTCCAGGGCAGCACTCCTAATTGTACAGCTAACAAGGAGACATCGCGAGAAAGGTGTTCCTGATCCGACTTTCTTATTTTCTGAATCTATACAAGGAATGCGGGATCACGGATAGTATTACGGATTTCTTACACATTTTTTTCTTTCGAATATTTTACAGAATCACTGTAAAACGCCCAATCTCATACATTTATGGCAGCAACAACAATATTTTTGGCTCGGCCACGGCTACTGTTGATGGAGGCGTGCCCTATGACGGATTTATAAGGTGGAAAATTCTATAGTAACGTTTTGTTCGCGAACCCGGACCTATGTACAAGAAAGCCGTGACACTTTTCCCGCCTTTTCTCAATATAATTTTAGAAAATAATTGTGTCACTTGGATTCCGAGCATCTTTCTCACGTTGTTTCCTTGCAAAGTGGTGCACGAAGTGGTCAAGCCAATTTCATTCGTACGCTTGAACAACTGAAACGCTGGACAAAAGTAAAAATTACGTCTAGTTTATCCTAAAATAAATTTGAAGAGGACCATTCACCCCGAAGTTTTCCATACAGCAAGAAAAGAACTCAAGGTGGACTACCTTTAGCAATTGGAGATTGTGGAAACAGCGAAAATCAAAAACGAGATACAAATTAGATAGATAATCATTATTCAGTCGGTTAAGGCAAGTCTTGATGGACAATAAATTCTTCCCACAACCTTTATCTCTCAAATGATGTCCTTCAAATCAGCATACTTCCTACCCGCCATTATCCTATCCAACTACCCGCTCTTCTCCTCCCTCATCTAGGCTTACCCAACATCCTTCCCTCGATCACGTCTTTCAAAACACATTCACCCCTTAAGACCTGATGTATCCACTCCCTCTGCCTTCTCCTAATTTCCTTAGTCAACTTGCTCTCCTCCTATAACATCGTCTTCCTTTCTACCCACATTTCCTTCTCCATCCTCCTCCGCATCCAAATCCTAAAAGCCCTTCGTCTATTTTCACTTTTTTTCTTCAGTCACTCTTCACTAGGCTTCCTTTTCTTCACGTTCAACGATCCTATCATTAAATTTATTCTACGAGTGAATTCCTCTTTCGCCAACGCGATGATTATTAACAAATAATGTTTTTTTTTTCTCAATTTACCACATCCTTTGCCACACGCCCGGGTGGCCTCCGAATAGGCAATATGACGAAATGAATAAGATCAAGGGAGCAGTCCACCCTTTTGAGTCTCGACGGGGAAATTCTTTCTGCAGCCACGTATTAAGCACATGCATAACCCGCCAAGGCGCAAAAGAAGAGCTCCTTCATCAAGGCGCACAAGAAGAGCGTCAACTGCAAGGGACGCGGCAGATGGAGCGAAAGGGGAAAGAAGATTAGAGACAAGATGGAGATCCATTCGGGCAGAAGGAGGATTAAGATCAAATGGACGGCCGGTGCTTCATTAATGACGAAGTCAAGCGTGAAAGATGGAGGAAAGAGACCCGTTGAGGGAGGTGGAGAAGGCTGAGAGACGCAAAGCACTGAGCTAGAGACACATCGGGGCCAAGGAAAAGAAGAAACAGAGCTCAAAGGAGAAGCAACCGGGGGAAAACCCTTTGGTAATAACTAAAATCAGGGCTGTCGAATCCTGTTTGATATGAGCATAAAATTATGCGAGGGACGCGGAGAAGGGGAATGGGATGAGGAAGTAAAAGAAAGATTTTCCTTGCCAGACCAAGTTTACAGCACGCTAATAGTACGGGAAAGGTTTTATGAAATAAAAATGAATTTGTATAAAGGACATCGGAGAGAATTCTGAAAGGTCGTTAGGATAATTTCGTTAGTGTTACAAGCTTATCAAAGGAGCCTGGATGGGGTTCGCTATCCAATCATGGATTACAATTTAGACTTAATATTTTGAGTAAATCTGAAGCTGCTTTGTTTTCCTTTGACGTAGGGACATATGTGTATAAAAACAAACCCACAAGATCAAGGCCAATTAAATGGAGAAAACAAGATCGTAGAGATATAAGATGATTGGTTTTCACGGCGTATGATTTGTATGAAATTTTCTAGGGTCTCCCATCGCGTCAGGGGCTTCGATTCCGCCGACGTATAGAAGGGCGACTCGCTCTTCATCTCCAAGGCTTCTGAAGATGAGAAGCAAGTCACCTTCCGAAATGTCGGCGAAAATTGAAGCCCCTGACGCGATGGTGGTCCTGAAAAACGTTCATACAAGATGGAGGAAGCTTCCATAGAGAGATTACCTTTCTTACCATGCGAACAATACGAAAATAGGGAACATATTAACTGTATTAGTATTACTCTACTTACGTCGTCAGGCGAAGAATGCATCATAATAAAGTCATCACCTATACGACACTCATATTAACTACACTCTACAGCATGCCGACTTCAAAAGTAATTAGTGAATACAAACAAGTTACTTACGAATAAATAGAAATCAAATTCCTTTTCAGGGGCTAACTATTGAGCTTTACGTGCGCAGTCAATGCTCAACAAACATCTTTGGGTGTTAGCTGGGTGTTAAGCCAGGAGTCGGCAAACTTTTGACTCGGAAGAACAAAACTGGCACTTTACAATGACTTAACACTTTTTCGCGAGCCACAGTAGAATTTCAAAATTAGAGAAATTTAAAGGTAATATAATAATATGTAGCTGCATTAAATATATTTCAGTTAAAGTAAAAAAATAACTCCAAAATTTCTCCCGTTAGTTTTGTATGAGCAGTGAGCTTAGTATACCTAAGAAAATTTATTAAAGACCGGTTTTGAAATGGAGTTTTTATTTTGATACACGATTTTCAGTCGGAATCAATACTGAAAGTATGTTATTTTCATTTACAAATTCCAAAATATACTAATTTTAATGAAACTACGACAGTTTAATTTCTATTTTAAATTTTACTTCCGAGCCACATTTACGAACACAAAGAGCTCGCGAGCCGTACTTTGCAGACCCATGACCTATTCAATAGGATTCCGCAGAATGTGAAAAAAGTCCAACTGACGTCCAGAAAGACGAAAGCATACAGATCGCTTTCTTTCGGAAAACGATCAATCACTTATTCCATAGAGAAATGAAATAATTCCCAATTGAAGTACGAAGTCATGGTAAAATTCGGTAGCATCAATACACACGCATCTATCAAGCATCAACGTCGAATGGGATGGATACAAAAATCACTACCAATGCACAGATTGAAAGGCGGGGCAGTAAATGAAGCGTTGACGGCAAATCGTCTAGTGGTGCCCCAAAAAAGTGACTGGGGTAGATAGCAAGTGTATGAGGAAATTAGAAATTCAAAATAAATAAGTACAGCTACATACCGAAATTTCAAAAAAATTAATTAGCGCGATATTGTCCTCGGAAAACGTAAAGATATAGAAGAAAACGTTAACAGTTGAGGAGGTCGTGTGGAGAATTCTATGGTCATGCTGATCAACTTTCGGTATAATACTGATGAGTTAATTGCAGATAAAACTGCTGCATGAACTTCTGGCACAGTATATTCTGAACTCAAACACCACTTGAGGCCAAGATTCCTCTGGCACTAATTTCCTACGACGTGTGGTTATCTTCCCGCACTCATGACATCACTAGCTCTGAACACTTTCCTCTAGATACTTAAACAAAGGGCAAGAACTAACCTCCCGTAACTTCGGCGAGGGATAAATATTTATCTTCGCTCGAGAAGTATCGTAAGACGCTGTTTGCATATTGCACCATTCACGGCCGCCGAGCGTCCCCACATCGTTGCCAGGCAACCAAAAGACAAACACCATATTTTTCGTGAACGAGAAAATCTTGAATGGAAAAAAAACTGCGAGATACAGTGCACACGCGACGAGGAAGCGAAACTTAAAGCTCGGGGAACCGATTCACACGATAAAATACAACATATTTCCTAGCTCAGTTTTCAAGAGGTGAAAATGCCCCAGAGGCTCTTCAAACAACGATATAATGAGAAGGATGACGGACTTGCTCCGCGAAATTTTTAACCTTCGTTGCCAGCTGGAAGAAATACGTGAGCTTCGCTTTTAAAAAAGAACTACATTACGCGACAAATCCTTGACAAATCGGACCCGATTTGAGGTGGAGACGTAATGGCCTTCAGAAAGTTATGACGGTAGAGTTGGTAATGAAGGTAATTAAAAGAAAACGATAATTAGAAGGGGAACTTTAAATGTCAATGCTATCGGGTACAACGTGGGTAATAAAAGATTGCTTGGAAATTACCGAGAAGATAATTAGGACAAATTCTAATTAAGACTTCATTTTTAAATGCTTTATTGAGTCTATGCATGCACAACGCTTCAGAGTACACAATTCTAGACATGTCCTGGTAGGTTGAGTTAAAAGTGAAGTTTGCAGTCTGTCCCGAATGATGTTAGTTCAAGACAGGAGAGTCTATCGTACAGGGAGCCGCCATGTTCCCATGTTGAATTTAGATGAGGTGACATTGAAACCTATAGCGTGGTTACCGACGATGGGATTGCTTGCTCGTAGACAATGCATGCCTTGTGTGGATTCACCCCCAGCCACGCACACTGGCGGTAGTTCGTGGTTGGCGCAAGGTACCTACCATGTAAATATATATGATTTGAGGTAGCACGAGTGGAATAGCACAGTATAAAAATATCCAGAGAAGAGATCATTCCGTGCGCATATGCAAGCAAATTGTTGTGGTATTAATTAATTTATATCTGAACTCAATCATGGACTTGTTTCCAAACACAATATGAGATACCGTGAAAAGTATGCTCATCCTTAACTCGGGGGACTGGCGGTAAAAGAAAAATATTCACGCAAGCATATGACGAATAGAACGCGAGCTCTCAGATGACATTCCCATACTTAATTAATCTTAAGGAGTGAATGATGAACAAGATAATTAGGACTAAGATGGAAAACGCTATCAAACAGTAGGTTAAAATTCAGGCTGAATCTTTCAAATATATTTTTAAGCAACTGCTGGCTGATGATGTTATTAATATTTCATGATGAATCTTGTATTATTACAACATTGGAGAGATTTACTGAAGTACTGATAGATTTTACATGTATTTCTTCCCACGAAATTTAGATCATTGTAGGCAACAATACATCTTATCGCTGCAATACAACACCAAGAATTACCATTTCAACAATCCTTCATAGTATATCTCATAGATCATAGTCACATAATGCGATTATTGTTACTACATATATATAACCAACAATAACAGAAAAATCATAAGCAACGTAATAGACGCACCTGCAATGCCACTGAATCATAACCGAAATACAACTAACTTCTGTTAACAGCATACTTGTATGCCAAATGAAATTGGTAATTAATGCATTTGAACACAAAGTCAAAGGTCTAAACATTAATTAACATTACATTTCTTTGTAAGTGCAAAACATTTAGTCGCAGGAGCCTTTTGGATGAATATCTAACACTTCTCTTATGAAGAAGGCTTGTACATTTATTCACATGCATAGATAACGATTGGTGTTTACCTGCCCGATGCCCAAACATCTTCAAAATGGCTAACATGTTACAAGGTAAAAATTAGACGAAAGAACTTCAGGCTTTCGAGCAGCCACTACGAGACAACTGTACGATAAACGCGAACGCAGAGTAGTTTTTTCGACCGATTCTGAGCCCTCGCCGGGCCGGCACTGAGGAGTGAGCGTTCCTCAAAAACATTTCGCCTCTCCAGCGAACTGCGAGAACGAGTTTCTCGAACGACAACACCGTGACCGGACGAAGCCAGCAACTCGTGGGAGGAAGGTCGGGATTCCGTTGACCCCAGCGGACGAAGGGCAGCTCGAAATGCGCTGATCATGGCGAAGAACAGGAGAAAGAAACATGAAAGTAGGGACTTCTCCCGCAAAAAATACGACAAAGGTACCAGATAAAAATATTCCCCAACTTCCTACGGGAATAAATGCAGATTCGCACTCGAGTCGCTCGGACTAAGACCACATAATAGATCGCATTCCTTCACCGATAGGTACCGACATCATTAACACACAACCACATGTTTATTCAATCAAATACCTGCAGGCGAACCTATGTTTTAACTCAAAATTTCCGAGAGGAATAAACACTTCACCCTGATTCACTTACTTGAACACGCGAGGGATTACCTCAGGAGCGTATCCTCTTAATCATTAGCTTACGCTGAGCTTTTATCACCGAAAATCCACCCCCCTTCCCCTCTCCCCCAAAGATAAGAGATCTCTTAATTGGTTGCCGATTGCATGCGGGGAGGATCTCGAGCAGAAATATTCAACCGCACGGCGAAGGTATTATCCGCTTCCAAATCCCTTAATGTACCCGATAAACCCGCAAAAATCACTGGCGTGCGTGTTGCTATTTCAGAGAAGATTATTTTCAGTGCATGGACACACAGTTACTATAAATATAACGAGAAATTATCCAGATAAAAACTTATTATTCATTCCACATAGGTGAAACTCGAAGACGATTTAACCTTACGCACACTAATCAGGATGAAATCGAAATTAAATGTATGAAAGCGAGCCACATTATGACAATAAACAATTTCCGAAAAAATAATGATAAAGTTTCTTAATTACCTCACAATTTTCTCAAAGAACAGAGGTCACATACATCGCGAATGATACCTGGATGTAGGATGTAGGAAATATCAGTGACTGATAAACACCTGCGCAACTAAAACATCCGAATGCGTCACGCATCGCTGCACTAAGAAATGAAGAAACAATAATATCATAGAGCGGCACGAAACTATCAGATCCTTAGCATTTAATCGCCACATCCGTTTACGGTGGCACTAATATACCCGCTACACCTTTTATACGGGGTCTTGAATGGTTTAATTTGAATATTACAGAGGCTAAATCACCATAGAGCTCAATCCTTTCTTAGAAAACAGCCACTTAGCTTTCTAACACTGCTATAGCTAACCAAAAGTCAATATACCTTCACATGTAAATGCGAAAATTAATCCTTTTGAGCACATGCTAAAAATTTTCAATCGTTCCAAACAATCTGGCAACCGAACGCGGATTTCAAAGCAATGCCGATATTCTGACAGCCGAATGCCTGACGAAAACACAAGATGGGATGAATCCTTGGGAGTCACACCTGGACATTTTCGGGGTCTAGCGAAGGTAGTGGAGGGTTTGGAAGGATTACAGCCATTGCTGACAATTTCAAACAAAACTTTATCGTTGTCATCGACAAGCAATTGAGTGATGGCGATGATACTATCATGAGAAAATGATTAAGGTTGTTCGAATCACGTCAGCCGACAAAATTAGCTAAAGTTGTTTATATTCATGTCAAGGTCGAAAACAATGAGGGTATTCGGGTAATACAAAATTTTAGTGTTCTCACCGGCTAGATATTTGGTGCTACACTACGATTAAGGCATTAGCACGTGAAATGTAAGGAGGTAGTATGACAAAGTCCACCTCTAACGGTCTGAAAATGGTGTTTACATTTACGTTCAGGCTGATAACAACGGGGATATTCGGCTAAGGCACAACCTTTATGTTGTCACCGGATGCTACACAACGGTAAATACATCATCCTCATAAAGGCATCGAGGTGGTATGATAAAGTCGACCGCTAAGGATATGAAGGTGGTGTTTATACTCGTGTTCGGGGGCGAAAACAAAGGGGATTCTCAGCGACTCGGCTTCTCGTCCCTGACTTCGCACGGGGGATTACATTTCCCCTCGCACTACGTCTGGGACCGTGGCCATCTTCGTCCCAGCGCCTGGTGGCCGGAAAACAGGCGACCAGGGAGGTGGGCAGGTTCGAGGCACCGCGAGGCAAACGCACGCAGCCACACACGAGGAGGGGTAGAAGAAGCGAGGGAAGAAAGGAAGGCCCACGCCCGGGGAATGGAGGCAATCGATTCATGGCCGACGGAATCGGGTAAGGGGGCTGCCTGGCCGCTTCCTCCTCCAAGCGGCCGCAAAGGAGAAGCCGAGAGAGGGACTCACACGAGTAAGAAGACGCTCACTCACCTGTTCGGGGTGGGGGGGGAGAAAAAAGGAGATTCCTCAGATGCACCGCCCACGCCGTCTTGCGCGGAAACTCTGGGATCGACCGCTTCCCTCTCTTTCTCTGCCGGCGAGGCGTCGGGTAAACACACACGACAATCACATCGAACGCAACAATTACCAGCGCACAGCTCACACGGATTGGTGGAGACACGAGAACCGTACACAACTACGGTCGGGATGCTATGACGGCGACTCGCTACGAATCACCTCACGTTGACTGGCTGGGGGCGATGGGTGCGACCGCAGCGCCGATCCCCCTCGCGGCGGACAACGGGTCAAGCTCATGGTGGGCGCGTGAGGGGAACGGTGAGGGGTGTGGGGGAGAGAGGGGGTGAGAGCGTAAAGGAAAGGAGGGGAGAAAGGTATGAAACTGGAGAAGGGGGAATATATATAAACCTTCTATAAACCACTGTGACTTGGGGATCACATATCATGCAAATGTGAGTTTATTCTCTGTGTACATTAGTTCAGTACAGAATTTTAACTTCAATTTGGCATTATTGCTATCAAAATATGCCATATTTGCAGATTTTTTTCCTAATTTTGTCACTGGTGGGATCTTCTCTGGAAGAACTTAGCACATGGTGAACATGGCATACATTGTGTTTTATGAATGCCGATAATGCATTTAATCCAATTAAAGTAAACATCTCTGAACTTAATAATTCATGTAAGTAAATTGGTACCTTTAGTACCAAATTAATTTTTATGAAATGTTCATAATTTATTGTGTATTTAATAGGCCTGTAACTTCTAAGTCATAATGGGAGTAATGTGTATTTTACCCATGTTTTTAGGTGTTCCAAAATAAAATGCTCAAAATGTATCGTATACCTGTGTTTCAATCCTAATGTGAATTGATTCTCGAATTTCCATACCATATAAACTCATTTTCATGCTTTATGGTATGAATGTTTCTTCATTATCCATTGGATTTTTGAGTCAAAATACATATTTTTGCATTTATATGCTTAAGCACTCACAAAAACTTTTATGGAAAAATGAATTATTTATTAAATAGTTAGTTTTATGAAAAAAAATGAATGTCCATCCAAGTTAAATATTATATTTTTTGCACATATTATATTTCATTCGGTTAAGGAGCGGGGCAGATATTCTATTCGCCATTTTTCTACGTCTTTGTTTTGGGAGTCACCATCCCATCGGAGAGCCGTGAAAGCTACAGAAGTTATTACGCTCGTTGCTTCTGAAATATTCATGCTGCTTTTGATTAATAAACTTCCTGTGAATAGAGCAGCAACAATACCGCACAGGCGCATTCATTTATTTCAGTTCCCATTCATCACCGTCCATTTGCATGAATTTCAATTAATAAATTCACGTAAATGTCCGGCACTTTCAGACGAGGATGTGGTGAGAGGAAAAACGAGTAGAGAGTCTTTTGTTTTTGTCTGAGGGAACACAAAACGCAGTTGCTATGACTGAGGTAGGATGACCCAAGATTAAAATTCATAGCTATATATAAATTCTTTTTGAATATTTGAATAGCATACTTTATTTAACTTCCGGGAAACGAATACTTCCCGGTATTTTCCATACAACAATCTTTTACCGAAGTTCTTTGTTTGTTTGTTTATTTATACTATTCCGTTACAATCATTGTTGGATAGATTCGAAGCCTAGTAGCTAAGGTATACAGTGAGAATCCTAGGTGAAATGGGATCGAGGCTTCTTTGAACAAACTCACTTCACATATTTGCCTCTTTGCTTTAGAAGATAGGCGCTCTAAGATGTCATTGAAGGCATAAGAAAAGAAACTTACCGGAATTAACCAAATATGTGAATTTATGTTCGGTGAAATAAGAGGTATTTCACTACCATCCCATGCCTTAGTGTCGATCGCAAGATAAGCATCTTTATTGCGTACGAAACACCAAATTTTAAGACCGAATAATTCAGAAGTCACTAATTTTCCCATTTTTATCTGAAATTTCATTTTCTCTTTGGGCCAAATTATTAGATCCATCTCCTCAAAAAATTTGCATTAAAGACCTCCCTGAAATGCCAGGCGTAATTTGACCTAAAATAATTGGTGGAAGGAATTTTTTGGAAAAAGAATAGTTCACCCGAGTGATTATATTATTACGCCAACAGATCAAAGCTTATTCACTTCGAAATCGTGAAATACTTAGATGTTACAAAATACAAATACCTTCCGTGGGTAGCATTTGTCTTAGAAATATGTGGCCACGCAAATAAAAACGAAGGATTTACAAAAAACGGTGTTAGAAAAATGAGAGAAGAGAACGGATGCGATACGGAGTTACATTTTAAAAGTGATGCCCCACAATTTAGAATGTGCTAATAATATACTGGATCTAAATGCGGTAGGTTTTATTTGCGCGGTAAATAGTATTTACATGTAAATCAATAAGGTTCCACTATACTGAGGGCAGTAATGAATTTTTGGAAAAAGAATAATTCTCCTCCTAGCACTCAATACAAAAGGAATAATAAATTAACAAACGTGGAATCTAAAAGGCTTTAGAATAAGACTGGTACATGACCTTTCATGGCGTAACCACATACGAGAAATAATGGGCCAAGTTATCTTAAACTGGGATATTCAACAAAAGAGTACTGGGTTTATGTGACGATCATGTACGAAAAATTAACTAATTTTCCCCTGTTAGACCTCATTTGGAATACGCTGCCAGCATGTAGGATCCTTACGAAATTGACTTAAATAACGATAATAATAATATACAGCAAGATATGCGAAGGGACGGTATGATAACTATATTAGCGTAACCAGTCTATTAGATGTACTAACATGGGAATCACTATCAGACCGTAGGTAGAAATTTGGACTAAATCTCTTAACTAAATTCAAAAAGAATATTTTCACTAATGACGCTAAAAATATTTTGCAAACTCCAACATACTATGGTAGACTGGACCATAATCACAAAATTAGAGAAATTGATTGACGAGCTGTCAGTTGCAAAATGTCGTTCTTTTCTAGCACAATTAGGGATATAAATAGCGGTAAATATAACCAATAGCATAAATACGAGTGTATCAATGGATAGCATAGATAGTTGCTTGTTGATATAAGGACTGTGAGTTAACCCAACTTACAGCATGTTGTTGAATGCTTGCTTTGCTATTTTTATATTTTTAAATTGTGAAGTTTTGACTGGAATATTAATACTAATCCATTTTTGCATGGTACCTAATGAATGTTTGGTGTGTATTCACACCCTGTCAAACACCTTTTATGGTGGCTTTCCGGGTATTATGTAGATGCAGATGTATACTGGATGCGTCATTGCGGCTTATTTGCGAAGTGAGGTTGGCCATATTGCTAGGCACTGACTTGCCGATTTGTTACGATACTCTCGAATAGAGTAGTTTTTGCAGGAAGTAAACTTAGAGCAGTAAGATGAATCGTGGATCGCCTTTTTAAAACTCGTAAAAAAACAAAGAATAAAACAGGTTACATTCTAAACATCTTTTAAGCATAAAATTAACCATCGGGGGAATAAAATACGTTAATAATTCCCTTAAAAAGCGTTATAAATAAAAACTGACACCGCTACGATGAAATTTGAGTTCAATTTCATTGTTATTAATGTCCGCTATATTTTGTTCCGTAATATGATTGTTCCTGTAATGATATTTTACACATATTTTCAGATTATTAGAAGATTGAGGGCGGGAATCACTATAAAATGGTAAATTGAAGTACAAAGTAAATGTACAGTGTATATTAAAATACGTATATTTCCTGATAATTTTAAAACTATTTTAAAAAATGCCAGCGTAAACTAGATCATGGATATAAAATCAATGAGATAAATAGTACGTCAAAGTTATTTATAATGTCACAAGTCAAACGAAATATAAATTTAACGTAGGCATAGCTTTAAAATAATGCATGTAATAAGAAATAATTTCAATGGCAGCTTTGGTGTGGATTTATTTCAGTTCTCGAAAAGCGATAAACAGGGGATGATTACATACGCCCGCTGGAAGTTAGAGGTATTTTATAAATGAAACGAAGAAGTAAGTTTCCTTAATCCTTCAATTTTCATGTGTTCCAATTCACAATAAACGAATCTTTCAATCTGACACCGAGAAAATTACGTGCGTGACTACTCCACATTAGGCAACCAGAGCGAGAAATGCCGAAAATTGAAAGTGCTCTGGCGTCGATTACAACGAGGAGATACGCGATGCATACGCCTCATTACTGTCAATTGTCGGTAGTGCCCGTGGTGCCCGTCTTTTCACCTCGAAGTTATGAAGAGACGCAAATGGGAAAGTTCAATCAGCGAGAAACGAAACGAGGCTCGAATCCCGACTGAGATAGTTATTTTTTATTTACATATTGAGTGCTTCGTGGAGAACACATCAAGTTCAGTACTCCGTCCATCGGATAGGACGTAAAAAAGTGAATCCCTTCGCACGTTTCGCTAAGAGTAGGCTAGTGGTAATGCGATTTTCAAGAACAAAAAAGCCAATATAAATATAAAAGTAGGAAGTCAGAAGATAGAGGATGTGGAGCATTCATCTATCTAGGTAGTGTGTTGGAGGAAAAAGGGTGCATTGAAGTGAGAATGAGAATCGCATTGGCAAAAGAAGCTTTTAATCGCAGGCGAGAACTAATGACAGGGGTGTAGAGTAGGGAAGTGAAGAAAAGACATGAAAAGTTTAATATTAGACTTGGGGATTTTGAGATGAGGGTGTGGAGAATGATGGAAAAAGTAAAGTGGGTCGAAAGGAGGTCGAACGATGAAGTGCGACAATTGGTATAAGGAAAGTAAAGAAAATTGATAGATGAAATTAAGAGAAGACAGAAGGTGTGGATGGAAAAGGTAATCACATTCTTCCCTTTATCACGCCTTTCAAAACACCATCCCCTTTTAGGGGATGGTGTTTTGAAAGGCGTGGTAAAGGGAAGAACGTTGGGTAAGAGGGAGGAGAAGAACGGGTAGCTTGGATAGAATCACCTATATATACATAATACCATTCCTGTCACCATAAAGGCGTATGGCAGAGGGTGAATGCACACCAAACATGCATTACATATCATGAATATAAAGGATGGGTAATAATATTCTAGTCTAAACTTCACAATTTAAAAAATATAAAAATAGCAAAGCAAGCATTCAACAACATGCTGTAAGTTGGGTTAACTCACAGTCCTTATATCAACAAGCAACTAACTATGCTGTCCATTGATACACTCGTATTTATGCTATTGGATATATTTACCGCTATTTATCTCCCTAATTGTGCTAGAAAAGAACAACATTTTGCAACTGACAGCTCGTCAATTTATTTCTCTAATTTTGTGATTATGGTCCAGTCTACCATAGTAAGTTCGAGTTCGCGAAATATTTCTAACGCCATTAGTAGAAATATTTTCTCGTAATTTATTTAAGAGATGAAGTCTAAATTTCAACCTACGGTCTGATAACGATTCCTATTTTAGTTTATTTAATAGACGGGAATGATGGGAGGTAGGAGGTATGACGGGCTGAAGAGGGTCATCGTGTGAAATATAGGCGCCTTGTGAAGAGTTAAATGTCCATTAAGACCTACCTACACCGGTAGAAAACTAGTAAAAATAAATTACTAGTAATAATGCCGAGTTTTTTCCAAAAATCTTAACCTGTTTCTGAAAAATCTTACCTAAACCCAATTACCCAACTGAACTAAATAAACCTTAACCTGACGGTAGCCCCCGAAAAACGAACTTACTTACCAACCTTTGCTTTGCCCACCAGATAGCATCTGAGCGTGCTGTATCACCAACGCTATTCCTGTAAATATAACTCGAATAAAAATTCACACTGAGGAATATACATGAAATTTGTATCTCGCGAATTGAAGATGCAGTTGATACGAAATTTTCTCGCAAGTAAATGCATAAAATTTCCAAGCCAACCATAAATATCATAAAATGCCATTTAAAATTTTCCCGGAAAATTGTCGGAAATCACGCGACCTGAAACGCCTTATTCCGTTCCTGCCAAGTATAGCTTCTATGTGTTGCGGAAACACGTTTATTTTAGTGAAAAACGAAGCGAACACATTATTTTTCGGGTTTTTAGCCGCTCTTTGATCGAAAAAAATGTCTGAAAAGGGATTTAAAAAAGCACATGCCACCAATTTGATTTGGATCGACTACGCTATGGTGGCTGTCTTATCAAAAAACAACGATTGATATGTCACTGCAGCGGTACGTGGAGTGAAAAAAAACAGGGAACTATATAGGTCTTATGGGAAATTTTCTCGTAGCAATCCAATATATCTACTTAAATAAAACATCGCGTTACACTATTTTACTATATTAAACAATAGAATGAGAATAAAACAGCTCTCGCCAAGTACCCATTGAACAACTTACCTCCACGTACAACAGATAAACAACGCCCGCAGTGATACCGTGCCGTGACGTCATACCTTGGATACCCGATGACGTCCTGTTAGTAAGCTTCCGAAAACGTTCAATTTTTAAAGAGTAGTATCTCTATAACACAACTTTATTCTTCATAAAAAATTAAGCCAAGTACATTTTAACTGCCTAATAAACTTCTCATTCAAAATATTTTTTAAAAAATAGTGAATATTCTCCGTTTTGTAATGGATTATTCGGTAATTACACATTGATTGTCGCCCTAGTAACATGATTGTTGCCACCGAGGAAGTTAAATTAGAATGGGTGCTTTCCATTCAAGCGACTCATGCGTCGTCTTGAGTTAACTAGCGGAAACTCAAGTCGACTTGTGTCTTCACGAATGGAAAGCAAGTTTCAGATGCGCAGTAGCTGATGCGCTAAGGACATTCACGGGGACTCGTGATTGGTGCGTTTTTGTGGGAAGGAAATCAGGAGCTTCCTTCTATTTGATTTATTGTTAGCAGTGCAAATCTTGCTATAGCAAGATCGTTACCAATGAACAGAAAAATGAGTTGTAGGATGATTAATTAAGAAAATACTTAACTTAAACATTTTTTTCTGAATTATCGGTTATTTTCAATATGCCTTTTGCAGACGTATTGCGATTTAGAGCTTGCGCAGTCCTTCTTTCTTTTTTCAGCAACTCACCATTACCGGTGTGTCACCGTGTGTCGACTCGCGTTTGACACACTAGCGACACACACTGATTGGAAAGCACTACACGCGACACAAGTTGACTTGTGTCGACTTGCGTCGATGATTGGAAAGCACCCAATGTAGTGGAAGCGGTAGGTATACGCCTAGCTACTAGCCTACGAATGACAATGAAACTAGAATAGTTTTGTTTGAGAAGGATTACTACACACTGCTCAGCAAGAAAGCATTGCTTTTTTCCTGGTATCTTATGGAGACTGCACAAATATAAAAAAATAACTAAAAATCGTACCCTAATTTCATCGCAGTGGCTGCAGTTAGTATTCCTAAGGATATTCAAGGGAGATATTAATGCCTTTCATTCCAATGTGAGAGCATTATATTCCTTAAAACTGATTCGAATTTATCCTATTGAAAATACATATATGGTGTTTGTTTACGCTTTTTCCGCCATTCATTTATTGTTTCGTGTATCCTATTATTAACCTAATTAACCTGAGTTTTACCCAGCGTAAAAACAACAGAGTATCGCTATAAGAAAGCCCAGATGACTTTGCCAACCGAACTTGCTAGTCAAATCAGCCGCGATGACGACTCCAGTCCCTGGTCACCACTCTTGGAAGCTGAAAACACAAGCTGGGAAGCATGGAAAAATTTTACCTTCGGGAGAATGCTTCTTTACGGCAATGAGGCATGAACGATAACAGCCGATGAAGAGTCACGACTCGAGGAATTCAAAATTTGCCGATGCAGAAGGATGATGAATATGAAATTGATACACTGGGAGTTTTGCGAGAGAGGAGAAGTCTGATGGAAATTTAAAGAGAAGACGGGACAGCGTTATCAGAAACATCTTGAGACACGATGATTAGATGCAGGTAGCCGTCGAGTGAAAAGTGAATGGGACGATTGGCAAAGAAAGGCTTTGCATGAGATATACAGTGAAACTAGATACGTATTTTAAAGAGAAGAATCATGCCAATAAGAAAGTGTTAGATTAAGGGAAAATAAAGAGAAGACATGAACCAATATTAAGATTGTGGACAAGAATGATCACTATCGGTGACTGGAGCGATTTCTGCCTATGCACGGAATTGCATGAAACTTTAAATGCATGTCCTTACTAACATATAGTAAGTATAATATAGAGGGCTCCCTTGTTGTTATGCGTTTTGTTGTAGTACTGGAAGGTTTCCATGGAAGGTAAGGAAGGTAAGCATTTTTCGCGTTACGTCACAAAAGAAATATAGCGCTTCCATTGATTTCGTTTTCCTAATCAACTTAAGCGGCTCATAGCATATGCTTCAGTTGTAGTTTTGTTATTTTATTATAATGATGCGATATACATTTACCTAACGTCAACAGTCACATGGATATGTTAACATTTCTCTCACTATTAAAGCAAACATACCTTTTCACAGGAGGGATTCCTTGTTGTTCATGAAAAACACACAATACACCGCTGCAAGGAGCAGAGGGGGCAGACTAGAAGACACTTTTCGATTGTGCCGCTTATGTCGATTAGAAAAATGTAAGCGATGGAAGCGCTATATTTCGTTTGTGACGCAACGCGAACAATTCTTACCACGTTATCTATTGAAAACTTCCAGGAATACATAAAAACGTATAACAGTTTTTCCCTATGCGGTCAGCCCTCTATATTATACTTACACTTTGATATTAGTGATAACTATGGTTACAAGTGTAAATAAATCAACTTAACCTATTTGATTGTTTGGTAACTCGACGCTTTTTTAACATCTTAAGCTTATGGTACATGAGATACATTTCGTTACAATTCGATAGCACGTGCACAGATTTTCTTCTAAACGTTAAATGATGTATAGCATATTATTATAATGAATACTAACAAATATCACGAGGTCATACCGGCTCAAAGATACAAAATACACTTTAAAATATAACTTTCACATCAATTTAGAACACTGCGCTGAAAAATAACAACAGTAACCATGTAAGTGTAACTATTTGTTTTGAATTTTATGAATATTAATATTATAAAAAATTTTTTGGCAGCAATGACGCTGCTGCTGATGTTACCAATAAGTGGTTAGCTAGATGAACATGGCGTTATTAATACCAATGCTTCCAAATTTTGGAAGCATTAGTATTAATAACGCCATGTCAATAACCAATGAGAATATTTAAATTGCAAAGAAAATATAAGAAGGACCTTAGTAAGGTAAAGTCCTAAATTAGTGAGTAAATAAGCACGTAAGCACGTTCCGTCACAAGTACTGTTAACAATGTCAACAACATATTGTTGAGCCAATTTCATGTTACTAACGGTTTTCTGCTTATTTTCGAGGAAACATTTATTAATACCAATTAAAAAAGTGTGGCAAGTCCAGGACTTTTAAACAATGTTAAATTCCACAGAAAATTGTGCATCTTAAGGCCGTTGTACACAGTACAATTTCTTGTGCAAGAACTTGCACAATGCGCAAATTATATCATGTACGAGGTTTTCGTACAATTCATTGTACAAGAAGTTAGATCATGCTCTATATTATTGGATGAAACCGTCCAAGATCCACTCCGTAGCTCCTGCGCACGACATGTGACGGTAGTGATGCGTTCGTTTAGTATTCGTAAGGTTGGTGTTTTGTGTTTGTGGTCACTTTTATTCCTACTAGCTGGAAAAACTTCCATTTTTGTGGTACATATCGTGATATTCTTTGTTGCTTCCATATTATGATATTCTTTGTTGCTTCCATATTGTGATATTCGTCGGTTGCGTTGGAAGTGATGCATTTCTCAAAACATGAGTTGGACGCACTGACAAACATTGAACCACAATGAAATTAAGATGACGTTATTAAACCAATAAGAAAATATTAGCAACAAGCATAAACATGTTATTTGGAGCATAAATAATGGGTTTCATGAGCCGATTAAAGAGTGCAAGTAACCAATCGTATAATTTCATTTTATTTCATTCATTAATGGCAGCAAATCGTTGTAACCCAGTAAATATGGCAGTATTTTCAAAATAATATCGTCATCGGATATCGCAATTCAGCTGTTCGACAGAAAACGATATCTGCGCATGTAATTGGCGCACAAATTGCATGAAAATCTTTGATCGTGTACGACAGTCAAACAACTTCTTGTACAACTTATTGGTCAAATCTCGCCGTTCAATTTATTGTACAAGATCTTGTACAAGAAATTAAATTATTATTAAAAAATTATATTATTTTTACAGCAACAGCCATTATCGTCCGTATAAACAAGTATGAAATTGCAGAATTTCAACGTATTTGTTCTTCAAATATATGATGGAAAGGCCACGTTATTTTTTTGCAAATCTATAGAAGAGCAGAAAAATGATATGTCCTGAAATTTTCACAAAAATGACATTTACTTCATAATTCGGTGGAGCCTGCTTAAATGGAATTTAGTCCTAGTATTTTTTCAATGTACTTAAAAAAATATTGCAATATACTCTCAATGATTAACGATCACCGCTCTAGCCCCCTGTACTGGCTTTCTGATTAACAAAGTAGTAATAAAGCCAAAATTGAATATTATGGCTGAACAATTACATCCAATTTGCATCCTTCACTTTACAATCTGAAAATTCATTCTGCATCAAAACTTCACAAACTCCACATCTCAGAGTGTGTGAAAATGTTTTCGATTTCGGAAAAAAAATTAGCTTCAATTCCTGTTAAGAGTCTAGGAATCCAATTATAGTGGAAATTATCATGTTATGGCACCTCCGAACTCAAGGAATCCATTTAAACTCTACCGGTCTCACGGCGAGCTCTTCAATGCACGAGAACTCCACTGGCTAGAGCAAGCTGCTTCTTTGGGTGACTTCGTTTTCCCAGAGGGCCACTCTGGTATTCGGGAATGGTTTTCTAGGCTTTCGACTACCCCATTTGAAACAACTGGATAAAGAGCTGATCTGTCAACAAAGCTTCTGCGAAATTTTCTCTTCCTCCCGTCACGAAAATCATCCCGTCTAAGAATTTTAGTCACGTTTCAACTTAAACATTTTTCGTTTCACGTTGCATCGTGCATGCCTGGTCTCCTCCTGTCTCATACCTGTTAGTGATTTATAGTGTAGAATGTAGATATTAACGATACCGTCTTACATCGTAGGAATCGCTCAACATTTCCATAAACACTGCCAATTTCAATGTAATTTTGGTATTACGCCAAATATTTAGCTCTAAAATTGTTTTTCATTCATGCCGCCTTCGAAAAACAGTATTCTAGCAAAATATTACTCATAGTTTGATGAATAACGTGATCTGTGGCGTCATCATCTCTGTCCACTCATTATTTTTCAGGCGACCACAAATATCAGCGGCTAGGGATAATTCTACATCTGGAGCTTGCTACTATATAGCAGCGAAGCAGAGACAATAACATTAGCAGGGAAGTCAATGCTGGAAGCATTTGAAATGTGGTGTTACCGAAGAATGATGAAGATTAAATGGATCGAACGAGCGACAAACGAAGAAGTCTTAAGAAGAGTGGGAGAAAAGAGAAGCCTGCTGAAAACTCTAAGAAGAAGACGTGATAACGTAATCGGCCATATCTTAAGACAAGATGAACTGATGAAAACAATAGTCGAGGGAAAAGTGAACGGGAAGAATGGAAAAGGTAGGCCTCGGTTGAGACATATGGAACAAGTTGTGAAGGATGTAAAAGAGAAGAATTATGTCAATTTGAAGAGGTTGGCCGATAGAAGAATGGAGTGGAGGACTGCGGCAAACCAACCTTAGGAATGTTGACCGATGAAAATGATGAGGGTTAATTCGTCAATTGATGTGAATGTATTGAAGTAAATTTGGACTGAATTTTGGTTTCAGTCTTTGGTTTTAGCATAGAGAATTTCCTGACTTTTTTGTAATGAGGGAATCAACGAATGAATAGTTATTTTAAGTCATAATTTTTAGTGAGATTTTACAAGGTAACTAATGACACGCAAAAGCTTGATTGCGATAGTTGCCATTGGTTATGTTGTGGTACTTGATGTTGTGGTACTTTTGCCTAGAGATGGCAAGGATGGGGTTGTTGTGGAGACAAGATATAAATAAAGAAGTGTGTGACTAACAGACATGTAAAAGAAAAGTCTAGCAAATAAAAAGACTCTAAAAGATATTATAAAACAGGTTAGATCGTGAAAATTTAGTCAGGAAGGATTAAACACAGTTATCACGAATTAATTCTTGTAAATTATAATATACTTAAGGAGGTTCCACCGTGACTCCACGATTCAAACTCCCGTAAAATAGTTGTATTATTTAATGAATAACTACCGATCCAGAAAAACACCTATATGGAAAATCATCTATAGGGTGATAAGGCATACACAATAATTCTTTGAGTATGCTATTATATAGTGTGCTGTAGTTGCATTCTATTTTTTACAAGCTCTTTTAACTCATTTTCACTCCGGAACATGACTGACGTGTTGTTGCCAGGTTTAATTTACAAAATGAGAATACATTCTATCCCGCTAATACGTATTATAAAATAGGTTAAATATTTTCTTACTTAGTTTTAAACTATTCCCTTGCAAATACAACTCTTTGTTTTGAATTTTATTAATATTCTTATTTTTGAATTTTTTTTGGCAACAATGACGCTGCTACTATTTACAAGTATTGGTATTAATTACACCATATCAATAACCAATGAAATATTTAAATTGCATAAAAAATATAAGAAGGACCTTAGTAAGGTATATTCCTAAATTATGTTTGTAAATAGCCTTGCAATCACGTTCCGTCACAAGTACCGTCAATGATAATAAAATACTGTAGCGCTACTTTCATGTAACTAAGGCTTTTCTGCTTTTTTTCGTGCAAACATTTATTAATATCCATTAAACAAGTGTGGTAAGGCGAGCACTTTTTCTCAATGCTAAATTCTACGTAAAATTGCGCATCTTATATTAGTTTTTCGTCAAAACGACATTTCTCTTTACATTATTAATCCGCAAATTATACTGCAAGAGTCATGCTCTGCCGTATAACCACGTATAAATTAGCTGATTTTCAACGTCTTTTTTTCTTAAAATACATGATGGAAAGACCTCATTTTTTTATTGCCAATCGATAGAAGGGCCAAAAAATGATGTGTCCTGGAATTTTGTCAAAAATGACAATTACTTCATAATTCGGTGTAGTCTCCTTAAGCGATCTGGTAACTTCATTTACGGCATGGAATACGTAAGTACCTCTAAAGTGTTGAACATTAATTGTTAGTTCCAGTTTACATTCGCTACGGTTCCCTTTTGCGCCTTCGTCAGTCAATTTTTTAGTCAGTCAGTCAGTCTTCGTCAGTCAGTAACTTCATTTACGGCATGGAATACGTAAGTACCTCCAAATTCTTGAACATTAATTGTTAGTTCCAGTTTACATTCGCTACGGATTCCCTTTTGCGCCTTCGTCAGTCAATTTTTTCTTGATGGTCGCGTACGTCGATTTTGTCCGCTCGGGAAAAAGTTCCCGTCTCACGTTTCCCGCGAACGACGAACGACATGCGTCACCCGTTTACGATGATTGTGTCCTAGGGTGGAATTCTGCAACTCGGAGTTTCGGAGCTAGAAGCTTCGGCTTACTCCCTGAATTGCCTCCTCCCGGTATTCTGCAACTCGATGGAGATTACTCTAGCGCCTTAGCGCCAATTAGGCTAGTTCTGGGTATGAAAAATTTTCGAGCAAATCCTTAAAAAAATGACGTCATCCAGAGAGCCAATAGAATTGTTCATTTGCATGTTTTTCGCGGATAATAGTTAAACCATTGCTTATCGTATAATCAACAAGGCTGCCGTTTGTTTACGATAGTTGGCCTAGTCTGACGTATTTATGTGTCGTATCCATTTTTGAAGGACTTTTAATGCTTTTGTAATGCATGAAATGCAATTAGAAAATCTGAGCAAAGGCAAGGAAGGTAAATGTGGTGGCGTTAGCTGGCAAAACTATCTCATTGTGATTCTCTGGTAATGCCCGCTGTAATAAGACGTAAGATATTGAATTGCTTTGTTGGCGTTTGTAAGGAGATATATTACTTATTATTTTGTGTTGAGTTTAATGTTCTTTTACGTGATTTATAGCCATCGATTCCTTTATTTGAGCTACTTCACCGTAATTCGTCTCTTGATAATTAAGAAATGTATTTCTTTTTGTCATGCCAAAGATCCAGACGTGTAAAGGACACTAGAATCATAAAGGTGGGTGACGATTGTACTGCTATATAATTATATTTTTCAAATCTGTGTCCTACAGGTGCTAGTGAGGTGTTTTATGCTATGCACTTCGGCCAATCTTATCGAAGAGAGAAGTCCTAAAAGCAACTGTTTGTCGGAATTTTGCCTCATTCGTAAGTCCACTCTCATATACTTGTCATAAGCAACGTACAATAGAGCGGCGGTGATGAGAAATTTCATTATATCTTGAAAACAGTATGGAAACTAAGCGAGCAGAATGTTGCAGATTCACATCTTTCTCGGCGGAAATCAGTTGTGACTAATTTACAATGTGTGTTCCCAACACGTTTAGTGGTGTCATTCGAGTGGTGGCAAAGTGTTTCCAGTCACTGCGAAATGCTTGACTAATAAGGTGTTCTACTTCCTTTTGTTTCTATGAATTGTTCATATTGGCGTTAACATTGGTTTCACAAGAAAATCTGTAGGCTTCACATGGCGTTCCAAATTTGTTTATTGAACTTTGTATATGATTGGGTGAGTACGTAATGGATAATGCTTTCATTTGAGTGAAATGTGTATAGAATAATCCTAACCTGTCATAAAAACTGGTGCACTCACGGTGGTGAGTTACGTAAAAATAAAACGTTACTTTATGATAAGTTAATGTGTTACGGTATACTCCATCAAGGTGTTGAGAAATGTGCAGAACTTTACTTCCCATTCATTCCCTTCTATAGATATTTTCATTTTTGCCATATGTATGTCCTTAAAGGAGTTTTTAGTCTAATAAAATTATATTTTTACCAGTGCAGAACCATTGTTTACATTAATTATTATCTCAAGTTAAAAGCTTGGTCTAAGGTCACAACTTCGCGAGAATGCATGTTTATACTGTTGCTTAGTAAAGTTGAAGAAAGCCTACAGCGTCATGACACTAATATGAGGCAGTGTATTTCCGCTAAGAAAAGGCGTATAAATATATTTCAAAGAATGATATTAATTCTTGGGCGGCAACCAACTCTTTCTCGAACATAAGAAGCAAAATCCGACGATTGAGCATTCGTGCCATGCCGAAGTTAAGACTGAAAGTTTCTTCTGCTTAAACAAAAGATTAACAACAAACGCCGTAAGCTCCACGGGAGAAAGGCCTACCGCGGGGTCCGAACTGGATCTTCGTGGTGCTCCTTTGTAGTTAGCTGGAGCGACTTCCGGCGCTCCGCAATGACATACAGAATACCGATCGGAGCCAGAGAAGCTAGAGAGCTAGTGCTAGTTTCTCTGGCTCTTTCTCCGGAGATCCAGAATGGTTTGGAGCTAGGAGCTTCATGAAGCTCTTTTCGCCAGTTAGCTCCGGAGCTCCGAGATACAAAATTCCACCCCTGGCCTTCTTCCGGAGGCAGCAACAGCAAATGACCTTAGGAAAGTTCGTAAAGGAACCGACAAAATAGTAAATTTCGACCTATATTACATATTTTAGCGAAAGTTTGACTAAAGAACATTAAAAAATAGCAAGAATAAGCTCAAAGTTCAAATATTGATCTGTAAATAATAAAAAAATGAAATAAATCGATGGTAATTTGAGTTTTTTTTAGTGAGTGAAAGAAAAAAGTCTTTCACTTTCATAAACCGTAAAACCTAATGTAAAAAAATGGGAACACAATCACCATCAGGAATCGAATCCGTGCCAATACAGAATTGGTAGCTACCTGAAGAGTTTTTTTGGCCTTTCAGGGTGCTACAAAAACAATGCAACCTACGGCATCCCCGTAGGAGGAACCCTTTCCAAGATAGAGGGGAGTTAGACGAACAGACAGACGGATGGGCGGACTAGAAACAACATTCGGCTTTTACTATTATATAATATTGAGGTAACGTTCAATTAAATAGTCAAGAACTAATGAATGTTTTTTAAATGTAAGGCCAAGAATTACACCGGGTAGATTTTCTGCTTACTGACCGGTGATCAGGAGTTATTATACGAAATATTGCAGTTATAAAGGTAGTGATTGATACGTTGAAACTGCAATATTGTGAGCATTATTGGAATATTTAAAACCATGTCCTGTCCCTCTTAATGGACTTTGACCAGTAGAACTATGATATGCACTGTTCACCTTTAATTCATCATCAGGGTGGGGAATGTAGTATAGTAAATTATATAAATTTTCACCAGAGATTTCTCTGAAGCCGGCATTATACCCCTATGAGACCTCATGAGACTTGTGTCATTACCCAGGAGGCACCTCATGAAGATATCACTGGGATTTCCTGCTCCGCGGTCACTTAGATAGCCCTGAGACGTCCCTGTTTGCCCTTTGGAATACACAGAATATCTCAGGGACATTACAATATGGTACATACGTCCCATAAGCTAATGATTATTATAATCTGAAAGAACAAGCATATTTCTACCCCCATACTACATCAGCAAGAAAAATTGAGAGGGATCAACTGCCGGACTGGGAGAGAAAAGACATTTTATCTTCGCACAATACACGTTTTCAAAGAAAGCAACATAATGCATTCATACACAACAGCATCATATTTCATTACATAGCAGCGATTACTCTAAAGAATCTCGAAAGTACCATGAAGCTATTAACTAGCAAGTTTTTTCAGATAAAATATCGTCTTTATGACTGTTGGCCTACCTACCAGCCCCTGCCATACGCCCTTGCGATGGGTGCAGGGTAAAATGTGGAAGCAGATGAGACGTCATTTTGTTGTGTGGGTAAGTCATCGATGATTTTAGTCACCTTTCAGCTTCCTAACGGACCATGACCAACTCATAGAGCATAATGAATGATGACACAGCTTTTGAACGCTCTTTGTTGTCTGTATCGTTTTCCGTCCATATCGATTATCGATTTTCATCGATTGTCGATGTCGACTGCTATCGAAATTCGTCCTTTCATGTCACCTCTTTAATATTCTCATTTATTTCCCCACCAGAGCCGCGAAAATTCTGAGAGAATTCTTTCCTCAATGTGTGTTTCAAGTCAAGTCCTTCCTCGAGATTTCTTCGTTTTTTTTCCTCTCTCCCCAGAAATCACTTCCTTCCGTCCAACCCCACTCCATCGTTCCAGGATCTTAGTCCCCGCTCGTCCGGACACTTTTTTTTCGGCTGAAAAGTTTCGTCTCCCTTTTCGTAGGGGTAATTTTCTCCCCCTTCAGATTCCCGTCACGTCTCAGGACGGCAAATATATTTTTTTTTCGTTTTTCTTTCTCACTAAGGTTATTCGTTCGCCTGATTCCAAATCGAGTAAAAAAATAAGGATTCATGGAATTTTTTTTCTCAGGTGCAGACAGCGTGTGAACACATGATCATTGCCGCCAATAAGCTGTGTAGTACCCGATCACGAATTGTTCGCCCATGGAACTCATTTCCATCTCCCCCGAATAGAAGAACTCCATAGGAAATCACAAATCCAATTTGACCCCGGTATGTATTTCCAACCTTTTGAGTCTGTTTACACAACGGTTTGCAGTCTCTGTCAGTTCAAGCACGAACGAAGTCTTTTCTCCTGGTACACAGTCGTATTCATACGTGTAGAGAATATATTTATCCCCACTTTTGACATTTGTCTTCCAAGACAAATATGAAAACCCTTGGGAACTCTATTGAAATGCTTTGTAGCAGATGAACAGAAGGCTGAGGCCAATGTTAAACTGCTGAAACAAAAGCTCGAAGACGTTGAAGAGTATAACCATCTGGAAAGCAGAATAACTAGCGATGGACGATGTGACAGGGTAAAAAAATCGGTCATGAGGAAAATCACCCCAGACGCTAAGTTTTAAACTATTACATTCGCTCAAATAAAAGTTTTGCACTAGCATTCGAACAAAGACTTCCCGGGTATATTAAAAACGGTTTAACATTCAACGAATACAAAAACTTAAATACGCAAACTATTAATAATATATACGTAAGAGGGTAAACGAAGTTAATGCTATTTTCAAGAAAAAAAAGGACAGTTTAAATACAGAAGTAGGAGGTCAGATGATGGAGCAGGTGGAGCAATTTAGCTATCTAGGTAATGTGTTGGGGAAAAAGGGTTAAGCTGCATTGAAGTGAGAAGGAAACATAAGCTTTTACTCGTAGGTGTGCACTAATGACAGGGGCGTTGAGTAGGGAAGTAAAAGGAAGACTAGTGAAAAGTTTAATATTAGACTTGGGGATTTTGAGATGAGAGTGTGGAGAATGGTGCAGAAAGTAAAGTGGGTCGAAACAGTGGGAGGACGAACAATGAAGTGCTAAAACTGATAGGAGAGGAAAGAAATTTGATAGATGAAATTAGGAGAAGACAGATTGTGTGGATGGCGAAGGTAATAAAAGGGGACGGTGTTTTGAAAGAAGTGATTGAGGGAAGAAGGATGGGTAACCGGGTAGAGGGAGGAGAAGAAAGGTAGTTTGGATGGAATGATGGGTGGCAGGGGGTATGAGGGGCTGAAGAGGGACATCGTGTGAAATTTAGGGGGTGGGAAGAATTAAATGTCCATTTAGACCTTCGCCGGTAGAAAACTAACTAATTAACGAAGAGCGTAAAGGTGACGAATCAAGGCTATAATCAGTATTAAAATAAGGGTATGTAAATTTTAAGAAGTGAATGAGTATTAATATATATTTTTAAAAAAATGGACGAAGGAAAAAGGAAACTTTCAATTGAAGAAGTAAGGAAAAAAGGATCAACATCATGGAAACAATCCTAAGACTGGCTTGAAGCAGCTCTCCAATTAAATCTTCTATCAGCTATGCTCTTCATATTGACGCAATTCCTCTCTTTGACATCCTTCACGAACTGTTCCATATATCTCATACGAGGCCTGCCTTTTCCAATCTTCCCGTTCACAATTCCCCTCAATGATTGTCTTCATCAGACCATCTTTAGATACGGCCGATTAAGTTGTCCCGTCTTCTTTTTAGGGTTTTCAGCAGACATATCTTTTCTCCCACTCTCCTTAAGACTTCTTCGTTTGTCACTCGGTCGATCCATTTTATCTTAATCATTCTTCGGTGGCACCACATTTCAAATGCTTCCAGCTTTGACTTCTCTGCTGATTTTATCGTCCATGCTTCGCTGTCATTTAGTAGATTGCTCCAGATGTATTCTAATGAAATGCTTTCCCACTTCCTCGTTTGTATTTGCAGCTGTAGGCAGAATCTTCTTTTGATAAAATGCACTTTTATATAAAACGAACTGGACTATTTTACTGACAATTTCTCTTTTACTTCGTCCATCGCTGGTTTTATCGTCTCCCCAGATAACATTATTCTTCTACCTCCTCAATTTGTGGCCAATTAAGTTGTCTTGTCTTTTTCTTAAGTTATTGAGAAGACTTCTCTATTTTCCCACTCTTTATAGGGCTTCTTCGCATGAAATACATAGGACATGTGATGAATGATGTGAAAGAGAATATTTACGTAAATATGAAGAGATTAGCTAATAGGAGAATGAAGTGGAGAGCTAAGTCAAACCAATCTAAGGATTATTAAACGATGATGATAAACCGTGCGTTTGCCAACAGAAGTGAACTTACTTCATAAGTACGCTGGGCAGGAATGTCAAGAGAAGGTTATTGAAGACCCTAATGTGGAGCTTGGCTTTATGTGGATCTGGATTCTATGGTTAGGATTGCGAGAAAATATCGGAAGCGTAAGAAATGTGGTTATGGAGGAGGACGGAGAAAGTGCGAAGGGAGGAAAGGGGGACAAGCGGAGAACTATTGAATATGGTTGGAAAAGAAAGGAGATTTCTCGCAGAAATTAGGAGAAGGCAGAATAGGATGGAACAGGTATCTAGGGAGGATGTAATGCTGAAAGTCGCATTCGAAGGTATAATAAAAAGAAAACTTATAATGGATGGTAAGAAGAGAGGCAGGAAATATTAAAATTTGAACAGAGGAATACGGTAGGGATGGAGCCAGTAGATTAGAACTTTACCTAATGTCAACAATCACATTGATAAGTTAACATTTCTCTCACTGTTAAAGCAAATACATATGTTGTCGCAGGAGGAATTCCTTGTGGTTTCATAAAAAAACGCATAATCCACCGCTGCAAGGAGTAGTCGGGGTAGTAGTTTGACGTTCGCGTTGAGTCAGAACACTCTATAGAAACCTACCCTAGAAGACAATACAAATCTATCACAAAAAACATACCAGATATTTAGGTTGTTTCCAACTCATGAGTTCCATTTTAATGCCGTTAGGGTAACTCAGAAGGACTTAAGTCACAAAATCTAGCGAGGTTCCTGAAGATCGGAGAAATCTTCGGAAAGTCGTCATAATAATATTGGTAGAGTCACAAGCTTAATAGCAAACTTAATGAGAATTGACATTTAAGATAGTTAAAATGAAGATTAGATCTTTCAAATTAATTTGAAGCCGTTCTGTTTTCCGAAGAAGTTAGAAGTATTTCGAGAGCATCTAGATATTGCGCTCAATTCGATAGTGAACGAAAAATTAACACTATCATGGGAGGCGGACTTCCCTAAGGATATATTTGAAATATCTAAGCTAAAAACGATCATTTTAGTGCATTACTGCAATAATGCCTCTAATTGCATCCTAACCCACACTGCACTCTATACTTTGCGGCGTAACAATATGGAAATGGAATTCATGGTCAAATAAAGAAAAAAAACCAACTATGAGTATTTCCACTTACAATTTATTCGGTGTTTCTACATTCAACGAATTAGTTTCGAAAACTACTAGTTTCAACGCATAAGAGTCATCTTAAGGTACAAGTTAAGATTTCAGTGTCGTTGGTATATGCACCGAAAAGGGGATATATATACTGACATTGAAATCTTAACTTGTACCTGAAAATGACGCCTATGCGTTGAAACTAGTTGTACCGAATAAATATAAAGTGAAAATATAAATAGTTGTTTTGTTTTTTTATCTAACCAATACTAATTATTCCCTTCTATTACTTCACTTTAACAAGTACCTCATCAATTAATAATTACTACATTCCTTCGTAGAAATAAATTATTTCTTGCTAAAAGTGCATTGTGGATGCATAAATAATGTTTCCCCAATTAACCCTTAAGAGGTCGCGCACGGTCTTAAAGACCGTGTTGATTCGTTCAAATGCAAAAATTTAACAGTAGTCTTCTTTGCTTGTCTCTTCTTTTCAGTATCTTATTTCTAACCTTTTCTTACCATATGACAAAATATTAGGACTGCTTGCACTGGAAATGCGGTGCAGTAAACTTTTTCAGTGCTGCTGGTCGTTATTTTCTAGCAACAACCGAGAGATGGCGTTACTGTTTCATTTATCTTGGCACGATATCTTACTGTTATTCTTTTGCAGAATGATTGCTACTACGCAATATCATACTGTCGCATAATGGTATCGATAAAAATAGTACTACATTTTAAAATTGATGTTACTTTAAATATATATTTCGTTTCTATTAGCTACACTTGCTATCCTAGGTTTTATCGTAGCTCCTATTTCTTTTGTAAATCATAATGAATTATAAAAATGTCACATAATTTTTTTCTATCAATTATTTTACTTATTTTTCATCAAGTAAATAGATTATTAATAACATTTACACTTCAAGTAATCGTTAATTTGGATTTAAAAAACGTTCATTGCCCACTTTATTATACACGGTCTTTTAGACCATGCGCTACCGTCTACCGTGGGACCTTTCCCGTACCAAAATACCGCACCAGTGAAAGGAAAAATGTTTCCAAGGGTTAAGTACTATTATATCCATCACTTGCATGTACGTAACATTTGGTCATTTTTCACCTCATGCCACACACCCTTGAGGTGATTTACTCTTTGGGTAAAGATAATCAGATAAATAGGTGTAATGCAGGTAAGGTAGAGTCCAAATGTAGTGAAAAAACTTATTCCTCCTAAAACGCATGTTAACTGCACTCCTGCGCGCCTAAAGTAAAAATGCAACAAACTGTTGAGAATACAAACATATTTAAAAAAATGATATTCCTGTAAAGAAGAATCCTCACGAAAATCATGGATGCATTACATTCTGAATATGGCTCGAAACTTTTGAGCAGCAAATACGTCTACTAGAACGCGAAAAATATTTCAGAGATAACGAAGAAAAGGAGGCTGACATTCCTACATCACCTGTACAGAATGGACAAAAACAGACTTACAAAACGGATATTCGACTTCCTCTGGAGAAAGAAAACCACTATGGCATCGAGGAAGTTCGGAAAGATCTCGGATCGAAGGGAACCGGTATCCCAAATGTTAGAAAGGAATACGCTGCGGAATAAAGTACAATTCAGAAAGGGTTGCAACTCAAAGAACGAACTACAAAGCCTGGAAGAGCGCGGATGGAAGAGCAAAGGCAGGAGGTCAAAGAACGCATGACGTACTGGAAACAGAGTAAACTCAAGATGAAGAATACAAAATAGAGTTGTAGCGAAGTCTTAAGTGATGAGCAATATAGGCTTTCATTGAACGTAAGCTAAGAGATTTTGACACAGTTTAACGTTTGAGGCTTAACTTAGTGGAACCACGAGATTGGAAAAGAAACGTCGCTATGTACATTACACACTTTATTGACTTCAACCATGGTTTCGACATTTACATGTCATCATTAAGGTTGAACTTAATAATGAACATTGATGACGTTCATTATCAAGCATTTACAAACCATGATAGTGGAAAGAAAGACCTTGATAATAACATTTACATGTAGAACCCATGGTAGATATCAATAAAGTGGGTCTGCGTGCGAAATGTAATTAACGACGTTTCTTTTCTAATGGAAGATTTTAAGTGGCCACTTCACGAGAAAATTATACTTTTTGGAATCAACCGATTTAGCTTCTTGTTGAAAATTGCAAAGGAAAAATATTACCAGGACTGGGAATCAAACCACGGACCTTTGGCTTGCCAGGAATCCTTTTCTTTTCACCGTCAATTTTCAACACGTTTGCCGCATAAAATCTTATAGCGGTAGCCCTTTGTGATAATATATAGGATCTCTCCTGGTAGATAGTGGCTTTCTTTAAGCCCAGTTCCACCTTACGACAGACATCCACGATGGACCATAACGGCGAATGAGACGGCTCCTATTGATCCTCCTTAAAAATGCCTTTGAGGGCCAGGAATCTTGGACAGCTTGATTGTCTGCGCATTGACCCTAAGGGCCAAAAGTCCATGGTTCGATTCCCGATACAGGAAACCAGTGGCGCACCCAGAAATATTTTATGGGGGCTAGGGGAGGCCGCCATCTGCCAGATATTTTGCAAAGTGTAACCAAAATATTAAAAAAAATATGACACGATGGCCTGATGAAGACTATCGTCGAGGGAAAAGTGAACGGGAAGATTGGAAAAGGCAGGCCTCGTATGAAATACATGGAACAGGTTGTGAAGAATGTAAAAGAGAAGAATTACGTCACAATGAAAAGGTTGGCCGATAGAAGAATCGAGTGGAAAGCTGAGTCAAACCAATCCTAGGATTGTTGACCAATGATGATGATGAACCAAAATATTATTTAAATCAGTAAATTTTGAATGTTATGGTAGGCCATATTAGTTATTATATGTATGCATCCAATCATAGTAGCCATATCAGATTTACAGACGAAAATAGTCATAAACTTTAAGGCCTATACTAAGTTAGTTATGTGTCAAAGCACAGATGAAAGAGCCTTTCTTTAATATTTTGTCTAGTTATACTCGAGTGAAATGATGTAACGAGTTTTTCCTATATTTCCATTTGCTGCTACCATGTGACTGTGACTTGTCAATTAAAGACTATTTTGGGTTATGCAGGGAGCTAAAGGGGTCGGGGGGGCAGGGCCCCTTTGACTTCCCACCCCCCCGCCCCCTGTGGGTACGCCACTGCAGGAAACCATTTTCTTCTAGTAACACACAACAAGTTCAAATCTAAGTTTTCCCGGAGAATACGATGACTTGATAGCTCAAATGGTAGAACACCTGGCAGAAAAATCAAAGGATTCCCGGTTCGAGTCCCAGTCAAGGGGAATGATTTTTTTTTTCTCTGTAGAATTTTTCCTATTATCCTACACCAGCGGCGTCGGAGGTGGGGGGCAGGAATGGCCAACTCCCCCCCAGAATTTGTACCCCGGGCCCTTGAGAAATGAGTATGTAGTCCTCATTAATAACAATTAAATTTCACTTGTTTACAGCTTGCTTTTTCTCTTCTGACACATATTCTCACACGTTCATATGCTCTTTCGCAAAATTCTAGGCTCTACCCCCTCCTATCCGCTAAAAAATGCGGACCCTTTTCTTAGCAGCTGGACCCTTTTCAAAGTTCCCCCTTCCCCCCGAGAGAAAATAGTTCCAGACGCCCCTGTTCTACACACTTGTTTGCCGTGCATAACGAAAAAATAAAAGTTTACATTCATACCCTCAGTTCAGGCTCCACACATCAACTTTTCTCGTGATACTGTATCATATATATTTTAATTAATGTTTTTTGATGATTCAACTCCTGCCACTCGGCCTAGTTGAGGATCACTGGGTACCCTGTAGCTGTACAAGTAATCCTGTAACAAAAAATTTCTGTTATAAAAATCATTCCCGTTTCTTATTCCCCACCCACCATTTCTTCGTCCTTTCCTTTGGTGAAAAATCTTCCCCATTAAAAGTTTTCGCCAAAGGCGGCCATTCATTCCTTCTCTTTTCTTTCGCGCGACACTATCGCCCACACCCCTCCGATCGGTCCCCCTGGTCCCTTTGAGGCGCGACTTCTTACGATTCCGTAAGCAGCTTCGACTTCACCCCAATGTGTAAGTTGTCTCCCGTTCCACACCCCCTTCTTTCTTCCTGAAAGGTTTTCCCTCCAGCGTTCCTTCGCTTTCTTTGACTTTCGCCATTGTCTCCGTCCGTTCCAAACCTCTTATTTCCCCGTCTTCCCTACCCCCCCTACACCCACAACCGGGATTGGGAGTCTTCGTAAGCCTTTCCTCCGAAAGTTCCCCTCTTTTTTCTCCTCATAATATCATTTTACCGCAGAGGGTCATTATTTCTTCTTAATCATATTCTTTCTTCCCAATTTTTCCCTACGCCAGATCTCAGTATTTTATTTGAACCTTTCCATTTCTCTCAGGGATTCAATATACCATGTGACTCTAAAAGACCCTACCGCTCACAGCACTGTCGGAAAGGAGCGGTAGGGGTCCACCATTCCGTAACGAATGGGCGAAAAATGAATCATAAATTCACTCTCTTTTCAAATATCAGTGATGAAGAGAATCGTCGAAGATCGAGTGAACGTGAAGAAAGGCAAAGGAATAATCTCGTATGAGATGTATTGCAGAAGTGATGAAGGATGTAAAAGAGAAGAATTATGCAAATATGAAGAGGTTAGCAAAGAGGAGAATCGAGCGGAGAGCTGCGCCAAACCAATACTAGCATTGTTGACTGTTGATGATGATTAGTAAAGTAGATAATATTTTATAAAATAGATTAAAATAACATTCTGTAGATGATAATGCAGACATGCATGCATAATTTAACGTAATGTATTTATAAATAATGCCCGTTTTATAATTCACAAAAAAAATAGAATTTTCATCGGCATCACGTAATTACATACTTAAGTGATTTGCGCACCGTGACTTCGCGATTCAAAATCCCGTAAAAGAGCTATGTTATTTAATGAATAAATACCGATCCAGAAAAACACCTACATGGAAAATCATCAATAGGGTGAAAACGCATACACAATAATTGTATGAGTATGCTATTGTATAGCGCATTGTAGTTGCTTTATATTTTTTACAAGCTCTTTTAACTCATGTTGACTACGGAACATGACTGACGTGTTGTTGCGACGTTTAATTTATAAAGTGGGAATACACGCTCAATCCCGCTAATAGGAATCATAAAATAGGTTAAATATTTTCTTACTTAGTTTTAAACAATTCCCTTGCAAATAAAACTCTTTGTTTTGAATTTATTGATATGCATATTTTTGAAAATGGTTTCGCAACAATGACGCTGCCACCATCTGGAAGCATTGGTGTTAATTACACAATGTAAATAACCAATGAAATATGTAAATTGCATAAAAATATAAGAAGGACCCTGGTAAGGTATATTCATAAATTAAATTAATAAATAGGCTAGTAAGTACGTTCCGTCACAAGTGTCGTTGCCAATAGTAACAACATACTGTAGCGCCACTTTCATGTAACTAAGGCTTTTCTGCTTTTTTTCAAGCAAACATTTATTTATATCAATTAAACAAGTGTGGTAAGGCGAGCACTTTTTCACAATGGAAAATTATACATAGAATTGCGCATCTTATATTAGTTTTTCGTCAAAACGACATTTCTCTTTACATTATTAATCATCAAAGTTTACTGCAAGAGTCATGCTCTGCCGTATAACCACGTTTAAAATAGCTGATCTTTAACGTCTTTTTTCTTCAAATACATAATGGAAATGTTCTTTGTTTCATTGCCAATCGATAGAAGGGCCAAAAAATTGTGTGTCCTGAAATTTTCACAAAAATGACATCTACTTCATAATTCGGTTGAGCCTCCAGTATTCTACGATAATTTATTTTTGTTTTTATTATTTCTTAAAGCGCAAGGAATATCACTTTAGTAATTTACCCTAGGGTACACTAGATTGTAATGATGAAATAAATAGGAACATCCTTGCCTCGGGTACTGAAAAACCTATCCTGGTGGGATTGGAACCAGCGAACTTATCTGTCAAGGATATTACCCCGCCTAAGATCCTCAGTGAAGGGACAGCAAAACGGTTTCCGGCCTCGGTAAATTGGGTTATCGAGTGATGAGGTCAAGTTAAACAAACAAGAATGTAAGGCAAGAGGAAATCAATATTATTATTCATACGGGTCTTTTTATTTTACAAACTATATATAATTCGGCAATAATTAAAAAGTGTAAACAACCCCATTAGTATCATTATCAAGGTATAGAAAAACGGAGGGAGTGATTAGAGAGGGGGGTCGGAAAGAAGAGAAGCACATTTAACTCTGCGTCAGGGTTTTTTTGACACCCTTCCGAAGTTCTGAAAGGCGAATGAGGGAGGAAGATGGTGGGGCTTGATGTGGGAAGATTAGACATCCCTGGGAAGACATGCTGGTTTCGGTGTTATTAACTTCTAAAATTAGGTCATTTCATGATTAAAATATGTCTTATTACGGTAAAAGTAAAACAAGATCTTCTATAACCTAGTTGTAACCCATCACAAAATTTCAATTTTTGTTAAATAGCGTTTAGAAAACCACAAGAATAATTGGTACTGCCAAGACCCGGTTTAAATGCATTGGCATCGTCATCCGGTGGTGAACAACGCAAATACAGCTCCTTATGTACCCAAAAGCGTAAAAGTGGCAGAGAGGGTCATGATTCCTTTTTAAAGTTTCGAGCTGTTCTAAAGCATTGAGCTCACGTCATTTAGTAGTAAAAATGCAAAGCTTTGACATTAAAACACACTTGTGGTCACAATTATAAAATTTTTTCACAAAGTTACTCTCCTCTGAATGAATGTTTTTTTCCCACTTATTCCCTCCCTCCATTCTCTCTGCCGTTTCTCCCCCCCCCCCCCACCATTTGACACATTTCCTTTCTTCATGTCCCACACCACCCACTTCCAATTTTATGCTTTTGGGTACATCATCAGTCAGCAATCAGGGGTTTCGTTTGACCCAGGTCTCCACTGAATTCTTCTATCGGCTAATCTCTTCATATTAACGTATTTCCTCTCTTTCACATCCTTCACAACCTGTTCTATGTATCTCATACGAGGCCTTCGTCTGCTGTTCTTCCCATCCACTTGCCCTTCAATGATTGTCTCCATCAGGCCGTCATGTCTCATGATGTGGTCGTTTAAGTTTTCCGGTCTTCTTCTTAGGGTATTCAGGAGACTTCTATTTTCTCCCATTCTTCTTAGGATTTCCTCGTTACTTGCTCTGTCGATCCATTTAAGCTTCATCATTCTTCTGTAGCACCACATTTCGAATACTTCCACCCTTTCCTTCTACGCTGCTGTCATCGTCAATGCCTCACTGCCATAAGGAAACATGGTCCAGATGTACTACGTTTTGATGAATTGTTTCCTTACTTCTACACTTGTATTTCCAGCTGTGAGTAGAATATTATTTTGATATAATGCCCTCTTCGACATTCTTTCAAAAGAATAATGTATATAGATCTCTTTGGGTGTATAAGGAGCAGTATTTGCGATGTTCACCATCTGATGATGATGGTAGCCTATTGTAACCCCAGTTGTTTTGGTACCAATTTTTCCTATGGTAGGTAAAAGTTATTTAACAAAATTAAAATTAGATCATTTCTCGCTTGGAATAGGTGTTGTCATGCTTAGACTAGGTGATGCTATGCTTAGAATACGTCATTCCATCAGGTGACATTACTATCATCAGGTGATGTCAACTGATGATGCGTGTACAAGGTGCTGATACCTAGGGTTTGCTTAGAATAAATCTAAACATGAATTCACAAAGATAAGATTGTTTTTCCTTACTTTATATGATAAAAATTGATTGAGGAAGAGTAAGGAAAAGAATGGGCGAATTTTAGGCGCGTTGAAGAGGGATTTGAAGTAGGCACATTGATACACATGAGGAAATCAATAGCATTGGAAAGTAAATGTTCGGAAAAAGCCAACAGAATTATCATTCCATCAAAAAATTATGATTGAAAATTAACGCATGGACTTCCACGAAACGATCAAATCACCTAAAAAAACCATTCCGGCCCTAGATCCATATTTCTAACGCTTATTTTTCAGAGCCCCGAGTCCAACTGTTTGTGCTTGCCTTCACGGAGACGTGAGCTAGATCTCTTTATACGGTTTTTCCTTCTTTGTTCGATTTTCTAGCATTCTTCCGCTTTCAAGGAAACGCGGTCTTTTGGTTATCCCCTTCACGGCGCACTTTCAGAATGTTCGCGAATGCGAACCTTTAACGCATATCACTTTGAGCGTTGAGCTGAAGACCTCTTTCATATTCTCACGGCGGTGTTTGAAGTTGAAGGGGCGACGTAAGGGTATGGCTTTTGTTTGCCCCTGAAAAAGGGAGAAAAAGATCAGAGAGAAAGAGGTTGAATAAGAGTTTATATAGACTTCCCCCACCTAAGATGACGGCGGCAACCAATAAAATTGGGACTTTCTGAAAACAATGAAATTGACTTGAGCATCAATATATACATATTACGTATATTAATAAACTTCAGCGCTCAAGGCATGAGTATTCAACATGACCAATGTCAATGATCAAGAAGTTTGTGGTTGGCGCAATAATAACAGTTAAAAGAAGAAGTTTAGAGAGCAAACTAGGTATCTTTTAAAGAAAAGAAGATAAATGAAACTGATTCAAAGATTGGAACGCAAGATTGGAATAGGCTGAGGTCTATGAGTTTACGGGAGAGAATGAACGCAGATATAAGGGACTACTTTAATGATGATACGATGAGATTTACCTTATAAAATAAGTCGATATTAAAAACCTCTATGCGTATGATCAAAATTCGTAAGAAGCAAATATTAGCAATTAATGGAGAAAACGGCAAAATTTCTTACAGTGGTAAAATATTAAATTTAATTTATTAACTTCATTGAGATAAATTTTACATTAGACCCGTATATTCGCCATGATACGCATTCTACTAAGCATGGTAGGGTTATAAACAGTTGAGACTGATGCCGTGCCAAATGAATGAACACTCATTCCTGTCACCAAGTCACAATGCCCATTCCTACCACTATTGCCCAATAATTTACCTCTCTTAAAAATTCACGGAAACATACTTAGCTATCTGGACGAAACCTTGGGAGTGTATATCAGGGGGTGAATACTTTCCAAACATGTATGAATAGATAAAATGCTGCTTAATTAGAGATGATTATTTAGTATTTGGGATGATTATTTAGAGATCATTATTTATTATTTATTATAGAGATGATTATTTGGGCATAAACATTTCGTAGTTTACCTATTCTCAGCATGCAAGATGTCTACACAAATACCTTAAGGCGGCTGGAGCAATTTTTGTATACGTATAGATGTATTATGATACGTATAGATTTTAGATACGTGAAACTTTATATACGTGCCTTTAGTAGTGATAGCTATGGGTAAATGTGTATTAGGTACACATTTTTTAAAGAATTTACTCGTTTGAAAAAAATTGACGTTTTTTTGACACGTAATCTAATGGTACACGAGATAAATCTCGATATACAATTGTTTTATAATTTTCATAATGGCATATAAGGTACCGTATGATTAGTTGTACGAAAATGAAAGATGGTACCAATATTTTTTCGAAGTAGGTATTAGAAGAATTATTTACAATGTACACTCAACAGCCCACGATTACCGCTACAGACACCTTAAACTGCATTTAGAGTTATATTATCTTAGCCCTCTAGATGAAAATCGAAATGAATGGGAAAAGGAAGAATTAAGAAAAGAATTTACAAAAATGACCCAAATGCCGTTCTAACGTTAAGTGAAATTAGCCATGAAAGGGATATCAGAATGAGAGCTTCTAAGAAAATGGAGTAACCATAATTATTAAACTAAAGGTAATATGTCAACTTGCATTTAATATTGCGAAAAATAAAACACTTTGCATAACTTCCACAGGAATATTTTAAAACCCTATCTATTTCAACGCACAAGCGTTATTTTCAAGGGCTACTCGACGTTACGTTACAAGAGAGGGTAGCCTTGAAATTTACGCTTGCGCATTTAAGCTCTCAATTCATGCTTGAAATCGATCGGGTATTAAATATTAAAATTGAAAATATTAAGGTCTTGCAGTCATATGAGATAAGTAAGAAATATAAGAAAGCCGATGGCCCTCCGTCAAATTTCTATACGAAATTTTTTATCCTAAATTTTCAATCAGAGGCATTTCTTCCAACATTCGGATTGGACTTTGGAACCTCCAACTGTTCTACGTGAAATTTCTTCTTAATTGGTAACCACCAAATTTGTAGCAACCTGTACCGAGAGGTGCAAATGTCTGGTCTGATCACTTCCTTCCTTGAGGAGATCACTAAGCTCGAGGTTTAAATTATAAGTACCTTATCATCACTATTCTAAACACAGTCACATACTACCTCGTGGTATCAAGAAGGATGATAACAGATTTCCCTCAATTATATTCTGAAGTATTTTTAAGTAGATATAATAAGTAACACCTTCCGTGGACTACTAACTCTTTTGCAAGACATTAATTAAAATAACTGATTATTGTTAGTAATTAAGTGAAAATTAATCTAATAATTTTGCAACAGAATACGAAACTTTGATAAAATTATTGAAAAAAACGCACTACCATAACATAACTTCCTTGTGATATTATCCTCAATGATTGGAATAGTTTCGTGGTGACAGTTCTCAGCAGAAGGAAAATTTAACTTCAAATTTGTTCCGTTAAATTTGTGCACCATGCATCTGGCAGCAAAATTTAATTTCCAATAATGGATTAAACATACCTGTGAGATGCCGTCTCTGCATGGATCACAAGGAGTTAGAAAGGGGTTTATTTATGTAATCTCAATAATGATTCCGGATATCTCGTGGACGTTTCTTAGACTTAAAACGGAAATGAGAGGAATCTACCTCACCCTACTTCTAACCCTGTCAAGCCGAAAGTGGTGTACTGCACAAATGCTTAATGTATGTACAATTTGATACTAGTGTCAGTATTAATAAGGCATTGATTACGAGCATTAAAAATCCACTGGAAAGTTGCTTTATGCTGCGTAGTAATTACAGCCATAGAGATTTTAAGTTTTAATAATTTGGCGCTTAAAGTATTAATGAGGTAGACTTAGGGGATAAAGCGGCATGAATTAATCCCGAACTGTAATCAGGCCTTTAAAAATCGATTGAATTGAAATATTTAATGCCAGTTGAATAAATTATCGTGATTGATTGCCGGTCGAGGACAGAATATCGATCCACATGATGAACTCGACAACCAAGACACGTTGGTAGGTCATGAAGATTTGTTCTTTATTAATTGCTCTCCGCTCATATTTACAGAATAACTCAGGAACGTAATGCGGAGATTTCTGGATCAAAACAAATTAATATCAACATCATCACCTGTTAACATTTCTTAGATTAGTTTATTAGAAGCTCTGAGCTCGATTTTACAGAGCCTAACCTCTTCATACTCATATACTTATTTTCTTTTTCAACCTTCAAAACTTGCCATTTTATACGAGTCCTTCATTTGTCATTCTTTCCGTTCATCTTTCCCTGAGGTGCATCTCAATGTAAAGCAAGGATCATAAAAATTGGTATTGCCTATATAATCGTAAAGATAAGTTTTGAAATAAGAGCAAACTGCAGCAACATTCAGCAACCAGCAGGCGTATTAACATTCTGTCTGCTCAGACATACGGTGAAGCCAAGGAAGAAAGGTCTACGAGCTGGATGTGGGTGTACTCGTATATTGAGCACAGTAAAACAGAGAGAAACCAGTTGAATTACTGTCACTGAGACATAATGGATAAGTCAGGAGCATAGAGAGGAATATGGAAGCAAATACCAAAAGATGAAGTCAAAGGGTATATGGACCAAACAAAGAAGTGTTGGTCCATATACGCATCAGCGTAGGATATACGATGTACCAGCAAAACTCCCGTTTTATGCTTTATAATTATAACTTTATAATTGTAACGATCATGTGGGAGTAAATAAAATGTCATATCATTTGGGTAGGACTGAAGGCGTCACTTTGTGGAATTTAGTTACACTATTCATGGTAACGAATAAAATAGAAACTTTTAGTCTATTCCACCCTTTTTTTTAATAACCGACCTAGGTTTCGACAAATTTTTTTTTGACTTCACTGACAATTGACAATTCGACCTTGAGAATGACAAAATTTGACGAAACCTAGGTCGGTTATTAAAAAAGTTTGGAATAGACTAAAAGTTTTTATTTTATTCGTTACCATGAATAGTGTCATATCATTTCCTGTCTTCTTCTTAAGGTTTTCAGCATTCTCCACTGCTCTCATGGTTTATTAATATTTTTCTTGGTCGATCCGTTTTATCTCTATAATTTCCTTGCAACAACACATTTCAAATGCTTCCAGTGTTAAATTTTCTGCGTATTTTATCGTCCATAACTAACTGTCATAAAAACACATGCTCCAAATATGAGTTCTAAACGATAGTGCACGTCCAACAAAAAGCCCACCCCAGGGTTCAAGAGAAGAGAAAAAATATCCGGTGATATTAATTGCGTTTCGTATTCAAAGATGATATCGCTTTAAATTGATAAAATATTGACAGGTCATACGTCAAGGATAAAGGTAAAGAGTAGATGCAAAGATCAATATGAAACTCGGGAAATAAAAGTTTTGAGAGGTGACATATCATTGCAATCTGGGATGGAAAATAAACAGCAATGGGGAAAGCAAAGCAAAAATAGTCAGTAGAATAAACTAGGCGAGGAGAGCAACTTACAAAAAGAAGAACCTGCTTAGAAGTAAGGAAACAGTTCATAAGGGGATAAGGGCATTCGTCTGGAGTAAACTTCTTTTTGGCAGTGAGGCCTGGACGAGAACATCAGCAGAGAAGTCAAGGCTGTGGTATTACAGAAGAATGATGAAGATATAATGGATCAACCGAGTGACAAGCTAAGAAGCACTAAGGCGAGTGGGAGAGAAGTAGGATGAAAACTTTCAAAGAAATCACGAAACAACTTTGTCGGGGTTATCTTGAGACATGGTGGACTTATGAAGGCAACGTTCGAGGGAAGAGTAGGTACGTGGTGTATTAAAAACAATAACGGGAAATTTCGTTTTTCTTAAAAACTATTTATTTATTAATCAGCATCAATTGTGTCCCCATCAAAGTAATCCCCCTCAAATATAATACACATGTGCCAGCGTTATTTCCAATCTTTGAAGTACTTCTGGAACTGTTCGGAACTTCGGAATAGATTTCTGCTCCTTCAGCGATTCTGTTTTTATCTATTTTGGTGGCGAAATGTCGTCTTTTCATGGTTCTCTTCAGCCTTAGGAATATACAGAAGTCACAGGGGGCCATGTCCGGCGAATACGGTGGCTGAGGCAAACTAAATTTATTTTTTTACCAAAAAATCACGAAGAAGCAGTGAGGTGTGAGCGGGAGCATTATTGTGGTGCAATGGGGTCGTTTACCATATTTTTTTTACTGCCGAATCTGATAGAGTTTGTAAAATAAAAAGACCGGTATTTTTCCGTTTTTTGATCCGTCAATTATTTCTCGAGTTGTAAGCGGCGAAAAACTGATTTTTTTAAATCCTTTCGGAAAATTGGGCGTGGTGCAACCTCTGACGTATATTGACTTCGTCCAATCACAACTGAGCCCGCGAAGCTACTTTGTCCTTTGTCCTACTTTAGCCAATAGGACAGCATCTGTGCGAGCAGACCTTCCGAGAACCCCCCTCCACTCCATTCCCTTCCATGAAAAGCAGTCAAGGAGGGGAGGAAAATGACGTCAATGTTATCACAGTAGCTTTTTCGGTGGGCGTCACCTTTTGCTTATTTTAATTTTTGATTTAAGAGTGAATGTTTGTGGTTAGAAGATTAATTTTCTCACTAAAATTTTTTTTTTATTTCCATCTAACGATTTCGTGTACAAAATTGCGATTTCGGTTCCGAGTAAACGCCCCCATTGCCACAAGTTATTTTCCCACAATTCTGGGAGTTTTCATCGAATCGCTTCACGCAAACGGCGCATAACTTCCAGGTAGTATTCCTGATTGAACGTACGACCATATGGTAGGAACTCATGATTCACCAGGCCATTGAAATTGAAGAAAGCAGTGAGAAGTTATTCCCATTATTTTTTTATCACACCACGTAAATGAGAAGAATGACTAAGGAAGGACTAATGAGATGTTAAGAGAAAGTAGAGGAGGAGGGGAAAGATAATAATTGTGTCATTATGAAGAGGTCAGACCATAGAAATACAGAGCTTCGTCAACCTAGTGTTACAACTTAGAGCTAGTGATAGTGATGTTGAGGATTAAGTTTTCAAAGGCTAGCTAGCACAAAATTTAGGTTGTACACACGTTGGGAGTATATTTGACAGTAAAGAAAAATTCCACGATTCCTCGTACATTAAATTGGCCACAACAGATCGGTACAGCTCTAACGTTGTGGAAACGGCATAATAAATACGGATGTGCATGAATGGTAAATATAAGAAACTGAATGTGTCACTCGAAGTTTTCAGGAATGGTGACAGGCTGCCATCTACTATACTATTGGAAAGGCTGGGGATGAGTGTTCACCACCAAAGGCGACCAATCGTTAATTGATGGCTTGAAGTTTTTTATTTCCTAACAGTTGTCCGTCAGTCCAGATTTTCAGACATTTCACACTCTTTAACCCAATGGAAACTTTATTGATGTTTGACAATGATTTCAATCGTGATATTATCCATGAATTGTGTGATATGACATCTGAGTTTTGAAGAATATTGATTATTTGTGCACCGTGATGGTCTATGAGGATATGCAACACGGAATACCATTTTCTGTTATATTATTTTATATTTCAGTAGCAAAGCAAAATCTATTCATTTGATGTTGTGGCAGTATAAACGATTGCAGTAGTAGTAAAAGGTCTGCTGTGAGCGGATATCACGTTATGTTGGATTCATTGTGTGTAATAAAATTTTACACCTATGAGATGAAGTACTTGAAGCATATATTCGTCAATTGACGGGTCGCCGTCGTGGAAGGACAATTGCGTGATAGGAGGAAAACGACTCGACCAAAAACGAAGAAAAAATTATATACAATCATAAGCGGGATTAAGGAATAGTAAAAAAAAATCACGATCATACTGGAATACGTTTCATTGTAATCAATCAATAACAGTCATAAACCGTCAAATGACGGGTACATCTACATCTACACGATACCCTGCAAGCCACCACTAGGGTGTGTGGCAGGGGGTGAAGGTCACCAAGCATGCACTACTAACATGCAAGCAAGCAACTAAAGGGTCTCATGCAACTAGATTGTTAATATCTATAGTATTTAAGGGGTTAATACATGCATCATGCACTACATAATACTCTAAGATATTTCCCCTACCTATCCCTCTCCTATGCTGCCTATTCTGTTCTCTTATAGTACGGGGGAAAAAAGTCATTTTGAATCTATCTGTACGACAATCTATCTCTCTAATCTTATTTATCTGGTCGAATCTAGCATAATACGCTGGTGTTTTTAATATGTGCCTGACATCTTCAGTAAAGCTATCCGATTGAAATTTCTCCAATAGATTTAATCTGAACTTTAATCTACGCTCTGATAATGATTCCCACCCTAATTCTTGTATTAATTCTGATACACTACTCAACCTATCGTAACACCTTATGACGAACCTAGCTACTCTACGCTGCACACTGTCTAGTTCTCTCATCAAACCTAATTCATTAGGGTAACCGCAATGGCGAGAAAATTTCCCAATAAAAATTTCACGCAGGGGAGACGCATGTGCCGGTCTAACATCTTGAGATGCTAGCGTTAGCCATCGGACATACAGCGAGGGAGCTGAAATCCGACAGTTTTCATCCCATCATTAAGCACCGCGGGGCTACTTAATTTTATTACACCTAAAATATGTTCCCCTGCCACACACCTTTATGGTGGCTAGCAGGGTATTGTGTAGATATAGATATATAACTATATTGACTTGCCCCAAAACTTGAACGATTGATAAATAAACGCGTTGGATGCATTGGCACTTTAGGAATGGCATACAAATGTGAAGGATGGCCTTTCATGAATAAAACCATACGATAAATACCAAAAGGCATTATCAAATTATGAGTAAATGTCAAGGGATGCCTACTTCAGACACGTCATTATAATCAGAGATGATATTTCCTCGAGATCGACAACTCTATTGTTCGATGACATCTGTATAGATCCGTAGCCTATGTATCGAAGAGGGTGGAATCGGATTTGGTTTTTTCCCCGGCGTATTAACATCGGTCCATCGTCATCAGGTCGTTTATGTCGCGTCAAGTCAAGTCAAAAAAAGTTCATATTCTCCAAAAAGAACTATACATAAGATATATACAAACTAAACAATATAACAACAAAATTTTAGGGTACCCTGTTCTAGGAATTGATTCCTCTTTGCCTAGTTGGTGTTATAGTTATAGTACTGGCCTCTCACCTGAAGAACTCGGGTTCGATCCTGGCGGTGGAAGATATTTTTGGGCGAGATAGCTTGGAGAAAAAAACATTGTGGTCGCTTCCTGGTTCCCTACCGTATGCTTGCCAACCTATCAGGCCGCCTACAACTCTCCTGATTGGTAGGTCCTCTTCATCTTATTCCGTGTCGTTTCTATAACTTCAATGACCTGTCTCCCTGCTTTGCTAAGGGTGTAGCCTGCTACTGTATCAAAATTCTTTTTCTCGCGTGATATCTCGATGGCCTCCTTAGCTAATCGGTCCAAGAAACCGTTTGAGTGGCAGAGTAATTTCGCCCCGTCGAAGTTAATTACGTGATATTGGTTAGGGCTATGCTCGGCTACCGCTGATTTTTTCCAGTTGTATAGCCATATGTGTCTCTGGCGCTTCTTTAGCCTTGTTTTCACCGAATTCACAGGGTACATTCCGGGAGTATTGTGGCCCAAACTGTCTTGGGCAATTCAATAACACGAAGAGCGTCTTTCGATTTGTCATAACCATATGGACCATGACCCTATTTTATTCTTTGTAATCGATACCACGCGGATCGAATACCAAATCTTCACTAAATTGCTTAATCCGCCATGTTGCTTCGCGGGTGTTAATTTCCCGTAATATCTAATTATGTTTTTTAATGATACATTGCTTCCTCCAATTCAGATATGAGGGGATAGACCGAAGTAATTGCAGTCATCTACAACTAACTTAATATCCACTCATACCATCTATCGGCTACCTCATCTTAAGATCGATGTGTTAAGGACATGATTACTATAAAATAAGGTTAGGTATCTCAACTATCCCCAGTTTTATATAAACAAAGTGACTTTGAATAATATAAACGAAGTGACATCTGAATCGCGAAATGAAGAAGCAAGATAAGTGAAAAGGTAAGACAAGGGACACTGCACTGTTTCCCATTAATTTTAATGGACACATCGAGAATTCATTTAGGAAATCAAATAAAGAATACGTAAGGTGGAGAAGAGGTATTTCTAGGTTAGCAGATGACATAATGGTTACGCGGACTGAGACAGAAAGAGACTTAAGAAATATTCTAGTTAAATTAGAAAAAGATATTTGGACGAGATGTCATTTGAAATTTAATCAGAACAAAACCAAGATAATGCTATGCAATAAATGTGTAGAGTGTAACATAAATACTAGACTCGGGAAATACTAGCATGAAACTAGCAAACAAAAAACACTAGCAAAAACTGAAGATTTTGATAGTTTTAATAATAATAAATAATCCATTTAATTGCTTCCAAAGTAAATCAGTACAAAAGTATAACATTAGCAAAAAAATGAAGTATTTTTTGTAAGCAGAGTACCAAGCGTTGGGCGAAATGGTATCAAATTAATAAGGTCACCATGACATTTATAGAACTTCCAATTTACATTTATGTGAGCTCATAACAGCTGACTTTCGTGGAATCCTCATAAAAGGAACTTCTTATATAAAGGAAAAGCATATTGAATCTAAGGCATAGGCTCGTCCTTCAGAGTATTCTCTCCAATAGCTATAAAACTAAATAAATCTAAAATTTGAATTTTTTTTATCCCCACGGGAAACGTATTTCAAGAACTGAGTTGTTGATTTTAATCTTGAACTTCCAACAAACGGCTTCGAAATTCTGATTTTCTACCACGAAGCAGTACCCTGCTCGTTTGTTTGGAGGAGCAATACGTGTTTCTTATATTCGACGGTGGCAAGTAAAAAATATAAGACTCCATTGAATCTGCCAACTTTTTTTAAGGGAATCGTCTTAAAAAAAAGGGACGAAACTGAAAATATACTTTATACACTAAATTTGAGGAAAATCAAATAAAACCGTAGAATTGACATTTCTAGTCTTTCAAAGCTGTGCAATTTAATATTTTTGTACTTACGTTAAGGTTGATTATTTCTCAAAATGCTGAGAAATGGAAGGAATGATAAAGGTATGGAATGGACTGTTAATGAAAAACATCCAACTGACGGTACAACGTCAGCTGGAGATGATAACTATTAAAGCTGATAAGGCAACCCACTCTTAAACTTAGATTTATAATGCCGTCACAATTGCGGAGGAAGAGCATAGATAATTTCATACATTTCATTCGCCGGGAAAACACTAGATATTAAATATAAGGATTAATGGCTAATGGTGGTGAAGGCATTATGGGGAATATGCATGAACTTTATTTCTCGTGCATAGGTGATGCACTTGATGAAAAATTTTCTCACAAATTCAAATATATAAGCCAAAATTTTCTAGGCCAACCACAAAGATTATTAGATGCTATTAAAATGTTCCCGGAAGTTGACCAAAGTCACGTGACCCGAAACGCCTTTAGACGTCACTGCACGATATAGGTTCCACATTGCTACGGAAACAGACGTTTATGTTAGAAGAAAACGATGCGAATCTATTGTTTTGAGGATTTCAGCCATTTCTGATCGAAACAATGACTGAAAATTGATTTTAAAAAGCAGAATCCAACAATTTGCCTTTGGTTGACTCCCTTTTGACTTTGGTTTGGTTGACTTGGTGGTATTTTTATGAAAAGAAAACAGCGATTGCTTTGTTATAACAGAGATTCTTGGAGTAAAAACTAAAAGTGCACTATACAGGTATTGTACAACTTATGGACAATTTACTCGATGCGATCCATACTACTTTGATCGAAAAAATCGAAATTCCTTCGTTTATTGCATGGAACAAATGAGATAAATACAAAAGTTTTCACCACGTATTCATCAAACAACTTACCTCAACTTAGAAGAGATAAAAACCCATAGTAATACCGTGCCGTGACGTACTGCGATGACGTCATGTACTTAATCCGACAAAAAAGTAAAATTTTTAAAGAGTAACATCTTTGAAAAACAACGTAAAACTTATTCTGAAAAATTTTCTCCAAGCACATTTTAACTAATAAACTTCACATTCAAAGAGTTATAAAAATAGTGCATGCTTCCCATTGTGGAATCAGAAAGATTACAGTGAATAAATACGAAGTTGCAAGCTTAGGATAACATTACGACATCAAAACTCTTTTTTAAAACTCAAAGCAAAGAATATAATGTTGAGCACATTGATTGCGTGAAAATGTTACCATGGTGGGGGAACGACACTGGCCCCTTATAATAGCTGCAGGTCACACGGATGTAATTGAAGAGATAAGACTCCGGGGCACGTATTTTCGGGGGACTAGCTTTTCCCTGGCTCAGCTAACGACCTCGTGATCCAATTAAGGGAAAACATTTGCATAAAAAAAGGAATTCTCCCTTTTCTTGAAAAAAATCCCTTCCTCTCTTCGCCACTTTCACACGAATGGCGTCCCTAACAATCCTTTCCTCGCGCGAAGATTACCCCTAATTGCGATTAACATCTACATCTCCAGAGTACCCTGCAAGCGTCTTCGAAGGCGCATCGCAAAGAGAGGATAATCTTAATAAGCATACACTACGTACCTGATCTAATAGACCCAACAATTTTTAATCATAAAAATGTCTTTGTGTTTTATGAACCAGGACCATGTGGTGCTAAGAATATTATTCAGAGGCACTACAGATTGCCTACATTATGCCTACCAATCCAGTTATTACGTTTTCTACTATCTATTATGCACTCTCTAATGTAATCTTGATCCCTATTTAAAATATATCCCTATAGTATCTACCTTGTCGTAAAATTTTTCAAACAATCTTTAGATATGTCATGGGTGGCCAAATTATCTCCTAATAATGGTCTACTAGTGTAAATTAACTTATTAACAAGATAAAGGCAAATGTTAGAAAATAAGCTTTTATGTATAACATGAAATACTACAAAAAACACCAAAAATTAATTTCAAAGATATTTTTTGGCACCGGTAAACGAGATATTTATTGTTTTTTCTAACGATTATCTACTTGCGTTGATATAATTATCTAAACTGAATCATTAAAAATATCCACACTGAAATATTGGTGCAAATAGAAATTGTAGCAACTTGTAATACATCCGAACAAATTTTAGCACCTTTTTGAAAACTTTCAAAGGTGTTTAATGGTGTTTAATAAAAGGTGGCAATCAAAAAAATTTGAGAAATGGCAAAACTAGTTATGTGCTTATGTTCTCAAGATTTTTCTAACGTCATCACAAAACATATCAGCTTCACGTTTTCTGGAAAGGATTCTGTTTACATTATTCCCTAATGTCTAATAACAATTCCAATTTCCATGTCGGGATAGTGCGTGTGTTCTATACTGTCACCCATCCTGAGTGCCCAGCTTTGAATCCCGTTAGTTTCAGATTTTAATTGGTGCACCGGTGCATAATTGAGTGCTGTGTGGAGAGAATTTGAAGTTTATCATTCCCTCCCAAAGGCTCGTGTTCGAATCCCGGCTGTGGCGGTGAATTTTCATTGATGTAACATTTCCTTCTTCAGTGTTAAGAGGAGAGCACCTAATGTTCAGTGCTCCGTCCGTCGGATGGGACGTCAAAGAGGAAGCACCTTGGCGCCTATCGCCGTGAGTAGGCTATTATCGACGCCTTGCCCTTAATCCGTTCCCAAAAAAAATCTTATCCCTACCAAATCACTCAACCTACTCTAAAATGGCGCAAATGACCTCAGCCGTCAGTCGTCTCCCCGAAGAACTTACTACCAACTACACTTTTAATCACTCTAATGGTGGAACTGTCCCCCCAAACGGTCGGGGCGCTTGGAGCTGGATTTCTGACCTTTTCTCATTTTTTTCTGTTTTGGTGACTAATCCGATCGCACTTAAAGAGATTAAAAAATAATATAAAAAAATTGGGATGGTGAGGGAGAAAAAAATGAAGGTTCTCTAGCGTTCCGACCGTTTGGGCTCTTGAGGAGAACGCGGGTTCGTTCGTGTCAAGGGAGAAGGGAAGAGAGAAAGAGATGGATACGAGAAGGCGTCCGAGTCATAAATCAGAAGAAGCCTCGCTTCTCGAATATACGCGGGGGAAAGAATGATGAACCCGAAGGCTGAAAGGAAGACGGATTGAGATCAATTTGGACTTGGATTAAGGAATGGGACCCAAGGAAAGGAGGGACCGAGTTTATCTCCGTCTCTCAGGTCATCATATTCCCTAAGGAAGGCAGTGCGACGCCAAGGAACACTCCTTATATCACTTCTCCAAAGAATAAGGAGATGCACTTTTTTAAACTGCGCGAGCCACAAAAATAATGCGATCTCAAGATGTAACAGAAGCAGAATTGAGTTTAAGGTCCTAGTGGCAGCAGTATTTCAGTGTTTAAGTCTTAGGGTGCACGGACAACAAGGATTATATCGCACCCTTTATGATATTAAGGAGCTAGAATGGTAAAATAAAATACATTTTTTTATTGCTCCGCAAAGAGAAATATAGTTAAAAACAAACTCACACAATGGAAAACAATTTTGAGGTAGGTGTCATCAAAGGCAATCGACCTGAAGGTGGGGACACCTTCAAAAAAGAAAAATACGATACTCTTGAACAAATTTACAATGGCCATCGACATAACACTTACAAAAACATAGATACCTTGAACATAGCACCATACACACATATATATATTCTTAGGAAAGACTTTCCACATAACACAGTACAAACGTGCGCATAAAATTGAGATATCAACAAGAACTTATTTAGGATTAGAAGCAATTTGTGTTTACTATGCACAGCGGCCGTGGTTTTAGACAACTTAAGAATTCACTCAAACTCTTTGCAGTCTTAACATTCCTTAGCAACATATTAAATGCATTTGGCCGTCTTTAACAAAGGTAACAAGGTTTGTATAAAGTTAACTAGGGCTTCGGAAGAACAAAACAAAAATCGTTTCTAAGGGTATATGAGTGTGGTTTTTAAGATGTTTTTGACACTTTGCCACAGCGAATAAAAAGTAATCTCAAAACCTTGTATATATACAGGTGCCTAAGCGGTATTAGCCCTAGTATCTTAAAACTGGGGATGGAAGATTCAAAATGACATTTTCGGGCTATCACTCGAATAATGCTCTTAAGTGCACAATCTAATTTTCTAAATGGAAGATATGATTTCATATTCTAAGTACTGAGAGAAAAAGTGTCCTATAGTTATATTAGTGAACAGAAACCCTCATGCTGTATTTTTTTCCACAAATCGCATTTTAAATTACATAAACGCAATGGAGAGAATTGGTGTTACCTAGAAATGGGGCTATATTTTCATATCGCAAACATATGTCATTTTTTAGGAATAATTGATGCGCATTCTCCCAAGGAACAAAATGGTTAATAGTACGAATGGACAGAACCGGCTTAGTTTTCAAGGTATTAGGATTTTTTTGCAATCATTGCAGATGAAAGGCGTTAGTGAGATTGAAATGTCGCTGCAGACTGCCGGTAGGGATTTAGCAACGCAGCAATTTGCGGTTAGTTTGAAGTACTAGGTTGACTGCAATATACGATATCTTACGCTTAAACAGCAATGGCTCACTTCGGCGTTTCAGGATGTCTTAAAACAGAATCCATTCATAATCAAATTTTTTGAAGTGGATCCAGGGAATATTCTAATTTAACTTACGTTTAATAATAAATAAAAGTTGTACAGTCTTACTAAGATTTTTTAAATAAAACAAGGTTCCAACATCTTTGTGTCATTTTACAAGGGTCAATAAAAAATTACTCAAAGGCTTTGAAACCTTACAAAAAAATTTTGGGGGAGAAGTACAAAAGTTTTTATTTATTATTCATGCTTTACTTTAATAAAGTAATGTCCGAAGGAGTAGAACGTTACTCTGATTTTTCATATGTACATAATTACTAACGATGCAAGCATAATATAAATACATTTATCTATGAAGAATAGTCATTACATCTGCATCTAGATAATACCCTGCAATCCACCATAAAGGTGAATTCACACAAACATTAATTGCGTATGATGCATAAAAAAGATTAGCAAATTTATTCTGGTCTAAACTTCACAATTTAAAAAAGATGAAAATAGAAGAGCTAGAATGTAAAAGAATGCTGTTAGTTGAGTTAGCTTAAAGTCCTTATACCAGCATGCAACTACCGATGTTATCCATTGATACACTCTTATTTATCCTATTGCATATGTTTACTGCCATCCATATCCCTAATTGTAAGAGGGAAAAAAACATTTTGAATCTGTCAGTTCGACATTCAATTTCTCTAATTATGTGATAATGGTCCAGTCTACCATAGCAAGTTGGAGTTCACAAAATATTTTTTTATTATCTTGGAATTTATTCTGGAGTTTGTCTAAATTTCAACCTACGATCTGACAATGATTCCCATTTCAGGTTATTTAATAGAGTTTAGATATATTTGATAGATATTAGATATATTTGAAATTGACTCCATTTCCTGTCTGAGAAAATTTCTCATCAAATCTATTTTTTATGATCACATTGAATCGTTAGTGTGTTACTTTTGCCTTTCAAAAGCTAATGCCCTTTGTAAGTGTGAGCCGTATTTTTTTACCGGCCAGGATTCTTTCCACCCTTCCTCAGCTCCTTTAAAATCTCTTCACAAATGCCCATTCATTCTTAATAGCAAAAATGACCTTAGCTGTCACTCCCCTCCCCGAATAAACCCAACAACTAGGGCTAAGACGATAACAGCACCGATACCTGAGGAGTGATTTGAAACCATGACCATTGGGTAGCCAGGTCGGTACGTCATCAACCTGAGTACCACCCCTGTCACGAACTCAATTTCCCACAATTTTCCGGGACCAAAATAACAGTCATGTAATAAATATGCAGAATTCTGCTGAAAGGTTGCATTGTTCATGAACCAGTTTCAAGCTCTCAATGATGAAATTAAAATAATTTTAAGGCATTATTCTTAAATGGACTTCACCAGCAAACTCTCGAAACAATTCAGTAACAAACGTCTCTGCATTTTCTTACGCTGAAACTTTCTGGGCTCCCTTCTCAACGAAAAATCTACCCTCAACGAAACCATAAGGTGAATGCCAAAATGTATAATTTTCTTCAATATTACCCTTGATTCGCTCAATTTTATATACCCTCATAATAATATATTTTACAAAGCGCACAAGTAGTTTGCCAATTGATAAACCGCCATGTTTAGGCAAGAAAAATATGCTATTTATAATTCCATTGCAAAGAGACATCGGAGGATTAAAATACATATTTCATCACTATATACTATATATTTCATTGCAAAGCATGTAGAAGAAAACTTGGGATTACTTTGATTATCATACAGTAAAGTTTTGAACTATGAGGACACCGAAGCAATATTCAGGTGCTGGCAAGCATATAAACAAATGGCTAAGACATGAAGAGAAACCGAGGAGTAAATCTATATAGAGTACATTAAAAAGATAACAACCGGATGGATAAGACACATAATGGATACGTCGAGAGTATAATAAAATCATGCGTTACGAAAAGAACTGGTCTTGAATAATTTTGAAAGTGGACTTTTTCCCTATTTTTTCATGTACAAAAATAGACCGATGAATTATAAGCGAGCCATTTAATTAAATTTGTAATTAACATTATAGTAAGGAGTTTATTAAAAAAATAGCTCATAATTCAAAAGGATGAAAGAAATTCAGTTTCATTAGATCTCCTGAAAATTTTTAAAAATCCGAGATGAGCCCTTTTCGAAATTTACTGTTCATGCTGAGAGAAATATAAAAGGAAATGCCATTCGAGGAAGACAAATGGATAAGTTGCAACCCAAAAAAAGTTGTGTTTAACATAGGTATATAAGTTCCAGGATGTACATGAGCACACAACGGAGAAGATTAAAGAAGAATAGGAAAAAAAGAATTTTGGGCTATTGTCAACCAATCTTAAGATTAAAAACAATGATGATAATGAGATACAAATAGGAGAATTAACTCAAAATTACCCTTCTCAACAAATATCTCTGAATTAGTCCATAAAAATGCAGTATATTTAAGTCCTAGTTTCAAAAACCAAGGCCCATAATCAAAGTGCCTTCTGCTTCATACGATAAACGAAAGTTATGGAGCTTGCCTTATTTATACTTTTTTTCGCCTTGTCGCTATTCCTCTCTTAGAGCACTCAAGAATGAGTAACCATAACTCAAGCCCGTAAACATGCTCGGAATATAAGATGGTGGAGAGCAGAGATATATTTAATGCAAGGACTGTAGGGAAGGCCGCGTGTTCAACGTCACTAACTAAGACAGCATTCCTCCTCTGTAGAGTTTACACGCGGTACACCCAAATCTACATCTACACAAATCCCTGCAGGCTACCGCAAGTTTGCGTGCTCCAAGCATTCATAACGCCATTATTTACCAACACTTACCGCAAGGTTGTGGGCACATTCCTTAATTCTAAAATAATACAATTCACGTAATAAATAAAGTAGTTCCGCAAGAAATACTGCTACTAATGGCATGAAAATCATATTGTACCATACATACTACTACAAGGATGTGTGGCAGGAAGGGACTGCACACAAAGAATTCACCATCGACGAGTAAACAATATTATTGTTAGTGAATACATGACTGATGTGATAGATTTGAAAACCACTTTAATATATGTACTCGTCAACTTCACCTGCGATACAGCCTAGATCAAACGATTGACATACGAGGTACCTACATTCTGCACGCATTTGTTTAAGATTTACCTGGTTTGTTTAAGATTTACCTGGTTTGTTTAAGATTTACCTGGTTGTTTAAGATTTAGTAAGTGTTCATTTCTTTGGTATATGCTAACGACATCTGAGGTCATTAGCGCCATTAAGGATAGGTGGGTTATTGGTTAGGGAAGAGTAAATTAGGGAATGGAGGAAAAATGGAGAGAGAAATACGGCGTCGGCATTAACCGTCTATTGACAAAAGGTATCGAGGGATCCAAGGCCCATCTGACGGACGGAGTATTGCACTTTAAGTTCTCTCCACAAGGTACACAGGTAAGTACAGTTAGAACAGAGAATAATTTGCCACTGAAAATTAATAATTTCTGCACTTTCAGCATTCTAACTCGGGCCTTCGGGATGGAAGGCCAGTACTCTAACGACCACACCAACCCAATTCTTAATTTATCTGACGATGATCGTTGTAAGATGAATTTGACAAAAATTTGTAATTAGATATCTACAACAATCACACTCATGCGTCACTTTTAAAGGTTAATGTAAGCATGCAATTGAGCCTAAGTTATATATTCACTGATACTTATTAAATTGTAGGAAACTTCAATTTAATCTATTACTGTCCAGTCCATCACAGTAAGAAGGAGTTCGAATCTCTCGATAGCCTTTCGTTAAAAGCAGGCTAATGTCCACACACGGTTTCTCTCCGCCATTCCTCTTTTCCCTGAAATATTCCTTCCTGTAATCAATTACGTAACTATCCTAAACGGCACCAATGGTGTAAGCTTGTCAGTCACCTCATCCCAAATACTGCTACCATGGCCTTTCAATCCAGACCAAATCCTAATATTGTACGTCGGAGTATGTAATGTCTTCACCATCCTCAGAAAAGGTATCTGCCTTACATTCTGAATACAGTTCAGCTTTACTTTAACTTATACTCGGAAAATGATTCGTGATTTTATCCTTCAAACAATTGGGATCCACGCCAACACATACACCACAGCAACATTTCACAAACCAAGCGCTATCGCATTCCGAAATCAAACCTACTTCAACATGGTCCCATGACTGTACTATGCGGGATATTCTTCGTGACGAACGAAAACAAAAAAAAAAAACACGTTGCCTGTCGACGAGCGAAGGAGTACACGATCGTAAAAATATACCGGGAGCGGCGCTAGGTTATATAGACAGCGGGGGGAGGAAGAGTCAAATCGGAGGGCATAAGGAGAGAAGGTCAAAAATGTAATATTGCCTCCAAAGCGAATGCAAATTTCATTCCTGGGGCGAAGTTTTCATTTACTTATTTATTTATTTTTTTCGGGATACTCTCACGTTCCTGCCATCCATTCATGCAGCTCCGCTGTGTGCAAATATAATACGGCTCCCCCTTTTCCATGCGTTGAGTTCAATTTTGAAAGCGATCGGTATTCCGGAGAGGAAAAGCCCTTTTAGGAGAAAGAGGACGGAAATGGATCAAATTTGAAAAAAAATAATAAAATGAAAAAAAAAAAAATTCCATATACTTATATACGACGATGGGATAAAAATAATGGAGTTTGTTGTGCATGAGATAGATAGCCGGGAAGAGGCATAAAAGCATTTAGGGTGAAAACAAAAGAGAGAAAAAAAATGCATTAAGCTTTTTGAGTTTCTCGCGTGTGTGTGATATTTCAAAGGGATGCTGACCTTGACTGGCGCTGCAATCGCCCCGGCGTCTTTCGTCCGGGAGATTGAGTTGTAACAATGTTTCCCCCTGCTCCTTTTTTTCCAGGCTCGAGGGCAAAAGTGGGAGGGAGGGAGTATAGTGGATGGGGGGGGATGAGGCTCAGGCGAGGTCACGTGACTGTGGGAAGGGAGAGCCAAGGGGGGAGGGGGGAAAGGTTAGAGAGAGAATGAGGCAAAGATTCCACCTCCTCTTCCTTCCAATTCTTTTCGCTTGGTTTTTTTTGTTGAATTCCTCATTCTATTTTTTGTTTCATTCTGTTACCTTTTCCCACCAGAGGTCTCCACCCCCACTCCCCCCAGTAACTCACCTCCCTGAGAATACCTGAGAGGTACGTGGCAGAGGCGATAATGACCTTCTCCCTCGATACGATACGATGCGGTGATACGATACGTTATCCCCTTTATGCGAAACCAAAATCGATACGTTGAATTAAAACTATAATAATATAATTCAGTTCAATATGCTAGAGCTACTATAGTCGTATCGTGCTATCCTTTATTACTTTTACCATAGAGTAAGTATAATATAAAGGGCTCATCGCAAAGGGCAAAATTGTTATAAAAGTTGGATGTAGTACTGGAAGGTTTCCATAGATGTCGAGGCAAGGATTTTTCGTGTTACGTCACAAACAATATATATCGCTTCCATCGCTTTCGTTTTTCTAATCGACTTACGAGGCAGAGTGGAGAAGTGTCTTGTAGCCTGTCCGTCTGCTCCCTGCAACGGTGGATTACGTGTTTTTTATGAAACAATAAGGAATCCCTCCTGTGACAAGATTTGTTTTCTTTAATAGAGAGAGAAATGAGTAAATAAATATCGTTCATAAAATATGTACTTTTTTTGTACATAGATTGTTAAATTGATTAATTTTTATTCTATCTGTACTGTTATATTGTTTATTACTGTTCTGTACTGTTATATTTCATTGATTTGAACACAATTTTTGAATATACAAAGTGTTGATTTAGCCACTAGGTTTAATACTTGTATAGGTTTGCACCAGCCGCTGCTTGCAATTGTTTATGATGGTAACCCCAACACAGGTAATCCTCTGGGGTACCTATATTCCCCTCTAAATTGAAGTTTTTTTGTATTATTTGTATTTCTATGTTTAATTTTTTCTTAGAGGTGGAATAAATATTATTATTATTATAAATGTTAACTTATCCACGTGACTGTTGACGTTACGTAAAGGCATATCGCACCGTTATAATAAAATAACAAAACTACAACTATAGTATGTGTCACGTGCCCCTTAAGTCGATTAGAAAAACGAAAGCAATGGAAGCGATACATATCGTTTGTGACACAACGTGGAAAATTCTTACCACGCTATCTATGGAAACCTTCCAGTACTACGTCCAAAATGTATAACAGTCTTAGCCATGTTTAGAGCACTCTATGTTATAATTACTCTAAGCTTATACCTACAATTGAAATATAACAAAACTTAATCCTAAGACAACACCGATCCACGGGATTTGAAGCCACGATCTATGACTTATCGTGTGGTGGCATTGATTTTTTTGGAGCATCAACATCTAAGTTAATTTGTACCAAACCCATCGCCAACACGTAAAGGCTCGCATTTTCATATAAACTGGTAGAATTTAGGAACTATATATTTATCGTACTTGGATAATAAATGAAAGTTATTAAATTCCATGGTTTTATGCTCTACATAGTGAAACTTAATTTTAACATAAAGCACAAGCTAAGTAAATCCCACAAAGTTTATAAGAAAGCGAAGTTTTCCATTGAATGGACGACATCCTCAGGTCACCTGTTTTCTGTTAAATACGGAATTTATATTTCGCAAAAATAGCTATTATATTTTAAAAGGAGATCACTAAGATGTCAGGGTCATCTCTTTAAATGCAGTTAAGATTTATACCCATTGTTAAAGTTGGCTGTATTGAACCAGGTATTTATAACAATCCGATAGGAATGTTTCTCAGTAAGAATTTAGGCCTTACCCCAAATATACATTTGGGAACCAGTAAGTAGTGATTTAATTCGCGAACTCAATAAAATACAAAGGAAAGCAGCTCCTTTTGCTTAGAACGCACATAATCGTACAGAAAGTGTCACACAGCACTTTGAGGGACTTGGATGGGAAGTTCTGATAACTCGTGGATCATGCGCCAGAGTTAGGGTACTCGTAAAACTCGAAATCGGTCGAATTCGAGGATGATACTTACGACAGGTGTACTTTTACCACCACACTACATCCGAAGATCAGATAGAAATGACAATACTAGAGAGATAGGTACTCTGCCGAACGAATCGATATGAGAATTCAGTTTCTCCGCGGACAATTCGTGACCATCACTCAAATACGTTAGGATAAAATTACTAATTCCAACTATCCTGTATCCTAGTCTCTGTCCCTTGCTTCATTTCCCCTTCACCCAATGGGTGGTGACCTAACATCCCCTGCCACACATCCCTGTTGCGGCTCGCAGGGTATTGTGTAGATTTAGATGAAGAATAACATCGCTCTCCTTTCATCACGGTTGTACACCATCTGATATAAGTAAGAAGAATGAGATGACTACTAACTCTCCGACTTAACCTAACGGCAGAGGGCCAAGCAGTTACGAGAGTAGGTATATACGGAAATGTAGTGAGGGAGAGGATTGACGTATTCTTTAAAAAGGCGCTGGTATTCACAAGCAGTGGTGGAGGAATTAGGGTAAGTGCATCCTCATATATGGAAGAGGTACAGTCCATGGCGGAATATCTAAGAAGCTCTGGTTGTGAGAGAAGGAAACCACCCTCTTCTACTAGTGCTCTAAAAAGAATTCTTAAATGCCTCGCGGCCATCTTCCTTCTGTAAAATATGCATAAGAACCTAGTGTAAAAGACAGTATGCCGACATGTCACAGATCTCGTCCCTTAATTTTCAGTGCTTTTTCATGCAGCAGTTAATTTGACCGGCCCCAGAATAGAAGTTCAACGCATGCACACATACCAGGATGGAAAGAACAATTATTAACCACACAATGATTTACCACTAGTGATTACATTTATAGACACTAAACACTTGAATTATGGGAAGTGTAATTCGGATTATCATCCCGTTAAAATGAGAACCACAAAATTATTGGGAAAAATTTCGGGTGGGGAGCTGAAGCCCCAGAACCTCTTCCACCCCGCCCCCGGCTACGTGCCTGCTGCGGATGGCCTGGGTTATCGAGCTGTTGCGTTACTGACCTGACTACCACAGCCGGAAGCAGAATTACAAATTAAATTGACAGGTTCTGCAACCTATCTTGGAGTCAATATCCTTTTTCATGTCGTTGTTACTGGGAGACACGGCCAACAACTATGGTCTCTGAACTAATTAGGGTGAGAGGGGTGAATGGGTATATGTTGGAATTTCCCTGAGAAGGGTGAAAAGAAACCCTGTGTCGGCATTATCCTGCTCTTAGATAAAGGCGCAAAGGGGCGTACGGTTTAACGTCCCATCCAGCGGACGGAGTATTGAAATTACAGTGCAATATACATAATACTCAACTAGGTACTATTATAACACTGAAAAATATGCCATTTCCGGGACTAGAACCGAGGCCCAACCCAAAACCCCTTGGCCTCCTGTTAGGAGACCAGTGCCCACCGCAACAAAACCGGTCCCAAAATCCTTTTAAATTAATTCCAGATAGCGTAACGATCATGTTATATTTTGAGAATATCCACATCCTTTTTGGAATATTTGTAAGTTTTTAGCTTTGGAAGGATTTTACTTCAATAACCTGCTTGGAAACAGGTGTTTATAAATAAATGGTTACACTTGCCAGCCTGAAAGACATCTACGGATATATCCGTAGGGGCACTTGCATCATTCAAAGAATACAAAATTATGGCTGGGTGGTGTTTTCCATATTTCGTATTTAATGGTAGGCACAGGGTTTCTTCGTTTCAAAATACAAGATATCAATCTGCTCACGATTTTTTTGTGTTCAGCACTTGAATATAAAAGCAGCACGTACGCTTCATTTCTGCAATGATGGATTCTAATTAATCATGAGGCTACGATGAAATGATAGTTTGTAATTATGCTAAAATCAGCAATTTTCGACGTCTGTGCTACATCAAACAATGTTCGCTTGGTACATCTATGGCGGCGCCCACCTGTTTCTATGGCGGAAATGGTTGCGAAGCGTTTGAGCAATCGTATCGAACAACAATCGACAATGCAAGTATTGATACAACTTATGATCCAACGTCATTTCATGGAAATTGACTGGACCAAAGTAAGTTCTATCTCCAAGCCGCTTTATTTTTGTCTATTTTTACTGATCCATATCAATAACTAACTGTTCGCCGTTGATATTTGAAGTTTCCACACGAAAGGCATTCCGTATCACTTCCGTATCACCAACCGCTTCGATGCGCTAAAGTGATTCGTAATGGCACTTAGAGTGGTGGGTGGGTCTGGTGATTGGTGCTTAAAATGAAACTATCTATCTATCGAGCCTATCAGCAGAGTTCAGTTGTCTAATTGCTGTATTCAGAGAAGTAAGGAATAGGTGTTTTTTTATACCCTAGCACCAACATATTGAAATTCAGAATAGAAATTACTACGAATTTTTAAGTGAAATATCATATTAATTAAATAATGAAAATACTCCTAAAATACAAATAGGAAATACATATTAAGTAAGTTCAAAAAATTATACGATTACGTCATTCGGATACCGTAATTCGTTTTAATGAAATTTCAGTTTCACTGTCTCAACTTTAGCCAACTGATTTTTTTGTTGCAATCGAGGATTTTATGTCCCTCGAAAAACTAAGGAACACGGATAGTTCCTTATAAATTAGGATATAGCTAGGGTTTCCCAGACATGCACAAGAAAATCGCCAGACTCAGTTGCATAAACCGCGCAATGCAAAGAACTATTACAATATTGTAAGAGAAGAACACTTTTACGAAATTTTATATGAGGAGAAGTATCTACTTACGGCTGGAAATAAAAGTTTGGAAGTCAGGAAACACTTCGTTAAACCTTGCATCTGGATCATTCTTCATCGTGGAAGTGTGGCATTCGGTAACAGCGGCAGAGAAGTCAAAGCTGGAAGCATTCGAAATGTGATGAAACAGAATAATGATGAAGATGACCGAGTGACTAACGAAGGTGTCCTAAAAAGAGTAGAAGAAAAAAGAAGTCTTATATAAATGTATAAAAGAGGACGTGATAATTTGATGGGCAAAAATCTTGAGGCATGATTTCCTAATAAGGATGAACGTCGAGGGAAAAGTGAATGGCAAAGAGAGGCCTCGGATGAGATTCATGGAACAATTTGAAAAGGATGTAAAAGAGGAAAATTATATCAATATAAGAGGTTTAGCGATAAGAGAAACAAGCAGATAGCTGCGACAAACCAATCTAAGGATTGTTGACTAATGATAATGTAATGATGAGGATTGCAACACCTTATGAAATATACATCAACGTGGACTGTACTATTGCAAAATTCAATGTATAAAAATTACAAAGAAATGAAATGAAATTTTTAAGAACAGCTGCTGGCTATACGCGAAAAGAAAAGGAAATACGGTTATAAAGCAAGAAGTAAGCGCACAAAGCACCAATGAAACTATTCGAGAATACAGAAACAAATAAGGAGAGAGGAAGTTTTCATCAAAATTGAAAGTCTATCCTTAGATTTTATTACTTGCAACTTTGGCTATCCATTATTTCATTCTTTAAGGTACACATCAACAACCCTTGCTTGCCGATGGAAGGGACAATATTTGAAAAAAAAATATCTTCATGTACATACGTGACAAAGTTATCAGTGACGTTGTCCTTCTTCATATTAAAAATATTTTTGTACAGTACAACAATATATTTTCTCAACACATGACTGGTTCATTAGATAATTTCTATAGCATTGACGGCTATTCACTTGCTTTAGGAGTAAGTTCGATCACAATCTAAAACTGCATTAATTAGTGCAGATACAACAATAATTCCATGGGTAAAGGGATTTTTTTAACAAGAATAATTCATAATTATCATTAACCTTGTACCATTTATACATCTGCTGCTCTCTTACCATTGACTCCAAATGAATTGTAGTTGATACCTAGGACTGTACAGCAGCAAATCAAAGTATAGAAGGGAGAGAGAAAAACAATTAGCTTTAGTGTAATTCGTAATTAGACCGCTTTGAATTTTAAGAAAATTGTAAATTTGTACTCTTTAATGGTAAAAGTGACCTTTACTATCGTTAACCTTTACACTATACCTTTTACTTTACTATGTATTAATGAAAAATCTCTTAAAGCCAGGACTTGGGGTGGGAGGCTAGTTATCCGGCCACCACACTGACCTGATCTTCTTAGCAAATCATTAGTGGCTTCAAGTCTCTATCCGCACTGAAAGACGAGTCAGACCGGGAGGAATCGTACAAGGGTAGAAATAGAAGGGCAATGAGGAAGGGTGGAGAGAAAATGTCGCCATCATCCTGCTCTTAACGAAAGGCGCCAAGAAAATTATGGCTTAACGTCCCATCCGACGGACAGAGTTCTGACCTCGAAGTGCTCTCCAAGCAACACCTAATTGGAGACCAGAAAACCATAGAAAAATATCTGTCATTGGAATTCAGACCCGGGCCCCCGAATTAAAATCTACCATGCTAAATAGACCCCCCCCTTGGTACACTCATTTGTGTTTTCAAGGCTGTACCCACCATTATAGGCTCTTTAGACGTGGAAGAAAGATAAGGTAATGGAAATGGAAGAGTTAGGGATAAGAGAGGAGAGAAACCCGGCGTAGTCATTAGCTTACTTTAAATGAAAGGCGTCAAGGGGACCACGGCTTAACGGTCCATCCGACGGGTGGTGTACTGCACTTGAATCCACTCCATGAAGCATTCAAGTACGGGTCGGTTTACCAATGGAAAATATCTCCTTATTCTTGGTAGTTAACGAAGATTATCCCCGATTCTAATAATCGGACCATAATGCTACAATCGAGAGCTCAAAGCGCTCCATAAACCTTAAATGCCGTGGATTCACCTTTTCCGTCTATGGCACATTCCAAGACGTAGCGAAGCCTTAACGCACGAAAAAAACACAAACGCACCGGAGTGTAAAGGTTTTACAAAGTGTAGCGAAGCCCTTTCAGTGTACAGCAGTAATTTCTGCATTTAGTCCCGCGGAATCAGCAAAGCTTCCTTTCCTATACATTCAAGTCTAAGGCTTTAAGAGCATTACCAGGAAATGCGATACACTAGCTCTTTTTTTCCTGTCGAGAGCTTGTTTCGATCGTGAAAGAAATTTGCTCCAATTCCGTATCTTCTTTACGTCAGTCGACAAAAATGAGGTGTTGCTCTCGCCTACCAAAACCCTCCGCATAAATTATTATTACTAGCTCAGGTACCCGTTGAAATTCAACAGTAGAGAGAAGAATCAAATTTACATATGGCATTAAGAAGTTTCAGCATTTTTTTTATGAAACCGCGATACCTAACTTGTGTAGTAGAGCAATTAGAGCTATCTAAACCTCGAAGTCTATCTAAACTATAAGAATCAAAAACAGAGTATTTTAAGGTTATTTACACAATTTGGAGTAAGATTGAGAGTAAATACTATATGAGATGAAAGAATAAGAAAGTTTAAATTTTTACCGTGAAATACCAAAAGAATAAAAGTTTTCTTTTATGTGACCTCCTCATGTATTAATTCCCGAAATTCATTGCAACGGCGTCAATGAACTTCCTTCACGGATACGTAATAATGCGATTTTTTCCAATGGGATTGCAATTCTATTTCTAAAAGCTGGTACAAATTTAACCTATTTAAACTGTAAACTCATCATTTCTATGCGTATGTTAGAATTTTCCCATTTTATGCATATTTATAGTACATACTATTTATTTTTACCTAATTGTGCTTGTTTTTCTTAAGCTTCATTCAGGGTTCTCCCTTATTATATTAATCTCAGTTGACATTTTTGCAAGCGTTCCAATACTCTTCCTCAAGTCGCAGTTTGGTTCCAAAAGACAAACCCGGAAGGAAATCTGAAAAACATTCGCAATTTGAACTTCATTGAAGACTTCATTTAAATACTCTTAATTTTACCAAATGCTTACCTACCGTCTTGGATAGAGAGCGCTAGCACTATTCCTGTAAGATTGTGCCAAATAAGGACCTGGTGCTAAATAAGGATTTGTGTCAAATAAAATGGCCATCCTAGCTTCATGAATTAGCTGCAATACCATCTTTGGTGCCTTTCAGTATCCTCGCGAAAAGCACAATGCTGTTTATGGTATCCCTCTACGACTAACGCCGAAAAAATCAATAAATTTCGTCGTAAATTACACATATTAGAGAAACCTCGAGAGCAAAGAGTGAAACCAAATTATTATTGGTAGGACCTATCGGGATGAACTTGAAATCTTGTAAATACGTTAAAAATTCCCATGTAGCAGGATCGCAATCCCATCATGAATGACTTTTTTAGTGAAAGTTTTTGTTAGCCGTGGGTCGAATTCATTGCTCCACTAACTTTTGTTCTTTACGTTAGTCGGCAGCAATGAAATGTCCACTTCGCCCATTGAAACCCATCTGAATCTATATACGTAGTATAGTATCTATAGTAGTAGAATCTATACGTAGTATAGTTATTAGCACTAGAGATCTAGCGATTTAAGAAGGTAGGTTGAGAAGTATCTGAAACATTCTAAATCTAGAATATTTTAAACACCTGTAAACAAATCAGATTCTGGTGTGATGTGGTGGAAACGTTCCATATTAAAGGAAAGATATTACGATTTTTCACAAGTAAAAATTTATTACGACTAGTTTCGATGCTACTACATCACATGACAATGATACAGTAGCATTTAAACCAGTTTGAATAAATTTTTACTCGTGGAAAATTGCAATATCTTTCCTTTAATATTTTAATCACCTTTGAGTATTCCGAAGTTCCCCAAGGAGCACACCTTGCGGCGAGACGCAGGGTAATAAGAGGATGAAGTAGCAGTGCCTACCAGATAGCAGTTTGCTGAGTGAGGGTGCTGGAGATTAAGCAGAAGAAAGGAACGATATGAAGTATTCGGAAGAATGTACACGTGCACTATGAGACATAGAAGGTACTGGAGGGCAATTAACTGTCTGAGCCACTATGCACATATTTAGAAGCATGATTCAAAGTGAAAAAAAGGGTTAACACTCAACCCAGAGATTAAGTTCTCCTGTGCCAGGAATCGAACCACGGACCTTTTGTCCTCTGTGTCAAAGGTCAGGTTACAACGCTATGCAGGATTCCTGATTTCGAATGTAATTGTTACATCTACGGATTTCCTTTCGAGCCACCTAGAGGGAGATGGGAGGTGTGAATTATCACCATGCATGCAACTAAGAGGAGCGATACTAATATTTTGTAGAAACGTGTTAGTTACGAATACACCAGTCACGTGCTTCAAAATGATTATTATCAAAGAAGTTATTTGATAATTATTAACTGGTTAGCCACTTTCCAAATTAATACATATTGAGGTATTTGTATGCAGTATGACAACCTTTCACGAATCCCTCCGATTTTCTGAGCTCACGCTCTAGTCATTTGATCAAACCTTTCTCGTACTGATACCATACACTGCTCTAAATGAAACCTAACAAGGGACAAGTGGCACATTTTCGTATTTTCCCATCGCCTTTACCCAGAACCCTATTAACGGATTCTAATCTACGGTTTGCTACACCAGTTATTTCCCTGAGATGATTCCTACAGAGACAGAAAGAATTTAAAGAAGACTGGTAAACATAGCTAGTTAGCTGAATAAAAATTTACATAGGTTGCATCTTTTTATTCAACATGAATTTTCACCAAGTGAAAGCCGAATCTATCGATTTCAGCTAGTTAGTTACTCAGGGGAGGCGACCGACAGCTGAGGACATTTGCGCCATTTAGGATAGGTGGCTAATTAAAAATGCAGGAGAGAATGCATTAACCCATCTTTACAAAACCATCTGCGACATATGCTCAACAGGATATATACCCAGGGACTTTGAGGAAAAAATCATCATACTTGTGGCGAAGATCCATCTCGTAGGTGAAATCGAATCGAATATCTATCGACCCTTGTAGGACACCTCATCCAAATATCGAAGTCTGGCGTGGTCGATAGTGAACTCGTATAGGAGTGGGTATGATGCACGTGCAAGTCGACATTACAATTGGAATCGTATAGGATTTGACACTTAAGGTGGGTTTACACATCACAGTTGACTGTTATGACAGTCAACTGCTAGATTTTGAGCACTATTGATCCACATTCGAGCAATTAGCACAGTTGAAGCCCCTGTACTTTCCAGCGGAAATGTAGCCAGCACTATCGCAATATTCACCAGTGGAAAGCAATACACGACTTCTGATACCGGGAATATCGAAGGAATCACAAGGTTATACCTCTTCGAAGGTCAGATTCTACACCTTAAAGAATTATTCGGCAAAATAAATGGCAATGGAATGTGTTGTTTGAAGAATAGCATGACATTTTAAGGGAAAATCACTTGGTACGTCAAACTCTTTTCTATGTTATTACAACGCTGACCTAGTGGATTTAAACAGCATAGAAGTTGGTGTAGACGCATAAGTAGCAGTAGAGATAGCGATATGTCGCGTATTTCGTGGCTGTCATAATAGTCAGCTGCTACGTGTAAGCGCTGCATTACGTGTAATCACCGCTTATCGACATATTGGCCCTTCGCTGGTTACAATCAATACATGGCAATACATATATATCGATGCCACAACCACCGTATATCGAAAAATCGATGCGACCTCTCGCTTGAGAGCGAGAGTTAGGGAGGCTACGCTCCAAGGAGAAGAGGGAGTTGGGAGGAGGAGGGAGGAGAAGGTGAGAAGGGGAAGTTATGAAGTTGATGGGGTGAGCAGCGCCCCAAGAAAGCTTTGTGGCTTTTTTTTATCTCACTTCAGTTTTCGTTTCCCTAGTTCTCGTTTCCTCCACGCGAAGCGGACGCCCAAAAGCGTTCCTCCCGAGAGGGTCGCCTCAAAGCGTCAAAGGTGCAAGGCGGAATTCGCGAGTGCTCAGAAGCACGCGAAGTTTCCTTGATCCAAGCGGAACCTAAATAGGAGTCAGGAGCCACAGGGCTGGGTCGGGTTAAACGCTGCGGAAATAGCCGATATCACGAGTGGCTGCCATGGCGACGGTCGATAAACAACATGTACACGTTGGACAAGGATAGCATGGTGCGACACAGCGTGTTTATAGAAAAAATAAGCGCGAAATAAACTTTAGCACTGAAAGTTATATTAACTTAACGACCATGGGGCGTTTACATAAAAAAATGAGTGAGAACTGGATGCCATCTGTCCTTTTTTTAGAACTGATATGATCACGAAAACTGGCATAATGGTCTGTAGGAAAAGGGAGTAGAAATCTATCACATTTTCATTCCGCGATGTTTTATTCCCATGATGCATGGCAAATGTTAACAAAACTATATTATTATTAAACAAAACCTCTTATACATTCCAAAAATACATTCCAAGATAATATTTTCACTGATGACATTAAAAATATTTTGCGTATAATATAATAACTTATTATGATAGACTGGACTATAATCACATAATCAGATAAATCGATTGCCGAACTGACAGATTCAAAATTCCTTTTTCCTCGTGCAATTAGGGATATGCTGTAAATATATCTGATAGCATAAATACGAGTGTATCAATGGGTAGCATAGGTAGTTGCATGTTAATATAAGGACTTCAAGCTAACCTAAGTAACAGCAGTATATTGCATGATTTCGTTGCAATTTTTATCATTTAAAAAAAATTGAAGACTAGACTAGTACATTCATACTAATCCTTTTTTATAAATGATATGCAATTCACGTTTGGTATGGATTCACCCCCCTTGCCACACACTTTTATGGTGGCGTGCGGGTATTATGTAGATGTAGATGAAAACACCGAAACTGTGCTGAAACAAATAACTACGAAGCTGCTCTCCTAAGGTAATTTCACGCTAATACAAATTTAACCAATCCTTACGCTAATTTATCCGTAACTTAAGATGGGTTTCGCACTAATATTGCCGGTGGGGTCACGCCAAGTCAACGCTAACGTTAATTTAACGCTAATTTTTTCAATAAACTCACCTTAAACTGAAAGTTACGGAACGAAATTATCATTCATTATCAAGTTCCTGATCATAATCACGGTGTTTAACAATAACTACAATCTAAAAATATTGCTCAGGATTGATAAAGTTTTTTACCGCTAGCAACAAAGCTGAGGACTATAAGTGCAACTAAAAACAAAGAGTCACCACCTAATAAATATTGTAGAGACATAGTAGGAAAGAAAGGTTATTTTTTTTGTATTCCTACATGGTAGTAGGTTTTCTCCCCGATAATATATGCCTGATGATGTTTACCCCGTCCTTACCATTCTTGCGATGCCTTTCAGGGTATTAGATGCAGATGTAATAATAAAACAAGCAGGGATATAGATGCAGATGTAACAATAAAACAAGCAGGGATGTAGATGTAGATGTAATAATAAAACAAGCAGGGATATAGATGTATATGTAATAATAAAACAACTTTTAGGTGTGTTAACCCGAAAGATGAAGATATCTTAAGTCTTGAAAATTCACGAAAAAAATTAAAAAATGCAGAGCCCGAAAATCATCAACATTGAATATTTACAGCACTAAAAAATATGCCAGAAATGCCAAAAACAATATTCCCAACCACTGAGAGCTACAAACTATTTGTGAGGAGGTAGAAGAAACAAAATTCCACCCCTGACGAGGCAAGAATATTTCAAATCATGAACAGAATGAGAACCCAGACCGTCGTCGGCAGTACTTTACTAATCCCTCCCAGATTAAAATATCTCAACAGAGGTCTTCTCAATGTATTTTGCCCGTAGTGTATGGGATTGGACTTTGACCAGAGAAACCAGGTTCAGATCCCAGGAAGGCATTCGGGCATGTTCAGCTCCAAAGTCAATCTGTGTGCTTTTCTGGGTAACAAGAGGACAACAATCCAATAAGCGAATAAGCGAGAACCGCCACGAAATCACGTGATGCAAATCCAACGACGTTAGAATGTACAATGTACATTGTACATACTAGAGGAGTCTCTGCTCATATGATAAATTAGCAGCCATCTTGGTCGATAGGGACTTACACGCTTGCCGCACGCGACAGTCGAACGGTTAAAGTTGTTTTTCTCACTGTAACACAGAGAGTAGCAAGATGAATAATGGAATGGGTTTTTGAAATTCGTCAAGTAAACAGTGGAAGGTGCACAAATACGTAAACAAATGCCTATCATGTGTTTAAAAATAGGCTTAATTCTAACCAGATTTAGTGATAAAATGAATTCTCAGGGAATTAGCCCCAATATTACCTAACGCCACTGCGATGAACTTTGGATTTGATTTCATTGTTATATGTTTTTAACTACACATGCAGTTTCCATAGGAGGCCGAATAATACGAAATATTTTGTACGGAGAAGGTGGGCCCTAATCGTTCCCAAGCACCCCCATTCAGGGTTCATTGATACCCATTGGCTCGTTATGTCAATGTCTCCTCCAGTACATTCTAACCTAGTTGTGTAAACCAACCAGGGAAGGTGAGTTTAAACTGCTGGGATTACGTCGCATAGGTAACCAAGGAGTCACGTGGTACAAACACGAATTGTTTGCAAATTTAGTGTCTGAATCGCTCGTTACAATATCATTAATTGTTTTAACTTGAGTTTTTCTCATCTGTCTCGAATACAGAGCCCCCTGATGAGATAAAACAGAAGTGTTAAATGTGAATGATGCTGTAAATAGCAATTACAACACGCCAAATTTGCGAACCATTCGTGTTTATACCACGTGACTCCTAGGTTACCTATTCGAGATAATCCCGACGGTTTCAAATAACCCCTCAGGCGGGTTGTGGCATAGAGCCACTGGACTAATTTTGGTAACTCCGTAAATATCCTGTTTATTGCGAGCGTACTGTGTCAGAGGGAATATTCCATATATTGCGATAGAATGTTATTGTTTTTTTATGTTTAAGAACCATTTGCGAGCATATATTAACTTTAGGTTTTACAATTTATAATAACTTTAGGTGTGATACTAAAAGTTTCGATTACGTGAAATTATCCGTGCAAGAGAGACCGGAAAAAAGCAATCATAAATAAAATAGAGTGACCATAACGATTAACCTGTAATATGACTCCTTGTTTTGCATACCTACTCTGCTTATTCTCAATGTTCGCTTAATTCCTAAAAATTCATCAAAAGATTCATTTAATTGACGTAAAAGTAAGCGTTTGCGTTGGTAGTGTCTGTAAATTAACATTATTTATACCAAAAGAACGATAAAGGTACCTGGCGTCTATCTGGTAAATCAATAGGCCACGCCTATTATCGTGGGTATGTCTCCTCCAGTATATTCTACTATAAGAAGTTATATTACTCGTTCATTCTGTAATTTTCATCCCTGGTTGACGAAAAATGATTTCTTCTCGACAATTATTTATCGATAGACAAGATTCCGGAAAACTATCGTTAATTTTAGTCAACCATCGACAAATATATGGACCTACACTCCTTATTTTGCTGGGAAACCACCGACGGCTCAGGGAAATGAACTAGTCCTACTCCTGCCCTTAATTCGAGAATTTTCCAAGCCGTTTCACTTAATTCTTGGCATTAAAATCCACCATTACAAACCAGACCCACATTCGAGCAAAAGTTGTCTGAAGTTGTGGTTTCATGGCGTTCTGTACTAATTATAAATTCACGCATATTTTAAATTGAAAATAAATGAGTCTGCATACGTATTGGCCGTGGAATTATGTGTAATGCAGTAAGACATTCCTCTCATTTCAATAAGGAAACGGGAATATTTTTGGCCGCAGGAAGAAAGGAGACATATGGAACGCAAATTACGATTCGCGGTTATTCTTGGCTGTGAAAATAAGAAGCAGAGAGCAGTTTAATGCCTCAAAATCACTCCTGCAAACGAGACGCAGAAAGATGAAAACTAATAAAAAAATAATAAAAAGACCGAGATCAAACTTTTAGCTACTGAGATCTGCATATCACCCACCCTGTGACTGTTTGGAGATAACAGGGTATGAATTCACCCAAGGAATACTTTAAGTTAACAATCTTATAATTCGTAACAACATTACGGGCTCTAGTTTTAAGGTTATAATTTCATTCACCAAGGAAACACTTCATCTGAACATGAAAAACAGTTCCCAACTTTAAAATAACAGCATGTGACGCAGAGAATTACGCAACATAGAGACCTGATAGATAGGTGTAATGTGGGTACAATAATCTGCAGGGCATACGAAAATATCATCTCTGTTAACTCCTAGTTAACTACACCTTTGCCCACCTAGAATGTGTAGTTGAAGTTATTTCGGGGGAGGAGAGCGACAGCTGCGTCATGTGAGCCATTTAGGTAAGGTTGATAATTTGGTGAGGAGCGTGGTAGCCTAGTGGGTAGAGCGCTTGGCTACTGATCGAAGGGTCCCGGGTTCAAATCCGGGTGAAGCCTTTGGACGCCCCCGAACGAAGAATCCTAAGGTGGCCCAGGGAAAGGAACTTGCCCCCCTACCCTCAATAGGTATGTGAAATTCACACGCCGGTGGCTTAGTCCGGGGTGAGCTCTACCCTCACCTATCAAAACCAACCTTCGGATTGAATCACTGAGTGAGTGAGTGATAATTTGGTTGAAGTAGGACTTTTTCAGTAAATGGAGGAAGGGTGGAGTGAAACCCGGCGCGGGCATTATCCTGCTCGGCGCCAAGAGGTTCATGGTTTAATATCCCATCCGACCGAAGGAGTTCAGATCATTAAGTACTCCCCTCAGAGAACCCATAAAAGGACCGATATACTGCTGAAAAACCCTACCACTCCTGGTTATCGAACTCGGGCCCTCGGAATGGGATAACCACTACATACCTTCTTAGTTATTAATAATGTAGGTCCACATGCCTGGAATAAGCCTAACTAATTTTTTTCTCTTGTTAACTGGCATTTTGCATAACAAAAGTACCTAAATACTTCTGAGTAATGAGCATAAAATTTACCTAAATACTTCTGCGTACATGCAAGACATGTAATTAAATAGCGATATACATGACGGATATGATTGAGTTAATTTACACACACGCTGCCGCGAATAAAGTACTTTAGTACAACACATAAACAATTAAAAAGATGTCTTGAATCAATTACCTAAAGCCTCTACAATTAATTATGAAACTCCTCCGTTGCCACTATATGCAAAAGTTATGATAATTGCAGTCTTGAAGTCGCCGAAAGAGATTTAAAGCCCTTGAAAACTTTCTTAAAACGCGTGGAGACCGTAAACGAACCTTCTTCCTACAATCTCATCCCTAGAACTTCTTGGTCTTAAAAAGTTGTCTTGTGCGGTGCTGGAACGGTTCCTCTACGGTGCTTAACTCGCTCTTCCCTTTATTCCATCGCGAACATTTCTCACAAGGAAAAAATGGAGACGACTCAGTTACTTACTGCGTCCGAAGTTCCGCCATTTATTTCCAGCTGGCGTCACGGATAGTGACGTCGGATGCATCAGTGTGTAAAGCTTAATAGAAGAGATCGCTTTAAGAGAGTTGGTTAAAATTTAAACTGAATGATTTATGAAAAATTGAACTGCCATAGTAATATTATTATTTTAAAATCACTTTGCGTGCGGGGGAATGAGCCTTCACAACCAAAAAAAAGAAGAAAATATGAAAAATCTAGCTTCACTATCTCCAGCCGCTAAGGTGCAGTTCCAATTTTGGTGTGATTAAAATTTTCGTTAACAATAGATCTTCAGCGTAGGAGGCAGACTGCTGAGTTCCTTTTCTCCATTTTAGAATAGGTGAGTGATGTAAGGGGAAGCGTCGGCCATAGACTATTCTTAACAAAAGGTTCCAAGGGGTCCATCGTTTGACGTCCCATCCGGAGGACAGTGTACTGAACTTAAGGTACTCTCTACGCAGAACTCAAGAAGGGATAAGTAGACCAATGGAAATTCTCCCGCACTGCCGTGATTCGAACCCGGACCCTCGGGTTAGGAGTCTGTACTCTAGCCACCACATCAAACCGATTACGTTATGGAAATTGAATCGCTATCAGACCTTAGGTACTAATTTAGACAGATTCTTTAAAGTAAATTTGAAGCTGATTTGGTGTCCGATGGCGTAAGAAATATTTCGAGAACAGTCGGTTCTTATGCTCGAGTCGATTGAGAAATTAAGAAAGAGTCTACTGACTCTTAATTACTGACTCGCAGAGACTATTGTTATGGTAAAACTGAAGTGAATTTGTGTTCCACCCGAAGGTTGGTCTGCTTAGTGTTGGTAGAGCTCATCAAATACTGACAAGTCCAACGCCGAGTGAAATTCCGAATCAGACTCATCAGGGAAGGGGGCAAAATTCGTGTCCAAATAATCCCTTTAGGGTTCTTTTGGAACACTCTCGAAGGCCTATCCCGAGATTTGAACCCACGAACTTCCAATGTGGCAGCCCAATACTCAACCCACTGCGCTACTACACCCTCTGTTGGTATTAAGGATTAATTCAAAATTTCTTCCTCATTGCGTACAATACGATATCATAATAGGCAGCATAATTATCGTAGAAGTAACTATGATGCCATGGAGGGGAATGGCAAAGGAAGCATCTAGGAAAAACCGTAAAATATTACGTCATAAGAAAAACCGTAAAATATTACGTCATAATATTGATATTGAACTCAAGAAATTATGGGTAAAATGCTTGACATGGAGAGCTTTTTTGTATGGCTAATAAGTTACACGAAATAAAGTCAACAGGAGCCGCCTGGCTGTCATCGAACAGGTCACACTTGAATAGAAAAAGTTGCCATAACAAGATTGAGAATAGGGAAAATGGCCGCAACGCACTTATTTCTTATCACTGAAGATAAAATTCCACCGTGATGCGAAGACTGTGGCTGTTCACTTACTGTCAGGCATATCATAGTCCAATGCAATAAATATAGCGAAGTTTGCCGGATACTCAACAACGACGGCGACATAAATTATATCGTCGGCGACAACATTGAAAAATTCTATTTTTTTATTATTATCCTTAAAGAAACTGGTCTAATACGTGTTATATGATAGTAAAACAGCTTCGATGCGATGAGAGACCTTGTGCGGTGCAAATGACCCCGTTTTCTACGAATCCTTACAAAACAACTATTGATACTACATGATTGCTTGCTACGCCCCTTCAAATGGCTAGCAAGATACACTGTTGATGTGGATGAAGAATATGTAGGAAAAGAATGAAACGAATGCCTAGTTTCGAAGCGATCGATTTCCACAGCGATAAATGAATGCGTTGGATCGTTCCAGAACGAAATAAATATCGAGAAATGAGAAAGAAACATGAAATGGGATAGCTATATGATATTTTAGGGAATGACAACGAAATTTTTGTCTACCGTGAATTCTTTGAAATAAAGTTGATTCATGAATCTTATACTGCATAAATTTTCTTATTATAGAGGAAAGCTTAATCAGCCATCGCCTTTCTGTAAATTTCTTAATTATTCCATAAATTCCTTAATTATTCTGTGAATTTCTTAACTACTCTAGAATAATCAAGAATTTAACAGAATAATTAAGAAATCTATTCTTAATTATTGTGTTAAATTCTTGATTATTCTATTAGTTTCTTGATTATTATGTAAATTTCTTAATTATTCTGTAAATTACTTAAAACATCATTAGCTATTACATCGAAAAAACAGTATTCTGAAGTGTCAAGGACAGTTCATCTTTTCAAATCCTCTCAGAATGTCCTCTTATTTCTAGAATATTTGTCTTCCTTTTTAGGTTCTATGTTTCCTTTTGAGATGATGTTCCTGTCCTAATACTCCGCTCACTCCAAGATTAATAATCTATAAGTAAGATGTCGCGTATGACGTGTAAACGAAGAGAATTTTGCTGATGTGCAATGAGCGGCCCAGGCCAATCACCACCAGGGCCTCGATCATGGATCTTCATAAGGCGTGCGCTAGCGTTATCGTAATTTTTTCATTTAAATTATGTCAGAGAGAACGTGATCTCCGTTCTTCATTTTTCGCACAGCACTTCAAGTCGCTTATCAAAATCAGTGGAGAGTATTTTATGGGCGGTTATTGTTAACCCTGCGCTTCCCTAGGGGTAAGCGTTAACGATAAAGATTGCGATAACGCGAAAGATGCATCTGTGATTCCACACCAGGCCTGGACTTGTCGTGAAATGCGTGACTTATATGTTTTACCCTTGACAGTTAAAAAAAATACATCCCAGGACGCTGGCTTATAATAAAAGGGACTAAATAGATAGAAAAATGCCATACTTTGGTGTTTTCAAATACATTGTAACAACAGATTCTAATATTTATTTCGTAATTCATGTTCTGAAAACGACATGCTTCATCCTTCATTATTATGCATACAAAACAGTTGACACTGAGTAGTAGGAATGTGCGTTGCAGGAAAAACTGGCTTACCCTCAATTGTTAAAAATTGTAACGGCTCTTGTGGAATCAAACTCTTATCTACGCCCTTCAAGTTGTAGCATTTTTTTATTTTGTATTATCGTGAATCTCTTTTTCTTCTTAATAGTGAAATTTTTTAGTTACAAGAACAGGTCGTAAAGGACGTCAAAGAGAGGAACTACGTTAATATGAAGATGTTGGCCGATAGAAGAATCGAGTGGAGGGCTGCGTCAAACCAATCCTAGGATTGTTGACCCATGATGATGATGATGGGTGACATTTTGTACATTTAAGGGTATCACATTTTTTCCTTCAGTGACAAGACTTGATGAAATTTTAGGCATAGTGTTTCCTACTGAATATTATTCCAAATACTTTAAATACATGGCGTGCTCTTTAGTTTCCTTGTATTTTTAATTTTCTGTCCATTTATATAATGGTAATAATTCCTCCTATGATTAAGAGGACTTTCTGAGAGGATTGCTCTAAAAGTAGAGGACATTTTGATAGGATTGCTTTTAAAATAAGGGTATTCTTTGTGAGTAATCCTCAGAAAATAGGGTGAAATCTTGAGAATAATCCTCATTAATGTAGAGGGTGTACATTCTATACTGAATATGATCCTTTAAGTATGAGAGGAATTCTCTCCGGAAAGGAAATTCATCTAACACTTAGAGAAATACTTTGGTATTCATATAGTAGCGGAAAACCCGTTAATTAATAGAGGATTAAACTAATGTTAAGAATACTTTTTTTCCGGTGTATGTATGGAGACGCCGAGTAGAATTCCGGCAAAAATGCTGTCATATACCAAAAATGACACGGTGAAACCCGTCAGGATACGAAATGTAACAGAACAGCACCGCGGAAAACCTACTGTGTTAGAACATCGGTGTAATATGAACACTGTTATCAAAGCAACCTCAAAAACGAAACACCTACCGTCGACAACCAGTTTGAGCACTTTTTGATGGAAATCTCTCACTCAGCTTTAAGAGTTTATCTCCCAATTTCTCTTGGTCATCCCCTGCCCTATACTACTTCTGTCTCAAGATTAACATACTTACTCTCCAACTCCTTTCACACCATCTAAAATTCTCATTCTCTTCAACCCTCTTCTTAAGTATTCATCCCTCCGCATTCAACTTATTTTTCTCTCGCACACTTTTCATTAATGCCTCCTCTTCCCCACACCTTGTCTCTTTTAGGATTAACATATTCTCAGCCTCTTTTCGTTCCCATTATAAATACCCATTCTCTTTCTCACCCTCTCTAAGTTTCCGGAACTCTTAAAACAATAGCCATTAAGGAAATCAAAGGAAGAATTCAGGATTAAATAACCGCAGGGAAAATATTAGCATACTGTGATTCGCCTATTACATAGTGGTACGGCAGAGACAAAAAGAGATTGAGGGAAGACTCTGGTTAACCGAGAAAAAAGTTGATCAGATGCTACTTGAAGAACATATGATAATAAAAAGAAACTAAAACAACAAAAGTGAATTAAAATAACATTAATAAATTAAAACAATAAAAAGAATATTACGTTAATAGGATACAGTAATGGCCAATACCATTGTAAACTACGGAACAAAATCAAATGCATGTGAAAGAGGATTGTTATCTCGAAAGTAGGATAACCAGATACATACAGTTGAATCATTAAGAAAAAGTAGTAGAATAGCCCAGGCAAAGAGAGCATTACGTCAAAGAAGAAGCTACTTGCAGCTGGAGATACGTATAAGCTTGGAAGTTAAGTTTAGGCAGTTAAGCCAACTAGTAATCTTTATTAGAATTTACATCACAGCAGTGAAGCATTGACGTTAAGGTGGCTGGAGGAATTTTTGTCTATTCACAGGTTTGTGTGAAACTTATTACACCTGTCCTTATTAGTGATAATTATTGGTAAGAGTGTAGAAAAATTGCATTTTATCAGAGAATAAGTATAATATACAGGGCTCAGCGGATAGTGCAAAACTATTGTAAGTTTTGGGCGTAGTACTGGAAGGTTTCCATAGATGGTGTGGTAAGAACTTTTCGCGTTACGTCACAAACGATATATATGTATACAGATTCCATTGTTTTAATTTTTTTATGGACTTAAGCGACACATATCATATGCTATTGTTGTAGTTTTGTTATTTTATTGTAATGGTGCGTTATGCCTCTACCTAACGTCAACAGTCACATGGATAAGTTAACATTTCTCTCACTATTAAAGCAAACATATCTTTTCACAGGAAAGATTCATTGTTGTTCATTAAAAACACATAACACACTACTGCAAGGAGCAAAGGGAGCAGACTACAAGACACTTCTCGACTGTGCCGCTTAAGTCGATTATAAAACCGAAAGACGGATGCGATATATATTGTTTGTGACGTAACGCGAAAAATTCTTTCCACGTCATCTATGGAAACCTTCCAGTACTACATCCAAAACGCATAACAGTGTTGCCCTATGCGGTGAGTCCTCTATATTATACTTACTCTATGACACTAGATACTATACTTACTCTATGATTTTACCTATTTGATTTTTTGGTGATTCGACGCTATTTTAATACGTACCCTTATGATACATGATATACATACCGTTATAATTCGATTACACATGCACAGATTTTACTCTACACGTAAAATAAAAAAATAGCATGTTATTATAATGACTACTGACAAATATCACAGTGTCACACCTACTCAAAGATACATAAAAGAATATTTAAATATAATTTTCATCTTAATTTCGAATACCGCGCCGAAAACTAACAATGGTAACCATGACATTCTGACAAGTCATAATATACTTTAATTAAGACAAAAATACAGTGTACAATTGGGAATATGAATGAAATTTGTTTATCGTGTATTGATGATGTTCTTGATGTGAAATTTTCTCAAAAATTCAAATATATATGCCAACCACGAAGACAAAATGCTATTATAATGTTCCCGAAATTGACGAACTTATAATTTCTACAATGGCATTTAAGTTACCGTGTAATTAGCTGTACTTAAATAGAACGTTGTTCCAATATTTTTTCAACGTATGTACTTGAAAAATTATTACAATGCAAACTCAATGGCCCACGATTACAGCTACAGCTACCTTAATAACCACAAAAAATCAATGCTAGAAGCACTCGAAATGTGGTTTTATAGAAAAATTAGTAGTGAGACAGTGAACAATAGAGACAGTGAGTATTATGAAAAGATTATTGTTCACTGAAACAGTGAACAATAATCTTTTCATATTTCTTCTCATTCACATCCTTCATCACTTGTTCTATATATCTCATACGAGGACTTCCTTTGCCGTTCTTCACATTCACTTTTCCTTCAACGATTGTCTTCATCAGGCCATCGTGTCTTAAGATATGGCCGATTAAGTTTTCTCGTCTTCTTCTAAGGGTTTTCAAAAGACTTTTCTTTTCTTCCACTCTTCTTAAGAGTTCCTCGCTACTCTCACGGTCGATCTTATTAATCTACTACATTCTTCTGCCTCACCACATTCATAAGGAAACATGCTGCAGATGTAAGTTCTGATGAATTTCTTACTTACTTCTATGCTTGTTTTCATTTTATAGAGTCAAAAGGACTTAATTACATATTAGAGAACAAGTTATAGCTTGAACTCATCCTTAAAAATTTTTAATTACGCCTTTTTGCTGTAAACGAAGAATATTCTTTCTATGCACTGCTGCAAGGCGTTGATATTATACTATACATGATTGACAACCTTTCTACATACTCAATATTGGTTTATTTGCCATAAAGAAGCATTTTTCTGCTTTTAGTTGCTTGACTATGCAATGGAAACACTTCCGCCTGCATTATTGTCGTGGTGATTTCCCAAATACAGAATGGACTACTGCGGCACATTAACCTCCATTTTTCACGAATTCAATATGTTATATATGGAGCAATACATATATTATAACAGTATTTTGTCCTACAATTCACCTTCACATAAGTACTCAAGTACTTTCAGAATATCTTCTATGCATATCATTTTTCTTAGTGAGTCTCTCCGAAGAGATAATTTTTTCGCGAGAATTTTTCCTTATTACTCGGTGTGATGGACAGCTCTAGCGATGGAGTATATTGCATTGCATAGAACATTAAGGAATGTGTGCTGCACGAGTAGTTAAGAAAGATGATGCGCACGAGACATGAAGACAAACACGTCGGAAAGTCGAGAAATCGCGTAAGTGTCCGCTACATTTCGAATGTTTACCCCCGAATGCCATCACGAAGAGCTGACGGAATTGGCCCAGGTGCGCTGTGTACTGTATAATATTAACTTAAAAAAATTATTCTTTATATATATATTCTTATATATATTAACTCTTCTCTTATTATAAAAATTAGTATTCTGCCAAATGAGGCAGGTTTTGAGGGACAATTATTTCTTTCCACAACTCCAAACTTCAAATGATGTCCTTATTTAGTTCCAAATGCTTCCTACCTAGATAAGGTGACCCACTTTAAGTTACTCGCGAAGTTAGCATCCTACGGGATAGACAATAACAAATTAGGCTGTACAGGAGACTTCGTAAATGAGCGTTGGTGCCCACTTTAGTAATAGTGCCATAGGGTGTTCCTCAGGGAAGCGTGATAAGCCCAATTTTATTTCTTCTTTAAGTAAATGACTTGAACACAGAAGTTAAAATTAGCAAGCTCCATCTTTTTACCGAAGATGCAGTAGCGAATAAGGAAATTAGAATGAAAATGACAGTCAGTCTAAAAGGATTTAGATACGATTGATGGTTGGTGTGTTATTTTGCAGCTAGAAGTAAATTTGAAGAAATTCGTGGTAATGAACTGTCACCCAAAGAATAGCTTCCCCGAAATACTTATTGCATCACGCAAAATAAAACATCTAACGTAGAATCTATCAAATACTTAGGTGTCACTGAGTACATGCCATGGGGGAAACACACCAGGGAAATAAGACGTGTAGCAAACCGTAGATTAGAGTTCTTGATAAAGGTCCTACGCAAATGCGATGAGAGAGTGCGAGAAACAGGCTATTATAAATGACACTTGTCATGCCTCATTTAGAATATGCCATTAGTATATGGGATCCGTAGGAGGAAGGAATGAAAAAGGAATTAGAGCGTGTGCAAAGGAGATCAGCAAGATTTGAACTGCATGAGTGTTAGGAGTTTAATAGAAGAACTAGGATGGAAATTACCATCAGAACGCAGGTTAAAATTTAGGCTAAAACTTTTAATTAAATTCGGATTCGACGTGTTTACATACGACGTTAGATATATATGTTAAGATCCCCTACGTATTAAGCTAGGTTAGATCAGATTAACAAGATTAGAGGGATAGATTGTCGTACCGATAGATTTAAAATGTCATTTTCCCTCGAAGAGAACACGATAGGTGGCATAGGAAAGAGTAAACATTTTTGGAGTAGTTTGTGGTGTATGTGAAGCATGTTTTTAAATTGCTAACTTATGCATGCTAGGGAACTGCAGATACATATATTTATAGAGAAACCCTTTCTAAGCAGTAATTACGTTGTTACTATTTAGACACTAACCATCTAGTTCCACGGGACTCTACCATGTTTCCATGTAGTAGTATCATTATAGCTCTTACAATTAGTTGCATGTCAGTAGAGCATGCTTGGTGATCATCACCTCCTGCGGTGGCTCGCAGGGTATTACGTAGATGTGGATGTACCTGCCACTATTTTATTCAAACTACCCGTTCTCCTATCTATAGCCCACCTACCCAACATTGCACCCTTTATCACGTCCTTCAAAATACCCTCGTCCCTTTAAATCCGCTTCGTCCACTCCCTCTGCCTTCTCCCATTATCCTCTATCAACTTCCTTTCCTCCCTAACCATCTTCAGCACATACTCGATCGTCTTCATTTCTACCCACCTTACCTTCTCAATCCTCCTCGAGTCCAATTCAAGTCCCGAGTTAATTTACATTGTCTTTCCTCAAAGTCCATGTCTCCGCGCCAAACAGATCCACCCTCCATATCTAACTTATCACTGGTCTTTCCTTTACGCCCCTACTCAACGACCCTGCCATTAATTTTCATCTTCGAGTAAACACGTCTTCCGCCGCAAAAACAAAATTCTCATTTGAACTTGGTTGCTGCTAAATTACTCCAACTGCTCTAGCATCTGGCCTCCTTCTAGAAATGGAGCCGTTTTTCGTAATAAAAAGTCGTAATGAAACCGAAAGTTGGACAGGGTAGCGCTCACCAAATACTACGGCGTGTGAAATTCGTATATTACGGGAAAGGGCCTAGTTATACAATTCCACGACGACCGGGTTGGCCTATTGGCTAACGTACTGACTTCCCATCCCGAGGGCCCAGGTTTGATTACCGATAGTGAAAAAGACTATTACTAGCCTACTAGTACCTACTAGAGATTTGTATGGAGAGCTCCTCAGGTGCAGTCAAGGAAGTTAGAATGTACCGCAGGAGACATTGGCATGTTAAGCCTATAGGTAACAATGAAGCGAAGCCAAAGTAGGGGTTCATGGGAAACATTAGGCCCCACCTACTCCATACAAGACATTGCGCATTATTTGGCCTCTTACGGAGACTAAATGTACGTACATTTAAACATAAATGACAATGAAATAAGACCCTAATTTTATCCCAGCGGTGTCATTCAATTTTCCTGAGTCTATTAAAGGAACGTATTAATGAATTTGATTTCCCAGGGAGTTAATTTTATTACTATAACTGGTTCGAATTTACTCTACTTCAACAACGTATTTGATACTTGTTTGCATGTTTTTTTAAAAGTGCATTCCATTATTCATCCTACTACTGCTATTCATCCTACCTACTACTATTTTTGCCGCGTCGAAAAAAAACTTCATCCGTACGAGTATCGCGAGCACAGAGTAAGTGTAATACAGAGCGCTCACCGCATAGGGCAACACTGTTAAACGTTTGATATGTAGTAGGTACTGGAAGTTTTATATAGACGGCGGGGGGAGAATTTTTTTTGCGTTACAGCGTTGCGTTAAGCAATATATATCGTTTACTTAGCTTTCAGCTTTCGCTTTTCTGATCAACTTAAGCGGCGCAATCGAGAAGTGTCGTAGTCTGCTCCCTTTCCTCTTTACAGCTTTGAATTATGAGTTCTATACCTATACGTACATTCTAACCTTCTTTGGTCGCAGTGCTCCAACCGTTGGAGCGTATGTTTGACCTAGGACCACTTTGCGACCGCAGAGCGATTGATCTACGTCTATGTAATACCATGCGAGGGTGTGTGGCAAGGTGTGAAGATCACCAAGCATTTACATGCAACTAAAAGCTACCAACACCTACTTGATGCAACTTCCATGAAACCATGCAACTAACAGCTACCATAAAATGCTCGCCATGCAACTAAGAAATAAAAAAAAACAAATTGAAGGGCCGCGAGAACCTTAACGGCATTATCCGCTGCAATTGCGCAGTAGCAGTAGTTCCACAGAGAAAAAAAATCAATCGCCTTGGCTGATTTTTCTGATATCGACCGGGTGCTGTAACCAATCGAGCTACTGAGGTGTCATCCTTCCCTGTGGAATTTCAGAAGCCTTAAAGGAACAAGATGTACTCGGACTGCTAGACATATCATGTCACAAAGTAGTCGATGTGGTGCGCATGGCGCCACCGTACAAGAGGTTAAGACCGAATTTGAAACACCATATTTTTGCTATATAACAAAATGAAGGACCGCGAACTGGCCGAGGTAACCTTAATGGCGTTACCCGCTGCAATTGCACTATAGCAGAATGGAAATCAGGGGATCTGGGTTCGAGTGCCGGTCAAGGCGAATGATTTTTTTCTCGGTGGAAAACTCTTGTGTTTTTCTCTGTGTGACAACTCTCTCTTCTTGTCTGTGTTTTTTCTCTCCTATTATGTAACTAAGAGCTACCACTATAAACAACTTTAATAATATCTCACCTGCCTATCTCTTTGCAATGCTGCCTATTTTATTCTCTTATGGTACGCGGGAATAAATGACATTTGAAATCTATCGGTACGACATCTCTCTAATGTTATTTATCTGGTCAAATCTAGCATAATACGCTTTTCAATATACACCAAACATCTTCAGTACACCTATCCGCTGTAAATTTCTGCAGGCTTTTTAATCGGTATTTTAACCTACGATTAATAGAGGGAAGGGTGGAGTGAAGACCACCAGGTTTCACTCCACTCTTCCTCCTTCTCTTCCAACATTCCTTCTCTCATCCAACATCTCTCTTCCCAACTACCCACCTATCCTCTATGGCAGCGGGTCGTAAATTTCACTTGCGTTCCCCTCGGTACTCCACTACACCTTATCCATGAGTCATTTTTTAAAATTATGCAACTACTGTTTATTTACAGTTGTATACATAGTGCCACGACATGCTAATTTTTACAGTGGTTTTTTTCCCTAGCTCCCGGACGGAAGCTACCTACCAGGAGTTTCTCAATTTTTTGCTGCTGGTAGATTTTTCGCTTATTGAGTCATAATCTTGGCAGAAAGGTAAGTTAATCGGGGATGGGGATATGGAAGGGATGAAGGACATATTTAGGTTGTCTGTGTCTCGAGTTCTCTCAGCCCCATATATGCATCAATAGTTCATTATCGGTTCGAGCAAACCTTTGAATTGTGTTTGAATAAATTAAGGGATGATTTTTGTTGATAAAGAAGGGCTGGAAGTTTTATGTATTTTCGTACGTCCTTATTTCTTATAAACCAAGGGGCTCCAAGATTTTCTTCAATATTTTTTACTCTGTGAACTGTAATCTGTTCAGATGAGTTTTTGCAGCATGGAGCCAGACAAAATATGCATATCGTCGGCGGATTCTTGAAACCTACTATGTGACCAAAATGCCAAAATTGAGTTTTTGGTATCAAAGTGTTCGTCTCGTCAAGGTGCATCTACTTATGAGCCTACAATGTGATATAATTGTGTTAAAATATTAAATGAAATATATTTTATTTGTATAAATAATATAAGAAATACTAGTTTAACACTTTTAAACAGTTTTTTGTATCTCATTTGTGTGTAAAATTTTATATTAACGCATAGTAGGTTTCGAGAACCCGCCGACGATATGCAAGTAATCCGTATTGTAGTAACTAACAATATAATTGTTTACTCACCTATAATGCAGAACTAGGTGTTCGCCCGTAACAAGATGTTAATTTTCAGACAAAAAATGTATTTACTGTTACTTATTAAACTCTGCCATTATTAAAATTTCTTCGCGTACCCCTAAAACATCATGCGCGTACCCCTTATTAGTGCACATCTGGAGTATTCTACTTTCTGGAAGCGATGTATGGACGATAACGACAGCAGAGAAGTTAAGACTGGAAGCAAAACTGGAATAAATTTAGTGTCATAGAAGAATGATGGAAATAAAAAAGGATTGACCGAATGACAAACGAAAAAGTCTAAATAAGATGAAATTGAGAATGAAAAATTAATTTCATCATGGACAGGTTCCACGCAGTCAGGTCTGAAGTCATTTCCAATGTCTTAAGAAGAGCCGGAGAAAACAGAAGGCTGCTGAAATCTCTTCGATGAAGGCGGGGCTACCTAATCGGTCACATCTTGAGACATAATGGTCTAATAAAGACAATATCGAGGGTAAGTTGGGTGCGAAGAATGGCAAAGGAAGGCCTCGTATAAAATCATAGCGATAATAGTGAAGGATGTTAAGGAAATTCCTTGCGTAAAAAATGAATAGTTTAGCCCATATGAGAATTGAGTGGAGAGCTACATCAATTCAATCTTAGAATTGATGGCTTAAGATGACGACGGACCAAATGACCTTAGTTGTCGTTCTCCTCAACCAACGATTATAACAACAAAAGGGTAGAAGGTATTTGATTCACAAAATGCTTTAAATTCGTCGGGCTGTGATTTTCCAAAGCAGATTATACTCCGCAGAATTAATAGCTGTAATATTACTTTCACACCCCCGGCTGAAATCCCGGCCGAATTAAATATAGGCCTGCAATATTACCCGAGCTTTAATACCGCTCGGGAGAAGGAATGAGAAGTGGAGATTACGCGAAGGAACAAAGCCCAGAGAAATAAAAAAAAAGAGGCCTCGCTCTCTTCAAAGGGACAGGGGGAGAATTATCGGCCCGTTAAGTCGCAGGGGGACTATTAGGTTCCCCTGGATTTTTCAACCGATAAGATCGTATCTCCGGCTCGTGATTACCCGCATGCATTCCTACCGCAATGCGCTTAACCTCGGGGAAACTGACCTGCGAAGAGGAAAGACGAGGGAGAGATGTACGCGGGGTGTTTGGGCCATTTAAGAGCTCCGTTTTAATAATCTCCCTTTCTTTCTCAGGAACAGGACTAAAATGTGATGGCGATAACAACAACAGCAACAATCTCGGCCTCGTTCCATCTCATGTAATCCAAGGGATGGTGCTGATGATAAGGCGGAAAAAGATTTGCCACGAAAAGGGATAAAAATTGCAGGAGCCGGATAATACGAACCCCGAATGCGCGAATTATTCCATTCGAAAGTAATTTTTTTTAGTGATAAGGGGCCATCCATGTAGTACGTAACGCTGATTTTCAACTTTTTTCACCCTTATAACGCTGCATAATATTCTCTAAGGTCTCTTAATTTACGCAAAGCTTTCAATGAACTGTATATTTTTGTAAATAATAAAAAGATTTTGATAAGTAACTGAAATATTTTTCAATATGTTCTATTATTTTATCACTAATTACTATTCATATCATCACCATTAATAAACGAAGAATGAAATTGTAATTTATCTTATTCCCAACATAACGTAAGGTTGGACTCCCCTCTCCCTGCCGATTACATAAATTATTTTTATTGTCAACATCCTTTTTACTTAACTAACACACAAGTAACAGTTTCCAGCGAGAATTTGTGGTACATAGTGGCAATATAAAATGAAAATAATATTTCGTATTCGTCCACTTATTTTATTTAATATATGAAGCACACACTACGCGTTTCGGTACGCTATGCTATTTTCAAGTATTTATAAACAGTATAAAAAAATAAGATGCATTTGTCCACCTTTCTAAATTTAATATATGATACACATACAACACGTTTCGGCACTCTAGGCCATTTACAAATGTATGACAATTGTTCAATTCAATTCATTAATTGCAATATACAATAGTAAATAATACATAGTGGACAAACATGAAAACTTATTTTCATTTTATATTAACTAATAAAAGGCTGATAGCGTTTGATAAGGTATCAGTGAATAGGAGTTTTTACCAAATTTTGACATCGCATACTTAGTTTACGTTAAAAACCATTGTTTATTTATATTTAATATTAAAAGAAAAATCTTTCAATGCAACGAAAGATGAATGTCCCCATGGAGACGTTGTAAATAAACAACTAAGAAGAAATATAAATTGTCAACAGGAGACATGTTTGAAATTTTTAATCGCCCTAATGAATACCTAATAAAAGGCGTTTTATGCTGTAAATACGTTCATATTGATTAATTGTATTGGATATTTTGAATACACACTTCCCTGTTACATTTCAACAACCGAATAAAACGGTAAATCCATATTTTTCGGTTAAAGGTTGAATGTTCGAAAGTTTCAAACTGGTAGTGTAATATTACAGTCAGCCAAACTCGCCCACCTTTAGTGTTACGTATAATATTGACGGACCTAAAGGCCGTTTTGCAACGGAAATGTCATTGCGAAGGCTGATACACCATCACTTGTCACACACGCTGCATTTGTGAGTGCACTTTTCAGCGGAAATATAACCCAGAGGAAGTACGCAATGCGTGTTTTGTTTCATAAAATATCTCCCATGCGCTGCATTGCTTTCTTCCGAGTACTGTCGGTGGAACACACATTGATCAAATAGCAAATGAATGGAAGAGAACTAAGCAACGGAAACATGCTTTGGGTCAAATACGTGGGGCTTCTCTCCCTTACGTTGGAAATTAAAGATTTTTCAATGATAATTAGTATATAAGTTTGTAGCAGTGTCCGTCAGTCAGTTCAGTCGGTTTTATTGTGTTTTCTCGCGGTGGTTGAGAGCTCTGGAGGTGGAGAAAAGTGCGTTGAATGCAGAACGTGTCCGCGCACAACATGTCAGTAGTTTTAGATTTCCTTTGTACCTCCTTCCCGCCCAAAAAATATAAAAAGTATATTTGTGTTCGGGTTGCAAACCTCCCAGGATGTTTTAACGCTCTACCTCGGTGCATCAATTTGAGGTAAACTCCGAAGATACTTATCTGATCGATGCGGGAGTGGTGTCGTTTTAAAGAATAAATATGGGCACATGGAACAGATGTATTTACATATTTGTCAACCAATCGAAAAATGTGAAAGTTTAAGTGTTAAAAAGAGTGTTTTCACTATCTTTTAACAAGGGAAAAGAGTTGCTATTCAAATTCGTACACGTTGCTATGTATGCTTGTTTACGTGTTTTGCTAAATGTGCAGTAACTAATTGACGACGTGAAAGAAGTTACAGAAAGCGGAATTAGTTTCATCTATTAAGGCATTATCTATGGATTCGTAAGTATGTTGAATACTTATTTTGTTTATTTGATTATTTGTGATTATATTATACTGAGTGGTTTGAGCAATTACTCCTTTCGAAGTAAGGAGAAGGTTGCATGCATGAAATTCACAAAATTTATGGACTTAAGCGTGGAACGGTGGACATTTTAATTCATCGCAAGTGATTAAAGTGAAGTATGAATTAAAAACTTAAAGATACTTTATTCTCAATTGGCAAAAAGGCTTTCTACTTTCAATAAAAGTACTAAATAATAAGCAATTTATTTTATTCTTTCTGTATTTAATGGGAAAATGTTTAAACTTTCTTATTCTCTTAACCGATTTGCACCTTGTCCTCGAGGTTTCTGGAAAATGTATAATTTACGTTTAAATTTACTGTTTTTTTCCGTTCTTTTCCGAGCGTTGCTAAGGCCTTTGCCATTGTCGTCTCCGAAATGAAAACATCGTAGTTCGTCATAGAGGGATGCCGTAAACGGAATGGTGCTTTTCGCGAGGATATAGGAAGGTACTAAGGCATTGTAGGCTATACGTGAAGCAAGACCAGCCATATTTTTCCGCACAAAGATACGTGCTGACTGCTCGTGCTGACTAGCGCTACTCGTGGATTTAGAAGGTTTGCATTCGTTTAAAATTAGGAGTATTTCAATGAATGCTTCAGCGGTGTTAAAATTTTTGAATGTTTTTTTTTATTTCTTTACGGGTTTGTGCTTTTGAACCAACCTGGGAGAAGAAGAGAAGAGATAGAACGCTTTTGGAATCGTCCGTGATGAAGATAGCTTGAGATTTGAGATAGTTCAACAAAAACCAGGGAATATAATTGAAACCCTAATGGAGCATAATGTCTTATTACGTATCCGTGGGATGTTCATTGATGCCTTTGCAATGATGCTAAAAAAGTTCGTCCGAAAGCGAGGCCGTAAATAGCATTGTTCTTTTCGTGAACATATTGAAAGATACAAAAAGAGGTATCGGAGCTAATTTTTGAATCTAGATCGGCCATTTCATTCGGAGAAATCATACGGGCTTACTTTTCGCGTTACTTTCAGATCAAAGAGATTTGTATTCGGTAAAACTAAAAGTATTTAGATGAAAGTTTCTGCGGGGTTCAAAAGGGGAATATTTTATTGATTTATACCATATTCCGAAGTGAACCGCTTTCAAAATTGTTGTCTTTTGAGATACAAGAAAGTGATAAAAAACTTAAATGAAGTCTAATTAAAATTAAGAATAGCAAGATGAAAAAAATTGTAATATATTTATAGGTCAAATATACAGTAGAAGATGTGAATATACGCAACCGAGCGACAAGTGCCTGGTTTAAGTAGGATAAATCTGTACTAGGTAATAAGAATAGAATTTACTCTAATTGGAATTAAATGCATTAATACGTATCCGTAGAAAGTTCATTGACGCCAATGTCATGAAGTTGGAGAGTTGAGAGAAACATAGCACACATGAAAGGCCAGAGAAAAAGTTTCACGTGTATATCACGTAAAATCAGTCTGCTGCAGCTTGTGGAAAAATAGTGTAAAAAGACGTTTTTTGGGAGTTCACGCAATGCCTTTGTGTCTATATTTCAGGGACGATTTTTCCTGCATAAAGAGGAAATTGATTTTGGCTCACGAAGGTTGGCACCACGTACACACCAATTTTCACTGAAATTTTAGATGATGAAACAAGATATTTCTGAAATATTCGTCGATTTAAAACGGAAAGACGCAATTATCTGCTGTTAACAAAATGGTGCCAAGGGGTCCTCAGTTTCAAGACCCTTTTGATGGACGAAATACTGCAGTTCAAGTATTAAACTCTATGCAAAATTACAAACTGGTATTTCAATGAAAACACTTGATTCGGGATTTGAACCTGGGGGTGGGTGTGTGCTTGAATTGTTCGAGATAGATTCCGGTTCGGAATAATTTCGAATGAAATGTTAAAACATACGAGAGAGTCCTTAGTTACGTACCGACATTACTCTCGAACGATTCGAGGACACCCACCCTGGGCCATAGGGATGGGAGGCACGTAACCCAGTAACCACATCAACTCGACCTCTCAGCTACCAGTATCATAGTTTCTCCTACTAACATTTTTAATACTACGCCCATCATTAAATTTTTTATTCACCGCAAACTCATCCGCACGATAAAATATGCAAAATGGTGATTACAAACGTACAAGGGATGAGAATGTTAAAGAGAAAGGGGGCATATAAATGGACGTAGACAAAGTTGGCTGAGAAACGTGGGTGTACATACGTGTAAAATAAAATTATACATTTTTTTAAAGATACATGCCTGACTTCGTCGGAAATGGAATATGGGCGCACAACTTTTCCAATTTACTTACAAACTACTACACGGTCCCGACAAAAAATTCTCAACCTACAGCGAGTGATTATTATCGAACTTTACCTAGGATAGTGAGCAAGATATACTGGTCATCACTCGGGTAAGGTGAACGATAGCTAAGGACCAGTGATGGATAGAAGCTAAGTAAAAGTAACTGAGTACCAGGTAAAATTACTTTTCGGTATTTTTTTTACTTGTAATCGTTACATTTTGAAAATGTAACTATTACTTGTAATCTACTTACGTACGGTTTCCTTCAAGAAATCATTACTTTCTTGATTTTTTTATCTTTTTCGATAAGTTTACCTTCAATTTTGGAGATGCTATTCCGCTTGTGGAGGCCGATAGCTCGAAAGATGAACCTCCACTATTATGAAATACGTGCCATTTAGTCGCCGGCACAATCCCCAGTCACTTAACGAAGCTAGCTCGTCTCAAGGCGACAATTGTGACGCCCACCTTGTCTGTTGTTTAATGCCCTGTACTACAATGATAGATACTATTGGTCGGGATAGTAATCATTGGGTAATTTCTCTTTTAATATTTTAACCAAACAAAATGTTGAAATAATAACTTGATGTAAAAAAATAAGGTGCAACAGATCCCACACTGATCTCTCTATTTCTAAAAGATTGTGAAAAGTAACGATAAAGCAGTTGTAACTGTAAATAGTCACTTAAAAAAATGTAATCGGTACTTGTAACTTATTACAAATCAGAATAGTAACTGTAATTGAGCCCAGATACTTTATTTTGGTACTCTTCCGATCACTGTGTAGGTAATTAGTGAAATTAAGAATAGGTGGGAATTTGGTCAATGATTTGAATTTTCACGGAACAGATAAAAGGTGAAGAGAAATTCGGCTTCACGAAGTATAATCCTAACTTATTATCGAAAGGCGCTGAGGGGTCTGCGCTTTAACGTCCAATCCAACGGACGGAGAAATGACCTTGGTTTCCCTCTACACTGCCATCAAATTGGGACCGGTATAGCAATGAAAAAACCAGGACACACCCGGAACTCGAATCCGGGCCCTGGATATGGGAATCCAGTACTCTAGCCATCACACCAACCCAATCCCCATATCAAGATAAAATATTTCCTGGTGAACAGAGAAAAATAAGAGCTCGTGTAATACGTGAAGATGATATAATATTTATTCTTTTTCAGAATTAAAAGAAAACTTATTGAAACCAATGGAGATGCACAAAAAATCATCGTATCTAGGTAATTGGAAAAGAAAATTCACTTTGTACATTCCACACTAAAGTTTTTCTGACTTCGTCCATGGTTTCGACACTTTTAAGTAATTATCAATACCTGGGGGTGAATTATCATCATCAACACCATGATAATGGCATGAAAGTGTCCAAACCACGGTCGAAGTCAAAAAAACTTTAGTGTGGAACTTAAAAAATGAATTTTCTTTTCCAATCTCTTGGTTCCAAAAAGTGAAGCCTCAAACGATGAACCGTATCTAGGCAAGTCAAACGTCACCTACGGTTAAAAGTAAATATTCTGAAGCTACTAAATTATCAGTGAGAATTTCCTAATTAGTGGCATTAAAAATATACCCAATATTACATGCAGACGATGTGATAACTTGCGAAAAAAATGGTACCAAGTGACTCCAGGAAAGCGATCCGTTATATTTGGATCGATAGCTCGATATTCACCGCGCGAATATAAAAATGAAAGCAGCGAAGCCATGTTCATTCACTAACCCCCAAGGGCAATTGCCTCTGAGGCCGACCCTTTGTGCGGAGCGATAGCAAAGCAAAGAATCCCTACTTCGTTTCCAGGACTACTGATATCCACGGAAATGATTCATCCATAAATAAGTGGACGGTGGATGAAAAAAAAGAAGGCTGGTAGCCGCTTTCGGAATTTCATGAATTTCTTAACAGCCAGAGGGGAACAGGAATTGGGCGGGTACAGACTGTCCGGAAACAGCTGAGGGTAGCCCAACGCAAAATATAATAGGAAGAGAAAGAGAGGATTTCGAGAAATGTAGTAACCATTCTGAACGTCACATCCAATCGCTGGTCGAGTCATTCAAGTAACAAACCCATCGGAATAATTCACTCACCTCAAATTTGAATTGCTTCATCTTGAAGTTTCTTTGCATCTATTTAGTACCTTGGAAGCAGGACAAAACTAGGACTTGGTGAGACTCTAAGCTATATAAAGACCTGAGGCCCCCACCCTTTTTTTAATTACACCATCTGGTCTCAGAAAGTTTGAACATATGTATAGCTTTTAATTATACGTTAACATACTGCCTTTTTTATTAAGAATATCTAGTAGCAAAGAACGGCTTGCAAGATGTCAAAAATATATTAGAGATACCTCAAACGTTACAACTAAAAATACTTATTTGATTTCCCAAAAGCAAAAATTCTGGATTTTTTCAAACCCCTCCAGGCTGAGACGCCTATTAAGCTTTCACCTAAATCTGGCATTTCTTGGTATCAATTATCTGTTAGGTGTAGGGTGTGTGAATGGGGGTGAATTAACCCAGCGTGAACTATAGCAATATTACTCAACAATATTACTCAATTGTAAATTTAAAATCAACTATCCGGGACATACAAATTCATTCTTTATACAAATTGCAAGGGGATTTGTAAAAAAAAAATAAACAAATATATTGTGAATTTTGATTATAAAGCAAAAACGGCAAAAGTCTAGTTCATCACTCCTAATAATACTCTATCCTGGATATTGAGCGAAAAAAAAAATAAAATTCGATAATTTTAAAAGAAGATAGAGCAAATTGATCGGCTGTGTCCTGAGGCATGACTTTGCACCAAAAATATATCAGCAGGGGAAATAGAATCAACGAATAAAGAGGGATCAACTGTCGGACTGAGAGATACAAGAAATAGTTGTTAACACACAAAATACACGACTAAATCGCCAAAAAAGCACAATTCTTTCAAACTTAATACACATTTAACTGTCGGCAACATTGTGTAGGCAACATATTTAATCATTTATTAATTTTTAGCCAAACTTCATCTTCGCGGCATTCCCTTTCCCACATGCTTTTATGGCGCGGCGGTTCGCAGGGTAAAATGTATTTATAAAAATTATTTATCCCTCATCACATAGTCATTAACATATTTAGTTTAATATTTACAAGTTTGAAATTTTCGAAGGTATGACGACCATAAGCACCATAAGAGAGCACAATAGGCAGCATAGCAAATCGTTGGGTAAGCACAAAATTGTTGAAGTAGCCTTTAGTGCATGAAGCATGTTTCAATAGAACTAATCTATGCATACTAGGGAAATACAGATTAATATATTTAGAGAAAATCTTTTTAACCAGTAATCACTTCGTGACTTTGTAGACATCATCTAGCGGCACGAGACTCCTATACCTAACTTGTTTTCATGTAGTAGTATCAGCATTTATGGTGATTTTCACCCCCTGCCACACACCCTCACGGAGGCTCGCAGAGTATTACGTAGATGTAGATGAAGAAAAGGCATCCCTACCAGCAGACAACTTGCTAAGGAGATAGAGGCCGCAATGAGCTAGCTGATTAAATGTCACAAGCACATTTACACATTGAAACTTAGCCACAGATGAACCTTGCAGAGGCAGGGGAAAATTCTTCTCGGACGGACTGACAGAGGGGCCGACAGGTCGTTCCAGGGTTTCACCACCCTGAGGGAGAAGGCAACAACTTGGAGCGGCCCGGGGGGTGCTGGAGGCGTGGGTGGGCCCTGCTGTCTCCTCGGAGAACGCGCTCCGGGATATCATGCGGCCTCGGGAGTTTAAATCTGTCTCGCCAGTGATGTACTTTTTGAAAAAGTTCAAATCGACTTACCGCAACTGCATGGGGATAGGCATAATTTTCTGTTACTGCGGGGGTAGGAACCTTCCCGGGGAATGAGGGGCGTGTTTGAAACCTTCGGGACTACCTCGAATCGGTATCCAAGGAGTCATGTGGTACAAACACGAATGGTTTGTAAATTTAGTGTTTGAATCGCTCGTTACAATATCATCAATTGTTTTCCCTTGAGTTTTTCTCATCTGTCTCGACTTTAGAGCCTCCACGTGAGATAAAACTCGAATGTAAACAATGAATGAGGTTGTAATCAGGGGTTTCAAAACACCAAATTTGCGAACCATTCCTGCTTATACCACGTGACTACTTGGTTAGCAATTCGAGATAATCTCTACGGTTTCAAACACAACCCTCCGAACACGATATATTTTTAATGTTCTCCAGGGCACCGGGGTGTCAGGCGGGGGTCCAATACAGCATAATGGGCATGGCGAGATGATTGAGCTTGAGAGATACAGATAATAACTTGACGAAGACAATCATCGAGGGAAAATTGAGTAGGGAAAATGAAAAAGAAAGACCTCGTAGAAGATATGTGGAGTTATAAGACAAGTGAAGATACAAAAGAGAATAATTACGTTTATATGATGGGTTAGATGACGGTAGAATCGCGTAAAAACTGTGTCAGTTAGAATTGATAGATGAGTGACGTGAAACGTCAGTAGATTAAGAGATATAAACGAACCAGGCGGGTTCTGGGATATAGCTGTTAAACTATTGTTGCAAACAAAGTAACTGATCTATTTCTTGCAAGTGTACTGTAAGCCACACCACGCCAATATTTCTCGGCGGTTTCACTGCCTAGTTCCCAGCCGGAGACTGTCTACCAGGATTTTCTTCATACATATTTTCATATTGCTGGCTGATATTTCACTCATTGAGTCATAACATGGCAAACATGTGAATTGAGGATGGGTAATTGGAAGGGGAGAAGCTCATATTTAGGTTGTTTGTGTCTCAAGTGTTCATAAGGTGACATAGTCTCATAGATGTATCAATATTTCACAATCTGTTTGAGCAAAACTGTCTATTAATGTACTGAGGGATACTTTTTGTTGATAAAGAAGGACCAATTAAGTGTGTTGTAAGTAACTGAAGAAATATTATTTTGTTTAGGTTGTTAGTGCTTCTAATGTTCACGAATTATTTTCCAACAGTTATCAACTGATATTAACTTTGGATGTGATACAGAAAAGCTCTGTTAAACGTATTTGTAGTTTTAAAGTCTTCAACCGCACTTATAGGCGCTTCGGATCAGAAGGATAGATTTAAGGGCTGGGAATGGAAGGGTAAACAGAAACCCAGCGTCGGCATTAGCCTGGGCTTAACGTCCCATCCGACGGACGGAGTACTGTACTCGAATGCTCTCCAGAAAATACTCAAGTGGGAGCCGGTTTGCCAAGATGAAAAATATGTTCAGCTTCTGGAATACGAACCCGGGTTCTCCGGGAGGTGAGAGGCTAGTATTCTAACCAGTACACCCAATACCCCTAAACTATAATATTTCTACCTTTTTTCTTTTTTTTATAATATGTCTATAATATGTCTACCTCTTTTCTACTCTCTTCTTTTTTCAACTTCCTGCTAAGTCTACAAATTTAGTAAAATATTAATTTGAACGACGTAAGTGTAGACACACGGATTCATCTAGTCTTTAAACTTACATAATCTATACCTCATGGACGCTAAAGACACGTGTCTTCTCACCTGTAAATCATTAAGCAACGCCTATAATCTACCCATCCATTAATGGAGATAAGGATAACCTATGCGGACAGGTTATCATTACCACTACGTCCCAACCCCTTTAAGAGAGAAAACAGAGGTTTTAAAAATGCTGACTCGAAGCATATTTTCGCAATCTATGTTCAAACTGGCAAAAACCTAAGCTTAGGTGATTCTGCATTGCATACGGGCCAGGAGAATGAACAACATTAAAGCATATTCGCCAGGAAACGTTCCTCGTAAACCATCATTAAGGAATAAAACCAACCGTCGCCAGACTTCGAAACAAAAAATTAAAAAAAAACAGCACGGCTTTGCTAAATTATCGAGGATTATCTCAAGAGGGTGCTTTAACTCGGAGACGAAGCGAGCCTTTGAGGTTTTTTTAAAAATCTCGCTTCGGTTAAAAACGAAAGGCTCCAGTAATCAAACTCTCTTTTTCCTCCACTCTCCTCTCCTCTACCTGAGACGGGAGGCGACTGTCATTTGTTCGCCTCACGCGCGAGCGGAAACTCGGCAAAGGCACGCACTGAGTCGCGGGTCGATGCCAGACGGCGGGCTGCCTCTCCTCTCTTTTTTATTAATTTTTTCCCCTCTCTTTTTTCTAATCCCTTCAATGTCCACACGCATCTCACGCGTTCGGTGCACGCATCTCCCAGGGCCCTCCGCGCGAGACAGCCCCTGAAGTGCTCTCAAAATGTAAGGGGAGACGAAGAAAGGGTTCCAGGAGGGGATTTCTTTTTTTTTTTTTTTGAAAAGTCGTTCCGACGCCGAGACACGAGGAATCCATCACTACAGGCGCGTCGAGAAAAGCACTCGTCACGAAGCCATCGAATTTCCGAAAAACAGGACTTTCACTCACGAACGCTGTTAGGTATGTCGGCAGTGGGAATTCCGTCAAGTCCCGCTCGAAATATATTCGTGGCGCGGAATGCTCATGGGATATATGGGTTGCGAATCAAATCGACAATGCGTGTCCAATAAACAACATCTTGGCGACGGGGAGGATCGCACGCAACCTAGCGTGAAAGAGTCAAGTTGTGAACAGATTCGCCAATTTAGGAACTTAAATGCTGCCTTCATAGGGAGGAAGCCATATTGAAGTGTCAAAATGCGTTCACATCAGTTAAGCCGTCGAGATTAGTTTCCTATGTTTGTTTTCAATTATTTCGCTTCCGCATGCGAAGGGAGCAAAGAGTGTTTATCTTTTCGAAAAACCATTCAGGAATTCATGGAATAAATTACTACAAATCTCGTACTTCCTCTTTTTTAAGTTAAAAATCTTGCTTGTCCGTCAAATTATAAAAAAATAACATGTAACAATAGAAGTATCAAACATTAATTCGAAATATATATTACCATGAAATCTAGATACCGTTATTTGTTTGTATAACTAAAGATAACTTTCATCGCCACAGCTGTCACCATTGGACGGTGTTTAAGCCACCAAGGAATTTAGGCACCCACTTACGATAGCCAATGGAACATGGCTAATTCCTAATGGATTCAGACGGCTTCAAATTTAAATTGAAACATGTTAACAAACAAAATACACAAAAATATTATATGCATGGTAAATGTTAATTCTCTTCCAACGTTGCAATCCGATAATCTCATCCACAGATAGCAAACAAAGGTTTCGCACATTTTCTGAAAGCTACGGAGGTCTTACATTCTTGACATCGGACGGCGAATGAGCAGCCAAAATTTTACTGTCTCATAATGTACTCAAAACACAAATGTGTACGTAGCATAGCTTTCAGAACGCATTCCTTGAGTCATAAATCGATATCGTTGAGCTGTCTTACTAATGCTTAACTTATTAAAGTATCATTATATGGTCATGAAAACATTTTTTGTAACAATACTTTAATAATTTCACCATGCGGCAAGACCATATTTTTCACACATTTTTCTTTATTAGATCCAAATTATTCCTACACCATACCCTGGCTACCGATATAACCAGGTCAACAACGCGCCAGTCTGACAACCCAAAGGTCGGTTCGAATTCCGCCTAGTATATGGATGCTGTGTTTGTCCTAAGATTAAGATCTTAGGTCAGACAGTGAGATTTAACCTAAGCCGTAGTAGCACCAAAGATTTCAAGCCTACGACTACCACCAACAAATACAAGTATTCGTTTTTGTCACGCATAAAACATGACAATAACGCAAACAAATTCAAATATTTAAAAAATACGAATCTCAGTTCACAACTCTTTCCCGAAGTTTTGCTTTCTTCTCTTTTTGAGCTAAACGTCATTTTCACGACTGGTGACCTTTAATCTCCAGCTACACGTACGTCAATACGATGGCTATCAGGGTAAAGCGAAAGTAGATAGCTAATTGTAGTCCACAATTCTTCCCTATTCATTTGTTGCTCAGATACATTCGGATATTTCTTATTTCCTAAACCCTACTTCATTTGGCCATTGCATATTAATCCTCGTGGACCAGGATATCCTTCTGTTTTTCCCTTAATTATGATCTCAACAAATCCATTTTTTCTAGAGCATTCAAAACAAATAAATTTTGTCCATAGGTACACGGATGATCCCTAGGCTGTTGCACCACTGCGAATCGCCCTATTTTTGCGTGACGAATGTAATACGTACCCTACGGCTACCCCAGGGACTCGGAGGAGAATATCCAAGGGAATGCGGTATGGCTCCGACTTTCACATGTAATTGATTGTTGCTACCGTGTTTTCTAGCATCAAAAATTCAGTTAGGCGCGTCCATTTGTGTCAATTGCAAATTTTTAAAGGGAACAACCCACGTATGTGATTAAAAATTTATCGATCGCCTTTCCCTAATAACGATGTCAGGGATGCATAATGCGGTAACTTTTAACCTTAACGTGTGCAAAGGAAATAGTCGTGATTTGTGAAAGGTTGTTACGATCCGTTTAATTAAAAATTCTACTCATGTCCTTATTATGGTTACCACCTGGGGCATTTTGACAAGGGGACTCCTGGTGTAGCAACGCTTCTCCCGGTTAAGGGCTACACATCAATTACTCCGGGTCAGTACCAGGTGCGAAATAACTAACTGATAATATTTCAATATTATTTATTTACAAAGATATTCCAACGGTAATATAGCATAATCTCAGAAACTGTCGATTTAAATGAATTAATTCAACTTTAAGCGTTTTTATACTTTGTAAACGTTTTAAGTAAAAAGTAAAATATTTATCGAACCATTTAATTTCTTTGAGAAAAAATGGCATAAGGGCGTTGACTCTATTAGCTAACTCCCCACAGCTTCGAAAACTGCGGCAATATGAAAATGATTTCTATAAAATAATTAACATGACTAGCAATTGAAACTTTTACGATGCTTTAGACACAATTAAACCCACATATAAATCAAGCTGTTACTAGATAACAAGGAGCGCGGTGGCCTAGTGGGTAGAGCGCTTGGCTAGTGATGAAGGGTCCCGGGTTCAAATCCGGGTGAAGCCTTTGGACGCCCCTGAACAAAAATAATCCTCGGTGTGCAAGGTGGCCCAGGGAAAGGAACTGGACCCCCCTACCCTGAATGTGTGAAATTCACACGCCTGTGGCTTAGTCCGGGGTGAACTCTACCCTCACCAACCTTCGGGTTGAATCACTGAGTGAGTGAGTACCTACTATATAACATCTGAAACTTCGCAATAACGGAAAAACAGGCTATCTAACGCAACTACTCACCTAATCTCTCAGGTGCAAATTGCCTTAGCTGTCGGTCCCTTCTCCAGATAACTAATTAAATCAAACTTCAATCGTCCTTGTGATAAAGAATGGGCGTTTTTCCAACAAAATACGTCTCATAACCTTAAAGCTGAAATTGGATTCGCCAGCTTTTCTCTGAAAAATCTAAGTATTTATTACAAGTGGTTTTTCAAAAGAATACGCACGTAGCAATGGTCGGAAAAATTACGAAACGGAAAAATTGATCCTGCCCCTCACAGCAATTAACAAATTATTTGAGAGCCAATAAAGATTTTTAATGATAAGGAAAACTTTACATTAAAATGAGAGCATGAAAATCTATTAATCGTGCCTTAAAAAATAAGAATCGTTCGCAAAATAACATAGTTCTCATCGTTTTTAATCAGTCGGCGCAATGAGTTTGGAATTTTTTATATGTTCCGTTTATAATAAACCATTTCCAATTGAAGGCATGAACCCAAGTTCCTATGCAAGGATTGCGAACTAGCCGCAAATACCTTAGCGGAAGCCAAGGTAGCTTAAGTGGTAGAGTACCTGGCAGGAAGTCACGAGGGCCCGGGTTCGACTCCCAGGTGATGTGGATTTTTTCCTGGTGGAAAACATCTATTATAGCCGAAGTTCCAATGACAACACTGACCCTAATGTAAGCTTTAAAGAATGAAAATATTTTGGATTTATTTTAACTTTTACGTCGAGGTTTGTCTGTGTTCATAGAATCCAGGGTATCTCCCAAACCGGAAAACAGGCATTTCGGTCTTTTCAAGATTTCTAAGTTTTCAAGGTTCAGCTATAGTAGAACTCTCCTATAACGAGGGCTAATAAAGGGCGAAATTTTGCTCTTTTTAGGCAGACAAATAATAACCAATGTCATTGCCTTAATGCTTCACTGTCATCATGTATTAAAGGACTAGTTGGGGAGAAGGTATCGCGAAGGATCGGTAAACGCGTAGAAAATCATATGCTATTCAAAGAAATAATAAAATTTCGTCACCAATGAGATATCATCAGCCTGTCCGCGAGTTACGCAACCGGAATAACTATCGCGGCTTAATCGACGAAATGTAATACCTCGATGTATTACAATGTAATAGGTCTACACCTACGTAATATTCTAAGAGTCACCGATAGGGTGCGTGGCAGGGGGTGATTAGAGCTACAATGATACTATTGCATGAAAACAAGTTAGGTTTAGGAGTCAGGTGCAACTAGATGGTAAGAGTCTACAACACTGATGCTAACATACGCTTGAACAAATGAAAAATTATGGATTTATTTTAATGTTTACGCAGCAGTCCAACGTACGTCAGGCACGTAGCCAAGGGGTGGGGCTTCGGCCCCACGAAATTTTTTCCCCATGCGGCGAGTGCCTATGATGTATTCGCCGAGGGGACCACTAGGTAAGGGTCACTCATCCTCTGACTCACCATTACGGGATTCAGATGCGCAGGCCCGGTGACAGGATTTTCGGGCCCCTGGGCAACTGAGTGGCCCGGGCCCCCTTAATCCCGGCAAACCCCCTCACTCAATTTAGCCCAAATTCTCTAACTATTTATCTAATTCTGTAAGATAGATAATCGCAGGCCCGGTGACAGGATTTTCGGGCCCCTGGGCAACTGAGTGGCCCGGGTCCCCTAAATCCCGGCAAACCCCCTCACTCAATTTAGACCAGGACTGCGAACTTTCAGGACATTATATAACCAAGACTTACCTGATTATTAGCTTCTTTTGCAGAAGAAACTTGCACACTGTCATACATTATCTTTTGATTCACTATAAATTATCCTTTTTTTAAAATTAAACACGTCAGTGGAATGAGATGGGGAAACAATTTCAAAATGAAAACTTTTTGACGGTGTAACACACTTTACACTGTCATTTTACAGTAATCAAAACTAGGACTTACTTGAACTTGAAAATTTTATAAAAAGCCCTAAATAAAACGTACTTTTCTTTTTTTTTTCAAAATTAGCATATCCACAATTACCTCCATCTTCTCGGAGATAATTATATCACCACCATATTAAAATGAATGCAGAGTAGGTATTCACTTCTACTAAGCTTTGCTTTCACAACAACTCTCTCAATCAAACATAACAGCAGGGAATGGGTAAAAATAATCTAAGTTAAGGGTTTTGACGAACAGAATATATTTTGTTATGCCTCAATATTAAGCTAATTTCGATCATTTGTTTCTTTCTTGTGTGCATAATTCAAGTAAAGTAGAAACGAAAGATTTCCTAGATGAATAAATTCTAATGTGACGTATAAATCAGGGATATGCATATTGTAACGCAGGGAAAATGAAAGATTTGAGTAGATTTTCTCGATGAAAAACCAAAAGCTCCGCGGTGTCCAAAATGTACCTTTCTGCATGAACCTCCTAGTAGGGTCAAAGGCTTGGACTGCTGGGGCGAAAGGGCAAAAAAACGGAAAGAAGTCCTTAATAGTTTCCCTCTGGAACGTAAAATAATGTTTCATGTGAAAAACACAGGAATTTTAAGGCTTTGAGGGTGTGAATGAGAAGTTTACTTTTGAGAGGAGAAACCTTGAACGCGATTTCACGTAGACTTACAGACCTTAATATTTCTATATCCCCATGATTTTATACGTGTAGAGTCGGTGGAGATCGATAGCAATGCACACATATTAAAAATAAGGCGAATAAGAAGCGTTATGTTCCCTATGGCTTGAAAAAACTTACTCGCGTCACGTCATTTCCAGCCCCCGGCGCGTGTCCCAAGCTCCGGACGCGCGTGTGAAAAATCAAATGTAATTTTTGGCGCCGCAAACGAATTTTCAATTTTTTTTCAGATCTACGTTTAAAAATCATCAACAATTGATTTAATATGAGTCACTTGACAGGCACATAACATGCCAGATAATCACTACTAAAATGAATTTTTGCGTGAAAATAGCGTCCGCCATTCTGTTACGTAATATCACCTACATTTAGGAAAAACTCCCAAAGTTAAGCACAGTAAATTAAAAGTGTGGTTTTAAAAGACCTACTAGTTTTTTATCCCACCAAATTTCTCCCACAGCGTCACCCTCAACTTAAATAGGAAGATTTTCGTAGAAAATTGAAGTCGGGTGTAATTTTGGAATTTTGGCTATGTTTGAGCCCCTGCATCTCGGTAACGGCAACAGAACATGACCAATTACATGCCATTCCATGGTTGCCAATCAATTATGAGTAGGTATTTGTACCAAGTTTCATGATTCTATCTCCAAAAAAGCCATTTTGGAAATTTGTCAATTTTTTCGATTTCAGCCTTCTGTGCGGTTCAAATTTTCTTTCCTCTCCTTTCTATTAACAAAAACCACTTAAAATCATGACAGTGCGTGCATGGGCCTTGAACTTATTTAAGTAAAACAAGGAAACAAATTTAGGAAAATTTCAGAAGGATAAATTATACATCATGTTTAAGAATTAATAACTTTCTGAAATATGTATATATTAAAAAAATTTTAAATATAAAATATTTTTGCTTCCCTTTTTTATTTTAACCGGGAGTTAAGGATTGCAATCCCGGAATTTCGGATGAAATGACAATCCCGAAATACCGGGAATTAGTATATACGAATCCCGGGATTCCGGGATTGACGTACACCTTTACGCTAACAGGCAGCGCTAATAAGTAAGTTTTCTTGGACATAAAATGCAACACGTTAGACGTCTGAGTCCATTGACTAATACATTTCATTGGAATAAGTAATTTGTCATCATTTGTCATGTCATAAGATAAACGGAAACGAGCTTACGGTGCGCGTGTTAAAGACATAGTGATCGCCAGCATTAAACAAGATGGACTAAATTCCAGAAAATGTTGTCTAACTTTTGATGATGATCCCGTAATCCCGGGATTGAAAAATCTCTCAGGGATTGCAATCCTTACTGGGAGGCTAGGTTGGGGGGCCGCGGTCCCTCCCTTCCCCGTGTATGGGCGCTCATCATGTATACAAAACCAATGACACAACACTAGAATGTGTAGCTTGCTACTGCTAATCTATAACTTCGACAGTAGAATATGTGATTATTTACGGTCTACTAACAAGTAAACTAAATAGACTTTAGGTGGGGATGGGGTTTCTTGTCGTTCAGGTTACAACATATCTCTGAGTGGCGAATGATCATGGCAAAAGGAGGTGAATGTCGACACAGAGCTTCTCGTTCTATCGTCCCCATCACTCCAAAACCCTCGATGACCACAACAGCAATGCTAACGTCATACTTCTCGATTGCACACTGACACACGCTCTACACTTGTTTTCGACACGACACACGACACGTTACACGACATTTGTTTTTTTTTCACTTTTTAAACAACAAAGTTTTGTATTCTTTTTAGCATTTAAATTTATTCATGCTTTAAATTTTTATTTTCAATTAATTTATTTTGGCCTGGGCCCCTGGGCATTTGCCCCCCCTTGTCGCCGGCCCTGCAGATGCGTTAATATTTGCCTCCGAACCACTTTGAAGGAACATCTCAATTTCCTTTCCGTTAAGCTCGAAGCCATTATATACATAGTATAAAATTCACTTTCCTTTGGAACAGTACAATTTTCAGTTGTATATACATGGAAAGACTCAGAGCTTGAAAGCAAGGGATAGAACTCACTGAGAGAAGCTTCATCGTTATCTTAGTCTATGTGGCGAGGAATAGAGCTGATCACATGATTAGACGACAGCCGACAGACTTCGCGGGAAATGCGGAGACTAACACCAACGTGTCATACATACATGGCCATCTAGGAAAAGGCTTGTTGATATTTCAATTTGATTTCATTCTGTCATTAATAATTCTATTAACATTGAGTTATGTATTGAACAATTGTTTTAGAGGGTAGGTAATTTGTTACAATGACATTAAATTGTTGTTCTTTATTTTGTTCGTGAAAGACCCAGTAATTTTGTTGTTCTGATTTTAACTGGGCATGATAATCCGGATTACCCTACGTATAGTTCAAGTGTTAAGTGCCTTGAAACGTGCCCACTAGTTTGATGCAATCTTTTCAATGTGACATGTATGAATGATAAATAATTGGTCTTTCCAGTCTGATATGTATGTATGTGTTGAAATTATGTTCCGGGGCCATTCAAATTAAATGCTTCGTATCAGGGTAAGCAGTGAACTTTACCAGTGAGAAGAGATATAAATGATGCCGTGAAAGTAAATACCAAGCACTGAAAATTTAAGGAAGAGATTTCATGTCAGCACTGAACAGGCAAGGCTGATTTGTTTTTTAGTTAGGCTATGCTAGACTTAGCCCCCTCAAAGCAAATTTCTGGCCAACATACGCAGTCAAAGAGTCCAGGGTATCTACCAAAATGGAAAACAAAAATTCCAGGTATTTTCCAGGATACTAAGTGATTACTGGGCAGAAAGATTTTCACCAAATATCTGTATTTACCCCAGAATGAATACATTAGTAATATTAAAATAGGTTTCATGCACTACAAGCTACTCTGACACTTTTTAACTAGGTACCTATGCCTTTACTATGCTGCCTATTGTGCTCTCTTATGGAGCGTGGAAAAATGACATTTAAATATATGACGACAATCTATCTCTCTAATCTCGTCTATTTGATCAAATCTATTATATTACGCAGGGGTTCTTATTATATATCTAAAGGCATTTGTAAACAAACAGATGAGGGGGGTGACATTAACCAGAAGTGCATAAGGGCATTTTTTTTCTTTTAGGCAGCAGTAACTTGCCACATAATTTGCAATTTAGTCTTTCACGGGGCGTTGAGTCCCGCAACTTAGATATTCAACTGGGTCGATGATTACAGCATAATTGAATCGTCATTCTAACCTATTACAATGCATCATTTCCTGCTCTTAAGTGAGAGCAGGTGGGTTTCAAGCAGTCATTCTAAGGTTCATATTAAAATATGTCAAAAATCACCAAAAATTATTCCTGCGGGGATAGAGGATTTCATGAAATTCTTCGAAATTCAGGGTAAGTATCCAAAATTCAGGGAATGCTGGGCTACAGACTGGAGGGTCCTGGGCAGAAACTTTCTGGACTCCCCCACCTCAAAAATCCAAGCGATTCTATTTTCTCTGCCACAGAATCCTGATGGTGTGAATTTTGCATGCCAATGACCTAGTACAGAGTGAGCTCCTCAATCCTCACCAATCAAAAACCTACCTTCGGGTTAATCCAAAATTACCGGTTTTCAAGGGCTAAATGAAATTTACGTCCTTTTCCCAGTTTTTAAGGTTGGTAGACACCCTGAGAGTCGCATTTGGCTCGCAAGTAGGTTTGCCGATCACTGACCTCATGGAAATCCCTGGTAAGGCTTTTCCCACGCTTGAGGATCCAGGTGGTATAGTGGATAGAGTACTGGCCTATCACCCGTAGGGCCCGGTTACGGTGGTGGTAGAATCCCGGTGGTGGTGGATATTAATCATTGGTATACCGGCCCTACTTGAATTTTTTGTTGAAAGCATTTGAGTTTTCCGTCCATCAGATAGGACGTTAAATCGTGGTACCCTAGGTGGCTTTTTATTAAGAGCAGGCTAATGCTAAGGTTTCTCTCCACCCTTCCTCCTTTCCATTCCTATCCTTATATCTTTCCTCCTGGTCTGAAGTGCCTATAAGTGCAGATACAGGCTTTAAAACACAGTTAAATTCTCATGCTGGGGTTTCCGAAGCTCAACCTGCATTTCGGAAGGAATATGCAATTTCGATGGAAAAACATGAATATGATATGTGGTGTACACCTGAAACATGTGATTTATGGCAGTGAGATGTGTGCCATAAACACCAGAGCAGCATAAGGGACGATACTGGAAGCATTCCAAATATGGTGCTAGAGGATGATGAAGATAAAATTAATGGAATGAGTGTCTCACAAAGAAGTCCTGAGAGGGGTGAGAGAAAAGGGAAGTCTGATGGAACCTTAAGAAAGGAGACGGAAAGACCTCGTCCATCATACCTTGAGACATGATGGTCTGATGAAGACAGTCTTCCAGGGATAAGTGAAATGGGGGAATGGCAAAAGAAGGCCACAGAAGAGGTTAATGGTGAAAATAATGAAGGCTGTGAAAGAAAAGAATCGTATCAGTGCATGAAGTAATGAGCTGTTATCCAACAGAAAAATCGAGTGGAGAGTTGGGTGAAACCAATCTTAGCTGTGAAAGCAAGAGAAGCTGACGAAGATTTTTTTGAGCCTTCCGCAATCTCTGTCACCAACAACTGCACTTAAAAAAAGTTTACTTAACTTAAAACTTATGAGAAACTGGTATTTCAAATTGCTTCAAAACATAAAGTTCTTTCCAGGAGAATGGCACATTATCATATCTCTAGGCTTGACTCACAAAGACAACCCTCAGATTGGACATGGACCCTTTACTCATGTGCAAGGCAATGCTGTTAACGCTGCCTCACCCTCAATTGAAACTTCAATGGGACTTCGTGCACACTCACCAAACCACCTCACAGAATTGTTTACTTACACTAAAAGAATCATTCCTTTCCTTGTTGGCGTTTATCTACATCCTATCTTCTACAATGTTTTGAGGCGACCGACAGCTGAGATCATAAGTGCTATTTAGGATAGGTGGGTAATTGTGTAATGGTAGGAGTTTTCGAGGAAAGGAGATTGAGTGAAGAGAAACCTGGCATCAGCATTAGCCTACTCTTAAAGATTGGCACCAAGGGGACCATGGCTTAATGTCCCATCTGACATACGGAGTACTGAACATGAGGCACTCAAGTAGGGGCTCCAATAGGCGCTCAAGTATGGACTGGTTTGCCACTGAAAAATTCAGCAATGCCGGGAATCAAACCCGGGCCTATGGGATGGGAGGCCAGTACTCTAGCCAGCAACTCGATCCCACATATTTCACATCCAAATTCTTTGGATGGCTTGACCTGTCAGTCGATTTGAAGTACCTTACTCTGAATGGGAATGTAATGAATAAATATAAGAAAAGGTTGTCAACAACTACGTTGTCATGACAAAGAAAATATCAAGGTAATGCCTTAACATAACATATGAATCATTAAGATGAAATAAATCGTTGGTAAATCATAAGAAATTAGGGATTTCATTATGAAAATTCACATATGGGTGAGCCATTTTCTTCGAGTACTAATATCACCTAAAAAAATCACATCTTATATGGAGAGCAATAAAATTCAAATTATCACTTGATAGTGTTAGTTAAGGGGAAAGGACTGTCCAAATAGTGTTGCATTCTGGTATTTTGAAAATCTATACACCCAAAAATATGTTTAAAAAATAAGATTTTGGGACTCCATAGTCTTAAGTTCTTAAAATAACATTTGGCTTGGTTAGTGAGACAACCCTTACTGAGGATTGTACTAACCTGTAGGCAGGAACTCCTATCCAGGAAAATACTAAATAAATCCTGTCAGTTGGTCTTCATACATTGATGAAATGTCCATGGATAACTGAATTCACACTACATCACTTATCACATGCCTTCACTTATGATTCTAATTAAGTGCCTGGCTAGATATAATTGATTGACTTCCATGGGTTCATTGAAGGTATAAGTTTTTCAGCCTGTCCTCCACAAAATAAAGAAACAATTTTGTATTCAATATTCCGAAATTATGAGATAACTTCATGAAAAGCATCAGAAGCCAAATACAAAAATTATTTATAAATGGTAAAGTCACTGACAAATGCATTCTTCCTATAAAATACCTTATACCCCCTGCCACACACCTTTAAGGTGGCTTGCAGGGTATCATGCACCTAGATATAGAATCGAATGTTGAGAAATGTTCTCAATCATCTATAGACCAAGGTAACTCTTGGTCAGATATATTTACCTGGAGGATAGGAGGAATCTAAATCCACTCGTGAATTATATCCCAAAAGCTGCCACAGTATGTGTGGCAGGGGGTAACTCCATACCAAGCATGCAATTAAAAATTTATCGGATTTTTGGGTTATTTTCCGAACAAGGTAAGCCAAGGCCAATAGCATTGTTGCCTCAGAAGTAATAACTTCAGTTCTGCACTTGAAGCTCATTCAAATGGAAATACATATATTAAGAGATAATTAAATTACAAAATATTAAATATCTGGTGAATCACCTATAAAGACCAATTTCCTTACTGATAGTCAACAGTCGTCCCCTAAGATGATTTCCCTACGCTTCATGGGACCCATGAATCGTGTGCCCAAGAATCTATTCTAAGTCATTATCTTAGCAGAACACTTGCATAATACTCTGGATGTGGTTTCATCCTCATCTTCGCCACCTGCATCAGGGCGAATATGCGATTCCCAGGCGGTGTAGGTGTCTCACCACTCAGTGGTGCCAGTAAGGAGTCCCACTACCATTCATAACTGAACACTATTGAGTAAAAGGAGCCTTCTTGCAAGCTTAGGCCTCAGTTCTCCTACATGCAATTTGACCTGTCAAAGACTGGGAATGATTCACCAGATTTGAGAATGCCCAGCTAAACCGCAGTCTGATTTCTATCAAATCAATTCTTACCTCCAAAAATGTAGAAATAGGTATGTATGATTGGCTCTGGTCCAATCAGGTTAAGGCTGATGGCCAATCCCACCTTCGCCAGCTCATCAGCCATCTAATTTCCAGATATGCCTGCAAGACCCAGAAAAGTTCCAACGTGCCACATCTCATTAAGTGCCTCAACACATTTCTGTAGCAGCTGTGACTTGCACCCAGCTAATGTCAGGGCTTATAGACTTGTCTGACTATGAGTACGTATGTGTAATGGTCAGTTATTTATGAAAGTCAACTAACAATTTAGGTTATCTGCGAGAATTGGTGAGTAAATTGGTTGTCAAAAGACAATTCAGGGAATGACATGTGGAGCAAAACCTCACAGCAGAATCTGATGAAAGAAATTCACGTTTAAATGTCCCATCCAATGGATGGAAAGATGAAATTGAATGCCACCAATAAAGGGTAGAGTAGAGGTTGGTGTTCAAAGGAAAAATTCCTACAACCGCCACTGGGACTAGAACTTGAGCACTTGAGATTAGAAATCAGTAGCACAACAACCATATCTCCTCCAATATTCTTACCTCTTCAAAGCTTTTAATCAAATTTCCTCCTTAATCCTACTCACTTGCCTCATTCCACACCCAATACACCTTTTTAAAACAGGTTAAATTTACTTCAATTACAACGCAAAGTTTGTCATTAGAGAGAGTAGAGCACGCCAGAACTAAGGATAACAGCCGGTAATAATTACGGATAAGAAAGAGGGCCCCAATTGTTTTCCCTATGAAACCTGTGGTTTTCTAAAAAAAAATAAAATGTAAATTGGAGTGGTGGGCGGAGGCCTTCTGGAGTCCCCCTGGCACTTAGACCTCTTTAGATCCATTGTGCTAACCCACATTTAACCTGCCCGCCACACGCAGACAGGGGACAAGAACACCACGGTAGAGGTATGGAAGGGGGACACCCATCCAACCTCCGTCCGGGCCCAACGTTGCTTAACTTGGGTGATCTGACGGGAACCAGTGTATCAACGTGGCTAGGCCCTTGCCACCCCTGTGGTTTTCTAAATAGACCACGGATCTTCATATGGTGTGCGCTAGTGTTATTGTTATTTTTATATTTAACTTATGTCAGAGAGAACGTCATCTCCCTTCTTCATTTTTTGCACAGCACTTCAAATCGCTTATCACAATCAGTGGAGTGAATTTTATAGACGGTTATTGTTAACCCTGCGCAACTTTAGGGGTAAGCATTAATGATAAAGATTGCAATAACGCGAAAGATACATCCATGATTCCACACCAGGTATTTACAAGAACAAAGCCTGGGCTAGGCATTAGGCTGACAAGATACGTCCCTGACTTGATCCCTGGACCTCTAATCAATAGCAATCAATTAGTCATCCAGTCTAAAGCAATGGGTAATGACACTCTCAAGTACTATATGCGATGACAGAGTAAGTATATACCTTAATAACCTGGAACACAAGAAAAACCAGTCAATATTCAACCAGAAATGCAGAATGGGCTGTGAATATTTGAGTCATATTTTACAGGAAAATATGATAATCAAAATCTGTATTTTTTAAGTAATTTATAGGAAGAAAAGGGGATAGTCATATCCAAATGTAGCAACTATAGTAATGCTATCCATTGTAACTGCCACAAACAATCCAATGCCTCAGAAAGCTCACCACTCATGGTTAAAATGCAGTCAGTGGTGAATGTACAGTAATGAGCACTGTTGATAGCAACACAAAATTGGATGCCTGTAAACTTGGCTTACACTTCAGTCCGTAACATGCGGGCCAGTTCCAGAAAGCATTAGTAAGTGCAAAAAAGTGAGACTGATGGAGATCGAGATAAATATGGACAAAATATGGTATATATGTGAGTCATTCCACGGCAATTCGACCAGAAAAATGGAAAAAATGACCCTTGGGAAACCAATTTTGACCAAACTTTGCACATTGTCATTATTTGATAGGGACATGAAAACCCATTAGCCATTTTGCAAAACATGCAATTGTTTACGAGATATTGCAAAGTTGCAACATTCAAATTTTGCAAAAGTGACTACACATTTTAAAGTATATTTCCGAGAATATGAAAGCTACATATGTGTAAAAGGACTTATTTTAAAGGCCTTGAATTGGAAAAATATAAAAAAATATAATATTATAAAATATAAATAAATTGATAGATTATAACAATTTTTAATTTTCAAATCGATTTTTGATAATGTACCTATGCCCTCGATTATGCTCATTTTTTTAATGTTGTAGATAAAACCCTCCTCTACAAATTAAAAAAATTTGACAGAGGTAATATATCATCATCATCATTGGTCAACAATCCTAGGATTGGTTTGATGCAGTTTTCCACTCAATTCTTCTATCGGCAAACCTTTCCATTGCGATGTAATTCTTCTTTTTTACATCCCTCACTACCTGTTCCATGTATCTCATAAGAGGCCTGCCTTTTCCAATCTTCCCGTTCACTTTTCTCTTGAAGATTGTCTTCATCAAGCCATCGTGTCTCAAGATATGGCCGATTAAGTTGTCCCTTCTTCTTTTTAGAGTTGTCAGCAGACCTCTTTTCTCCCACTCTTCTTAGGACTTCCTCGTTTTTGCTCGGTTGATCCATTTAATGATCACTTCACTCGGGGATCCACATGATTAACTGCTGAATTGACAAGCAGAAACAGGAGCCAAAAAACTACAACACTCCCACACAGTATTGGAAACCCATCTCACACAATCAGAAAAGTAACTATAGGGTGGCAGGTGCTCACTGAATAACACCGTTCAAATCTTCATCATTCTTCTGTATCACCACATTTCGAATGCTTCTACCATTTTCTTCTCTGTGCTGTCATCATCCATGCCTCACTGCCTGAAGAAACATGCTCCAGATGTACGTTCTAATGAATTGCTTACTTACTTCCAAGCTTGTATTTCCAGCTGTAAGTAGATTCTTCTTTTGATAGAATGCCCTCTTTGCCTCGGCTATTCTACTTGGCTATTTCTTTCTTGCTTCATCCATCGTTGGTTATTCGGCTTCCTAGGTAACAGAACTCTTTCACCTCATCAAGTTTTTGTTTTCCTAGTTTGACATTGGTTTTGTTCTCTTCTTTTTTGCTGCATACCAATATCTCGTGGCTGAGCTTAAAGCCACCGAGTGCATCCACCGGGTTGCGGATGGTGGGTCAACCTCTAGATATAGAGGTTAGCTGCGAGATAAGCGAGTTTACTCATCGAATAAGCAGTCGTGGACAATAAGCGACGGCATTCCGAGGGGGTATTGGTCTATCTCTGGGTAAGATAGGCTTCTAAATAATACAGAACCTGTGAAGATGCCGTGACTTGGCGACGGGAGGCCGCCAATAATTACGCTTCCCATGGGCAGCAGCTTTTCTTCACATGAGTGAAGGTGGAGACCACAGTGGTCGGTACAGCGACACTCATTTCACTACAGGCATGGTAACATTTACTTTAACGGCTGTAGTACTGCGATGTGGAAGGCAAGGGGAAACCACCACATTAATATCCCGAGGAGTGGCAGCTACTCCACTCTTTTTTTTCTTATCAAGACGTGATGGAACCCTCTCGAGTAAAATATTCCAGAGGTAAAATAGTCCCCCATTCGAATCTCCGGGCGGGGACTACCCGAGAGAGTACATCAGTCAAATGTGATACACATATTAGGGTAGGAACATGGAACGTGAGATCGCTTCGGACCTGTGGAAGACTGGAGAACCTGAAGGTAGAAATGCAAAGAATGGACCTCGACGTATTAGGAATCAGCGAAATGAAGTGGCCCGAAGAAGGAGACTATTGGAGTGGAAGCTACAGGATTATACATACTTCTTTTCTTCTTCTTATTTATCTTCAGTTGATATCTGGCCATTGTCCTTCCCATGGTTAGGAAATGGTATTTCATTTAAGGAAGAAAAAATTTTTGAGTGTAGGTGTAACTCGCACCAATGGTCACGGCGTCAGGCTCATGGTCGACTCTACCTCTGGTGGCTTCAAATCTCAGTGCGATACTGTCTCTTTCATCTTCTTCTCACCAAATTCAACTGTATACATACTCTTAAATCCCCTTTGCCCGTCACATCTGCCATTTCCTTCCCGTAGATGTGAACACAGCCCTAGAATGCACAAAGGGCCTACACCTCTTCCACACTTCTTCTTTTCAAGGAGCACTCATTTGTCTCCCACTATCACCCATTTATATTTTACTCTCAGGACAAACAACGGGAAAGATAGAAAATTACTTTTCACAACTCAACCGATATTTTGTTTCTCTTCGCACAAGATTGCCTTCCAGGCCCTATCTTTACCCCATCATCCCTTTCGTTCTCATTAAATAAGTCGGTCACCTCTTTGTAACCATATTGTTTGTAATCATTTACCAACAATACTTCACATGTATGAGTGACTAAGCCTTCGGAATCAGTCAAAAAATAAATGATTCTACGCAAGGCAATGGAATTAGTTTCGTATTTAATATCTATCTGTGTTGAAAAAATTGTTTCGTCTCTTTATTTATTTAATATAAATTTGTCACATCATAAAACACAATTCACATTCCCAAGTTTTAATGTCATTATTACGTCTTTATTTTACTGTCTACTTGAACAATATCAGAAGGTAAGCAGAAAAAATTTTAACAGAATATTTTGCACCCTATTCATGCTCAATTTTTGTTACGTCTTATCCATTCTCTTTTTCGGCATAGTATGAGTGTTGTAAATGATTACATTAATAATTATTGCAGCAAAAACCAAGGACATTCGAAAGAATAAATCACTTTTGTCTCCATTTATCCTGATATCCTACTGTTGTGCTGGTAGATAGGATGGCCGAAGGTGACTTGGTTGCCTTAGTACACCAGACCTATACAGTGGAATCCCGGTATAACGAGTGCTCATAATCCCTCGGAAATCACTCGCTAAATCGAGCGCTCGTTATATCCGATGGTGTTGAAAAAACCCACCTAATTCTCATAGTCGTTCGTATTTACAGTTTTTCTTTTGTTTCCGTGGTATTTGACGAAGGTAAACAGCAAAAAAGTCATTTCAGGCACAATCTGGTAGAATATCAACATATTTCATGAAAGAAACAGGACATTTTCCATTATATAAAATATTAATTCCCCTAGTTTCGATGTTTTTCTTCCAGTTCTTCTATTTTTCGATCGCCGAAGAAAGCTGTAAAGACAGCGTAACTAGCCGGGATTAAAATATTAGGTATACTTTGGAAGTTTTTGGATAAGTTTGCGAATATGTCATTAGGATAAGATCAGCTTTGTCGAGTTTTCGAATGTTAACCAGTACGTCCATCAGTTGGGAAAATTGGCCTGCAGGTTCACTAAAATACGGTCGTACATATTTTTCAAGCTTAAGCGAAGGCCAACTTACGGCTGTCTTTTTCCGACACGATTAACTGGAGCAATATCACGATAATTCATCGGGCGCGAACACGCTATGTTTGAACGAGCGCAACATCACGATCTTTTATCGCGATATTTATCGTGATAATATATAGTGATATTTTATCGGGTCGCGATATCATGATATTTTATCGCGATATTTATCACGGTCACGATATTTATCGTGATGCTTATCGTGACAGTTATCGCGATACCTATTTATAGCGATATTTATCGCACCCCGATATCTTATCGTGCCCCGATATCTTATCGTGCCCCGACATCTTATCGTGCCCCGACATCTTATCGTGCCCCGACGTCTTATCGTGCCCCGACATCTTATCGTGCCCCGACATCTTATCGTGCCCCGACGTCTTTTCGTACCCCGACATCTTATCGTCACGCTGAGTTATCGTTATCGCCACCTTATGATATGCTAAAATTATCGTATCCCGATATTGAATTATCAATATCGCCCATGCCTAGCTCTCCTAATCTCATCTTGCTCGTCGTCTGCCCACTCCCACTGATGACTGGGCCTAACAAAAGAAGAACGTAAAATGGGAGCGCGCAGAGCGTACTGAAGGCAGTAAATCGTTAATGTTTGGACATAACTGGCTTTAGGTGTTGTAGATATGGCACACATCTTGTATTTTTAGTTTAATTGGCAGATAATACAAAACACAATAGTTTATTTTTGCTATGCGGTGCATCGCCCTCGAGAGATATCTGTCGTAATACCGAGCGTATACCGTGGAAGGAACTTTTTGGCCTCGCTATATCCGCTTTATTTTACATGTAAAACATAGGCCTTTTGGCGGTACAAAGACAATCACTCGCTATAACGCAATTCTCGCAATAAGCCGTACTCACTATACCGGGCTTCTACTGTAATTTGAAAGTTGCAAATAGTCATTAAAAAAACGTTTCCCAGTATAATTTCACATTGGGAATACAATAACTTCGTACTTGATCTTCAAACACTCCTGTGTTCTCGTCCTTGGAAAATTGAGTGGAAATTCGTTCCTTCAGATTTCTGGACACCTTTTTAACAGCAAGTCTTGGATTGTGGGATAGGGGAACAGTAGGAAAGGATACACTCCAAGGCAAGAGCCTCCTGGAATCTTATCGCTACAGTCGAAAAAGGAAATGTTTTACGTAGGTCAAGTGCACTTTGGAGTAGCTTACTTTGAAAGGTGTAAAATGCAGTGACGTTGAAGTTCATACCTTCTGAAATAATAACTAGACAGAGGTATTACTTGATGGTTCATATTCCTTTTTCAACATGTAAATGAATGTACTGTAGCCTCACAGTTACTCCAGTGCACCGAATCTTGGTACAGAATATAAATTTTTTGGATAATTGCCCACAAAGATGAATTCACAAGATTTCAGGTTATCTCTGACTTTCAAGTAATATGCAGTTTCCAAATGAACATTGTAGTCATGCCATTGTACTCCTATAATTTCCTCACCAAAGGCCTCACAAAAAATATCTTCATACTTAATCTGAATTTATTAGGAACATAATTTTTCCTAAGTGCATTGTTTGAAGTGTATTGCTTATTGTAAAGTGGGTGTGGGAGGAATATTCACCATCGAAAAAGATGAAAATGTCAGCATTAGTATCAATTAGTTCATGCCTCCAAGGATGACTACCAGATGACCACTTATGGAGCAGCTGGACTTTTATATGGTACTGCTCAGCAAATACATGTGAAGGATTACTGTTAGAGGCATGTATTAGTACCATGATAGAGTGCGGAACTGTTGAAACCAAGAGAAGAAAACTGGGAGTCAGTAATCCCAGGAAAAAAAAGCAGTTTGAACGAAACTTTGAAATCGCAGGGTCAAACTCTTCTTAAGGATAAATAAATTCCATAAGTAGATCAAGTAAATATCAGTTTTTAAAAAATTAAAACAGACGGTAGCATTAGAAACCGAAGACGAGTTGACATGTGTCTATTGCTCTCTGAGGCCGACTGCTGTAAGGCCCTTGCTGTCCTTGTGTATTCTAGGGCGGTGTTCACATCTACGGGATGGAAATGGCACATGTGACGGGCAAAGGGGCTTTAAGAGTATCTATATACAGTAGAAGCCCGGTATAGTGAGTACGGCTTATTGCGAGAATCGCGTTATAGCGAGTGATTGTCTTTGTACCGCCAAAAGGCCTATGTTTTACATGTAAAATAAAGCGGATATAGCGAGGCCAAAAAGTTCCTTCCACGGTATACGCTCGGTATTACGACAGATATCTCTCGAGGGCGATGCACCGCATAGCAAAAATAAACTATTGTGTTTTGTATTATCTGCTAATTAAACTAAAAATACAAGATGTGTGCCATATCTACGACACCTAAAGCCAGTTATGTCCAAACATTAACGATTTACGGCCTTCAGTACGCTCTGCGCGCTCCCATTTTACGTTCTTCTTTTGATAGGCCCAGTCATCAGTGGGATTGGGCAGACGACGAGCAAGATGAGAGTAGGAGAGGGAGTTAGGTCTAGGCATGGGCGATATTGATAATTCAATATCGGGATAATTTTAGCATATCATAAGGTGGCGATAACGAAAACTCAGCGTGACGATAAGCATCGTCATATCGTGCCCCGATATGTTATCGTGGCACGATAAGATATCGGGGCACGATAAGATATCGGGGCACGATAAGATATCGTGGCACGATAAGATATCGGGGCACGATAAGATGTCACGGCACGATAAGATGTCGGGGCACGATAAGATATCGGGGCACGATAAGATGTCGGGGCACGATAAGATATCGGGGTGCGATAAATATCGCTATAAAAAGGTATCGCGATAACTATCACGATAAACATGACGATAAATATCGTGATCATGAGAAATATCGCGATAAAATATCATGATATCGTGACCATGATAAATATCGCGATAAAATATCATGATATCGCGCCCCGATAAAATATCACTATGTATTATCACGATAAATATCGCGATAAAATATCGTGATATCGCGCTCGTTCAAACATAGCGTGTTCGCGCCCGATGAATTATCGTGATATTGCTCCAGTTAATCGTGTCGGAAAAAGACAGCCGTAAGTTGGCCTTCGCTTAAGCTTGAAAAATATCTACGACCGTATTTAAGTGAACCTTCAGGCCAATTTTCCCAACTGATGGACGTACTGATTTACATTCGAAAACTCGACAAAGCTGATATTATCGTCATGACATATTCGCAAACTTATCCAAAAACTTCCACATTCCACACATGCCTAATATTTTAATCCCGACTAGTTACGCTGTCTTTACAGCTTTCTTCGGCGATCGAAAAATAGAAGAACTGGAAGAAAAACATCGAAACTAGGGGAATTAATATTTTATATAATGGAAAGTGTCCTGTTTCTTTCATGAAATATGTTGATATTCTACCAGATTGTGCCGGAAATGACTTTTTTGCTGTTTACCTTCGTCAAATACCACGGAAACAAAAGAAAAACTGTAAATACGAACGACTACGAGAATTAGGTGGGTTTTTCAACACATTCGGATATAACGAGCGCTCGGTTTAGCGAGTGATTTTCGAGGGATTATGAGCACTCGTTATACCGGGATTCCACTGTAGTTGAATTTGGTGAGAAGAAGATGAAAGAGACAGTGTCCTGAGATATGAAGCCACAAGAGTACAGTACGATCGACCGAGAGCCTGACGCCACAGCCATTGGCGGGTGTTAAGCCTACACTCAAAACATATTGAAAAAATTACTAAAATTTTTTCAATATGTCTAGTAAATTCCACAAAGTTACACCGGAAACCATCAATTCTACACTCAAAAATTTTTTTTTCTTTCTCCAATGAAATATTACCTCTGATAAACTTTTTTAATGTGCAGAGGGTTGTATCCATAACATATAAAAAATAAGGAAAATGAGGGTATAGTTACATCGTCAAAAATAGATTTGAAAAAAATTGTTATAAACTTTATAAAATTGTTCATATTTTATAATATTATATTTTTCCAATTCAAGGCCTTTAAAATATGCCCTTTTATACATCTGTAGCTTTCATAGTCTTGGAGATATACTTTAAAATGTGTTGTCAATTTTGCAATGCTGCAATATCTCGTAAACGGTTGCATGTTTTGCAAAACGGCTTTGGGGTTTTCATATCCCTATCAAATGATGACAATTTGCCAAGTTTGATCAAAATCAGTTACCCTAAGGGCAATCACCTGGTCGAATTGACATGGAAAGACCCATGTATTTACTCCACGGCAAAGAGCACCCAAATTTTAACGTCTACCAGCAGACACACTTAAAATGTGGTTGACAGAGATTATCGTCAGCAGAGGAAAGAAAATGGTAGTGAAAGACAACAATAATGAAAGGTAGTGAACAAAAACAAAGGCAACATTTCACACCTTTAAAAATATTCATTTTTTTGCTGCTACAGAATACCATTTTCTTTAGGCATGATTACCTCCATATTACAAATATTCTAGAAATTTTACCACAAGTACAATGATTTAAATTATTATAGTGTAAAGCAAATTTTTTTTAGTAACATTACCAAATAATACTGGTTCAGTAGCTTTGGCATGTATCCAAAATGCTACGCAGACAGGTGTTAGATAATATCACAGGATTTCTTAAAATCTGAATGCCAAAGATCTCAATTTTGACAAAACAGTCTTTCCCACGTAAATCATCAAAGAAAATAACAGAAATTAGTACTGATTACAAATTGCAATATGATTATAAACAAGCTCATAAAAATAATATTGAAGCAATGCAAAACATAATTATGAGAAAAACAAATTACTGATTGTGAGAAAAGCTACGCATCGCTTTTTGTTGGAGACTTGTACAAAAATAATGAAGACACACTATGGTAGTAATGAAAATAAAATCTGCACACCCTGCAGGAATCTATTTCTAATTTCACACAGAAAGGACAGCTGGAATAACACTTTGTTCAAGAACAGCTGGCTGCCATACTTTTATAACTGATGATTCTAAGTATGTTGAGAAAGTGTTACAATCAAAAACTGTCAGCTCACCTCCCATTTCCAGAGAAATGTTCACACCATCACTGAGCCGTAGCCACTCACTTGACAAAATGACTACTCAATCTTCCCTGTAGTCTTAGGGTCAACGCAAATGCCAGGACCTATGAGAAAGGCTATTCTTCTAGTCATAAACTGACAGACAAGAGGTCACTTAATCAAAGTATAGGTGGCAGGCACGATCATAGTCCCTCTTGCATAATTCCAGCAACTTCCCCACCTCCTTCACCTTGCAGTCAGCTAGATTTGTCTTACGCTCCACCATCAACAACACATTCATATGAGCATTCAATATACGAACAATTTGCATCACCTGTAAGGGAACAAGAATGGCCATAAGACAAGGATAGTACTTTAATAAACACATTGTGTTTGCCAGCTGATAAGAGGGGTGTAGACTACGAATAAAAAGAAAATTATCTGACAACAGCATGAACATGAAATATTTTCCATAAAAGAACTCCCAGTAGACTACATATCACGAGTACCCTTGATGAACTCTAATGGTTTCACGCTTATCTTTATGAAAACCACGATCACAGAATAAGAAAAACTTGTTATTTTCACATATGATTTATTTCTATTTGACTGGTTCTGTCACTAAGGCAATTTGACCAGACGTGATCACTAGACTATGCCACCTTAGTAAAGAAGCCTGCTATAGAGGAATAAATTTATGTGAAATGCACATCATGGAATGGATCTTTTATGGAAATTCACCACATTATGTCATATTAGTGATGAAACCTGTTCTAGATGAATAAATTAATGAGAAAATTACACAATTTTTTTAATCAGAGATAAACATCATTCATAAATTATATATACTACCAGCAGGTGCAGCAATATTCCCAAAAGAATAGAGGTGATTATTAGTGAAAGGGAACTAATGACAGGGTCATTGAGTAGGGATGTAAAGAAAAAACTGGTGAAAAGTATACATTGAGGCAATGCCTGACACCAAAATACGGACATCAAGGAGAGGAGATGAAGATAAACTTAGAAATTTTGTAAGTAGATATGGAGAAGGATAAATGGATGAAAAAAAACAAAGACATGATTAAAAGGATAACAAGGATAAAAATAACTCCCACATTTCACTACAGTATATGCTCCATATAATGAGAGCTCTTTGGAGCAAAAAAAAATCACTGGCTATATCGAATTCTCGTTATTAGGTACCGAAGATGTTTAAAGAATCATTTCACAGCCAAGACCTATGACTTTAATGCTAGTTTAACCAATAATGTTGGTGTATTGGATGAAGGGCAAGAGATTGTATTGAGATAGCTATTAAATATAATATTTTAGCACACTTCATCGACCCATGGTTGTATTATTTCTGCCAATTACATTAAATTTCAAGCTATATGTAATTATTTGGAATATAATATGTTGACTTTTGACACTTACGACCTTAACAATCATCATACTTTCTTGAGTTCAAAATACGCTGTGGCAGCAGGTTATATAGCAATACGATGGATTATTATCGGCATAAACTTCAGCAACCAGAAAAATTGTAATGCCTCTAATACTACCTCTTTATAACCTATAAAAAAATATAAATGGAACAGGGAAAATTCTACTTTTTACAATTTGCAACTATAGTAGCATATAGTCCAATATCATCAGCATAGTCATCGACAGTAATATGTGGAATATTCTCTTGATTATTCAAAATCATAATTGCTGCAATCAAGGCCACACACAAACAGTTTTAAGTTCTAAATTGAATTTCATTGACTTATGTGCAATATCAGCAGCCATAATGACTTCTAGCACCAGCTGGCCGATCCTTTTGATAATAATGCCCTCACATTGCACCACTTTCAATTTCATTACTTAAACAAAGTTTTACTTTCAGGAATAATGACTTACATTTCCCAACCATGAAGTTGGCTCTTGGAGTGAATTGGTAACAGAAGCGGGAGAATAACAAGTAACAAAAAGCACAGACTATCAAGAAATCCACAAGCGGCCATTTGGATATGTCCGAAATGATAACTATTGGGCAAAACATAGTGGAAAAATTTTTCATTTCAATGCAAATGATAGATGTGATGATCACAAGCTTGTGCAAGCAATGTGCTGTATATTATGTACTTGTAATATCACAGAACCTCAATGAAAGCAACTTGATACTCTCGTTATTGCCAATTTATTTCACATGCAAATCATAAGGTGATAAATAGTCCCTAAGCCACCCCTCTCAATTTTGACCTTCTCGTTATATGCTGTAGTTATTACAAAGGGATTGCACAGTATAAAAGATCAGTAGAACAAATTTGAATTATCATTCTGGCAATGAGAAAAATGCAAATAAGGACCACAATGAATATAACAATTAGGCACTCAAGTTATGAAGGAAGAAATAATCTCATGGTACGCACCGGATTGAATTCATCATTTGGAGGATAATTCATAGCATTCATGTGATCAACAACTTCTTTCAGATCTTCTGACATAAGTTTCAATTTGTAGTCTAAGCTTTCAGCTATCTTGTACCTGAAAAGAAAACATAAGAGAATATTAGGGAGATATTCCTAATAATATAAATTCCAGGAGATACAACAAACAAGTAACATATACATATGAACAAATAAAGGAAAACTTCTAACTCTAGGGGTGCATTTTCATAAAAACCAATTCTCCAGTACAGAAGAGAGATGAAAAATGTTTGAAAAACCAGGGTCTAAGTTCCCTAAAATTTGTTTGCTGGTGCAAAAAAAAAACACATTCAGTTGTAGGTAGTGGTAGGAATTTTTTAGTGAACAGAAGACAAGAGGAAACCAGCAATGGAATTAGCTTCCTCTTCACAAAAGTTCCCAATGGGACCACAGTTTAATGCCCTACCAGACAGAGTACTGAACTCAAAGCACTCTCCATACAACACTCAAATGGGGACCAATATACTGTTGAAAAACATCTGCTACATCCAGAATTCAAACACAGGCCCTCAGGACAGGAAGCCAGTACTTTATCCACCACACCCACTCAATTCCAAAATACATTAAACAGCAAAGTAGAATGATTGGATACTTCTTTTGACTTTTTCTTCCAAATGCTTATCACAAAGATTGACAACTGCCAGACCATAAGAGGAAAAGACATCACTGAACCAACATTGGGCAGCATAGAGATACACTTTGACATAAGCCTCTGGTTTTCATTAAATTGGTGTGGATAAAAAGTAACTGAATCAATTCACCACAAAACTTGAAATTTCAACTGTTTTTATAGTCTAGTCAACCATAAACCATATTTAGCACTTCTGGTTATTCAATGTACACAAAACAGATGATCGGTTGAAGCAGATAATTCAAGCAGAAGATTGTATTCACAATCATTTTGAAACAACAAAAACATGTATAAAGAAAATATAACACTGGAAAGTAAGTATTCACCAATTAGTGACATTGGAAAGAAGAGAAGTTGATGACAAATGAAAATCATATATACCAGCCATGCAGTATGCTTAAACCAAACCCATTGTTAAACGTAAACATGTCTGACTGGTGATTATGATAGAGTTTAACAAATACTAAGCCCATTGGTATGTGAAATTTACACATTAGGGTATTGGGGACAGTTCCTTTTAACATTAAGCCTCTGGCTTCCATAAAAGATACAGCAACCAGAAAATAACACAACTTGGGTCTGGCTGGACTTGTCCAAAAGTGTCTCCCCAGGATTTGAACCAAGGACCTATAGTTATCAGCCCAGTGTTCTATGGACTATGCAACAGCTCTCTGTGTGGGTAGGGTTAATGCTTTGAAAATGGACTCACGTGTGCTGCCTCTCTGGGTCAGACGGAGGAACTGAGCCCCATTCCTTCTCCAGACCCTTCAGCATGTGATCAAGCTCATTTTGCTGAGAGAGGATGTAGTCCAACTCCAAGTCCAGATGCCTTTGCTCCTTGCGGACCTTCTCGATTTTCGCATTTAACATGTGGAGCTGCGAAAGTGTAAAATGAGAACAAATTAAGCAACAAAAGACATGCATCACCAAATGATATAGGTAATCTGATGAAAACCCCATTGCTAAAACAGCAATAAAAGTAATACTATGGAACAAGTTAGCAATCTCCAATACATTAACCCTTTTGCTCCCACATTTTATTCACCTCACGGCTGAGCTTAAAGCCACCGAATGCATCCACCAGGTTGCGGATGGTGGGTTGACCTCTAGATATAGAGGTTAGTTGCGAGATAAGTGAGTTTACTCATCGATTATGGAGTCGTGGACAAAAAGCGATGGCATTACGAGGAGGTGTTTAGTCCGTCCCTGGGTAAGGTAGGCTAATAAATAAATAATACAGAATCTGTGAAGCCATGACTTGGCGACGGAGGCCACCAACAATTACGCTTCCCATCACCCAGAGGAGAGGGCAGCAGCTCTTCTTCACATCAGTGATGGTGGGGACCAGAGTGGTTGGTACAGTGACACTCATTTCACTACAGGTGTGGTAACATTTACTTTAACAGCTGTAGTACTGCGATGTGGAAGGCAAGGGGAATCCACCCAATTATTATCCCGAGGAGTCGCAGCTACTCCACTCCTTTCTTTCTTATCATGACGTGATGGTACCCTCAGAGGTAAAATAGTCCCCCATTCGGAACTCTGGGTGGGGACTACCTGAGAGAGTACATCAGTCAAGTGTGATAGTCATTTTAGGGCAGGAACGTGAAAAGTGTGTTCATTTCGGACCTGCGGAAGATTGGAGAACCTTAAGGTGGAAATGCGGAGAATGGGCCTCAATGTATTAGGAATCAGTGAAATGAAATGGCCCAAAGAAGGACACTTATAGAGTGGAAGTTCCAGAATTATTCACACCAGATCACTGAATGGTAACACTGGAGTAAGCATAATGCTCAGGAAGAGTGCACGACTGCGTATGAAGAGCTTCCTGCAGACAGTGAGAGGATTATAATGGTTAAAATTGAAACTAAGCCCACAGATACCGATGTGGTGCAAGTTTGCATGCCTACATAGGACTATCAAGATGAAGAAGTAGAAGACGTCTACGAATGTATCACGGAAGTATAAAACAGGTAAGATGAGAAAACCTAATTATTTTAGGAGACTGGAACACTGTCGTCCGTGAAGGTCAAGATGGAAGATTAACTAGAAAATATGGATTGGGAAACCGAAACGAAAGAGGAGAAAGACTGCCGGAATTCTGTACACAACATAAGTTAGTGGTTAATAACACATTGTATAAAAATCACAACCAGAGAAGATACACATGGAAAATGCCAGGAGACAGAAGAAGATGCCAAATAGACTACATTTTAGTGAAGCAGAGATTTAGAAACCAAGTGAAGGACTGCAAAAGCTACCCTGGGGCAGACATCGACGGTGACCATAATTTAGTGATGATGAAATGCCATCTAAAATTCAAGAAATTGAATAAAACAAAGAAGAATATATGGCAAGTAGAAAAACTAAAGGAGGCTCAACATCAGCTGGCATTTCAAAAAGCAGTAGAAAACAACATAGGAGAGAACCTGAATGAGAAATCAGTGGAAGAGCGTTGGGAAAACATTAAATGTGGACTACAGGAAGCCGCAAAAGAAGTTCTTGGAAGAAGAAAAGTTGCCAAGAAGAAGCCATGGATCACGGAGGAAGTCTTAGAATTGATTGAAGAAAGAAGAAAGTACAAGAATGCGAAAACTGAAGAAGGGCTGCTCTGCTACAAAAGAATAAGGAACGAAATAAGTCGCAAAGCAAGGAAAGCTAGAGAGCAGTGGTTGAAAAATCTTTGCGAAGATGTACAAAGCAACCTTGCACTTGGAAAGGTGGAAGCGGCCTACAGGATAGTGAGGAACCACTTCAAGGAACGGAGCGCAAGATGCAATGCCATAAGGGACAAGAATGGAGGAATTTTGATTGAAAACGAGGACAAAGTGAAGAGATGGAAAGAATATCTGGAAGAGCTATACAATGGAAAAAATCTCAGCACAAAAGCTATTGAAGAGGAAAGCGAAGTGGAAATAGATAATATGGGGGCATCAATATTAAGATCGGAATTCGACGCTGCAGTAAGGGATCTTCGGATGAATAAGGCCTCAGGTATTGATGATGTCCCTGCAGAACTAATTAAAAATGCAGGAGAGAAGACATTAATTCATCTCTACAAAACCATCTGCGACATGTATTCAACAGGAGAAATTCCAAGGGACTTCAAGAAAAATATCATCATTCCTATTCCCAAGAAGTAGAGAGTGGAGAAATGCGAAAATTTTAGGACTATAAGCCTGACCACACATGCATCGAAGATATTGACCAGGATCATCTACAGAAGAATAGAACGAAAAGCAGAGGAGTTCCTGGATGAAGATCAATTTGGTTTCAGGAAAAGTAGGGGTACAAGAGAACAATATTGGCCCTTAGGCTGCTAATAAAGAATAGAATGGAGAAGAACAAACTGAACTACATTGCATTTGTGGATATAGAGAAGGCTTTTGACAACATTGATTGGAATTTACTGCTTGGAATTCTGAAAGGAATTGGAGTGTTGTACAATGACCGAAGAATTATCCACAGTTTGTATAAAAACCAAATAGCTGTGATAAAATCTGGACCCAGCTCTGTAGAAGCAAGGATAAGGATAGTAGTGAGACTAGGCTGTTCACTGTCTCCCGTAATTTTTAATGTTTACATCGAGAGAGCCATCAATGAAATCAAGGAAAAGTGTTCTGGAGTGAAAATCCACGGATAAACAATTAGTATGCTACCATTTGCTGATGACATAGCTCTCATAGCAGAGACAGAGAAGGATCTGAAAAAGATGCTAACAACCATGGAAAGAACAATGGCCAGACATCAGATGAAGATCAATAAGAAGAAGACTAAGATATTGGTGTGCAGCAAGGAAAAAGAAGCCAAAACCAACGTTATGCTAGGAAAACAGAAACTGGAAGAGGTGAAAGACTTCTGTTACCTGGGAAGCAGATTAACCAGCGATGGACGAAGTAAGAAAGATATAGTCAGTAGAATAGCCCAGGCAAAGAGGGCATTCCACCAAAAGAAGAATCTAATGGAAATACAAGCTTAGAAGTAAGGAAGCAATTCATCAGAACGTATACTTGGAGCATGTTTCTTTACGGCAGTGACGCATGGACGATGACAGCAGCAGAGATAAAAAGGGTGGAAGCATTTGAAATGTGGTGCTACCGAAGAATGATGAAGATAAAATGGATCAACCTAGTGACAAATGAAGAAGTCTTAAGAAGAGTAGGAGAACAGAGAAGTCTGCTGAAAACTATAAAACAAAGACAGGACAACCTAATTGGCCATATTTTAACACACGATGGCCTGAAGAAGACAATCATCCAGGGAAAAGTGAACAGGGAGAATGGAAAAGGCAGGCCTCGTATGAGTTATATGGAGCAGGTTGGCCGATAGAAGAATCGAGTGGAGTCTCACTACGATGGCTCTTTACCTAAAGTATATAAAATTATTATCTAATACTTAAAAGAATTCCTTGTAGTATCACTCATCATAAAATAAATCGTGATAACATAGTACTACACATAGTAAGAGCCATAAGCATCAGCTACGTGCCTCTAAATAGACTGCATTGTCACCTGTGGCCAAAGATGGAACTTCTATTTTTTGTGCGCCCAGTGGCAAGACTGTTTAAATAGGAAATCAACATCCTTTATGCAGTGTTCTTGCTCGTGCTTCTACTCTACACTCTCCATGAGCTATCATCGCTATTTTCTTTGAGACCTCATCGAGAATACGCCGAGACCCCTGAGTGAGATTAGCTACACCTTCCAAAAAAGGAAACCAATTTTAATGCTGTAACATGTATCTTATAAAATGTTCATTTATACATTTAATCATGTAACAGGGTGGCTACTGATATCCAGTTTTTAAATTCCCTGACTTTTCCCTGATGGACTTAGTAAATTCCCTGACTGAACGCCTAAAGGTCTCCGATTATCGATGTATTTTATTTTTGCTGAATTAAATTTTTGTCAAAACTCAGAAAATATTAAAAGCTGAAATCAATACATTAAAAGCTACAAGTACATGCTAATGAAAAAATATATTAAACCTTAATATGCTACACTCTCAATCAAATTATACACACTTTTAATACATATTTATACCCTCGTATTTTTCACTACAAGGCTCCAGTGCAAAAGGGTAAAAACAGCAAATGTTGCATATATGATAACATCACTTGTATTTTCATTCATTAAAAATCTTAATTTCTTTGTCTTGAATAACACTTTGTCGCTATCATTTTCATGTTGCTTGGTTTTTCAATTCAATTTATTTAATTTTTGGGTAACCCATACCATATACCGTATTTACTCGTGTAAGCCGCACCCTCGTGTATCCCGCGCACCCCTATTTTCAGGAAGGCTAGTGAGGAAAAAAATTATTTGTCAGAAAATTATTTTTTTTGCTCTTGAATCTGCATCATTTTGTCATAACATGAATGCACGTTCTTTAATAATAATAATAATTTCTATAATGATCACAGGTGACCCCAATTACGATTATTTTAATATATATATATGGACAACACATTTAAAAACACCCATGCCCTGGACAGTTGACTTTTACCCAGGCAGGACTCGAACCCGCGACCTTCAGAATGGCAGGCGAGGACTTAACCCCGCCGCCACCGAGGCCGGCCATTTAAGAGAAATGCTGTGCCTATATTACATGTATGTCTTTCTCATTAATTTATTTAATTACGTGTTAATATCGTCACGATCGTCATCGCGTCGTGCATCGATGCACGGCCTCTTTTACTATGCATCTTTTCCTCGTAGCATCTCACAGTAATCACAGTTACCTACGACACATCATCCAACTATAAAAATGGCATCTTTTCAAAATAACATCTAACTGGAATAATTGCAGAAATATGTACAATTTCAACCCGTGATTACTTTATTATTACGGAAATCCGTTGGCATATCAACAAATAAAAGCAGAACGCCATCCGTACCATAGCGGTGGTCTCGTCTGCTCTCTGCGCAGTAGCTGTGGACTTGGACTATTTAACAACACCGGAATTTCTTGGGAACACACGGAAACAACTAAGCTCAATTTAATAACAATTATAATTCTAATAAAACTAAAGAAAAACATATTCGCGGAAATAGAATCGTAAATCACTAATGAATATTCATATCATGATAGTTCCCATTTTTAGTTTTCGTCACTGCTAGATTCAGATACACCATATTTCCTTCCTGCAGCTCGATTTTCTACTTTTTCGGCATCGCTTATAATATTTTGTTTTGTACTCACGGGAAACGATCGCAATTTCACATCAGAATTCATTTTTAGGGTGATAATTGCAAATTATTTTAAAATGCTAAATGATCGATTCGAACTCGTTTACTACACTCACGCACGGATAGTAAGAAGGTATAATCTCTCAGCATACGACTCTTGCCACTATGCAACAAATTCTTTGTCGTCTTTGAAACGACTTTGAAAAGACATAAAGACGCCGACCCCTTGTGGCAGCTTACAGGATACAATGTAGATTTAAATACATATCAGTGCTACAAAGTGTTGTCCTAAGTACGATCTATACATGATAAATCTATTAATTTGTCAAGTGGTGTTTCGGATCTAGCGTTTTCAAGTACCGTCGTACGCTCCGACTTTTGGATTTTTATTACAAATTACTTCGAAATTTCAGAATACTTTACATTGTAGATTTACTACTAGACCATACTTACCAATTAACGTTGATATGTTTACAGAATGCGAAACTTAGGAGGAAAAAACAACAGGAATTTGAGGAAAAATAGTGCGCGGTTTACACGAAAATCTGGAGGATGCGTGTAAGCCGCGCACCCCTATTTTTTCACCGGTGTTTCGGGAAAAAAGGTGCGCGGCTTACACGAGTAAATACGGTAACTAATTCTGCTTAAAGCTCTAGATTGGGAAAGCACAGACAATGCAACCATTACAGACCTATTCAGTACATGGGTAAGATGGTGAGTGAATTAGTAATTTATCAACTGGTTTAAACGTTTTCACGTCATTCTTAAGTGTTTCACGTCATTCTCAAGAGTGAACCTCTTGAGAATGACATGAAAATGTTTAAACTGGTTGAGGTACAATAAAAAGTGTGGAAAATTACGAAGTGTTCACTTCTTCTTGAACTACCCATTTTTCAAATTTGCTCTCGAACATGTCCTTAATTTCAGTGAGTGAGGATTATATGACCATTATTCATTTATTATTTACTTTAAGAAATAAGATTGAGCTTCAATTGGACTTAATTAGAGAATTCAGCATTAACAATTTACAGATAAAAGGAAGATTTGAATGAAATGAAATTGAGGAGGAATAGGATTTGATAAAAAACAGGATTCGGATTCGATCAAATTTTGGATTCGCCCCATCAATAATCCTAATGCATAGTTCATCCCTTGATTTTTCATCAAAAATTGGTGACTTCTCATACCGAAACTGATGATCTCTCAATTAAAAACTGTATTTTCTGCCCAAGAATCAGGAGTAAAACTTATATATTACTCAGCCTGTAGGATGCACTGGGCCAAAAGATGAATTATGATGCTGTACATACCACCAGCAATAAATTTCAATAAGATAGAATCCACTTCATCACAATATGTAAAAAACTACCTCAATACAGTTGAGGTGGAAAATAGATGAAAGGAAGGCTGTTTCCTTACTTTGTCTGAATTTTCAACAATCACACGATCCCATCCATTCATCTCAGTTGCTTGATGGAGGAATATCTTCTCCTGTTTCTCCAACTCCATTGCCCACTTGTTAATGTTTTCTTGAAGCTTACTGTACGTCATGACATCCTCTTCAGATGCTGCAGTGGCAGTGGTGGTTGTCACGGCAGTTGTTGCTGGAACCACACTAGAGAAGGCAGATAAAAAGATAAAATTAGGAGGAAGATGTCTAAAAGCATCCTACATCAACTGAAAGTAAAAAAAAAAAGGAAAAGCATACATATTTGATTATCAATTTAAGTTAGGTCTATTCTTTGTACTTTGAAAATTCAATCAACTCTTACTCAACTCCAGTTTAAGTTATAATTGCATGAAGAACACAATTAGCACTAACTCACTTCTCCATATAGGTACAAAATTTGAGTTTGTAAAGCACTTAGCATGCAGACATGAACCTGATTGAAATGCAGCTTTGACAGCAACTGAAGTACATACTTCTTAGAACGTTTAAAAAATATTTGATACATGTAAAATTAAATTCAACAGATTCAGGCGAGATATCGTGGAAGTTCTTCATAATGTAAGAGAACAATTGCACTTTTCCACAGATTGGTTTATTGCGTGCAACGCGTTTCGGCTCACAGAGCCATCATCAGGTACAGTCTTGTACCTGATGATGGCTCTGTGAGCCGAAATGCGTTGTACGCAATAAACCAATTTGTGGAAAAGTGCCATTGTTTCTCTTACATTACATGTAAAATTATTGAATATTTGCAGCAGAAAGATTTCAATTTTTCTCCTGCATTTCCTGCCCATTTGATACCCTGATAAATAACTATGTGCAGTCTCAGATATAGGATAAAGATAAATTACACAGTAGAAACTTGAAATTACGATCCTTGAAGTTAGGATATTTTGATTTTATGAAGTAAAATCTTCGGTCCCGACCAAAATACATGTAATGGTACTTGATATTATGAAACAACGAAGTTTTGAAATTACGAACCTCGGCTCTCGGTCCCGACGTAAACAAATTAGTTTTTACAAATAATGACGCATAATAGTAGTGTTTTTCAGATGCTCATTGCCAGAGTAAGGCAGTTAATGATTCAAAGTTGGCATGCACATTATGCATTAGGACGACTCTGAATCACAGGCGAAGTAGTACATGGAATATGGCACCAATGCGACTAAAAATACATTCGGCTTTGTTGCCATAAATTCAGAGTTACCAACAATGAGTCAAAAAACACTTAATTTAGTCAAGTACAGATAAACTTGCCCACGAGAAGCTAATTGCAATGACCAGCATTTTCCTTTTATGATCCCTGTCATTTTTTTGCTACCCATTTTCCCCAAACATAAATCCATGTGGGTTATTCTTAGTACAGTACCTAATCATTTACTGCGCACGTGCACTCAAAAAAAGTTTTCACAGGCATCAGAAGATAACCTATGGTGTTCAAACAGTAAATTCAGTCACGCATATCACACAGGGAATCTTTTTTCTCCCTACATATTTCAGACTGATTAACCAACCTTAATCCACAGCCTAATTATTACGGCTGACAATAGTTATCATCAAAAGAATCAGGCATCATTTACTATCCTCCTTGAGCATTTCAATGTAATTATTGAGGAAAGATATCTTCTTCATAAGTTAATATTGCCCTTCCCATTTTCTGTTGCCAACAGCCAAGAAAATCAGAGAAAATACGAGTTCGCTTAGTGCATACGATCACTTAGTTTGTCGCATTCTAAATGGTGTTTTGTTCTGGGTGCATGCATAATCAACGGTAAAAAACGTTCATTTCATTCATGTCATATAATATTGTACCTTTCCCTCCTTTCGCTCCAACCAAGCAATTGAAAAAATATCCTAAAATAGACGGCCGCTATCTGTACCTTCTCATCTTTGTTCTTGCAGAGTGATAAAGAATTTCTGCTATTGTGCATTTCAGCGGGTAACGCCATTAAGGTTCTACCGGTTAGTTCGCGATCCTTCAATCTGATAAGGGTTTTGTTGCCTGATCCTTGTTAGAGATACACATAATACTAGATGATAAGTAGAACCATCCTACGAAAAACCCTAATTCACTCTGTCGGAGAGGGAGCAGAAGGCCTCCTCAGAATCCTCGTCCAATCGGAGGCACTTATACCTCTCCCTTGCGTTATCAGACATTACACCCCAGAGGACATCAGGGGTGGTAGTTAGTTGGTACCCAGCCAGTTTGAAAGCAGGACAAGAAATGACCAGGATCTTTGGGTAGGGGTGTTAACGCAAGGAGCTGAGTATGTTAATACAGTCAAGGACGTGGAACCCTCTCAGTTAAAGAGAAAGGAATAACATTGGAAGAGAAGGTGAATATGATTCACAAAATTGAATCAAAAAAGTTAAGCAGAAGTGCTGTTGCAGAAAAGTTTGGCCATTCTGTCGACACAAGAGCTGACAACTTTTTTAAAATAAACATTTGTTCATCATTTTTCTCCTTGAATTATTGTTCACAGATTCCATTTTCACAGAATGCCAGAAGTGATCGAAAATTAAGGGAAAGCCAAATGGAAATGCCCGCCTATTCCCATGTTCTTTTCTGCCTAGGCAATCTCCATCAAGAAAATTTCCCCAGTTTTCCATCTCCATTGCTTCAAAAACCTCGACTTTCTCTCCCCAATACATTTCTTTCACGTTTGCACGGAACCCAGCAAAGGCTTTTCTACCCTCCCACACTGGTCATCTCACCTCAAGTGACCCTTCGTTTCGCCGCCCCCGGGTGGGTAAGAGTCATCCCCTCCCTCGTCCTGAAGTCCCCAGTGTTGGCCCTATAGAAGATAAGGCACCTTTGTGAGCCCCTTCCCTCCCACCCACTCAATGGGTGCAGTGTCCCCTGCTGGCTCAGCAGGCCTCACAAGTTCACTTTTGGGCCCCTGAAATACCACCCTTCGCAAGGAAGCTGTGCATGGGGTCTAACACATTCAAATATTATTTTGTGGGGATATCTTGATTCATGATACAAGACTCTACTATCCAGTGTCTTGTCCTCCCTCTCCGCAAGCATAGACTGTTGAGGTAGAGCAGGAGGAAGATAAGATGTGACTACGTTGCATAAGCGTGATTCTTTCGATGTTTATTTCCCGGGCACAACCCTTGTCCTTGAATCCCAGCTGGATCAACCCCCCAAGTGACGTAAGATAATCCGATACCATGGGTCTCGTAGCTGTTTTGTGAGGGTGAATGGAGTAATCCCCTCAGTGATGGGTAATAGGGGGGTAAAGACTTCCGATTCCATCTTTGTGTGTGGCCATAATCCTCAGATGAAAATTCCCTTGCTTCATCAGAAGGAGAGGTGGAACGATACGCAAAAATATTCCACAATTTTTACAAGCATCGAAACTTTAAATTATGCCTGAAATTTAGTGGATGAAGAGCGATTGAAGTGAGTGGCTTGTACAATCTACTTTTGGAAGGACGTAAACATAAAATGAATTCCTTTTTAAGCTCTTCTTTCAGAGCCTTTGTCTCGGAAATAACTATGCAAAGAAGGTTATGGTTGTTATTTCACGACATTAACGGGCATATCATTATTTGTACAAAATACATGATTGACATAGCATCCGTGAGAGAATCTTCTCACTATTATAACTTAATTAAGGACTCATCTATAATGCCTGACACAGAGCATATGATTTTCTTTTGGCGGAAATTTATACCTCTGAATTCTATATCCGGAGCAGCATCTAGTTGAAAATGATCCCGCAAATCGCACACTTCCAGAGTGTATATATATATCAATACTAGCTTAAAAATATAAATATATTGCCCACGCATACATCATGAATTTTTCAGTAGAGATTAAAGTAATATAGAAAAATGCACTAGTGAAGCTTCATACGCATATTCCAATCTGCATGAAAATTTTGCAGACGCTTGATTGCCTAATCTCTGACTCATTAGAAAAAAAGGAATAAGTTAGTTGTGTTTAACTTCATGAACCTGTTGGTATGAATACACATTTTTAGATACATTCATGAATTATAACTTCGTAAATCATTCAAGTACCTTGCGGGAGTACATATATTTCAGGAAATTAAAAAAATAGATTCATCGTGATGTTGGTGAAGCATACCATACCATCGTTCATACCATATTTGATATTACGAAGTGTCAATTTTTCCAGTCACGTTCTCTTTGTAATTTTGAGTTTCTCCTGAAATTTCACCTTATATAAAAATAAAAAGGATAGGCAATATTCTATCAATTCATGACTTTTCTACAGTTTGCTGAGTGCCACTGAGCCAATAAATTCTTGGGCAGAGTAGGGAAATTCTTGTAAACAGGATAAAAAAGGAAAAATGTATCATTTTACATTGTAATTTGGAGATTATGTGTGTCCAACCTAATGACAGGAATTTCAGGAGGGTCAGTTTAAAACTATCCAAATGAAGGATTTGGTTTTTCTTGCCATATAATTCGTAAGAAAATTTATTGCGAAATCCACCAGGTGAGTGCTGTAATACATAATAATTACCAGTATTACTGAACTACATCGACATTTGTTTTCTCTTTTGGAAGAGACAGCTTCCCAAACTCAGGGGTCTTGACTTACTATACTGACAGTGTTTCCTTATCAAATTGTGCATGAAATGCACGCAAAATGCTTACTTTGTCATAATAATACCATAGTTCATTCCATCAGATCTGTTGTTAGTGTTGCCAAGTCTCATCTTTTCGGTAAGGTTTCAGTTTAGTTGAACTCTGACCCTGTTTTGTGGTTAATTCAAACCTGGACAGACCTTGGTATATTGACACTTTCTGCTCACTTATAAAAGTTAATGTATCCATCAGTCAATGATTGGAAATAAAGTTATGCAAGTATACATTTGAAATTATGAAACTGAATTAAGTTTTTTAATTTAATGGAGCAATGGATTTTTTACTTCAAAAGGCAACAAATAAATTGGCAGAATAACATTTAACATATAAATTGTGATTGTGTTATTTGAGGCATTAGAAATTCAAGGTATTCATATATTCCAGGAGTGATTAATATTCGAATTCGAGAGAACTGCTTTTCATCCCATCTCTACTAAAAATGTATTAATCTCATTTACATCCCTTGAATATGTTTTCCTTATACATTCAACATTATCAAAGATTCTATGCTATCCATTATCACAATTTTGGTACCCATGGCATTCAAACTACTAAATAATTATAGCAGGTACAAGAAGCAATTTAGAGTAATAAAAAAAGACACTGATCATTACAAATAACGCACAAATAAGCTCAATGTACATATCCTGTTGCAGGGATTCTTGATAAGATTCTTAATAAGATAAGATTCTTGATAAGATTCTGGAATACAGTGATCCAAAGTTGTAAAACACAATTGCCGAATGGTTTAGCAATGACAATGCAAGGTTTGAGGGTGGTGAACAAGCCGCAAAAAACCTTGGAACTTAAATACCAAAAACAAATAAATGTTGATAGTGTACATTTAGTTTGCCCTTACAACTCGAGTCTGGAGAGGAAGCAGATAAAGATGGTCACTTCAGATGGCAATTGAAAGTTATAAGCCATACCCTCAGCTTATACGATGTAGATAGATTAGAAGATAGTAGTTAGAGTGTATTTTAAAACGACTAGGCATCTCATGGGTAGGAAAATACAGTAATTTGACTCATCCACAGTTTCCTGTAACCTATTCACCAGAAACCAGTCACATTAATTAGAAATCAATATTCAGTCATTTTTCGCTATGCTCAGCCAAATCCTTTCCTTCCCTAGACTTGAACACCCAAAAATTTAACTCAACTCCTTTTCTTTACTCTGCTCATCTCTGTTCCACCATGGCAGTGCATTATAATAGAAAACTGACAATCTTTCACATTTCTATCCTCGCCTGGAACTACTACAGCATTACCAATAAATTTCTACTTTCACCTCCTTATTCAGCAAAAAAATCCAGATAATATCTCCCTTGGCGAAACCAATTCAACAAAATCAACTAAACAATACTCAATGAGAAAAACATCAAAATATGTAACTACATAGTAATACAAACCTTCCAGCAGTCGATGTAGTTGTCTGAGCAGGAGCACTTGTAGCTGGGGCTGATGGTACTACCAATGACACAGATGCAGATGCCAATGGAGCAGATGTAGCTGGTGCGCTCGTGGTTGGTGCAGAGAACATCGGCATGCCAATGGAGGCAGTAGTCTTGGTAACCGTGGCCAGTGGTGAGGCAACGGCAGGGGTTGTTGTGGATGCCACTGAAAACTTCAGGGAGGTCGATGTGAGGGGTGTGGATGCTGTGAACGTAGACGATGCCAGAGGTGTTGATGCCACAGCTGCTGGTATGGGTGGAGCTATGGCCTGTGGTTTGGATGCAGCTGGCACACCAAAGTTAGGAACGCTCAGTCCAAGAGAGGGGGCACCTACTGTGGTATTTGGAGTGCTGCTGCCAAATGAGAAGTTAAGGGTGGGAGTTGAGGTTGTTGCTTGAGTCATTGCTGGTGCTGGTGCCAGAGAAGATGTCGGCATCGAAAAGCCAGGAGTACTTGTGGCACTTAAACCAGTGGTGGATCCCAACAATGTCTGGCCCTGAGATGCAGGTGTGGAAGCTGAAAAATAGAAGAAAATTGAATGACAAATCTCAAGACCTGTGAAAAGGATCCCATTAACATAAGATGCATAAATGTTACATTTCCTAAGGGTGAAGACCATCTTGAATACAAAAGAGTGAAGCATATTCATACGCCCAAGCAAGAGAGCAAACAGGATTCAGTTGGTGTGGTGGCTACAGTATTAGCTTCCTATCTCGAGTTGGTTGGTTATTCAGGGGAGGCGACCAACAGCTGAGGTCATTTGCACCATTTAGGATAGGTGGGTAATTGGGTAATGGTAGGAATTTTCAGGGAACGGAGGAAGGGTGGAGAGAAACCCGACGTCGGCATTAGCCTACTCTTAACGAAAGGCACCAAGGGGACCACGGCTTAACGTCCCATCCGATGGACAAAGTAGTGAACTTGAAATGACCTCCCCTAGGCACTCAAGTGGGGACCGGTTATCCAAAGAAAAAATCTGCCACTGCCGGGAATCGAACGCATGCCCTCTGGATGAGAGGCCAGTACTCTAGCCACCACACCAACCTGATCCCCTCCTATCTCGAGTTTGAATCCAGACAGAGGGAGATATTTTCAATCGATATACCAGTTCTCATTTGAGTGGCATGTGAAGGGAAAATCAAGTTCAGCAATTAACCACTGTGTAGTAAGTACGTAAACCTTTAACTGAAGTTGGGCTAATGCTATGGGTTTCTCTTCATCTTTCCTGTTGTTAAGGGATCTTAACAACAGGAAGGGTTAACTTAGGTCATTTGAGCCATTAAGGATAAGTGGGTATTTGGATAAACGAAGAATTATAAGGAATATAAGGAAGGTAGAAGAAGTCTGGCATCACATTAACTCAACTCATAACGAAAGGTACCAAGGACCCATGGTTTAACATTGCACTGTACAGTGGACAGAGTTCTGTAGTCTAAGTATTCACCACATTTCACCTAAGTGTGGAACAATAGACCACTGAAAATCTTCCACAACTGGTATTCGAACCCTGGCCTTTGAGAAGTGAAGCCAGTATTCTAACCACTACACCTACCTGATCCCTTCCTTCAATCTTCCTAAGTCCTACTGAATAAGCACCATTTAACGGCACAAATGACCTTATCTATCGACCACTATCGAAAATGGCAGAGGACATAGGGCTCTACTGAGTCCATTGTCTGGGGATGGGGGAAATCTTTCCATATCACATTGAGATCCAAAGCAAAGAGCTCTATATGAGCTCAAGCTGAGACCATAGAGGAGTTTCTCAATGCTTCCATTAAAGGACACTTAAATGATTTTCTACAAATTCACCAATCCATTTAATGTAGGGTGAAAAATGTTTTATGTAATATGTTTTTCCAGAAAATATTGAAGTTAAGAATGACATGACATCAACATTTTATAGCTCTCCATGCTTAATATAATAGTAATACTGCAGAAATAAATTTGAGAGTACTCATTCCCAGCAAACATTTTACTGAGCAAGTATATTTAATTGCAGCTTATATTTTTAGTAGATGGCCTTATTTAGTAAATGTTATTACCAAGCCTAGGACTATTTGCACAAGGTCATGATTTGATATTACCTGTGGGTGAATAAACTTTGAAGAATTGTGCAATATTTACAGTGACTTAGTAATTTTCCACACATAAGTATTGATTAACACTAGGACGCCCAGACTTCTCGACATCATTCAACGCCCAAATGGGGTCATTTTGACCCCCGGTAATTAATAAGTTAATTTTTCACAAGGCATTTATATGTTTACATTTTTAGTGTTTTTTCATTAAATAATGCCCTAGTTCTTCACATTTATCGATTTTATCAGTTCATTACAGCAATGTTTTTCTCAATATAACTATTTTTTTAAATATCAACTTTGAGATTTGGTATAATTTTCTCGTTTTTCTTTAATTTCATTTTTTCTTGCCTAAAATGTTGACACTCAGTAAACAACAAATGTCACTTACTTTATTTAAACGTATTTATTTGTTGTTTTTGCAATGTGCACTGTTTTATGATGAATGATTTGTCCTGCCAAAATTAAAAATACCATCTGAAAAAATGTAAAAATAATTGAGTAGCCTAATGAAAATAGTTTTCATCATCGTCAGTATTTCAACCCTATGATTGGTTTACTGCAGCCCTCCATTACGCCCTATTTAGTGTTAATTGCCTAACGCCCTGGTATGTTTTCTCTTTCACGTCCTGCTTTATTTGCTCTAGATACTTGCCCCTTGGTCTTCCTTGTGGCACCTTCCCTTCAATCTTCCCCTCTATTATATTTCTAACTAATTCATTGTGCCTCAAGTTATGTCCATCTTCATCTGATCTTCTGCACACCTCTTCATTCCTCACTATATCAGTCAATTTAATCTTCAACATTCTCCTCGAGCACAATGTTTCGAAGGCTTCAATTCTTCGCTGGCCTGCTTTCCCGATTTTCCATGTATCTGATCCATAGATTACCACGCTCCATACGATAAAGTGCTTCCTTGTTTACAGCCGTAAGTTCTTTGTGCACAGTAGCTGTCTCTTCTTCATAAACGCCTCCTTATCTTGTGCTATTCTGCGCTTGGTGTTAGTTGAGCTTCTTCCATCCCAAGTGATAGTGCTACCGAGGTACGTGAAGTACTCCACTTGTTCCAAAGTCACTCCTCCAATTGTGGTATTTGCCCTAAGCTTCTCTCTTCCGCACACTAGGGTTTTAGTTTCCTATTAGTATTGCTCTTATTATATTATTGAAGTACTTAGTCATGGATGCTTGCAAGTTCCCTCGACTTTCTGCTACAACTGCGATGTCATCAGCAAACCAGAGCATGTTTATTTCTTCGCCATTCACCTTGATGCCAATTTCCTCTTCGTCTCTTATTGCTTCTCCCAGGTATATATATTGAATAACACTGGGGAGAGGTTTGAATCATTCTCTGACTCCTTCATTTATTTTGGCTTCTATCTTCCTTCCGTCTTTTATTTGCATTTTGGTGACCTGGTTCTTGTAGAGCCAGTAGATTTTTCTTCTATCCTTGTAATCCATTCCAATGATTTCCAGTATCGTGAACATCTTGCTCTATTCCACGTTGTCAAAGGCCTACTCCAAGTCCACGAATGCCACATACAACAGCTTGTTTACGTGTATAATTTTCTCGGCCAGTATCCTTCAGCTGAGTATTGCCTCCCTAGCTCCTTGGTTTTTCCTAAATCCGAATTGATATTCCGAAATATTTCCTTCCATTCCTCTGCTAATAATCTTAGTAAGTATTTTCGATGTGTGTAACACCAGGGTAAAGGCTCTGTGTTCTTCGCATTTCCTGCTAATTTCACTCTTCTGGAAATTCTCTGGTGGCCTTCCACTGTCGTAGCTATCTCTGATTAATCCAAGGAGGGTATCTTTTGCTTTGACCCCGAGTGCCTTGAAAATAGTAAATGAATATTATATCAAATAGTGAGCTTACTTTTAGATTCCACCCTTCCTAGTGTCTCTACTGAGTTCATCAAATGGGTACTTATCGTCACATTCTGAGGATTCTGTTTATTCTTCACAAGTTTCAAATGTCAGCTTGCCGTCGGATTTGTCAAATGAACACTCTCCACCATTTACTCATCTTATTGAATCTTATGCAGCTCAACAAGAATGTCAGCAGAACATTATGCTGTTCTTTGAGAAATTTTTGATCACAGCTATCTTCAAAATACCGATCACACCGCAAATTCGTCCCGCGAAGCCACGAACAATGGACAACAAATACACGAACTTCACTTGCTGTCACTGTGAGAACGAGTTCAAAGTTTGAGGCTTTACTTTGTGGAACCACTCGATTTGTAATCCTTTGTGGAACCACTCGATTGGAAAAGAAAAACCACTTTGCACATTCCACACAAAGGTTTTATTGGTTTCTACCATAGTTTAGACAATATATGTCATAATCAAAATCGATAATGACATATTGTAGAAACTAATAAAACCTTTGTGTGGAATGTAAAAAGTACGTGAATCGTGAATAAAAGAACGAGTTTTATTCTCCACTCATCATTCGAAGAGAAATAATTAGATTTGGAGTCAACTAAGTTGATAAATTCACACCACAGAGATTGACGATGTATGATGATATCAGCAAAGTAAATACTAAATAATTCACGTGTAAGCAAAAGGAAAAGTGAGGACGTGATGGGGAAAGGAAACAAAACTTTTTTTGTAAATTGATACGAACTTGGAAGATAAGTAACCGAATGAAAAAGATAAGACGACAGCAGTGAGCACATATGCAGCAGAATGATACAAAAATTCAAATAAAAAAGGACCTCTAGCAGAGATAAAGCGCGCAAATGAACGCTTGGGTCAAAATGACCCCACTTGGGCGTTCAAGGTAAAATATGATTAAACTCCTCAATGGATTATTTTAGGAAGGTAAACATTTATGCAAGTGAACACCTATTAAAAATATTAAAAGTCACGAGAAGAAATTCTGTTCTCTTAAAAAATGAGATCAAAAAATAAATTTAAAAACACGAGGGGGTCAAAATGACCCCTCTGGGCGTTCTAGTGTTAATAGTGTAGTTTTATAAGAGATAGGTAGATATGTCCTCATTAGGATAAACTATACTGGTTGACACATACGATAAATACTAGGGCATAAAGTCACTGCAAGAAAGATACTGATATTTTCATGGTGAAGCCATATCAGGATCATAGCTATGAAACACAACCCAATGACATACAATAAACATTTGAACCATTTCCCTTCAGTATACTGAAAGCTTTTAGGAGAAAATGAAACCAAATGCAAACCGATAGAGGTAAAATAATATGCAATACACATAAAAACATTCATGATAAGTTCACAGCTTCCATCAATCATGCAAAAAATATTTTGAGAGGGTGCTGACAATATGCATGGAAAAAATACAGTCACAAGTGAACAACAGACTGATGTTTACCCTGGTTTAATTCATAAGTTTCCAATCACTTCATGGGCATTTTATGTAAACAATATTTGCAGCACAATTAACACACAAAAAATTCACATACTTGGGGTACCAAATGAAAACTGCGCAGTGGTCGCGGCCGCCAGCGGCGCAGCAGGCGCCATTGAGGGCAGAGATGATGCTGTGGTGCTGGCTGTAGCATTGCTGCCGGCAGAGAACATACCACCCGACCAAGAAGTACCGAACAAGGTCCCAGGTTGCTGCGTTCCGAGGGTAGGAATACCCGATGGAGTCGAGGTGGCGGTTAAATTGATGCTAGTCTTGACTCCGAGAGAAGGGCCGACTCCGAACGCAGGAGCTGCACCCAAAGAAGTGGTCGGCGCTGCACCCAAGGAAACGGAAGGCGCTACACCCAAAGAAACGGAAGGCGCTACACCCAAGGAAACGGAAGGCGCTACACCCAAAGAAACTGTAGGAGAGGCTACACCCAAAGGAGCGGAAGGTGCCGCACCCAAAGGGGCGGTAGCTGCTGTGGTTTTCGGAGCTCCGAAGGAAAAACCAGGGGCAGCTACAATGTAAAGTACACAAAATTCCTCATTATACGCCATCGAAGATTCATGATTTATATTATCAACATAAGCAAAAATAACCATAACAACACTGAAACTTTCTAAAGACTAATAAAACCTAAAATGTCATGCATAGGTGATGGTGTATGTTGCCCACGGCGTCTTACCTCCAGGTGCAATGGAATTTGGCTGATTCAACGTGGGAAAGCTGAAAGCAGAAGATCCCGGAGGATTTTGTCCAAAACCGCTCATTTTACTGCAAAGAGAGCATTAAATTATCAACAACTAAAAGGCTTAAAACAATGTCTAGTATCCAAATACATGAGTTATTGTCTAGATTGCTCATATTTAATGACCAAATGAAATAAGATAACAGTCCTTGACAAATCCATTACTGAAACACGTGAAAATTTTACTGCTGCGGGAAACCCATATAGCAAATCAACTCTTATGAGCCTTAGTCTGAAACGTACTCCAGGTTCTTTGAACGCACAATTAAAAATACTTTAACATCTTCCACACAGATTTTAAATTTCAGAGCATTAAAAGTAAGTGACAACAAACGCAGTTGAAATTATATTACATCACAACATCCAATTACCAAACGAAGCACATATTTCACATAGGAAAATATAGAGCGAAAATTAACGAGTGTGGCGATGAAACTTACGATATTCACGAAAATTTTACAGCGGAATGAGGAACAAAACTTTTCAATTCAGTTTGCCTCCAATAATTTCCAAAATACCATCTGAAATGAAACAAATGAATGCTGGAAATATGACGACTGGCGATGTTGGCGCTGCTGCCAATTATCGTTCTTCTAATATTTATCTCATAAAATAAGCCATTATTATGAAATAAGATATATTTATTCTCAGCTAAAGTTAAAATTAATGTAAGACATGTATTAGTGGGACATTATAAATACCGAAAATAATAAGGTTAAAAATGATATTTCCTAAACCACGAGAGCGGGAAATTTCAAAATCAGTTATCTCTTTTCCGGTTCTAGAGCCTTGAAATTAATATTTGCCGTGGTATTACAGGAATATACAATTTAATAAAAAATGTTTTTATTTATATTTGATATAAAATGAAATTAAATAAATTCCTCGGTCACCGTATTGGTTCGGATTTTGTGTGGAGGTACGACACACTGACCCGAATGAAGCATAAGCTTATACTCCCGGAACTTGGGGTATGCGCTTCATTTAGCATGAATAAAAATCGGAGCATACGCATTTACTAACACTTTTGGTGGAGCATGAGCAAATTCTCGATTTTTCAGCACTTCCCATTAATAAAATATAGCAAATGCTTCACCTGGTGAACATATAATCGGACTTAAATGCATATTTAAGAAAGCATTTTCTTGATTGCGGAGTTCTTTACTTGTATGTGACTCAACGATCGGTATAAAACTCGTTTTTCACAATTTAATTGCGATTTTAAAGCATTATATCGCTTTAACAAATGTAACCTACAATGGTTTGCCAAACATTTCTTAGGAGAGATCTGTGAAACTTCAGGCAGTACCATTCCATCAGAGAACTGTATTAAACCTTTCTTCGATATATCGCAGGCCCATACTTCCAAAGAGGGATTGAAGAAGGGGTTGGTGTATATGAACAAACAGTTTCAAGAACTACAGTTGATATATAGCGATAAAGAAATGAAATTAAATTACGAGAAGTTTCAGCACAGTAGAATTTAACAATTAAAATAGATACGAAGGAAAAACATTAAAATGAAATTGTATTTCGAAAAAATAAATAATGAATTACAATGACCAGGGTGGTATCGATCAATTTCTTCATCATTATATCATGTAGATATCTATAAAGTGCTATATAATCAATTCTTAAAGAATAACACTTGAATAAATGGGCCATATACGTTTACACGCCATACACGTTTACACACCAAATACGTTTATAACCTAATTATTCTAGGAGACTGGAACGCTATCGTCGGCGAGGTCAAGATGGTAGGAGAACTGGAAAATACGGATTGGGTAACCAAAACGAAAGACGAGAAAGACTGCTGGAGTTCTGTACACAACATAAGTTAGTGGTCTCCAACGCATTGTACAAAAATCACAACCGAAGAAAATATACGTGGAAAATGCCAGGAGACAGAGGAAGATTTCAAATAGACTACATTTTAGAGAGGCTGAGGTTCAGGAATCAGGTGAAGGACTGCAAAAGCTACCTAGGTGCAGATATCAAAAGCAACCATAATTTAGTGATGATGAAACGCCATCCAAAATTCAAGAAATTGAAGAAAACAGTAAAGAACTATTGGCAAGTAGAAAAACTGAAGGACATCGGCTGGCATTTCAGAAAGCAGTAGGAAACTACAAAAGAGAGGATCTGACTGAGAAACCAGAAGAAGAGCGTTGGGAAAACATTAAATGTGGACTACAGGAAACCACAAAAGAAGTTCTTGGAAGAATAAAAGTTGTTAAGAAGAAGCCATGGACACCGGAGAAGTCTTAGTGCTAATTGAAGAAAGAAGAAAGTACATGAATGCGAAAAATGAAGAAGGGCAGCTTTGCTACAAAAGAATAAGGAACGAAGTAAGTTGCAAAGCCAGGAAAGCAAGAGAAATGTGGATGAAAAATCTATGCGAAGATGTACAAAACAACCTTACCCTTGGAAAGGTGGAAGCTGCCTATAGTATAGTGAGGAACCACTTCAAGGAACGGAGCACAAGATGCAATGCCATAAGGGACAAGAATGGAGAATTTTTGACTGAAAATGAAGAGAAAGTGAAGAGATGGAAGGAATATCTGTAGGTGTTATACAACGGAAACAATCTCAACACGAAAGTGATGGAAGAGAAAAGTGAAGTCGAAAATGATGATTTGGGATCATCAATATTAATATCGGAATTCGACACTGCAGTAAGGGACCTTCGGATAAATAAGGCTTCTGGTATTGATTTTGTTCCTGAAGAAGTAATTAAAAATGCAGGAGAGAACACATTAACTCATCTTTACAAAATCATCAGCGACATGTAGGTACTCTGCAGGAGAAATACCCAGGGAATTCGAGAAAAATATCATCATTCCTATTCCGAAATAAAGAGAGCGAGTAATGGATCTCTAATGGTATATTTTATAATCAGCGAACGTTTTGATGGTTTTCGCATTCTAAAATATCTTAAAGTAGGAAGTGCTTCACGTGTCAAAAAATGAGGGATTCCATCCATGGAGTAAAAACTCAAAGAGTAAGCTTTGTATAACCAATTTTTAACCTTGCAAGCTTTCTTCTTCACGCAAATCAAGGACACTGTTACGGAGTAGGTACTTCGTATCTCCTTGCGATCATTGCATGGGATTGAATTCCAGTGAAGTCCCAAGTGAAATGTTAATGGATCTTCCTCCAACTATTTCTTTCCTTATTAAAGCAAACAATATTTTATGGGTGGCGTCTGGATTATATTCTCCCATCTCAAAAGTAAAAGCAGTAATATTTTTATTATTAGCTTTATACCCGTGAAGGTTTCCCTAAATGGACAAATATTCTCCCACACCCCCAAATTTCACATAGTGACCCTCTTCAGCCCCTCATACCTCCTGCCTCCCATCATTCGATCCAAGCTACCCGTTCTTCCCCTCCCTCTTCCCCGCTTACCCAACGTTCTTCCCTCAATCACCTCCTTCAAAACTCCATCCCCTTTTATTACCTTTTCCATCCACACCTTCTGCCTTCTCCTAATTTCATCTATCAAATTTCTTTCCTCTCCTACCAATTCTAGCACTTCATCGTTCGTCTTCCTTTCGACCCACTTTAGTTTCTCCATCCTTCTCCACACCCACATCTCAAAGGCCAAAGTCTATTTTCATCTTATTTCTGCTATGCCCACATTTCAGCTCCATATAGTGCCACGTTCCATATTGAATTTTTCACCAGTCTTTTATTTATTTCCCTACTCAACGCCCCTGTCATTAGTTCACGTCTACGAATAAAAACTTCTTTCCCCAATGCGATACTCCTTCTCACTTCAATGCTGCTATACTCTTTTCCCTCCAGAACACTACCTAAATAGCTAAACTGCCCCATCTATTCTAACTTCTGACCTCATACTTTTATAGTTGAACTGGCCTTTTTTGTTTTTGAAAATCGTATAACTTTCGTTTTCTTCTGATTTATCTACATCCCGTATCATTTGTCCTGTCCCTGCAACGCAGCCAGCATACTAGAGAGCACTTTTATCATGTTCTTATCCTCGTCTTGAACTGATTCATTACAGTCACCTGAAATCTTCCCGTGCAGCATTAATTGTGTTTTACTGTGATCGAAATGTAAATTGGGGATCGGGTCGGCGTGGTAGCTATATTAAAATTTGTGAAAGGCATAATAACTTGTGAAAGGTCCCGGGTTCGATCCCCGGCACCTCGAAATGTTGCCGGCCCCGGTGGCGGCGGGGTAAATCCCTCGCCTGTCAATCGTAGGGTCGCGGGTTCGAGTCCCTCCCGGGGAGGATTTTTCACTGTCCAGGGCATGGATGTTAGTGATTGCATAATCTGTTAATTGTAAGAGAGGACTAAAGAGCCCTGAATTGGCGGATCAATGAAGATAAGTTTTTAATTTTATATTACTGGCTCCCCTTCTTGAGGGTCCAGGTTTGAATCCCGGCAGTGGCGGAGATATTTCATTGGCATACCTAACCAAACTTGAGTGCTGAGTGGAATTGACGTCAAGTTCTTCCACCGTTAGTACTTCAGCACTAACATCGGTTGGGACGTTAAACCGTGGGCCCTTAAGTAAGCCTCATGAGGATTTAAGTAAGGGATGAGGCAAGTAATGATTTACTTCGCAATAAAATACATAGGAAAGCAGCTCGTCATGCATAGATCGCATACAATCCTACAGAAAGTGCCAGACAGCTCTTAGAGGGACTTTTTTTTATATAATAGTAATAATATTTATTTATCCTATGAAACAACATTACAAGCACATATTACATTTCTTTTAAATAAGGATAAATTAGGAATGCCTTTTAGGCATAGCCTGTACTTGGGATACCTCAAAATCAAATTGCAATGAGAATAATTGAACGAAGATAAGTAAACTGAGACTAGATACGTAACATAACATTAGCAGAAAAAGATAACAGTTTGTCGTTTAATCTCAACCTGTCGTCCATACAGATCATAGTCATTATTATCGATAGTATTAACAAAAAAACACATCTGGATTTTCTACATCAAATAACCAATTTTTTACTCATTTTAAAAATATTGTTAAACTAATTTTACCTCTTATATTATCTGACAATCTAAGAAATAGTTTTGGCCCTATTTAGATAAATGAACGTTTGAACAGGGACAAATTGGGCTTGGGCAAAATATACATTGCTGTAGTTCTTAGGTTGTATACATTGGTTTTTGTTCTTTCTTAGGTTAATTAATACTCTTGAGGTAGAACAATTTCAACACTTTGTAAACGTAAAGATGACGTAAAGGGAGTAACTGTAAATCCACAAAAATGGGGAAATATGGTTCAAATTGACATTTTCTATCAATCAGTCTCATTATTGCTTTATGAAAATCAGCAATGGGTTGAGCGAATTTTTATAGGCCCCTCCCCAGCAGATTATCCCGTAGTTTAGTACTTGGATGGGAAGCTCTGAAAACTCGTAGATTAAGGGCCAGACTTAAGCTACTCGAAGTACTTTTACCCCCACAGTACATCGGAAGACCAGAGGCCGTATTCTGTAACTCTTTATCACCGGTGATGAGCCTTCACCGGTGATGAACATCACCTACCGCCGCTCTTCCGATTCTGTAACGCGACGAGGTGATGTTCTTCACCCCAAACAGTGTGATATCACATCACCACCTCAATAGCCGCCCTTGTCTCATCACCCCCTAAATATATTGAGGTTCCGCCATCATGTTAGCGAGAAATAAACATCGTGAGTTAATTAATGACGTTAATGTAGGGACTCTGACGCAATTTAAACGGAAAAAATAGCACGTGCATATAATAACAACCACGGAGATTATATAAATTCTATTATCCATGTATATTATTCTATTATCCATGAATAACAACAATTGACCTGACCTGTGACAACCTATCCCAAATGTTGCATACCATCCAAAATTTCAGGGGCAAACAGACATACGTACAAGCATTGAAATAAATATTTATAAAATTGCTAAAACAATGGCAGAGCAATAAAAACATCTCTAATTTACTTAGAAAAGTCAAAATTGTTTCTATAAATATAGTAATAAGATTATATGGACACCAAAATACATAATATTATTTCTCGACAATATTGTCGACAACGAAATAGAACCAATAAATTTCACTTCGACGAGTAATTATGTTTGTTTAAATTATTACAAATATATTGGGTACGATTTTACGATCGAGGAATAACACACGTCTATATGGTTCTGATAGATAGTGTTCATTCAAGTTCTGTTGATGAAGCCAACAATCACATCTCCAAGTTATTATACGTACACAAACAAGATTAGATTCAGAGTATTTGGGCAATATTTTTACACAAACAATTTGAGCAACTAAGAAATTTTTCGGTTGCTCGTTGTATATTAACGTTTGTTTTTAGCAGCTCGCTTTCTACCGACTTGTACGATGATGATATACCTATTTATTACGCGAATGACAGTCCCGTGTACATTAATGTTGATTTAACTTAACAACATACAAATTTGTCATTCTTCGCAAACAAGTGAAAAACACCATTTACGTTGTTCATGATTGATATTGTGGAAGTTGAAAATAGGAAACAGAAAAATTAATCACATTCACCATGGTTTTTCACGTATCACGATAGAATGGTGCAATTTTTTTTGTTGAAATTCAGTAAAATAAAGTAATCTATTGTTCACTTCGTATAATATTAATCCTACTGTTAATAATCACCTAACTGGGTTATTAGAACATAATAATAAATATTATCAAACATGTCATTACTCGAGAAACCATTACTACAAGCATGAACATACTTATTCGTGACTACAAGCATTTAATTTGCACATACTTGCCTGCCTTGCGGTCATGTGATTCAACTGGCTCTCTTTATTGGCTAATCTCATTTTTCCAGAACTAGACGGCCCAATTTTTCATAGCACTCCTCATCACCGGGTGAAGAAACTTCACCACCCAGTTACAGAATCGGAAACAATAAGGTCGGCAGAAGTTTTCGGTGATGTCCATCACCGGTGATAGATATCACCCAAGTTACAGAATACGGCCACAGATACAGGTAAGAAAATTAGAGAGATGGACTGCCGAACGATTCAACATAATAATTCATTTTTCCCTTTTACCATTTCTGATAACAACTCAAATACGTTAGGATAAACATTAGTATTTCCGACTATCCCTAATCCTATCCCCTGTCCCTTGTTCCCTTTCCCATTAACCCAAGGGTTGGCGACCTAACACCCCTGCCACACTCCCTTGCGGTGGCTCGCAGGGTATTGTGTTGGGGATGTAATGTAGTTATGTGATTCTGTTTCCGCTTAGAGTAAAATGTTAGTATTTTCTGCGACATTTTATAAGTCGAGAGTTCCCCTCTTAACTATCCACCACGGAATATTTAATTGTGGAGGTATATCCCCGCGTTTCAACAGTTATGAGTTAACATTTCATCTTCGCAAGAGCATAGGTATAGGTGAGAGAAAAAGTGTATTTAATAATGTCCAATAACCGTATTCTAGAATTTACGGCTGCAATCGACCGTATCAGAACCATATTAGAGCTATTTGCGTCAGACTTCAATAGGCTCTATACTCTAGACATGCTTCCTTCCTGTATCGGCGTTTCTGCTATCTTCTTTAGTCTCTGACTATAAGCTCTTCCTGAGAAACAATTCAAGCAATAATGGGCTATAAAGCGCCGGATGCAATATAAAGCAAATTTATGTGTATGAGTCTTGTTGAATTTCCACGCAATTTATTGAACAATAGGATTGCACAAGTGGTTTCGGTAATTACGCATCATCACGTACAAGATTTTCCTGATGATAATCTAACTACCGAAATCAATTGTGCAATCATCGCATACAATAACTTGTGTTGAAAAATTCATCAAGACGTGTTAATACATCCAACCATGAATCTATTACACAAAGTGAGATCTTCTTCACTGATTGCAAGAAAATTTAATTAGATTATGATAAAATTTGTGTTCAATCCGAAAGTTGGTTTTTGACCGGTGAGGAGAGAGCTCACCCCGTACTAAGCCATTAGCGTGTGAAATTCACACATTCAGGATCGTGGATCAACAGTGTTCGACACTTGCCCAGTATCGAATTGAACTCGCATCGCAGTTGCTGTTTACAGATGCAAGTGGACTGTAGAAGTAAACGCACCTTTACAAAAGGATGGTAAAGATAGAACCCAGTCGAAACGGGAGCGTCCGGCGGAGTGTTCTGGAAGTGTTGCGGGAGTATACTGGGAGCGTTCAGCAGTATGTGGACGTCCCCGGGACGCTCCCGGGACACTCCCCGAGCACTCCGCGGCAGTCGACACCGGACGCTCCCTCGCCACTCCCGGGTTGAAACGCTCTCTGATTGCTCCCGGGACACTCCCCAGACACTGTCGTTGGAGCGAACCGAACGCTCCCTCGCCACTCCCGGGTTGAAACGCTCTTTGATCGCTCCCGGGACACTCCCGAGCACTCCGCCACAGTCGACACTTCGCATACCAGATGCTCCCTCGACATTCTCGGGTTGAAACCAGGGATGTGACCATAAAAGACCCAACCCTTCACCACGGGTGATTTATAGCACCAACTGACCTGTCACACTATAGTTTATAACTTCTTAAAGTTAAACATAAATCGCACGATTATGTTCATCTTTGTGTTGTACTATTCACGTTGATGAAAATGGTTTTTAAACACAGTTATACGATATATATTAACCATTTTACGTGCATTAGTAAACCAAGCCAGTTTAATGTACATAAAATTACTAAAGCATGTATATTGGTTAATATCTATCGTATGACTGCGATGAAAAAACCATTTTCATCAGCGTGAATAGTAAAACACGAAGATGAACATAATTGTTCGATTTACGTTTAACTTTAAGAAGTTATAAACTATAGTGTGACTGGTCAGTTGGTGCTATAAACCACCCGCGGTGAAGGGTTCGGTCTCATTCAAAGCCGAGGCTTCGGGCTTGAATGGCCGAGCGAGTTCGTGTGCCTCCCTGGTACGGCGCGAAACGTAAAGTGCCTTTTCGGATCATATCCCTGGTTGAAACGCTCTATGATCGCTCTCGGAGTCCGTCCCCGAACACTGTCTTTGGAGCGAACCAAACGCTCTCCGACACCTCCCCGGTTCCTAGGATCCCGTGGCTCGTCCGACGATTGCCACGTTGTTGAGGAAACTTTCATTTATCTCTCCTGGAGTATAAAGAATATCAAATATGTATATTCATAACGGTCATGCTTATTTTTAACCACAAAATGGTTATTGAGGAATTGATTTCAGAGCGCAAAATACTCCAGTGTCAATATTTTAGTAAATTAATTATCACTAACGACTTAATGCCAGTCAGCAGCTGTATATATAGGGCCTCCTAACCTCCAGTTCCTAACGGAAAAGCGAGAAACAGTCGTTAACGAAAGACTGATATTGACAGGTCGATTAATGCTGGCGGATAGGTATCTTAGGGCTAGGTTGTAGCTTTGAATTGTACGTGTGTGAACGAGAAATATGGTTTGAGTAAACATAAATCAACGTGATCATTTTATTTTGCAATTTTGGTGCTAGGTGCACCCATGCAAGTTGAGTTAATTTTTTGTGATATTAGCCTTATTTGTGATAGCTGATTTGTTACGCTTAATAGGCACGGCTCCGCTGTACAATTGCCTGCTCTAGTCAACCATTTCGTGAACGGCTCGTGAATGCCTCTCGGCGCTCTCAGGAGCGCGTCGACGTTCCCAGGCAGCTGGCCGACCGCTCCACCGCGGACCAGCGTCGACGCTCCCCTATCACTTCCGAAACGCTCCCGAAAACGCTCCCAGTGGGCCATAATCTGCTCCCCGGACACTACCGCGACACCTCCTGAATACTCCCGCAGCACTCGACCGCTACTTCCAGAACACTCCCTCGGACGCTCCCGCAACACTTCCTCGTCGCTCCCGTTTCCACTGGGAATGGATCGACCGAGTGAATATCGAAGGAGCCCGGAGAAGAGTTGGTGAAAACAGAAGTCTTCTGAAAACCTTAGGAAAAAGACGGTACAACTTATCTCGAGACATTATGGTCTGATGAAGACAATAGGGTAGTTTCCTTCATCGAAGAAAATAGTATTCATTAATTGCATTTCGTGCCCCACCGGAAGTGTATTCTTCATACGCAAATGATTTGGGTTGAGAAATCCCGTATAATTAACCGGCATGCAACAGTTTTCCGCCACGTTTTCGAGCCCTTAAAAATTTTCATTGTTTAATTAATAAAGAAAAGTACTTAAAAATCATATTAGAATTGAATGGCTTAAATTTTCTTCTCAAAAGGTTAAAAAGTTTTTGATGAAGACGAAAATATAAAGAAAACTACCCTTTTGTCGAGGGAAAAGTGAACGCGAAGAATGGCCAAGGAAGGCGGGGGTTGTGTTTGAAACCGTCGGGATTATCTCGAATAGGAAACCAAGGAGTCACGTGGTGCAAACACGAATGGTAAGCAAATTTAGTGTCTACACTCTAAATTGCTCGTTACAATGTAATTAATTGCTTTCACTTGAGTTTTTCTAGTCAATCTCGACTATAGAGCCCACAGATGAGATAAAACACAAGTGTAAACAATGAATAAAGTTATAATAAGCGATTTTAACACACCAAATTAACAAACCATTTGTGTTTATACCACGTGACTCCTTGGTTACCTATTCGAGATAATCGCGATGGTTTGAAACACAACCCCCGTATGAGACACATCGAGCAAGTATGAGGGAGGATGTAAAAGAGATGAATTATACAAATATGAAGACGATGTCCGATAAAAGAATCGAATGGAGAGATACATATGACCAATCTTAGCGTTGGTGGCTAGTGACAATGGTGGAGGGAAGTAAAATTCCGTCAGGTAAAATAAAGCATCCTTATCGCATTGGTACCTTTAGTACTGCCCGTATTTTACCGATTAAACGCGGCATTTTTATGACTTCCTCGATGAAAGAAATATTCCTATATGGCTTAAGTTCGTGGAGAGCGTAGATCATCACATTTATTAGAACGGTCGCAACTACGATGAATCATTTAAGATTGTGGCAGAGAAGTCTCTCTAGAAGTGAGGATAACTTTGTCTTTATCCTGACTGACACCTCTAATAGACGTAGCCACAATGAGTCACCATTTTTATTCTAGGATAGCATTTTCTATCTTTACTAATGTAATCCATAGGTGAAATACATATTATAGCGCTGCGATTATACCAGTTATCAATACATTCTCGATACAATTCTTTCCACTCATAATTTTGTCTTTCTGTAAACTGCACTAAACTGCACTACTTTTTAGTAGGCTTTTCTCGTCTACCTAACATCATCATGGGTCAACAATCCTAAGATTGGTCTGACGCAGCCCTCCACTCAATTTTTCTACTGGCCAACCTCTTCATATTGATATAATTCTTCTCTTCCACATCTTCCACCACTTGCTCTATTTATCTCATCCGAGACCTGCCTTTTTCATTCTTCCCGTTTACTTTCCCCTCGACGATTGTCTTCTTCAGGCCATCTTGTCTTAAAATATGGGCTATTCTACTGTATATTACTCTTTTGCTTTGTCCATCGCTGGCTACTCGGCTTCCCAGATGACAGTAGGTACTCTTTCACCTCCTCAAGTTTTTGTTTTCATAGTTTAACGTTGGTCCCGGCTTCTTTTCTCCTTCTGCATACCATTACCATTTTCTTTTTTATTGATTTTCATAAGATATCTGGCCTTTTTTCTTGGATCTTCTTAAGGTGTGTGTTGAGCAAAGCTACTTTCTTTTAAAATGAAAATACTTCATGCAGACCCAAGGACTTTCTATGGGCTTCCCATTGCCTCCTCTTCTTGCGGAATTAGAGATGGAAGATTTGGAAAGCAAATTATTCCAGTAAAGATCCGACTTTACTCAGAATATCAATTATTGGTATCGTTATGTTGACCACATCTTCGCAGTCTGGTCAGGAACAGAGCGACAGCTGGATGTTTTCGTTAAATATTTGAATTCTTCAAATTGAATCAAATTGATTCCTTTGTCAAGGAATCAATTTGACGGTGGAAAAAGAAGTTAATGGTAAGCTGAATTTCTTAGGTGTCACCATCTCTACCGCTTATAACTTGTATGACTTTGAGATATTCTGTAAAACCACATCTACGGACCAAGTCATTCAGTTTAACTCCCGCCACCACTTTACTCAGAATCTATCGTCGTTCCACTCAATGGCCACCAGGCCGGACATTGGGTATTTCGCTTTCCTAAAACAACTTCATGCAGGAATAAGGCATTATTAAACATATTGCTAGAGTTAATGGGTTTAGCACTGAAACCATCGATGAAGATCCAGCGATGGGAATCCCTTGGTTAAATAAATACAAGTGTTTGAAGGTACTGTCATAGCCTAAAACGATGACCAATGAATAGGATAGTCTAAAGGCAGGTCTTAAGCCCGTTCCACACTATACTTGATATAGATCAAGGCTGCCTTGTATTGTAGTCGGTACTTGATATTGCCGACGGATTCTAGCAAGATTGGAAGTGTCCTAGAAGGTTTCACTCGCCTATTGGTCTTGTGCTTGCGAGGAAGACCGCCGTAGAGGACAATATTGTCGCGGATAAATTGACGATATTATCGATTTCTTCGTAGAAGCGATTTGGTGACATTTTCCAGGCTTTGGAAGCCTTTCAGCGAGTCCTTGACATTGTCGTACCCATTGAAGTATGGTACCTCAATGGTCGTACCTAACGGTGATGTAATTTTGACGTCACAGGTTCGATAAATCCAAATTGTAACGTAGCCAAGTTGATAATGGGGAACATGCACCATTTTTTTATACCTCTTTGAATGAGAAGTTTATTTGCTTAAATGTATTCAGCGAACTTTTTTTCTGAAGAATAAAGTTGTGTTACAAAGATATTTTTCTTTAAAAATTAAACGTTTTCCGCAGCTTAAAAAATTGGGGATCCAAGGCATGACGTCACGGAACGGTATCGCTATGGACGTTGTTTAGCATTTTTACGATGGTGTAAGTTGTTTAATGAATGCTTACGAAAACGGTTGAATTTATCTCATTTGTTTAATATAATAAAGTAATGATTTTTTAATCAAAAAGTATGGATCGAAACGAGAAAATCATCCATAAAATGTATAATACCAGTATAGTGACCTATCTGCTTTCACTCCGCGAATCTCTGCTACGATAAAGCAATCGCTGTTTTTAAGAAGGCAGCCACCATTAAGGAGTCAACCAAAGGAAAATTGCTAGTTTGTGATTTTTAAACCCCTTTTCAGTCATTGTTTTGATGAAGGGACGGCTAAAAACCTTAAAAAAATATATATTCGCTTTGTTTTCTTCTAAAATAAGCGTCTATTTCAATAGCATTAACGTGCAGTGACGTCAGAAGGAGCAGGTCATGTGATTTTTTCCAGTTTTCGGGAACATTTTTAAGGCATTTCGTAATCTTTGCGGTTGGCATGGAAAATTTAGGCGTATATATTTGAATCTGTGAGAAAATTTCATATCAAGTACGTCATCATACATCATTTTGTGTAACTTAGTGTACATTGTGGAATTCTCTTCCTCTGAACATAAAGACGTTGACATTTGTGTATTCATTCAAGAGAGCTATGAAACAGTAGGTAGAACAGTAGGTAGGTAGGTCAGCTAGAACAGTAGGTAGGTCTACTTATGTCCTAAATAATAATAATATATCAAAATTAGCATTTACTTCTTTTATGTTGTTGTTTTTCCTTCTGGCAAATTATATAATACTTGCGGCTGTATATGCAAAGCAATGTACATAAGTGTTATGTCTTTAATCTATTTATGTCAATCTTCCGGAGACAATACCTACCTCTAATATTATGTGTTTCCTGAATTTTATTATGTAGCTATTACTTTACTCTGTTTTTGTAAATATTATAGTATTATCAGCTTAAAGTATAAATAAATGTAAATGTTATGTACGTGTGCTCCATGAGACTATGTATTTTCTCTATCTAAAAATATCTTTGCAACACATGCAGACCATGAGACTATGTATAAAGTTTTCATCTATCTATCTATCATCAGTACAAGAGAAACAAATTTCACGCATATTTCGCACAGGCGAGTCTTTAACATCCTCGTTGTTACCCAGGTTTGACAATGTCGAGTACTTCCTGAATAACATCGATGACGACCCATTTTTGGCAATGTCAAGGTTCGAGTATATCTAATCCTTATTGAAATAAGGGACAAGAATGCAGAGCCCTCCGTCATCTTAATTTGTGTTCAGATAATAAGTTTATTTTTTTGGTAAAGAGATTTGTTTTCATGGCAACGGCATGAGAGAGGACGATAAAAAAAACATGCCGTAGGTAAAAAAAACATGCTGTATGCTTCAAAGCCAGCGCACTGGATAAAAATCCGCAAAGCAACATGATAAGATGATAAATGATGTAATCCATAGACTACTTTGACCCATCACGCAAGCATCACGCCCATTGTGCATTGTATCCAATTCCTTCTCATCCAATAGCCCCGATAAAGAAGAAGGTTTCGCAAAAGTTCTCGTCGGCACCTTCTCCCGCAAATGGGTAAAGAGTGTGTGTGTCTCGTGATTTTTTTTCTCACCTGCCGCGAGGAATTACGGCGATAACTCGCTTCGGCGATTCGACCTAGTGCGCTTCCTCCCCCTAGGACCAATGGCGTCCGCTAGCCACGGTCACGTGACGTCAGGACAGCGATAGTACACTTGATAAATTGTTTAGCGCGAGCCGGCACTCACAACTGCACAAGATGATCCTCAACATCATTGTCGTCGCAGCGCTAGCCGCTTCCTCCGCAGGTAAGACGATTTTCTTTAATTTTTTTATTCGTCACACACTGTTTAGGGGCCTTCCAAATGTTACGTATCGCCGATTTTCCACTTTTTACCCTACCTCCCTACAGCACTCTCCGTAACATTATCTTCAAGACTCCCCTCCTAAGTTACGTTACGCTGAAAACGAACCCTCTATGTACAGAAAATGATAACACAGAAAGAAATGTCATACAACGACCTTATTTTCACGCACAGTGTACTAATGAGTGCATCTTCCTGGTAACCTATACGTGGAGCAGAGAACTTAAGGAAAGAAAATTGGGAATCTCGATGGGCAAGAATAGGAAAGGGAGTATGACAGGGTTGTCTGCTCTCCCCAGTATAATTCAATATCTATGCGAAGGAAACCGTTAAGGAGGATGCAAGGAACTTGATGTAGGAATAAAATTGGAAGTAATAATCATAAAATCGTAAGGTTTAATAAAAGTAAGGTTTTCCGATTACCAAGCGTTACTAAGTGGGACAGCCAAAGGGTTACAATCATTGTTAGAACCTTGACAAATTCAATGCGATAGTTTTAACCCTTTATTGTCAGTTATCCCTTAATTAATACGTAGATACTATCCATCTAGTTGCACGCAACTTTTCTATCTAACATGTTTCCAAGTAGTAGCAGCATTTCAACTCTTAGTTTCATGTTTGTAGTCAGTTATATTTGGTGAACTTCACCCCCTGCCACACTCTCTTGCGGTGGCTCGAAGGGTATTGGGTGGATTTAGATTTGTGATGAGAATAAATCAGAAGAAAATTGAAGTCATGAGATTCTCTTGGTAAAAAAGGCAAAATTTCATATTAGGGTAGGAGGGCAAAGGTTATAATAGGTGATAGGTGAGGGTTTTGTCACTTGGGTAGCACAATGGACGAAGTTGGGTGTAGTATTAATTATTTTTGATTTCGGATGGGATGTTAAGAATTCCTGTCTCTATCCAACTGTCAACGTACCCTGAATGGCAAAAATGGCATATGCTATCAGTCGACTCCCCTAAAATAACTAATACTTATATAGCGCTCCACACTTACGTATATAACATTCCCTTCAATTTTCTTTCCCTTTTAATAGTTCCTGATTTCCTCCATATTCACACAAAAGCTTTAAAAAAAATTGCGCTCGAACTTCTTCATCATTATCATCATCATCATAGGTCAACATCCTAGGATTGGTTTGACGCAGCCTTCCACTCGATTATTCTATCGGCCAACCTCTTCAAATTAACGTAATTCTTCTCTTTTACATACTTAACAACTTCTTCCACATATCTCATACGTGGCCTGCCTTTTCCATTCTCCCCGTTTACTTTTCCCTCGACGATTTTCTTCATTTAGCTATCGTGTCCTAAAATGTGGCCGATTAAGTTGTCCCGACTTTTTATTAGATTTTTCAGCAGATTTCTCTTTTCTCCCACTTTTCTTAAAGCTTCTTCGTTTGCCACTCGGTCGATCCATTATATCTTCATCATTCTTAGGTACCAACACATTTCAAATGCTTCCAGCCTTGACTTCTCCGCTGCTGTCCATGCATCGGTGCCTAAAAGAAGGCTCCTGATTTACGTATATTCAAATGAAATGTTTCCTCACTTCCACGCTAGTATTTGCAGGTGTAAGCAGTTATTTTGTTAAAATTCCCTTTTCGCTTGGGCAATTCTACTGGAAATTTCTCCTTTACTTTGTCCATTTGAAATAATATTGGAAACGAGCAAAGGTTCACAACGCTAGTGCGTATTCAAAGATCTTAATTTTAAAGTATTTGATGCACCCAATTTGTTCACTCCTAATTTTACGGATGGCTTAGCGGCCGATGCCTTTCTCTTTCTGGTATCCTAGCGACTGTAATCTCCGTAATCAACAGCACCACCCAGATAGATCCACCATACCACGTACCATTTTACCCGGGCATGAAATCCATTCAAATATTCATACCGCTTTATGCGCCTGGGGTATATTTTTAAATCATACATCTGCAGTATTACGTTAGTAAGATATGAGCGTCCATAGCAGCAGAGAAATATAGACTAGAGTCATTTAACATTTTGTGTTAATGAATAATTATGATTATAAAACGAAACGGACAGAGCAAGTTACGACAAAATAAGTTCTAAAAAGAGTGAGAGAGAAGAGCAGTCGTCTGAAAATTTTAAGATCTATGTAAGTGCGAATACATTAGCCGATATAAGAATCGAGTGCGAAATCTTCTCAACACCAATCTTAGGACCATTGACTTATGAAGATGAATAATTGTTGGCAAAAGTTAGGGGAAGACAAATTACTTGGAAGGAGTCCACTGAAGGTTTCTATTGAGGGTAGAATCCTGAGTATGCGAGAAAGAGGAAGAAGAAGAAGAAGAAATGGTATTATGGGGAGTAGAAATAACGCTGATTTGAAGAGGGAAACAGCGTGGGGAAGATTTTGGATACTATAAATAGATATTATCGTGCTAAAGCGATTAAAAATGTATTTCCTTATATCAATTTGTACTTTTTCTTCTTTCCGCACTCACTATCTAATTCAATAGTAAAATACATATCAAACTTCTTGCAAGATGTCCTCTCTTATAGCAATCTCCCTTATTTGTTATTATATCAATATGACAATCCATCCAAAATATTGAAAACAGGCAAACAAACAATAGAAAAACAAAAGTAAATTCACTGATTGACAAATGAATAAATAAAAAAATACATAGAAGTGATCATTGGTTATCACTGAATTATCCAGTCATAGATATGCGTCAATATGTGAAAAGGCTATTGTCCCAAAAATAAGGGTCCATAAAGGAGACAACAACAACTTTACTTCGATGCACCTATTTCATCGACCAAGACATTAATTTCCAAAATAAGACAAAATGATGAGTTTAAGGCGATTAATTTAACTTGGTCTCACATCTAAGAAAGGCATAAGAGTCGATGTAAGTTTTTACAAGGCACCATTTTCAATGATATTATTCTGATACAGTTTTGATCAGTTTTACAAATAGTTACAAAATTCAAATTTCAAAATTTAAAATTTCCAACGGTGGAAATTCGAATTTTAAAACAGCAAAACTGATTTGTTTTGCTAGAGTCGCCATTTTTGACACAGATGCAATCATCAAAGCAAGTTGTATGGAAGGAAAGTACGATAAAACATAATGGTGAATATGATTGAACGGAGAGAGAAGAAATGGGGTTACCACGGGAGCAAAAAAAAGATAAATATTTATTACCTACACACACTTCTGAATTCTAGAAACCGTCAACCTGACGGGAATGAATTATAGAAACAGCAGGAGAGGATATCAAAGCGGGAAAATTACCGTTGGAGCTTAACGTGCGAAATGAGAACAAATAATGAATTACAATCAGGACAAAGGAGGTGAAAAGGAAGTTGAGTTGTGGAAACGTAAAATTGAAATGATTTTGACTAGCTTGTAATGAATCATCGTGATGAAGTATTTCACCCTAATTACAAAGTGATTCTGATCAACATGATTTCGCCAATGATTTTCATATGTCATTAAAATGACCGAAATTTAAAACAGAAAAAAATAGCAAAATAGCTACCTATTCGAATTATGACAGGGTTTAAGTTAATTATAACTACAAGTGAGTGGAATAGATCGTTGTGAATTTAAAGAAAGTAAAAGAGACCATGGTATGTCTAACTTAACATGGCCAGAGCTATGAATATAGATTTTCTGGACAGTGAGTCGAAGTCTGGGCAAATGACTTTTTGAAAAACCGACCGAAAATAAGACAAAACAGTTTTTACAGTGCTCTTCGAATGACTCTTTGAAAGTTTTTGTAACTCGCGTTTTAATGCATTCCTGAATGATATATATTTTCTTATGGACTAATTCTTTGCCTTCAAGTAATCTCTTTAACATCAACTGCACGCGACATTTTAAATCAAATCCCTCGTTTAATATGACTTTATGAAATTGCAGAAAAAGTTCCTGGTACGCAAACTTACCAATATCACGGTATAAACGTCTTTAATTCCCCTATAATTAAATAAACTCTCAATATAAGTAATTTTGCCAACATTAGATTCGCCAAATAAGTAAAATTGCTTATTTTAATGCTAAAAAATTTTACCAGTAGAATTAAACCAAAAGCTACATCCATTGGCCAACCAAAATAAGTCAATTCAAAAGGAATCTGCTGTTTTCTTTTGAATTCGTCACAATAACTTTTCAAATATCTGTATATAGTCCTATGTTCGACAACGAAAGGGTCCATAAAAGAAAATTCACTCGCACAAATTTTTCAAAACGTCGATTAATATGTATCCTAAGAAATTCAATGGGGTACATGCACTATTTTTTATAACTCTTTGAATGAGAAGTTTATTAACCAAAATGTACTTGGCGACAATTTTGCTGAAGAATTAAGTTGTGTTACAAAGATATTAAAAATTGTATGTTTTCGGATGCTTAAAAACAAGACGCCATCGTATGACGTCACAGCACGGTATCACTATGGGTGTTGTTTATCTCTTGTAAATTTAATGAATACTGGGCGAAAACTTTTGCATTTATCTAATTTGTTTAATGCAATGAACGAATGAATTTCGATTTTTTATTTAAGTAGCATGGATCGCAACGAGTAAATCTTCCATAAGTTGTATAATACCTGTATAGTGCCCTGGTAGTTTTCACTCCGCGAATCTCTGCTACCTCAAAGCAGTCGTTGTTTTTTTTAAGAAGAACGCCGCCATAAGGGAGTCGACCAAAGGCAAATAGTAGGGATCTGCTTTTCTAAATCCTTTTTCAGTCATTGTTTCTATCAAGAAGCGGGTGAAATCCTCAAAACAATATATTCGCTTAGTTTTATTCTAAAATAGACTTCTGTTTCCGCAGCAATATGGAACCTATACCGTGCAGTGACGTCAGAAAGCGTTTCAGGTCAGGTGACTTACATCAAGTTTCGGGAACATTTTTAACAGCATTTGACAATCTTTGCGGTTGGAATAAAAAATTTTGGTTCATATACATATTTAAATTAGTGAGAAAATTTCATATAATATACATCGTCAATATACGAGAGACAAATTTCACGCATATTACCAATTGAGGCGCTTGGGGCTAGATAATGGTAAGTCACATTTAGGAAATTTTACAGGAGAGACATCTGAAGGCTCGAAAAATTCCATAAATTAGGTTTTGTGTCTTGGTGCAATACATAACAACAAGATGCGTGCTGCCATCTCTTGGTTTCTTCAAATAATACTCCGCCAGTGGCTTCCCATCGTCTAGCAGATAAGAAAAGCGTACAAATCTCAATATTTCTCAGTGTGTGGCTTACCATTATCTAGCCCCGAGCGCCTCATTGTCCAATTCTTCGTTTCAGAGTTTCATTTGTTTTCTGTAATTCCCTTTCCTCTTGAGGTCCAGGCAGTGTTATTTTTTCCCGAATCTTTTTCGCCCTGAATTTCCTTTCTGCTCAGAATACGGCCGTTTATATTCCACTTAACGGTCTCACAATCTACCACATGTGACTGGGTATCAACACCGTATTCATATCCTATTGCATTTTTATCAGAACAACTTTTTCTTCAGGCTCCCGTTGTTTTCCCAGAGCCACAGTCTACTCGCTTTATCTCCATTCATTCCAGTTTCGAACTTGATTAAAGAGATTTGTTACCTGACGAAAGAGACGATTATTCTCACCGTTCACACCCCTGCGTTCCCTTTACGACTCATAACGCATCATTGAGTAGCAATATATAGGGTAGTAGAGCAAGAATATAAGAACCATTTTTTGTTCGGCAGATTATAAAATCTTCACCTATTGTGGTGAATGTGTACGCTGTTGACATAATTGCTGATTTTTATACCCCAACCACGAATTTCTCATTTTTTTTCACTATTTTACGTGACGTGCATTGCATCTCAGTATGTAAGAATGCGTTTTTATTGAAGGTCGATAGTTTAATTAAATAAAGCATTTATTTTAATAAGTCATTCATGAAACATTTTTAATTCAGCATCAATGACGGTAAACATAATCACCTCCAGGAAACAAACATAATTTCTCAATGACCAAAAGCGAGATGTATCTACCGGTATTACGTAATAAGCGTACAGGTTTCCGATATTTTCGTTACCTCATAGAACAAGAATTTTGACATATAGTTGAATTTGATTTCCAAAAGAATAGAAATTGAATGATTAGAGTTACAAAAGATATCATAAGATTTTCCCATTTTATCGAATGGATATCGGGAGGGGAAACCTTTGTTTAGCTTCAGGCGTGTTATCATCCATTTCATCATCGTAAAAGACAAACAAGCATTTTGATTCAATCAAATGATACGCCATACAGGAAAAAAAGCTTGAGAATGACCTCCAATTTAGGCTCACGAGTTATCGCTTCAATTTGCATAATTTTTTGAAGAGCAAATTCCATTCACTGACCATGAAGAGCAAATTCCATGAACCGACGGATCTTAAAAGCCTCATTGACTGTTGAATTTTTCGCTTATATATTGACGCTTTCGTTAGCGACAAAAACTAATAACCATTGACACCGAAAAAAATATTGACGTTTTCGTTATGAACGAACTCCTCTTTTGCCTCATTATGATTTTTGACCCCAACCAATTATAGACCGAGCCTTTAAATTATTCATTCACAACGCACCGAAAAATCTTCGTTTCGTTCTTACCGCTTGTTCTGCAGCGACGTACGCGACGGAAAACGAAAATAAAACAAATGACTACGCAAACGCAATACTATGTAATCTTTTGCACGCACTAAGTGAGCCAAGAGAATTTGGGCTGTTTCGTAGATTTTGTTCTATGCATGGAGAAAAAATGTATTAATTTTTGACACTTGAACTATCTTTCCATATTTAAAGTTACTTGTTCGAAAGAAGAAATGGCTGAATGTACTACTTGATATTTAATAGTAATTAATAACAATCAAATAATTCTCCTTAAATTATTTTTAGATTTGTTATGGACAAAACAGAATTCTTCGTTTGAAAAACACATGGGAATAAGAATATTTTTTATATTTAAATATTAAATAACCAATGATCAAGGACAAACTAATTTAATAGGAAAACCAAGTTCGATTAATTTAGGGGCGAAGTCTTTGGGCATCACTACGATTTCCATGCTCCAGATCTCCCCCTTATATTTTCCTCATATCTGTTTACAGGAGGCAGTTGAATATCATCCTCAGTCAAGGTATAACTTTTGTATATAATTTGGAGTATTTCTTCATTAAATTCTCCTCGTAATAACAGAAAACGTCTTAAGGCCACCATAATCGAACGCCAAAACAAACCAAAAAAATAAGTATTCCTTAATGCTCTTTGTTGTTCGTTGCGCAAGCTAAGAAAAAAATCGTCGAAAAACATTCGTTAGCAACGAAAAGAGATAAAATGAATGATGAACAATATACGACACTGAATTGATGGTTAATTCGAAATAATGTTATTGTTTTTGATGAGTTAGTTATTCATACTCTGGGATAATTCGTTCAATCTCCGAAGTTTAGGCTCCATTCGGCCACTTCCAGCACTTCCAGTAATCTTCTTTGTGCTTTAGTCTTTCATCCTAGCTTCGGCAACGATCCGTTTTGCGTTCCCAGCTCCCCATATGTTCATCGGGGAGTATACGTACGAAGACTCGATCTGTAGTTCCCCTCACGCTTCATTGAATCTGTCACTTGTGTGAATTTCGCTCGGAAAGATATTTTTTTTTGTGTTTAAAAAGTGACATGGACTGTTAAGTGTCTTCAGCTACATCCGATGTTAATACTTTAATATCGATACCTCCTTTCGCAGATAGACAACTTGGCTTTAAATAAATATGACAGGGTTTACTTTTGAATGTTTTTGGCAGCACTTCATCTTTTGCTTGCTATCTTGCAAATTATTTGATTTTTATTATCCAGTTTTTTTATTTTTGGCACATCCATGTCAAATTAGTAACAACGATACATACCTGCAAGTTAATCGGGATTATTCCTGATTTTCGCGACGATGAAATTTATACAAAGTTTTAACACGCCTTGTTCTGATAATGATCGAAATCGAGTTAATTCTCCACGTAAACTTTAATAAATGATTTCTAAGGAAAATTAATCAGATCGAATAAGTACTCGTCGAGTTGATTTCATGCTTGGCAGCACTTTAGCAACACTCCTGTATTTTCCACAACATTTTCAGAAATTTTATACAATAATTGTGCCGACGGTTACTATATGGATTTTAAAATTATACTGCTCAATTTTACTGACTCGAAACTATGAATAATACGGATGCTAAATTTGCTTTTCCGATTATTTCCAGATGCCTTCCCCGGGAGAGATGTTGGAGGACCGAGAATAGTGGGCGGTCACGATGCAGTGAGAGGTATGTAAGGACAGATGTGGATAATCATGGCCGTGAAAATAACACGTCGCTTTAAACTGAGCTTTACTGGGGCATTATTTAAATTCGTAAAGTCACCCAATTAGAAAACATATTTAGCAACGGTAAAATTTTTCTCTTTTCAAAGGAAAGCCATCCGTTTTTAGCAGCAATATTTCGTGGTCCGATAAAAATATTTTGTTTTTATTCCATCCAAACTGTATTATAATACATTAAATAAAAGGAGAGTTCGTTATTTTTCTAAACTGATGACCATTTTCGAATGTATTTATGGAATATCTGGTTAAAAAAAATTTTAATTAGGGTAAAACCTTCGTAACCAACAAACAAAGAATAATTCGTAACAGCATCATTTAATTCTATGGTTAACTCCCCTTTTATTATTCTTTTGATTATATATCTGACTAATCCTTATTTTTTTCTTTATATCGATACATATAACTTTCAAAATTTACCTATTGAATCAAGCATGTGACAAAGGCTTTCATTAAAGCAAACCAAGTTATGAGAAAATACTCTTAAAGCAAAACTCAAATACTGCCATAGACAATTGTCTAGAATTGACATCTTAAGCCCGTTTGACACGGTTCAATTTATTAGCTAATAAATTGTATCAATCATTTGGTACGATATCAGATAAAAATTGGGCAATATTTTCCGCGTGAGCACGCCATATTATATTTTTAAAAAAAGAGCATGACGAGACGCTAGCCTAGGCATTGAATAGTGGCTAGAAGATGGTGATACAAGTATCATTTATTATTATAAGTATTAAAAGTGTCTGTTAAAGAAATTTGAAGCTTAAAACTGCCTAGAAATTAATGCCGAAGAAACATATTTGATATGTGTTGTTGTTTGCGTCACTAGGATACGACAAAGCTAGCCTCTGATTGGAGAATGAATAGCATATAATAGAACTTGCTCCACAATGCAATATTGGGTCAGAGATAATCGATGAGACAGTGGCATTGGCATTGGGCAGGGAATTGGTATGTACCAATGGGGCCACAATCCAATTTCTAATGGATTGCCCAATAAATTGCACCGTGTCAGATGGGCTTTAGGGTTATTACTAAGGTTGAACAGAATGTAATCACTCCTATGTCTTGTATGTAGGACAATTCCCGTACCAGATCTCCATGAAATGGTCACTCCTCGGTCTCTTCAAGCAGCACATGTGCGGAGGGTCAATACTCGATGAGAACTGGATTCTCACCGCTGGACACTGTGTCACCGAGACGCCGAAAATAGGAAGTTTTTGGGTAAGCGGAAGTTGACCACTCTGGGGCCCTACTTTACGAACGAACGAATTTATAACATAATAAATTGCATAGAAAACACCAGAAATGGTCGTCCAGCGCTTTAATGATATGAAGGAGTACCATGACAAAAACAAAAGTGGGTGAGATTATTTTATCTCGGCAGAGGATCGCATAAAGCAGCAAAGACCTTTACCAGGGTCAAATAAAGACTCATTCAACACTCCCAAGACTTAAGGTGGCGTTTTCTGTAACGCCAAAGACCAATATGACCCCAAGAAGATATGTGTTGTGTTGTTGTATATCACGGTGGGCTTCGATCAACTTTAAATCAATAGTTCTTGCACCGATGGGATATTTTCAAATTTTATTTCCACAATTTTCTCACGAATATTTTAAGCCCCGAAAGAAAATAATCAATGGAGGAATTTGCGAGAAAAATCGATTTTTGTAAGTTTTACGGCATTTTTATTAGCATTTTTCTGTCGTAACAATTCCGATTTCGGAACATGTTCAATATGTTCAATTGGAGGAATGTGATCATGAAAGGGGGAGGTTTCACGAGAAAAGCGGGAGGGGGGTTATACCCCTCCCACCAGGGGCGGCATGGGTGCTCTGGGGCCCGGGCCGCTGCACGTCCAGAGGGGCCCGGTTTTTGTGACCCCCTCCCCGCCCCCCTTCTGAAAAAAAATTGTGAGTTAAAAACGCGTTTCAGGTATTTAAATGTTTGCAAACAATATATAAACGAAATAAAAAACTTTCGCTGCGATAAACGTCCCGGCCCGCCGGGCCCTTCGGACAAAACTAGTGCGTGGCCCGGGAGCCGGGGCCCGGAGCCTGAGCCACAACCCGGGCCCAGGCGGGAATCCCCGCCTTCCCGCCCTATCCACGCCGCCCATGCCTCCCACTATACCTAGCTAACTCAACAAAACAACCTTCACCTTGTTACACCCCCCCCCCTCTAACCCTCCTTCCTTTTACCCACCCCCTCCTCACACTAAGAATTTCCCATGGTCTCTCTAGCCCTATACAAGCGTATGATATACCTGATGATGGCCAAACAGCCGAAACCGGTCGTACATGTGATTAAACTGTGGAAGTCAAAATAGTGTTATTATTTGTTTCAATGATGACGCTCTTCCACCACGAACAAGCTTCGCGATTAGAATCTAGAATGAAATATCACGTGGTTACACCATATGAGCATGTGAAAGTTGTCATTGTCTTTCCGCATTTCTGAATCTGATTGTTAGTTGTACGAGGCTCACATATAAGTAGTGCATGTTTGGTGATCTTTACCCCTCTGCTACACACCCGTAGATGGTCCAACCAAGGAGGGTAGAAGGTAAAGATCCCCTAACCTCCTCGAATTTAATATTCGGAAAAAGCAAGCGTATCTGGTCTAGTTGTCTATCTGGTTTTACCTGGTCTATGCAATTTCCTTTGACATTATATGTAAAACTATATAATTCTCGCATGCAACAGAAATTTTTTGCTGATTTGTACAAACGTGTACTTTCTCCAGGTGGATGCCGGAGACTTCGACTTCAGCTCCAATGAAGGGAGTGAGCAGGTCATTAAAGTTGACAAGAGGATCACCCATCCACAATATGGCGGGTGAGAGCATTTTTATACATAACTGAAAGTGATCAATCCAAATATATATTATAGATATCTGGTGTTGTAGGCCAGCGGCTAGAACGTTGGCCTGCCAACCATAGATCCCGGACTCGAGACTAGAAGACAATATCGTACACGTACAGTTAAACAAGACTTGATTTTTTTCTGGCTAATAACATACATTTCTGTGTAGGGTTACCAGATATATGAAGTCATAAAGAAGAAAATTTAGAGCAAAGATGCCAAGCAAGTGTTATTTATCACATACACCAAGGGTTCCTATAATTTTATCGCGATGGGGGATAAGCTGTTATTGAAAGGTACATACTTTCTCTGTAAAAACATTGACCTCTGGGTGTACTAATATAGAAAGCTAGTCTAGAGGAAACATTGATGGCATTGTAGATACATTAAAACGACATGTTAGATATTGTTACAGTTACATGTTAGATATTGTTTTTCATAATCCCGATAGTTCCGGGTAGGAATCAAAATCCCAACAGAACGTCCTTAAAATTACGAAAATTCCCGGAAAATCGGACACCTGGTAGCCCATTCCCTGGGAGACTACAGATTGAATAATAAACGAACTAGTTTAAACTCCTGATATTTTGGTGCGTGTGAGTTTCACACGACTATCAGTTTAGTACTTAGTGAGTAATACCCTACTAATCAACTATCAACGAGCTACTACTCTGGTAGTACTACTGATACTCACGTTACTAACCTACTGATCTTGGTGTTGTACATCGTTTGTTGGTATCCGTGTAGGGGTTGTCAAAAAGATTCCTTGATTACCATAATTTTATCATCCGTGTTACGTGATTTTTGCCTGTAAGGAACCGCAGGAGCTGAGGAAATCTCTGAACTTAGTCAATGGTTTGCAAGAGAGAACGACCTGAGAGATTGAAACAATCTAACCAAATGATAATCACATGAAAACCTTTCTGTTTGCAGTGGTGTGAACTTCAACGACATTGCCTTGCTGAAGCTGTCCAAACCGTTGAAACTCGGTCAGTACGCGCAGAAAATCAGACTGCCCGAAGCAAACGTTGTCCCGACAGGTAAGAGTACATGAGTTCATATGTAAATCGCTAGTCTCAACTTTCTTCAAGCTTCAACACTGTATAAGAGAAAATCTTTACACTAACTAATGTCAGTTTTGAGAAGCATTCACGTTAATTTTAAATAGGTTCCCAGCTAGAGTTGGACGAAAACTTAGCTTTTCAAGGACATCCGTGAATTATATCAACTATAGATACTACAATATCTTTGCCACTGAGATTCGGATGCTTTCGCGGTAGCCCGAGACTCTTCGCTTGTTGGATAGGAGGTTCTTGAGGTGCGGGGGTTTCTAAGGGGGGTAGGTTCTCTGATAATGTTACAAACACTTGAAAAACAACAGCATACTTTTCACGTTAGATCATTAAGATAAAATTCGATAGATTTACAGTAAGTCTGGGAGGTTCAAAAATTCATGTTTACAGCGCACACTCAGGGACAGTAATAGAATAAAGCGAAGATAAATGGAAAAATTAGAAAAGATAATGTAGATTGTGATGTAGAAGAGTAGTATATAGTGATTTTTCTAACTCGCATATTATATAGCATTACAGATTCTTGCATGCTTTGGGAAATGGAAGTTAATTACAGTTTTTATAAAATGCCTGACCAATCTATAGTAATTACATTACTTTGCGTATATGTACCAACAATTTAGTGTCATTCAGAGGTAACATTTTATGTGCCTCATGAATGCATGACTAAAAATTTCAGTACAGCATTATGCCTCTCAGTTGTATGTATGTACGTTCTAATAGTTTTGTAAGCCTGCATGACAGTGAGTGTAAACATAGTTCGCTCTGATTAAAAACGTATCCCCATCGACGGTTCCCTCCTTGCCACACACCCTCGTGGTGGCTTGCAGAGTATTACGTAGCTGCACAAGTAGATATTGTTTTTTACACAATGTGCAACATCCTAGTCCTTCCCTGCCATAAGTTTATGCCATGGCAAGGGTATTCGTTATTACTTGTCCAATCTTACCTCCAAATGCGATATTTACTCCTGGCAGGGGACACTGCTCGAAGTTGTTTCAATATGAAGTTCGATGATGAAAGCTATCACTTCTTCCTTACCAAGGCAAGGTCACGCTCTCTGGCTGGGGAAGCAGGAATGGTCAGGACTCCGCCGGACTGAACCCGATGCTGCCACAGAAACTGCAGACCGTTGACCTTCCACTCTTGAACTACACGGTTTGCCTCGAAGACTGGGGCTCTTCCTCACCTCTTCGGGACACCAACCTCTGCACTGGGCCGCTGGACGGAAAGACCACTCCCTGCCAGGTCAGGAACATTACGTATCACACATTGAAATAATCTACAGGGCAACTTTTCCCCTATCATACGCCCTTGCAGCTACCCACAATGTAGCACATAGATGTAGATGTCACACGTACATGAATTCCATACTTGATATTGAAACATTTGCATGTGGTTAAGCCAGTATATATTCTGTATAAAGTCTATCTCTGAGATTTACTCCAACCACTTGAGTCACACGGTGCTAACCCAGTGTTTTGTTTAACAGGATACCGTCTTTTCCTGAAATGTTCCGAATTTTATCCTTCATCTCTTTAAAGTTAGACGTTGTTGAACCAAGGAGGTTGGAAGGTACTGGATGCGGCATACGTATGCCAGGCTACGAGAATTAATGAAGCCGGAATGGTGGTGCTTGGGAAGGATTAGGCCCCACCTCCTCGGAGCAAAAAATTGTTTTTCTTTGTCCTATTATGGAGACAGCACGTGTACTAAAACATATATAACAATGAAATCGTACCAAAATTTCACCGCATCGGCATCAGTTCATCTTCTTAAGGATATTTAATGTGGATATTAATTCATATTTTTCCATTTGCAGTTGATTATGTATCTAAAATATTGTCTAAATTCAATCAATTACAGCTACGTTAAGGAAATACGAAAAATAACTTTGTGTAGTCCACACTCCGATTCACTAACACCGAACCGATTTCGACTCCAACTATCATTTTCAAGGTACACAACTACTCGTCGCTTGTAGCCGTATATGAACATGCCATTTGATGGTGGAGGGAAGGATTCAATAGGGATAGGGAAGAATATGATGACTAAGGAGGAGAGGGGGTTGGGTAAAGCTTATTAGGGGGACTGCGTTTCAAACCGTCGGGATTATCTCGAATAGGTAACCAAGGAGTCACGTGGTATAAACACGAATGCTTCGCAAATTTGTTGAGTTAAAACCGCTGATTGCAATCTCATTCTTTGTTTACACTTGTGTTATATCTCAACTGGGAGGAGGGGACTTTAGTTGGAATAGATGAGAAATACTCAAGTGAAAACAATTAATGATGTTGTAAAGAGTGATTCGGACGCATTAAATTTTGAAACCATTGGTGTTTGTATCACGTGACTCCTTGGTTACCTATTAGAGATAACCCCGACGATTTCAAACACAACCCCGCAGAGAAGGTTAGGTTCAGGTTGGGAAGCGATGGATAATAAGGGGAAGTGAAATTGGCACATATGTTAATTTTTTAAGTCAACATTCACATTTTTTACAACTTCTATTTTTGTTCCTTGTCCTCGTTTACTTAGTTCCTTACCATTTATCCTTCGATACGGACCTTCCATTGCCAATAAGTATGTACCTGTTTCATCGACTAACTTTGCATTCTCCTAATTTCTGACAGAAATCTTCTTTCCTTTCCAACCATGTTAAAACTCCTCATGAAGGTGTCCGTGGGTTGATTTTAGTGAAGATGAAGGTCCTCCGGGTTTTCTCCGCGTTGGTTCATGATTACTTGGGATGGAAAAAGACATCACGAAAGCGAATCACAGAAGACCTGACTCCAACGGATGAGTACATAAGACGGCCAAACGACTGCAGCGACACTTAGACTTGAAGAAGCTGACTGCAACGCCGGCGAAACTGTTGTCTCAGGAATCATGGACCAACGCGGAGGAAAACCCGGAAGACCTGCATCTTCACAATGTTCAAAAGTTTTCTCTCTTCATCTGTCCATTGTACTTTCTACAAATTCGCCTTCATACCCACATTTCTAAAGCTTCTTTTCTAATCTACTTTCTGTAGAATACATTTCTCAAATCCTGTAGCACCTCATACCAAACTCATCACTGATCTTTTTTGCATCTCTGCTCAAGACTGTCTTCATAATTTCCCTTCTGTTACTAAAATCCTGTTTCACCAAAGAAATTCTCCTCCTTACATTATTACTACAATGCCTAACTTCGTCCACTATGCTACCCAAGTCACAACACTGTTCCACCTATTTTAGCCTGTGCTCGCGTACTCCAGTATTAGTTTTGTTTCTCCTTCCCAGAGCATTATATAATATTAGTTTTCTTCTAAGTAATCATCATAAAACCTTCATGACCATTGAATATAAATTATTTCCAAGTTTAATAGATTCAAGGTTGATATAGTACTGGAAGTCAAGGGTGGAAGTATTTGAAATTTGGTGCCACTGAAGAATTATGAAGATAAAATGGATCGACCAAGTGACAAACAAAGAAGTCTTAAGAAGAGTGGGAGAAAAGAGATGTCCATTAAAAACCCTAAAAAGAAGACAGGACAACTTAATCGGCCATATCATAAGACACGATGGCCTAATGAAGACAATCGTCGAGGGAAAAGTGAACGGGAAGAATGGAAAAGCCAGGCCTCGTTTGAGAGTAATGGAACAGGAAGGATGTAAAAGAGAGGAATTGCGTTAATATGAAGAAAATATGATGCAAATTGTGAAGGATGTAAAAGAGAAAAATTACGTTGATATACGAAGAGGTTGGCCGATAGAAGAATCGAGAGGAGGGCTACGTCAAACTAATCCTAGGATTGTTGACTGATGATGATGATAGTGGAAGGAACTTAAATTAAATCAATCATCACTCCCACTATTACACAGAGTTTTGAATTCAATTCGTTTTTCAACTCACATAGTCATTTCGCACAGATGACGATTCTGTGAGTTGAAACGTATAGTGCACTATAAACTTGGGGTCAAATGCGAGTGCTGCTCGATTGACTAGAACACATCTTTCAATTACAACGTAGTACTGAGACGAATTAATGAAATAGAAACAAATATTGAACTATGTAATTTCTTTTTCATTTCACTCAGGGTGATTCCGGAGGTCCTCTTGTACAGTATGAAGCTGACGGAAAGCCAACGATTGTTGGTCTTGTATCCTGGGGTCCTGTTCCATGCTCATCAGCCAACCACCCTGCTGTCTACACCAGGGTTTCAGCCTTCCTAGACTTTATCAAGGACACCATGGCCAATAACTAGGAAAACCATTTAGATCTATCATCTCCATTAAATAAATATTAAAATACCATTTTAACAGCCCATCTTTCATTCTCCTTGTCCACTGTAATGATGGCTCACTGAGCTTTTTTTTCGGTACTCCGCTAATTGTTGTCAGAATAAAACTGGACCATCTGGGAGTAAAAAATCTTCAGGTTATTGGCAGTGCTAGAGTGCAAAAAAATTTACTATTTAACAAATCACTCATCCAAAGCGTTCGTAATATGGAAGGAATTTTTTGTGTGTATGCGACTACCTTTAATACAATTACTCTAGTTATACTCTGGTAATTCAAAAACAGGATGAAACATTATACAAGCAATGATGTGTGGAAGAGTGCAAAGTCCTTATCAATTCTCTACCTCCAATGATGACAATGACGATCTTGTATTCTGGAAATGATAAACACCTTCTGTCATTATGCCTCTTTCCATTTCAAAATCCTAATAAATACCTGTGGTTATATATGTGGAGATGCATAGGTTTTACATAGTTTAGTCGGACTCAATCCTTTTATAATATGTATCATTTGCCACGACAAAAGTCAGCCAGTTTGATGCTGTACTGTCAATTGAAAAAAAATACCCTATGTCCATTGAATTCACTTTAAAGCCCAACTTAAGTTCATAGTGCACATACTCTCGTCCTTCCTATTTGAAACAAATGGCACAGAAAGCGTACTTGATTTATCCGCGTTGTTACGGCGATGAGGAATGTAACGGCTGGCTTTTGTTTGCTTATTTTAACATTTTATTGAGATTACAAAGAAAGATAAGCTAAAGAAACAAAATAAACTCCAACTTTTAAGCCTGGGTCAGCTCCTTGCAGGAATGCGTTCACCGCTTTCTCGACTGAAATTCAGCGCTCAAACGCTGAGTACGACAGAAAAAATGACGAGAAAGGTCTTTTAGTTCTCAGAGGGAAAATGAGAGCAGCACGTTCCACCATCGGGAAGAGAATCGATTCACCATGCGGCACCTATCGACTAAATTAAAAACTACTTTTCTTCCTGGATTCCGTTCTGGGTAGAATTCAAGCAATCCATAGGAGCCTACTTATTTATTTTGTACGAGTTTTCATTGCCATAAAATTACTATTACCTCTCCATGGTAGTTTAGCCTCATTGTATGGTATTGAACCTTTCTTGTGCCGCATAAAATTGCTTTTTGTGTACCTACTTCTTTAATATTAGAAAACGCTTACTAAAAAAACTACATTGCTTAATGTTTGCTCGAATGAAGTTTTAAGAACCCAGGAAAGTACTTTAATGGCATTAAATGATTGAAATGTTAAATAAAATCATTTAAATATAAAGTATGTCAGAAATAATTAAAACCATCACTATACATTTTATAAAGAAAATATGTTTTTTATTGCATCTAGGAGCTACCGGGTCGGTGACCAACAGCTAAGGTAATTTGCACTATTTTGTTTAGATTGATATTTGGGTGAAGGTAGGTATTTCCAGGAAATGGAGGAAGGGAGGAAAGAAACCCGGCATATGCATTTTTTAAAGACACAGGTCCACAGTTTAACGTCCCATCCGACGGACGGAGTACTGAACTTGAAGTGCTCTTCATTTCAGGCTTCAAAATGCAGGTAAATTTTTATGGTTTCATATATGTAACGTAAGTCATTTTAACATATAAATGATAAAAGAAACGCATTTTCCTGAGGAATGGAAAAGTATGAAGAAGTTATAAATAATTTGTAGGCATCAATTCGTCTTAGCTATCAAGACAGCATTTGTTTTTCAGATAATGCGGATGAAATGGGTTGACTGGCACTGCATTTGGCCGGGGATTCAGTAAGGCCGGTATGTGCGGTTTAACTGGAAAACTCGGTTCACTGTAGTACATATGTCACACTAATACAATCCGCTCAAACCTAGTGATCACTTCGGAATTGCCGTTATGCTTTAAAAGTGTATACATTCATAGCAATAGATTTTTTTAAAGATTTTTAAGTGGATTCGAAAAAATGTCCCAATTTAATTTGAATGCTAAATATTTTGATAATTATCAATGACGTCAGCATGGCATAAATTCATTTAACTGAAGCATTATCACCATATTGACTATATTTCAAGGCTGAGAAAAAGAATTAACTAATACTCTTCACCATAGCTTCTCTGTATCTTGAATGAGCCTCTTTTACTCTTCATCGTTCAGGGATTTTGTAAGACTGGGCAGTACAGCAGATTTAACAATGTACAAATATATAAGAAAAGTTAAATTTCTCTGAAGTTTGACTCACGTGGTCGCGAGCCAAACTCCTTAACCGCTTAACGATCCAAATTAGATAAGATAACTCGTCAATATTGTTGTTATTGTGTTTTTATCGCGAGTTTTTGACACGGCATTAAAAAACAAACTATAGTTGCTAAGATGCCAGGAGACACGTGCTAAAAAATTACAGTTTCAGACCTTAGGATTCTGACTCTCTACGTTTGTATGTTTAGAAAAAAAAAGTTCCACGTGTTTACAGTCCATTTCCATTAAGGTGCCGCTAACCAGAAGAATATTTTATGAATAGCATGGTGAAAAAAATAGTGAACCAAGTAAAAATATTTTTGCCGTTCCTTTTCTGTGAGCCGATGTGTGGCTTTATAATTTTATGAGAAATGTACTCATTCAGAACTTCCATTGAAAGGATTGTAAATAATTTTTGGGTAATACATGATAATATTTCTATATCGAGTCAAGACTAAGAAAAAATATTTTACTGATAGGGAATGATAATATCCGGCTACTATGAATTAAACTTCGCGGCTGAACTTAAAGCTACCGAGTGCGTCCACCGGGTTGCGGATGTAAGAGGTAGATGGTAGATGTAGAGGTTAGCTAGGAGATAAGCGAGTTTACTCGTCGAATAAGCAGTCGTGGACGAAAAGCGACGGCATTCCGAGGGGGTATTCGTCCATCCCTGGGTAAGGTAGGCCTATAAATAATACAGAACCTGTGAAGATGCCGTGACTTGGCGACGGGAGGCCGCCGACAATTACGCTTCTCATTACACGTTGGAGAGGGCAGCAGCTCTTCTTCATATGGGTAACGGTGGAGAACAGATGGTCGGTACAGTGACACTCATTTCACTACAGGCGTGGTAACATTTACTTTAACGGCTGTAGTACTGCGATGGGGAAGGCAAGGTGAAACCACCACATTATTATCCCGAGGAGTCGCAGCTACTCCACTCTTTTAATCAAGACGAGATGGAACACTCTCGAGTAAAAGATTCCGGAGGTAAAATAGTCATCCATTCGGATCTCCGGGCGGGGACTAACCGAAAGAGTACAAGAATGAAATGTGATAAACATTTTAGGGTAGGAACATGGAACGTGAGATCGCTTCGGACCTGCGGAAGAATGGAGAACCTGAAGGTGGAAATGCGAAGAATGGACCTCGACGTATTAGGAATCAGCGAAATGAATTGGCCAGAAAATGGCTTCTTTTGGAGTGAAAGCTACAGGATTATACATACGGGATCATTGAATGGTAATGCTGGAGTAGGCATAATGCTCAGGAGGAGCGCCGGAATGTGTGTGAAGAGCATCCTGCAGTATAATGAAAGGATAATAATGGTGAAGATCGAGACCAAAGCTGTAGGTACCTCAGTGGTGCAAGTTTACATGCCTAAGACGGACTACGAAGATGAAGAAGTGAAAGATGTCAACGAAGATATCACTGAAGTAATAAAACAGGTAAGAGGAGAAGAAAATCTAATTATTTTAGGAGACTGGAATGCTGTTGTCGGTGAAGATCAAGACGGAAGAATAACTGGAAAATATGGATTGGGAAACCGAAACGAAAGACGAGAAAGACTGCTGGAGTTCTGCACACAACATAAGTTAGCGGTCGTTGTTATTTATTTTTTCTGAAAGGTATTGGAGTGTCTTACAATGACCGAAGAATTATTCACAGTTTGTCTAAAAACCAAGTAGCTGTGATTAAATCTGGACCCAGCTGCGAAGAGGCAAGAATAAGGAAAGGAGACATGCCTCGCGTAATTTTTAATGTTTACATCGAGAGAGCCATCAATGAAATCAAAGAGAAGTCATCTGGAGTGACTATACACGGAGAAAAAATAAGCATGCTGCGATTCGCTGATGACATAGCTCTCATAGCAGAGACAGAGAGGGATCTGAACAAAATTCTAGTAAAAATGGAAAAGGACAATGGCCTGATATCAACTGAATATAATTAAGATGAAGAATATTGGTGTGCAGAAAGAAAGAAGAGGCCAAAACCAACGTCAAACTAGGAAAACAAAAACTGGAAGAGGTTAAAGAGTTCTGTTACCTAGGAACGCGAGTAACCAAGGATGGACGAAGCAACAAAGAAATAGTTAGTAGAATAGCCCAGGCAAATAAGGCACTCTACCAAAAGAAGAATCTACTTACAGCTGGAAATACATGCGAAGAATTAAGGAAACAATGCATCAGAACGTACATCTGGAGCATGTTTCTTTACGGCAGTGAGGCATGGACGATGACAGCAGCGGAGAAGAAAAGGGTTGAAGCATTGGAAATATGTTGTTACAGAATAATGATGAAGATTAAATGGATCTAACGAGTGGCAAACGAAGATGTCTTAAGAAGAGTGGGAGAAAAGAGAAGTCTTCTGAATACCCTAAGAAGAAGACGAGACAACGTAATCAGCCATATCTTGAGATGCGATGGTCTGATGAATAAAATCGTCGTAGGAAAAGTGAACGGGATGATTGGAAAAGGCAGTCCTCGTATAAGATACATGGAACCGTTTGTGAAGTACGTAAAAGAGAAGTATTACGTAGATATGAAGAGGTTGGCCGATAGAATCGAGTGGAGGTCTGCGTCAAACTAATCCTAGGATTGTTGACTGATGATGATGATGACGAATTTAGAGTCATATCCGGTGAAAAAATGCACTGTCGGCAGTGATCATGGATACTTAAACGTTTTTACTAAATACTAATATATATCGGAATACGATGCGATGGATAATATGCGTGGCTTAGTAATTCAACAGCCATACATCAGATGTCTCTAGCGATCATGTGCGATAATTAATATTATTTAGCATTCATTTAAGCGAGCACTTACTGACACTCAGGTCGATTAAATGAATGTTTTGATTGACGATAAGGAGAGTAGGGGAAATGGAAATAAATATTAGTGAAATCCTTATTTTTACTCTGTTCCATTGGCGACCGTTTTTTGTGTCCATTTATTTAATTACTAATTTTACCCAATTTTCAACCTTTCAGTATTACATCTGATGTTAATTTGTAGTATTACTAAGATATTTAAGGTAAAAAATGCTGGGGAATGACTCGTAAGGATTACTGGTGCAAAGGAATATTTCCTCGGATACTCGAAGAACACTCGCAGTAAACCGATCAGTCATGGTGTTTACAACATTATTATAGCGGCTCTATCCAAAGAGGTTATAATGTAATGGAGGAGGCATTGGCATGCTAGCTTATGGGTGTCAATGAAGACAGAATAGGGGTGCTTGGTAAGGATTAGGCCCCACCTTTACCGTACAAATAATTGCGTTTGATAAGGCCTCTTATTGAGACTGAATATTTATGAAAACATTTCATCAAAATTCCAATGAAATCGTACCTGAATTTCATCGCAATGGCGTCATTGAATCTTCCTACATCTACGTAATATCCTACAAGTCACCACGAGGGTGTGTGGCAGGGGGTGAAGATCACCATACATGCACTATTGATGTGCAACTAGGCTACTACATGGAAACATTCTAGATAATAGGATAACATGCAGCTAGATGGTTAGTATATACATAGCAATAAAGCATAGGATAGCTCAAACCGAAACCGGTCAAATTATATATCTTTATTCTTGTGGAAAATTGCCATTTTTTCTTTCGCTATGATATTCCACCAAATTAAGCCTGAAACAACTACCTTTATAGGATAGCTCCCTCGGCAAGGCAACACTGCAGGGTCGCTTGTCGAAGGAGCTCGCTTTCACCAGTATAAATACCAATCGATTTAAATTTAACGCATGTGTTGAAATATTAGACAATTACATATTGGGTACGTTCAGGACATGTGGATTATAACGCGACCAAAAACGAAATTCTACGACACCCCCGTTTTGAAATGCTAACTTTTTATAAAATTGATGACAACTTTTATTCTATTAAAGTTATGCACTGGAACTTACAGAGTGCATGCAAAACATATATATCTATCATTATTCATGCAATTGAACGCCTTATTATTGATTTATGAGTCATCAAAGTCGACGCTTCGACGGAACACCGTCTAAAACCGGCACTTTTTACGTTAAAACTGTTGTAAAAAATATGAAAAGTGTTTAAAAAATGTAGGTTTGCTATTCTATAACGCAGAATGAAATAAGAAAAATTACAGTGTGATTAGTTTTTCTGTAGGCCTAGCTGTTAATTTGTAATTCGTATTCAAACTCGAGAATACATAATTTCTGCACCGACAGTAGGTGGTTAGTATCTACCGTATCTACATAGGGAAAGGGATTATTGGCCGTTTATACATGCATCTACATCTACATAATACCCTGCAAGCCACCATAAAGGTGTGTGGCAGGGGGTGAACTCTCACCAAACATGCACTACTAATCATGCATAAAATTTGTTATTAAAAATTATAATAGCAAAGTATACATGCAAAAACATGCTGTTAGTTGGGTTAGCTTTAAGTCCTTATACCAACATGCAGCTACCAATGTTATCCATTGCTACACTCGTACTGGATTCATTTACCGTTATTCATATCCCTAATAGTACGAGGAAAAAAGGACATTTTGAATCTATCAGTTCAGCAATCAATTTCTCTAATTTTGTGCTTATGGTCCAGTCTACCATAGTAAGTTGGGCTCCGCAAAATATTTTTAACATCATCACTGAAAATATGGTCTTGGAATTTATTTTGAGATTAAGTCTACATTTCATACTGCGATCTGACAATGATTCCCAATTTAATTCATGTAATAGACTGATTACGCTAATAAGGTTATCATACCGGCCCTTTACAAATCTTGCCGATCTTCGCTGCACACGTTCAAGTTCGTTATTTAGACCGCAACCGCCATTCGTGCATCAAGCACTACAGACTACTCTGACAATATTTCACCCATCTTTCCCTTTGCTATGCTGCCTATTGTGCTCTCTTGTGGTACGCGGAAAAATGACATTTTAAATCTATCGATAAGACCATCTATCTCTAATCTAGTCAATCTGATCAAACCTAGCATAATAAGCAGGGGTTCCTAATACATATCTAAGCGGAAGAACATGTTCTAAAGATGGGAAACCTGCACCCAAACATCGAAAATACGTCAGCAGGAAAGTACGCCGTCGCACAACTCAGTCTGCGGAATCACGGGTTGGTGCGGTGTCGAGGTTTTAGTGAGTAGTGGGCCCATGGGCCTGAGTCTCAAACTACATCTAGCTCAAGTGCGCGTAAATGCATTTCCTCCACACACACACAAATCATTTCGAATTTACTTAAAAGGTTAAGCCTAAATTTTAACCTGCGTCCTGATAGTACATAACTATAATTATTTCGTCGTAAGTGCATCGTAAAGGTTGCCCCGGCCCCTCCCAACTTTTAGCGTTACGTCAGTTATGGACACCTCCATTAGTGATGGTCGATACACCTCTTAAGGCCAACCCCTTCCCTTTCAGACAGAACCTATGACTGAAAAAATGAAAACATTCTAATCGAGAGAGGGATCACGGGAGACAACTGCGCATCGCGGGTCGCCGAGCGACGGGAAACGGGTCGTTAAAACAAATTTGCCTCGGCAGTCGACACAGAGATCCGGCTCCGAAATCCGTGAGCGGTTTGCACTGGAGCCAATCAAAAGACCCCACACCAGCGACAGCAGACGAACGAAAAAGTTTCGTTGCGCAAGAATTTAAAGTAAAAAATTCCGCGAACATTCTCGGAGATACCCATTTTCTCTAACCTAGTTTTAAGAATCTGTATTTAAGAACAGACCATTGTGAGCAGGTATGCATATGTATTTAAGGAGATCAGCAATACTTGTTTAAATGCCGTTAGGGTAATTGTATTAGTGTTACAAGTATGAGGGAAGAACTAGAATGGGAATTACAATCAGAACGCAGGTTAAAGGTTTAGGTTTAAAAGCTTAAGCTGAATCATTTACGTAATTTCGAAGCTGATTTATTTTCAGATGACTTGAGTTAAGAACTATTAAGAACCCCTGCATATTATACTAGGTTTCATCAGATAAACAAGTTTAGAGAGATAGATTTTCGTACCGATAGATTTAAAATTGCCATTTTTCTGAGTACCATAAGAGATCACAATAGGCAGCATAGCAAAGGAATAGGTAGCTGAAATATTGTAAGCGTAGTCTGAAGGGCACGAAGCATGTTTTAATATTACAAATCTATACATTATAGATTACACATGAAGACACAGGTCATCATCGGTAAACAATCCTAAGATTGGTTAGACACTGCTCAATTTGTGATTCTCCTATAAGCTCTTCGTATTTATGCCATTATTCTATTTCACAGTCATCACTATTGGCGCTATATTTCCCATGCGAAGAATTCCTTTGCCATTTTCCCCGATCACTTTTCCATAGACAATTGTCTTCATTAGCCCATCGTCACCCAAGAAATGGTTGAATAATTTGTCCTGTCTTCTTTTTAGGGTTTTCCGCAGTTTTATTTTTTCTCCCACTCTTCTTAAGCCGAGTTTACACGATGCATTTACACGCGCGGGTAGATGCGTGAACACATTCACCACCAAAATTGCACCGTGTAAACACTCAAAATTGCGCGAATGCGTGCACAGAAAATAGCCCCTGTTCTATTTTGGTGAATGTGTGCGAGCAATTTGTAGTCGTCAACAACAAAGTCAATAACAATAACTGAAGTTCAGGTATGATGTCGTCTGTTTCGTAGAAGTGGCGCTTGATACTAGGAAAACAAAAGCAATCGCGTAATGCGCATCTAGAAAATGGTTGAACAATTGCGCGAACACAAGCATCGTGTAAACACTCCTCAAGTGCGAGAACGCGCATCTGTCCAGACATCTATTCACGCATCTATCCAGCAACGTACTTGCGCGGGAATGCATCGTGTAAACTCGGCTTTAGAACCTGTTCGTTTGCGACTCGGTCGATCCATTTTATCTTCTTCATTTTTCTGTAACACCAAATTTTGCATACTTCCTGTCTTAGCATTGTTTGCCTGTTTTTATCATCCATTCCTCACTGAATGAAATATTCCTCACTGAAAGAAACAAGAATCATGATCTAATGAACTGTTTCCTGAATTCCAAGCTTGTATTTCAAGTCGCAAGTACATTTTTCTTTTGGTAGTCTGCTCCCTTCGCCTGGACCAAACGCTTCGTATTTTGTGCACGCTACCCTTATCAAACCACTAGTAAGAGTGGGACTTTATGGCTGAACAGTGCAATTCATTTTGCTTGTACGATATGCCCCCTTATGGAATCACCAGTAAAATTCACAGAGGGCTTGCTTTCGTGTGTTAACTGGTTTGTAACAATTACTAATGATTTATCGAAGGGAAGACACATCAGGGAAATGTACGGCCAAGCCTAGAGAAAGCTAGAATTTATTAAAAGAGTACTAGGAAAACAAGAATACAAAAAGCGATGTTACTTTTCACTAGTTTGGCCCCACCTTGAATGTTCAGCCAGTGTACAGGATCCGAATGAATTAGATTTTGATCAGAGAGCTAGACAGTGTGAAGCATAGAGCAGCTAGGTTTATTAAAAGGCATAACGATAGGTCTAGTAGTGTATCATAATTATTACAAGACTTAGGTGGGGAATCATTATCAGTTCGTAGGTTAAAATACTAATTAAATCTCCTGCAAAAATTTAAAAGGGATAGCTTCACTGAAGATTTTAAATATATATTAAGAGAACCTGCGTATTATGCTAGATTTTACCAAATACATAAGATTAGAGAGATAGATTGAAACATCGATAGATTCAAAATCTCATTTTTCCCATGTGCCATTAGCTAACATAATGGGCAGCATAACAAAGGGATACGTAGGTGAAATATTTTTGGAGTAGTCTATTGTATATGATACACGTATTAACATTACTAACCCTAGCATGACAGGTAAATACGGATAAGTACATATATGTAGATAAATGCCATTAAAACCAATAATCCCTTTATTACTATGTAGATACTAACCATCTAGCAGCATGTGACTCTAATATCTAACATTTTTCCATGTAGTAGCGTGTTAGTGGTGCATGTTTGGTGATCTTCACCCCCTGCCACACGCCCTCCCGGTGGCTTGCAGGATATTGCGTATATGTAGATGTGTGAGTTTTAGGCAGGATGGTGAACCCGAATATTTGGATTCGCAGCAGGCAAACGCTCCGAGCCGAGCGACGCTGTTCGCAACCAAATTCGATCGAAAAAGAGAAAATATCTAAGGGATGAGTTCATTGGTGATGAAGAGTTGGGCATTTGTTCAAACCGGAAGGAGAAACGCTTCCAAACAGTCAGTTGTTCCCATGGCGACGACGATTGTTGATGGGGAAAGGCTCGCGGACGTGGGAGACGGTGTGATGATGTAGTCATTTTCACTCTCAGCTATTGTTGCCTGACGTGGTATCAACGGGGTTTACGCGACTATTATACAACTTGGGAGCTATTCTGCAACCCACTGTTATTCGCAACTCCGGTGTTTACGAGGAGATTTTATAGACCCTTATTAGACCACTAGACCCCTCCCCTTAACATTGTATTCATTAATTCGAATTCTGAAGAAAAAAGTAGTAGACGGCGTCCGGAAACCTATTTAGCTCCCTTATTTCCCAGATTTATACTTTAAAAAGATCCCAGACTAATTAACATCCGAACCAGAGCTTAGTTTGACGCCGCTTTCAAATTGTTTCATGATTATTACCGCCCGTGAGATCAACATCTACTCTTACTGAGTATCCCTCAAACCACCTCCAGGGTGTGTTGCAGGGGGTAAAAAATCGCCAAATATAAAGTGTTTACATACACATTTGGATAAATATCACAAGAGGAATAATACTCATCGCAAGTCAACATTCCTAAGATCGGGTATACGCAACTCTCCACTCAATTATCCTATCAGCTAATCTCTTCATATTTACGTATTTCCTCCCCTTAACATCCTTCACAACTTGTCCCATGCATCTCATACGAGGCCTGCCTTTTCCAATCTTCCCGTTAATTTATCCTTTTTACGATTATCTTCATCAGGCCATCGTGTCTCAATATATGGTTGATTAAGTTGTGCCGTCTTCTATTTTGAGTTTTCAGCCGACTTATCTTTTCTCTCACCCTTCTTAGAACTTCTCCGTTTTTCACTCGGTTGGCCATTTAAACTTCGTCATTCGTCGGTAGCATCACACTTTGAATGCTTCCACCTTTGAATTCTCTGATGCTATCGTCGTCCATGTCTCACTGCCATAATGTAATAAGTATTATATGATCTAGTATTTTTCCGGCAAATACTATTAATGAAGGTTTCTCGTGCTTTCCAGCGGTTAATAGGCAGAAATACAGTAAATCGTTTAAAGGAATACCTCGTTCCAGCGGGAATCATATCATTAATATCTACAAACCCTGCAAAACACCATTGGTTAAGGTTTGTGGCAGGGGGTGATTTCACACCAAACATTCATTGCATATCATACATAATAGGTATTAGTAACCGTATTCTATTATAAACTTCACATTTGAAAAAAGAATAAATTCCACAAAAAACATGCAATAACATTCTGTTATTTGGGTTCGCTTAAGGTACCTACTTATGTCAGCATGCAACTACCTATGCCTAGCTAACCATTGATACACTTGTATGTATACTATTGGATATATTTACACCTATTCATATCCTTAACTGTACGAGGAAAGGACATTTTGAATATGTGAGTTCGGCAATCAATTTCACTAATTTTGTGATTATTGTCAAGTAGTTGTTTTGTGATTATGGTCCTTACGACACAGTCGGGACTTTGCCTGTCTGCCTTTTTATCTCCCAGATTATGAACGCAAATTTTCATTGCAAATACATAAGAGTTATAATTCTACAGTAGTATGGATATGTGCGACACGGTACGTAGTTAGTGTTGAAGCACTCATTCACTATAGTAACACAATTTGAGCATACTTATTTTGCTCTAACTGTCGAAAGAATCGGCCTAAAATAGGACCACAAAACCTTCCGAGTGTTTCGCCTTGCCTGAGAGTCCCATCCTCATTGATAGGAGACCCAACGTCTCACACAATGGATTAAGAAGGGTGGAGGCTGTATCTGACCCCAAGATCACTTTCTTAATAGACGGGGGTTAAGAGATCGCGGATCGCTGCGCCGAGTACGTGATACCCACCACGCCGTCTACCGCTCAGAGGACGCGGGGGACGTCCCTCTTATGTTTTTTTCATCGCATCTCCTTCTCACGTTCATTGTCTAATACACGAAGCGATTTTTCATTTGCATAAGGATTCCAACCTGCAAGCCGCAGCAAGGGGTGATATGTCACCAATCGTGAACATACCAATAAACTGCAAAATAATATATGTTAGTTAATATTGAAGTCTGGTGTAATGAACTCTAGACTCTTACTTTGTTTGTGTTGTAGTGGTATATTTTGCGTGGGAAAAACGAATTCTTGCAACGCTTGGGCCGACATTTGATTTCTACTAATTTGAGGTTTCTGTCTATCTGGTAGATCATATTAACAAGATTACAGAGATAGATTTTCGTACCGATAAATTTAAAATGTATATTTTCCCGCGTACCACAAGAGAGCACAATAGGCAGCATAACTATTGTGATGATCTGCCCCCCCTGCCACATACCCTCGCAGTGGCTTGCAGGGTATCGAGTAGATGTACAAATAAGGGATAGGTAGGTGAACTATCTATTGTTAGAGTAGTCTGTAGCGCATGATGAATTCATTAACAACCAATCCCTTTATTACTATGTAAGCTGAATGAGACCCTACTATCTAGCATGTCTCCATGTAGTAGCTTAGTTTCACATCAAAAGTGTATGTTTGTTGATCTTCATCCCCTGCCGCACACGATCTTCATCCCCTGCCGCACACCCTCGTGGTGGCTCGCAGGGTATAACGTAGATGTAGGTGTAGTGTGGGGTAAGGAATATGTCTGTAGTATCAGTCTCGAACGTGTGTGATTTGAATCTGTCGAGCAACTTTAATATTATACTTTCCCTTGACTGAAACTTTGAGAGCGTAAGAATAAAAAGAGATTTTTTTGTTCCTTCATTTGGAGGCATGTTTGTGGTTTTTCCGGAACATTTAATCTCGGTGATTACATCACAGAGGGCAGATAAATGATTTTAGATGCTTAGAGCCTGGTATGGAGTTAAAACCTGCAACAAAACCTCGCGGTTGCTTGAGGTTACTATCATAATCATAAGTCAATAATTCTAAGATTTGCTTGACGCAGCTCTCCACTGAGTTCTCCTACCGGCTAACGTCTTCGAGTAAACAAAATTCGTCTCTTTCACATCCTTCAATAATTGCTCTGCATATCTCATGCGAGGTCTAATCTTTCGATTCTTCCCAATCACTATTCCCTCCACGAATGTCTTCATCAGGTCATTTTGTCTTCAGATATGGCCGACTAAGTTGTGGCGTCTTCTTTTCAAAGAATTTGACTTTTCATTCCCCCAACTCTTCTAAAGACTCCTTTTATTGTCACTCTGTCCATCCACTGTACATCCTAATGCTTCCACATACCTACCATTAGAGAACATAATAGGAAGCATAGCAAACGGATAGTTAGGTGACATATAATTAGAGTAGTCTGTAATTCATTATGCATGTATTAAGGAGGTTGATCTGAAAAGTGAGTCATGACATTTTTTAAATATTTTCACTACTTATAGAACTAAAGTTCCTCTATCTAATAAAGTAAAGATAATTATACCAACCTATATTCCTTTTTGCACAAATTGTATTTGAAATAAGATACGATTAACGGCGAGAATTGCCAACACATGGGAATATAACGTTTAAAAATACCATAGTGACATGTCATTTTTGAAAAAACTGATATTTTATGCGTCATGTCACAAGGAATAAAATGACACGAAAAAAAGGCATCAACCCACCATATTTATCGCTAAATCCACCAATTACTGCGCTTATAGCAGACGAAATGCGTTAGTTGACTTCAAGTGGCGCTGCGGTCGCTCTAGCCAAAATGTATGGCGTATGAATAATATCATTACCAATGAGATATTAAAGAATATTTCAGAAAAATATTATAACATAACCTTTGATAGTTATATTCTGGTGTTATACATTAGTAAATTCATTGAGTACATGAATTTATTTCAGTAACGTAAATGTTGAATTGACTCCATCGTCGAGCTGATTAAAATTATCATAAAAAATAAATCCTTCAACTTTCCATCATATTTCTTGTGATACTTATGACTTTCAATAGCTTAGGTAATTTTCTTTGTGAAGTAAGGATCACTTAGCAGGCATATACTGGTACTTAAATTAATATGATTCCTTAGACAACTTGACTCAAGCAGTCGCGAGCCAACCTCCTTAACATTACTAACCCATCCCTGATAGGTTAATACAGATGAAAATATTTAGATAATTACCATTAAAACCAATAATCCCGATTTTACTATGTATATACTAAACATTTAGCGGCATGTGATTCTATTATCCAACATTTTTCCATGTGGTAGCCTAGCTGCGTGGTATTTGGTATATCGAATGTGACGTAATTTAAATTTTTAATAAAAATATACTGGTATATCTGCGGGTGAACCTATTATCTGACATGTTTTCATGTAGTAGTCTAGTTGAATAAGTGCATGTTTGGAGATCTTCACTCCCTACCACACACCCTCACGATGGCTTGCAGGGTATTGCGTAGAAGTAGATGCTTCCAACCTAGACTTCTCCATTCCTAAAATCGGCCATATCTCACGGCCATAAAGAAGCATGTCCAGATATTGCATGTTCTAATGAAGTGTTTCCTTGATTCCGCGCCAGCATTTCGTGTTGCAAGTACCAAGATACTATGAAGATAAAGCATTCAAAATGGATGCTCAATCCAGACGCCAGTGATCTTGAATTACGAAACGAATCACGAGTCGTGTCTTTTTGGATTTCACTTCTCCCTCTTCAAGAAGCAGGTTAGCGAGCCTCCCGGGCTAACAGTTGTAATCGGCGACGACTTTTGGAGTCACGGAAGCACGGAAGTGCACGTGAACGGAACACGTGGACGGAATTGAGAACGTACGTCGGAAAAGGTCGTCGAACTTCTCGTGTCTGCTCAGAGATATGATTTCATAATCAGGGACCTATTGAGAATGCCGCGGACGCCTCAGGGAAAAGAATCTGCTAACCAAAGCGTTTGGGTGGATAATTTGCTTGACGTGAGGTATTTTAAGGAGAAGGTTCGAGTGGCCATAATGCGGATTCCGCCTAATTATGGCAATCTCTACGGTTTAAAGAACTATACGAACCGATACCATATCGTTTGTTTAACGTAACTTTAAACAAATTATTTTGGAACGGAGGTGAGCGACTGCTAAGGTCATTTTCGCATTTAGAATGAATGAATGGTTGAGTAGGGGTAGAAATGGTAGATTTGAACAGAGAAATAAGATCAAGAATACAAGCATAGAAGTAAGGAAACAGTTCATCAGAACATACATCTGGAGCATTTTTCTTTGCGGCAGTGAATCATGGACGATGACAGTAGCGGAGAAGAAAAGGGTAGAAGCATTTGAAATGTGGTGCTACAGAAGAATGCTGAAGATTAAATGGATCGACCGTGATCGACCGAATGAAAGTAAAATACAGTCTAGTAAATTAATGTTTCAATATACAATTTCGCATCGGAAATACGCTAACCTTCTTACTTCACCTTCAAAAACCCATGTTCTCCCACAAACACTCGTAACCCTATCTGTAGCACAAAATTGTAAATTTGGTTCTTCGGATTACTGAGAAAGATACTTCAACAGCAAGTCCTCCTTCGATTGTGGTCAGCCGTACGGTAGGCAATAATACACTCCACGGCAGGTGTATCTCGGAATCTTCTCGTCAGGCTCTTCTTTTCTCCTTCACTTGCTCGTTGGTTACCGACTCGAAGTTTTCCTTAGTGTTATATGTACTCCTTTCACGTTCGATGTGGCCCATTTGTAAAGTTCATCAAGAGTCTGAATTTGTTTCTCATAATTGAGCTGCAGACTGGCACGTGTGGCTTGTCTTCAGTGTCCCTTTAAAATCCGTTTCTTGTACTCTTTCCCTATGATGTGGTATGGAAATGCCATTCAGCATCGACTCCGAAATATTGGCGATGCAACAATTTCAACATTTTATAGTGGTTCTTGTATTGAGTCCCCGTAACGTTGAAAAAGTAAATTTTTTGAGTAAGTTCAGTACAGTTGTTACACTATAGAGCAGCTTCCTTTGAAAGATGACGTTGTGCTTCATACAGTCAGAAATGATTGCCACAATGAGGGGCAAACACTTGATCATTCATATTTCTATTGCAACATGTAATCGAATGTATCGTTTCCTGGCAGTTAATCCAGTTCTCACCTTTTACTGAATCTTGGTACAGAAAGAAAATTTCTCGGAAAAAAAGAAAACTTCCCGTGATTTCACGTTGTCTCTGACTTCCAAGTAATGTACAATTTGCATACGAGCAATATACTCAAGCCGTCGTACTCACATAATATTCTCAGGGAAAGCCCCACAGAACATTTTTAGAAACTTAATCTGTGTTGTTAAGGTTCAGAAATTTTCCTGAGTTCATTGTTTGAAACATTTTTCACCATGTAGAGTGAGTGTGGGAAAATTCATCAAGTCGAAACAGATGGCTTAGGTAATAGGTCAGCAATAGTGCAGGGGTTAATCAATGCCTCCGAGGACAACTACCAGAGGACCGTTTATGGCGCAGCTGCACCTTCATACGTTCTACTTTAGGAAGTACATTTTAAGGGTCTCAGTCAGAGGCATGTATTAGTGCCGCGGAAGAAAGCGGGATTAATGAAATCTTGAGAAGAAAACTGGGATTCGGTATTATTATTATTATTATAAGTATTCTACCGGTGAAGGTAGGTTTAAATGGACATTTTTCTTCCCACCCCCTAAATTTCACACGATGTCCCACTTCAGCCCCTCATACCTCCTGCCACCTATCATTCCATCCAAGCTAGCCGTTCTTCTTCTCCCTCTTCCCCGCTTACCCAACGCTCTTCCCTCAATCACTTCTTTCAAAACACCATCCCCTTTTATTGCCTTTTCCATCCGCACCTTCTGCCTTCTCCTAATTTCATCTATCAAATTTCTTTCCTCCCCTACCAAATCCAGCACTTCATCGTTCGTCTTCCTTTCGACCCACTTTATTTTCTCCATCCTTCTCCACACCCACATTTCAAAAGCCCTGAGTCTATTTTCATCTTCTTTTCGCAAAGCCCTGGGATTCGGTACGCCCAGGAGAAAAATATTTAGCTGTTTGAACAAAACTTTGAAATCGTTGGATCAAACATCTGATATTGCTAAAAAGATTCTTTAGATCAAGTAAATATCAATTTAAAACACGTAAGAAACAATTAGTAGCATTGGAAGCCGAAGACGAGACAAGGTTTTCCTATTGTTCTCCGAGGCCGGCCGCTACAAGGCCAGGTGACGCTCTTCATATATTCTAAAGTGTGGTCACACCTGCGCGAAGCAAATAGCGATATGCACGGGCAAAGATTTGGTATACGGTTAAAATTGGCGAGAAGAAGATGAATGGGAAATTACAGATATATGAAGACACCAGAGTACCATATGGTCGGCCGGTTGGCCGCGGTGACCGCCTGGCGTTACGCATTCACTCAAAAATATTTTTCTTTCTTATTCGAAATATTTCCTCTGACAAACTTTTTTAATTTGTAGAGGAGGGTTGCATCTACAGCATATAAAAAAATGAGGAAAATCTAAGGCATAGGTACACCATCAAAAATAATTTGAAAATTTAAAATTGTTATAAAGTTTATAAAATTGTTTATATTTCACAATATAATTCCTTATTATATTTTTACAATTCAAGACCTTTAGTATAAACCTTTAAGCACGTCTGTAGCTTTAATTATCTCGTATATATCGTAAAATGTTTAGTAACTTTTATAAAATTCGAATTTTGCAACATTGCAAATTCTCGTAAACGGTTGCGTTATTTGCAAAATGGCTTCGGGATTTTCATTTTCTTATCAAATGGAGCCGTTGTGCCAAATGTAGTCAAAATTGGTGAACCTAAAGACCTGGTCGATTTGAAATGGAATGACCCATATGTACGTAGATGTAGAAATGTTTCAGGGAACGGAGGAAGGGTGGAAAGAAACACTGCGTCAGCATTAGCCTGCTCTTAATAAAGGGGCCAAAGGGCCCAAGGTTTACCGTCCAATCCGACGGACAGAGCATTGAACTTTAGGCGCTCACCACATAACACTTAAGTAAGAACCGGTACTCCATTGAACAATCTCTGCCACTGCCGTGATTGGAATCATTACCCTCGGAATCATAAATCAGTATTGTAGCAACATCACCACCCCAATCTCATATGAAAACGTTTCAGCAAAAATAAGAGAGGAAAACCTGGCTTGCCTGCGGCGAAACTGGCTATTTTTGGAAGAGATGGACTAAAATGATAATAACTATTATATTTTTTGTATCATTGCCACTACAAAAGTTTCCTCATGTATTCCGCCATACCTCAGGCAATGAATTCGTGAATACGTTATTAATATTAAACTTTCTTGAACTGGAGAAACTGCGGTAAATACGCCCTGAAACCTGTTTAGATGTTTCTATAATATACTCCTTGAGGATGATCACTCAAAGCATTTATATCGAATGCTAATTCACAAGAAAAAACGACAGAAAATTTTCATATTTATTGACCATAATGATTTTCCGGTCCATAATAGGTTCTGTAAACGTAGTCATTGGGTTCCTTTGCTCTTCATTCGCATCTGCATGCGAATGAGCTTGAGAAATAATTAACAACAAAAGGCCAAATACTTTTTCACTCATATATATGGCGCTGTTTACTAATTTACCATCGTCTTAATATAGAGTCGAGTCCTTCTGTTATTAGTTACTTTTAATTTTAACACCTGCCAAACTAAGAAATCGTTTGCAAAAACCTTTGTTCACTCCTATGAAAACTTCCGCTAGGTACTAAGACGCTTAATAAGACACATGTTTTTCATGTGTGCCACGAATGATATAATGATATCTCCGCAGAAAAAATTACCTTTTTCAGTGATATTATTCTCATGGGTGGAAAATTGGTGTTTGGGGCCAAGATGAAGAATATTTATTTTCGGAATTTTTTAAGTGAGCACTGAAGAGCTGCTAGGTTCGAAACGTGTAATTAAAGGTAAAAAAGAAGGTAACTTTTTTTGGAATTATAAGGTATGGAAGCCGATCGCAGGTTGAAGTACTTACTCTGCGCTGAACGCTGCCTTATAATTTCTGCGGGGAAAGATCCGGGGAGGGGCGGTGGGGGGAAGGCCGTTAAACTTGAAACTTATTCCCTCATCATCATCATGGGTCAACATTCCTAGGATTGATTTGACGCAGCCCTCCACTCGATTATTCTATCGGCCAACCTCTTTTAATTTTCATATTAACGTAATTCACATCCCTCATCTCTCTTTCACATCACTCAAGACCTATATATAACTCATACGAGGCCTTCCTTTTCCATTCTTCCCGTTCACTTTTCCCTCGACAATAGTCTTCATCAGGCCATCGTGTCTCAGGATATGGCCGATTATGTTGTCCCGTCTTCTTTTTAGGGTTTTCAGCAGACTTCTCTTTTATCCCACTCTTCTTAAGACTTCTTCATTAGTCACTCGGTCGATTCATTTTATCTTCATCATTCTTCTGTAGCACCACATTTCGAATGCTTCAAACCTTTTCTTCTCCGCTGCTGTCATCGTTCGTGCCTCACTGCCGTAAAGAAACATGCTCCAAATGTACGTCCTGATGGATTCTTTCCTTACTTCTACGCTTGTATTCCAGCTGTAAGTAGATTCTTCTTTTGATAGAATGCCTTCTTTGCCTGGGCTATCCTACTGACTATTTCTTTCTTGCTTCGTCCATCGTTGGTTACTCGACTTCCGAGGTAACAAAACTAAGAACTGGAAATGAAACTGAGTTCAGTATACTAAACATTGCATACCCACTGAAGTTCTTGGAATCACGCCTTCATCGCGATCCAAATAGACAGTTTCCATTTCTGACCATGCAGTGTATGCGCAGAAGCTATTCTGCTACTCGCGAGGGTTCATGGCAAATGCGATGAGAGATTACGAGGAAGAAGCTATTTTAAACGTTTCAGGCCTCATTTAGAAAATATCGCTTAGCATATGGGATCCGTACGAGGAAGGTTTAATAAAGGAATTAGAGCGTGTTAAAAGGAGATCAGCTAGTTTCGTTAAAGGCAGTCATGATAATTATATTAAATTTACGAGTTTAATACAAGAACTAGGGGGGATCGGGTTGGTGTGGTGGCCAGAGTACTGGCCTGCCATCCCGAGGGCCCGGGTTCGATTCCCGGCAGTGGCGGATTTTTCAGTGAAAAACCGGTCCCCACTTGAGTGCCTAGTGGAGGGCATTTCAAGTTCAGTACTCCGTCCGTCGGATGGGACGTTAAGCCGTGATCCCCTTGGCGCCTTTCGCTAAGAGTAGGCTAATGCCGACGCCGGGTTTCTCTCCACCCTTCCTCCGTTCCCTGAAAACTCCTACCATTACCCAATTACCCACCTATCCTATATGGCGCAAATGACCTCAGCTGTCGGTCGCCTCCCCTAAAATAACTAACTAACCACAAGAACTAGGATGTGAATTACTATCGGAACGCAGGTTAAAATTTATGTTTAACCTTTTAAGTAAATTCGAAGCTGATTTGCCCACAGATGACATTGGATATATATTAAGAACCCCTTCGCATCATGTTGGTTTCATCAGATAAACAAGATTAGAGAGATAGATGGTCACACCGATAGATTTAAAATTTCTCTTTTCCCGTGTACCGTAAGAGAACACAATAGGCAGCATAAAAAAATGGTAGGGTAGGTAAACATTTCTGGAGTAGCATGTATGTGCATGAGGAATGCTTTAATTTTTCTAGTCTATTCATGCTAGGGATATACCTACAGATAAATATATTTGGTGAACATTTTTCTAACCTTTAATCACTTTCTAACTTTGTAGACGCTTACCATCTACTTGCACGCACCTCCCATACCTAACTTGTTTTTATTTATTAGTATCATTGTAGCTCTTATTTGCATGTCAGTAGTTCAGGCATTGTGGTTTTGATGGAATTATTCGACAGGAAGAAGTTTTGACGAAGAAACGGCTACAGTGTTGAGGACAATGTAAAAAAATTACTAAACACGATAATCCTCAGCTTCGTGATGAAAATAATGTTTTTTTTATTCCAGCTCCGTCACCGGTACTTCCTTGAAACGCCCTATTTGCCTGTGATTGGTAGTTGGACGCGAGACTCTAATAAAAAATTAACATCACACAAATTTCTGTTATCAATTCTTGACATTGAATTCCACACAATCATTGGATATTTATTTATATAATGGGATACATTTTTTTATATTGCTGGTGCCTCGATTCAGGTCCTACGACCTTGGAGACCACTTACAGCAGATACCAAACGGTATCATTATTATTATTACTATTTTTGTTCTTATGGATTTTTCCTGAACAATAAATGTTTTTCTATCCATCTATCTAAAGCTCCCGTTATATTATTTTGTACCAATAATTGTATCGATCATGTGGGAGTAAAAAAAATCATATCATATGACTACACCTTTTGCAAGATATGATTTTGAGTATGCTGAATTTGGTTCGAATTTCAGTACCGATTTAGTGTCGTTTAAACCGGCCTGAAGCCAATCCATCCCGAATAATCTAAGAGCAAGGTATACACACAATCACCTTAAACCAATGCTCCAAGGACAGCTGAGGAACGCAGCCCGGGAAACTTTGAAGCGAATTGTTTCCACAGCGTGTCCTTGGAGACTGGGAATAACAGCTGACGGAGGCTGGGCGCAGAGCATTCTTCACTCTTGCACGTCATCCGTCGCTCATCTACCTGTATGTCTCCGGAAAGTTACACAATAAATATGAATTACGCTCTATTTCAATGATTATTTCATTGAAAGAAGCCTTTTTATTACCACGAAAACCAAAGAATCTCGTCATATTTGTACCCTAATCAGGGTAGGAATCTAAAATTGTACCACTTACTGATTTCTTATCTTCCATTATAGTTATAGATCAGCTTTCTGATCCAACGTATACAATAATTATTTTGAATTAAAATATATCGCCACTACGAGTAGGTATATGATCTTAAATTTCCTTGCTTGAATAGATTTCAATAGTTCTAAGAACTATTGAAATCTATTCGTAAGAACTTGTTTTAGCACTTGCTCATTTGTTTTTCTGTCGGCCCACCTCGTCCTTGATACTCTTCTCCTAAACCACATTTCTAGCAAGGAAGGTTAAGCTCATCAGGCACCTACTCCGGCCAGATACCTTCATATAAAATATTATGGAAGGGGAAATTCTTGGGAAAAAACTGAGAGGGCGACCAAGAATTTCGTATTCAAAAGTTATGGCGACGGAAATGGGATGCAGCGCGTAATCTTAAATGAAGAGAATAGCTTAAGACAGAGACGGATGGAGGTCGTGGTTGCGGTGACAAGGCACTGTACCTTTAAATAAAAAAAAACAAGTGGAAATATATGGGGTACTAATGAGGAAGGTTTAAGGAATGAATTAAGGCGTGTGCAAAGGAAATAAGCAAGATTTGTTAAAGACCATTACCAAAATTGTACTTAATAGCTTGATGGAAGAAGTTGAATGGCATTCAATCTCCGAACGCAGGTGAATGATCAGAGTAATCCCTTTAAATTAATTTGAAGCTGAAATGTTTGAGATGAGGCAATAAATATTTTAAGAAGGCTTGCGTATTATGCTAGATTTGATCAGAAAAACAATATTAACAAGATAGACTGCCGTACTGATAGATTAAAAACGTCTTGTCCCCGCGTTCTATAAGAAAAGTCATAGGGAAGGAAAAGGTATGTGAATTATAGTTAAAGCACTTTATAGTTCATGAAAAATGTTTTATTGTTACAGTAACACTTCATGAATGCTTTGGATAATGATTAAAAAGTCGTATGACTGTAAAGGGACGTTTTGATAATTATATTAGTGTAACATAGTCTCTTAGATGGACTAAAATGGGAATCATTATCAGATCGTAGGTTTAAATTTAGACTTGATCTCTTAAATACATTCCAAGATAATATATTCTTTGATGGCGTTAAAAATATTTTGTGGCTTCAAACTTAGGTACTTTGGTATACTGGACCATAAACATAAATTAGAGAAATTGATTACCGAACTGACAGATTCAAATGTATTTCTTTCCTCGCACAATTAGGGATATAAATAGCTGTAAATATATCCAATAGTATAAATACAAGTATATCAATGGATAGTATAGATAGGTGCATGTTGGTTTAAGGACTTTAAGCTATACCAGCTAACAGCGTGTAATTGCATGCTTGCTTTGCTATTTTTATCATTATTAAATTGTGAAGTGTAGACTAGAATATATTTACTAATATTTATTATGCATGACATGTTATGCATGTATGGTGAGAATTCACCCCCTCCCACGCAACTTTACTGTGACTTGCAGTGTATTGTGTAAGTGTAGATTTAGATGTTAAAGAAAAAGCTGATTAATAAGTAATTGAGATGTACTACGTAGACTCTAACCATTTTTTTCCGCGTACCATAAATGTATATCTAACATGTTTCCATCAAGTAGCAGTTTTTGTAACTCTTGCATACTTGTACATTGTGTATTCTAGCACATGCATACTAGGGAAATATAAATTAACAGTTTTGGAGAATTACCTAATTAATCCACAATTATTACATTACCATGCACATAAGGACAATTAATTGCATGTGATTCGCGAATGTATATATATATAGCGTTTTTTAGTGAAGTGGTAGTATCTTAGCTCTTAGTCGCATGTACTTTTGCCTTTAACCTCCTGCCACACACCCTGATACAACTCTTCAACGTCGGTTCTTTTCACGTGCGTAGCAACACATTGTTGTGACCATTGGAGTCAATTTTTTTCCAATGAATAGCCATGCGGCCTCAGATATAACCCCATTTAATCACTTGAATAAGTCACCACCTTTTGTCCGCCCTCAGCGCGACTTCATTCAGACTGGCGGCATGGCTCAGTATGCAATCTCAAAACGGACGCTACCCGGTACTCAGGTCACGCAAGCAATTCCCTTCCGGTGACGTCACCCAAGGTCCCGCGCTAAGTACCCGTAGTTGGCCAACAGTCGGTGAAGAGGGAGCAGGGATGGAAGAATTGCCATTGTCCAGATGAGCATGGAGTGCAATTTCGAAAAATTTTAAGCCGAAATTCCGGAATAGGGGGAAAGCCCCAGTTGAGCAAATGACGTTGACCTTCGGCTGCCTTCAGTCATTTGGAGGTGAAACTAATCGATGACGTAGAAAAGGACGAGCCATCGGTCTCCATAGCAACTTTTATCATTCTTCAATGGTTTCCGATTTCTATTTTCTCGAAATATTTCAAAACAATGTGTATCTCTTAAATCTCTTAAATAAATTCCAAGACCATATTTTCAGTGATGATGTTAAAAATATTTTGCGGACCCCAACTTACTATGGTAGACTGGACCATAATCACAAAATTAGAGGAATTGATTGCCGAACTGACAGTTTCAAAATGTCCTTTTTTCCTCGTACTATTAGGGATATGAATAACGGTAAATGTATCCAGTACGAGTGTAGCAATGGATAACATTGGTAGCTGCATGTTGGTATGAGATGTTGGTATGATAAACCTAACCCAAATAACAGCATGTTTTTAAATGTATGCTTTGCTATTTTAATTTTTAATTAAAAATTTTATGCATGATATGTAGCGCATGTTTGGTGAGAGTTCACCCCCTGCCACACACCTTATTGGTGGCTTGCAGGGTATTATGTAGATGTAGATGTATCTATTAGCAGTAATTCCATATTATTTTTAAATTTATGACTCACGAAAAAGACTTCAGGAAATAACGTTTCTTTATGTGAAAAAATGGTTATTGAATGTACAGAACTACAACCAATACCTTCATTACTATGTAGATAATAACCATGTAGCGGCATGTGACTCTAATATCCAACATGCTTCCATGTAGTACCCTAGTTGCATGTCAGTTGTGCATGTTTCGGTGAATTCCTCCCCCTGCCACACACCCTCGCGGTGGCTTTCAGGGTATAGAGTGGATGTAGATTTACTGCTTACAGCTACAAACCGGAGGATCCCGGTTCAAATCCCGGGACGCCCCCACCTAAAAACCCTCGCGATTCTGTTTTCTGTGGGTCAGAAATTCATAGGAAATCGCAGATGACCCAGGGAAAGGAATACGCTCCCCTATGTGTAAATTTCACACTCCAATTGCTCGGTGCGTGGTAAGTTCTACCCTCACCTATCAGAAACCAACCTTGGGGCCTAACACTATGACTGGTTGGGTCACGATAAAATCATAAATATAGGTAATGAGATCGAGATATTCAAAAATTCGTACTTTCAGGGAAAACTTAGAACGAGTAGAAGCCAATAATAAAATAGATTACCGCAAAGATACCATGAGGGAATAAGAATAGATATTTTACATTTTGATATACGTAGTAGTCTGTAGGTTTTATTTTAACATGGCCATGTTTTAGCATTACTAACTCATACATGCTTTGGGAAATACATAATTAATATTTTTCCAGAAATTCCAGAATTATCTATAATTATAACTTGATAGACACGAACAATTTAGTTACACGTGTCTTGTAAATGCATTCCTGACATATTTTCATGGAGTGGTAGCATTAAATCTCTCAGTTGTGTGTAAGTAGTGTATGTGAGACTAGTAATTTTGCATACATGCAACATAATAATTTCATAATAATAAATTCATTTTCTTTTGAATATAAATGCTTGTTTTCGATGGTAATAAGATCGAGATATTCAATTAGAACAATACCATCGAGATACACACTCTTGAGGTGGCTTATAGGGTAAAATGTATATATATATACATATATATATATATATATATATATATATATATACATTTTACCTTATATATATATATATATATATATATATATATATATATATATATACTATATGCCTCTCTAATGTCTAACTTCATCCTATTAGAGCTAAATCAGGACAAGCGCCGTTCTGAGAAGGCATGGAAAAAGTATACGTACCTACGTGAAAGTAGAACCCGAAAAAATTCATATCCCCTCGCAGAGAGAATGGAAACCAATGACTGGTTTGTATGGCCGAAAAACATCTTAACCTTATTTTTTTCTCCTGAATAATTCACTTCCTTTTGCGACTGAGAGTTAAAAAGTGTTTCTTGCATGAGGCAGCGGGAATCCCGCGTAGGTCTTGTACAAATATTCGAGTCACGATTTTTTTATCTTACGATTGAGACGTGAGAGTCCAACGTGCCGTGTGGCACTTTTCTTTCCCTTCAAACAATCGAGAGATCGCTGGAAGTGAATGGAAATGGCTGAACAGATCCGAATGTGAGAGGAATGCCATTACGGCCGCATTTAAGTAAGAGTGCAAAGAATAGTATCACCTAGGCCGTAATCTTTGGAGTTACAAAAAGTAAGAAATGGAAAGTTGGCGAAAAATGTAAGAAATAGTACTTGGCAAAGTAAACACATTTGAGAATTCAGTACAAAAAATAAAAAGGCAAACGGAAAGGAGGAACCAAAGGAGAAACACTCAATCAGGAAACTGAAAACCATCGAGAGCTTCAGCCTAACAAATACGCAAGAGGGATAAAGGAGGGATATGAGTCTCAATTATGATATCATGGATTAAGTTGATGGAACTTATCGATATTCTCGATAGTTCTGAATAAAAATATCGATACCTCGATAGATTTTACATGAACTATCGATAGCTAAAATAAAAATTATCAATATTCTCCAAAGAGTTTATGCAAACTATCGATAGATTAAATGAATATTGTCAATATTCTGCAAAGAGTTTATGAACACTATCGATAGCGTAAATGAAAGTTATCGATATTCTCCATAGAGTTTATGTAAACTATCGATAGCTAAATGAAGATTATCCATATTCTCGATAGAGTTTATGTAAACGTCCGAGAGCGTGAATGAAAATTATCGATATTCTCGATAGAGTTTATGTAAACGTCCGATAGCGCTAATGAAAATTATCGATATAATCAATAGCGTTGATACATTATAGGGTAAATGAATACTATCGACATTCTCGATACAGTTGGCAAAATCTATTGATAGCTTGATGAAAATTATCGATGGGGTCAATAAAACCAGTACATCATTTTGATAATTTTCTCGATTGTGTTGATAAAATTGTCGTAATATCAGTAATTTTCAAAAGATTTACCCACCGCAACGTTTAAAGTAATAATAGCATTTTTTGTAGAAATTTCAACGCGGAATGGATAAATATTTCACCACAAAAAGGTATTTTCTGCCAACATAATCAGTCCACAATATATACACGAAAATATATTTCACATTTTTCAGCAGTCTATTGGCCCACAAAAAGGAATAGTTTTTGCATTCAAGACGTCATATTTTGCCATAGGGCAACCTTTCATATTCGATCGATCTTGCTGTTGAACGTAGAGATTACGATGCATATGTACTAAGCCGAAAAAGGCGCGAGAAATGCATACATGTAGGAAGAAAAAGAGGTCAGTTCTTTTGGGTTCCCAGAAATATCTTCTATCCAGATAATCACTTCCTACTTGGATTTTCCACGGCGTGTTCAAAGGACCTTTTCCAGATTCGAACTCGGGAATCCTGGACAGTAACCCTCCACTGTACCCAATGAGCCACCACGTCTTCCATGCAGAAAAACACCTCGAGAATCAGGTCGACATAATTCGAGGAAATACTGAGCAGGATTAAAGAATACGAACATTCGTTAAGTGTTCTTTTTTTATTAGGTCACAATTCAACCACATTGTACGAGAAATTAAATTTTTTAAGACCTATTATCTTTTTTATGAACTATTAGCTTTTCTTTGGCCTACTAGATTTTAGTAACGGGTTCACTAAAGACATGAATTGGGTCTTCTGACACAGGAGGGAATGACGAGATAATAACCCGCGAATATTCCAAGGTAGAACATGGCCGTACTCTGGCCAACTCAATCCCACCATTGTATACCCAGAGTTGGGAATTTAAACGATTGCAACGTCAAGAATGATACGATTTTTGCCTCAATTATAGTTAGGAGAAATTTAAGAACTGAATATATCGGCATTTTTGCTCTCAATTGCGGATGAATTGTCATCGTCAACATTATCAGTCAATAATTCTTAGATTAGTTTGAATCTCCATTCGATTATTCTATCAGCTAACCTCTTCATATTTGCATAATTCTTCTCTTTTTCATCTTCACAACTTGCTCCTCATATCGCAGCCGATATCTTCCTTTTCCATCCTTCCTGTTCACTTTTCACCCGACGACTGTCTAATCAGCCCATCATGTCTCAAGATTCAGCCGATTAATTTGTAGGACTACAATTTAAAACACGGTAAGTAAGGTTCCTGATACAGTTTTCAGGACTTAACTGCTCATTGAAGAATATTGTTGTGATTTCGCAGCATCGCAAAAGAAGCACACAGTCCAATAATGATGAACAGAAAAAAATACTTAGATTAACTCCAAACAACGCGTATGTAGTTGCTACGACTGAAATTCTTAACATTAAATTCCTTGCGTTTGCAGGACTCGATATAAACAACGGGTATTACTACTACTACTACGGATGTTACAACTACTAAATCCCTCCACAACAATAGCGAAGAATTTGAGTTCCTTTCAGAGATAAAATCTTTTCTTGAAGTTTTAAGTTCTTCGAAGGGCCAATTTTAAACAATAGTCTATGAAATATTATTGGTGTATGATTAATTTTATAAGGTAAATGTAATATGACAAAAACATTCTCAAGCACACATTCCTAATATCGAGGAATTAGAGAATGGAACGAGGAAGAAGTTATTCCCTGAGAGTATAGAAAATTTTATAAATAAGTATATATTAAATTTTTAATGAGTTTTAATACGTACTAGATTGATGACATTGAATTCAATGGGAATAAAAAATTATTTTTTGTACGTTGTGACCACACCAAATGCAAAACTTGATGCAATAACAGTAAATTAATAAATAGCATTGCCATCTTATTCGCTCTTTTTCCTTCACTATCGCCCACAATTTACGCATATATATGTATGCGTGCCTTGTAGTTTACTTCTTAATCAATATATATTTAGACTGTTCATGTTACAGCTATTAAAATCATGGCATAAGATAATATATCTACTATTTTCACAAGTCACTGATATTGAAAATAAACTACTGTCTTACTGTGGTTTTCTTTCCAGAATCATGACTTTACTAAGCTTTTGTTACTGTGAAAATGAGACAAGCAAAATCCGCTAGTAATGCTAGTTATCAATTAAACAATCGCCAGCGAACTTAGCAACGGCCGTGTTGTTGAAACTTCAGCAGATCGCGACAATGCTTTCGCGAATGTAAACAAGCGCAGTAATGACGAGATCCTCGTGCGGGCCGGACCCATTTGTTATTTATAAGGCCTCAAGCGAGGGGGAAAGGGAAAACTGGGAGAGGACTACTTAAAAAACGAGAAGTAGGCGCCAGGAAGTGAAAGTCTTGAGGAGAGGCATATCAACTCCCTTCCTATTCTCCACACCGGCATTCCTCCTACCCCCTCCAGGATGGTTACCTGAGCCTCCATCGCCCTCTCCGTCGGCTTCTTCCCCTCCTGTTGCACCGTACACCCCCACTTCTTCCCTCACTCCTTTCACCACCGACTGACTTCTCCTTCCTCGACACAGAGAGAGGCAGCGAGGGAACCGGTAAACGCTTTAAGTCCTCAAGCGAGAGCTTTTGTCGTTTGCCGCTTCGACTTTCGCGGCAGTAAGCAGCGACCCCCTCCGGCCGACGCGACGAACATTCCCGCGAGTCAATACCGACGAAGACGGTCGGAGCTCGGAAGGTCGACGGGGAACTTGATCGAAAAGTGGATAGTATCTTCGGGAGGAGCTGTTCGGAGCTGCCCACGACTCGACGGATCTCGTTCGCTAACGTGCTTGTGTTCGTGATTGTTGTGTGACTAGTGCCCGACAGGAGACAACAGAGCCCGACTCTGATGACCCAGTGACGGAGGTGCAGTCGCCGGTAGTACGGGAAGTAAAACGTCCGTAGCGGAGGAAGAGGAGCGGGGAAAGCGTTTGATTACTTCGTTTCCAAGAGGCTTAAGAACGTGAGTACCTTTCCAAACTATTTAGCGTGACGTGACATCATTCGTTTGGCGCACTCTAGGTTGCCGTGCATCTTCGATTCACTTCTCCCGTGAACGGCGCAGACATTTACGTAATTCACCGAAAAAATCATAGGAATGCCAAATCAATCACAGCTTACAAAAAATAATCATTTCCAGGAGTTTTGACGCAATTTTTCTATTTCTCAGAGCCTCTGTCGATGGTGAAATTGTTGCGGGTACTGCTATTCAAAACAAACACAAAGCTTGTTGCCGAGCGATACGTAAACAACATTTCAAAGTCGTGCAATAGATAGGTTTTAACACATCACTAAATCTTCGAACTACACTTTCAGTTAAGACGGGTAAGTTTATAGAATAATTTGGAAAACTATATTTTAAAAATTGGAATAAAAAGTAGAAAAACAATCGTCAATTATATAAAATTATAAAAATATAATTCGTCACCAGTGAACAGAATAAATTAGTAGGTACTGTACATAGTGCTGATGTGTTTTAGAGTCAAAAAGCTGGTATGAGTAGCAGTGTGCTAAAGTATGTCCAATTTAGACTGTCAGCAAATGACTACCGACAAATTATTGAACGCAGTTTGCTTCTTCATTCGAAATGAAATTGATAATTGTTGACTTTCCACCCGCTGAGAGTAAAATTAGACAACTATTACATTGACGAGTAGAAAAACAATAAAATATCATCTATCTTGGAACTTCGCGATTTGCTAGAAGGGGTAAAGGGATTGAAGGGTAAAAAGGTATTGGGATCAATTGAATAGGTGAAACTGCCGCATATGATGAAACATTTTCAGTGTAATGGAAAAAAAGGAATACATTAACACGGGCTACTTTACATCCGGCTTCCTCAGTTCTCGTCGGCTTCCACAAAGACCCTGGATCCATAAATCATGACAGCAACTAAGTCTTGACGAGGGGATGATAGAGGATAACTGCAGTCCGTTTTTGCAGCTCCATCCATTTTTCTGTTGCGTGGGTGTATCCATTGGTGAAAGAGTTTTAAGTGTTCCATTGAATAAATGAATACGGTGTTCCAACCAGCTTTATTCCTCGGTTCTACTTCCGGTCATTTCACGCGCACTCAATTAGTGCTGTCATTTTTTTGCGTTATGAAACAAGCGTAAAAACTCGGCTTCATCACACACTGCTTAGTAAAAAATTTTACGCTCTAGAGTAAAATTCAAAGATCTTAACCGAGCATCAGAATCCGATATGCAGTTACAAAACAAATCACAGCGTTCTATATTTAGCAGATGAATAAGGTCTTCGCAAAATGAGAATGAAACCCGTAAAGATGTACGGAGATTAAAAACATATTGTAAAATTTTTTGTCCTTAACTTTGACCTTCCGTAATATTTCTGAACGTGACAACTTCCGGTGCTGGCTGGGAGTAAGATATAAACAAAATACCTCGCTAGACTTTCGTGATTCTTAAACTGCATCACTGACGCGGAAACTGAGCGCGAATGTCCAAAAATATAAATATTATTCTCTCTCCATAATTCTTTAGAATTCTATAATTCCTAATTCCATAATTCCTAACTTGACAGAGGATGTTTCTGAAACGAACTAAAGTTTTGGACAACTTAAGTATGCTTCAGATAAATTTTAATGATGACAAAAACAGGAAATTGTTCACTGATTTCACGTTATTTTGCGAGTTATTCATGAACGTTTGCAGAAAAATAGCATGGTCTGCGATGCTTTCACCTGATAGTAGCAGTAAGATGTTCCTTTTATTCAGGCTTTCCCTATAAATATCTTGGAACGCATGTAAATGAATATGAATATCAACTTCAAGTTTCCGATTTAAAATTTACATTTTTTAATCTGCATTAAATTTGTGTCTGCACCTCTGCAATTGTATCAGTTCGACACCATTCCATATGTTTCGAAAAAATGAACAGCTTTGAATCTTAAGTTTCACTTTGTGACGACCTTTGATCTTTTGTATATCCGCCATATTTTTTTATTCTTTTTATTGGTCGCACCTTTTGAGGTCATTGCACTGCCATTTAAAATAAATCTTTTCTGATTCCACCAGTGAATTAGTCCGGCATAGAAGCTACGCATTTACAAAAGAGTTTGTTAAATCCATAATTAAGTGATAATAAAAAATAGAAAATAAATTAAGTTATTCGTGCATTTCATCGATAGATTCAGGTACCGATGAACAGAGATTGGCGTAAAAATATACTTGCATTGAAAAAAAGATGTAAGTATGATCTGAATATAATTAATGTTCCGAAACTCCTACCGCAAAAAATTTAAATATCTACGTAATAACGACAGAATATCATAAAATTCTTAAAACTTCCGTATATTTTTTCATACCATTAATATTTTAGGTAGGTACGTATTCAAGGTCTTTAGAAGCTAATTAACAATTAAACCTGCTAATGTCTTCCGCTAATTATTATCTCAATATCAATGTTCTAAATTAGAATTATAAGAATATCACGTTAAGTATAACCATTAATTTCCATTTTATTCTTCATTTACTGCGCTCAACCAACAGCACCTATATTATACCACCTAATCTAGTTGGTATTGGCTCAACTCGCTATAAATAATTAATTATTGCATATTGTTTCTAAAGTAGGTATTTGTCAGCAAGACTTTAATCACTCCTGATATTTCATTGCCATCTTTCAGCACTTGAAGTGATCACCTATACAAAATTTGTTCGAATACCTATATATTAATTTTTCTTATATTATTAGATGAAGACGGCTGTGTATTTTTACTGTGTACGTGGCAAATATAATTTATGAGTAATCATAAGTACACTAACTAAGAATTATGATATTGTTTCTTTAATTAATAGAAGTAGAATTAGGTTTTAAGGCTCTACAACTGATAATGTTTTACTGTAGTGTCAAACCTAACTTAACGATAAGACTAAAGATAAGGATAAAAAAATATCCAATCCAGAAGCGGGAATCGAACACGCGACCTTTGGGTTGTTAAACCGGTGCATTACCAACCTACATGACTACAGAGGCCGGTCTTGGTAGGTTATTCAAGTGGACAATATATTTCTATATGTATGCATTTAGATCTATATGATAACCATTGAATTCAAGAGTATCTAAGATAAATATATAATAAACCTTATGGTAGGTACTAGCGTCATACGTGCTGGACAGCCTATTTAGGCTGCCATGGCAAAAATGTTTACTTTTAATTCAGCGCACTACAGTATCAACATTAGTTATTATGCATATTTTTGATTTTTCGAGGGCATGTCAAAATAAAAAACACTGAGCTTTTCTAGCGTTTCAGAATATACTTCATGCCTCCTTTGGGGCTCGGAGTAATCTTCTTGAAAAATGTAAATTCATTCAGTACATTTTTACTTGTATAACGATAGGGAACATTTATTCTTCAGTAAGCAATGTAGCTGGCTAGTAGTCACGGGTTTCTAATGATATGATATAACTTTCCTACGTAAGGAGCTAACATGACAAATATTTCACTTGTACATGCATAAGGGTGTTTGCCGATTTATCTCCTTGAGACAAATTTTCTCTTTCCTTTTTTTCGGCGAACAATGAATAGCTCACAGATTCGATTCATAGAAACCTCTTTCAGATAAATTTTCTTCGGAAATTGAGGGGACTCTTAACCACAATCGACCCTAAAACTGTAACTGCTCCCATGACAGCGAGTTTCTGAGCGACTTTACTAAACATGAGAGGGAAAACAATTGAGTTCACGGAACCCGCAGGTGATTAGTGAACTAACGGCTCATAAATACGCATAGTTAATGAAGGACTCGCATCGTGAAAACTTAACCGAAAATTCTGAACCCGAACGAGGACGATAATTTCACCTGTTTTTCTCCTGTGATTTAAATTAAAGCTCGCCAAAGGTGGCAATTTCCTGCAACGAGCTGTAAAATTCTTAAAAATAAATGATAAAAATACCAGTAACATCGAATAGGAGATAATTTATAACGAATTTCCAAGAATGGCAGATTGCTTCCTTTGCACGTCCGGACCCTCGCTTCTCAGCTTTGACCCCCAGGCATATATTCAGACCAGTTGGAGAAGAATCGACGTAGATATGGACGGAAACGGGAGGGTAATCCATGAGACGAAAAAGTGCATGTGTTTCAAAATGGAATACGTGACATTCTCCTGTTGGCCGATACGGTTTTTGAGATCGACTTCCCTGTAAGGTAGACGGAAGTGCGCTAGCAATAGGTAGTTGGTCATTGAGTTGAGTTAACTGGACTGATTCGTTCATTTTCAGCCAAGGAAAGTGGTTCGCTTCAATTTTTTAACAGCTTAATTAAATTAGCAAGAGCACACATATGTTTAAACAATATATCAGTATCTAAATTGAGCGAATTTTAAAATTCTTCAAATAAATGGTGAACACTTTAAAATTCTTCAAATAAATGGTTTGTAACATTATTACAAACAACGGTCAACATTTAAGGTTTTTGCCTTGAGGATGGTGTCAGAGATGGCTTCGAAACGTCGGCTTCTATTGAAAGCTTATCCCGGTGGAAGGCCCGCAAAGACTTCTTAAATATTATTCACCGGGTAAAAAACAAAATCATACAAATGGTAAACAGTTCGCAAGTACGCCAAATAAATAGGTTAAACTGCAACCAGTTTTAAAGAGTATAACTAACTCCCAGTGGAATAAACTACATTAATACCTAACTTAAATAGCTTTCAGAAAATTAAGTGATGCCGCAGCGATGAGATTGGGGTACGATTCCATTGCTATGTTTTAATAAACATGCAGTCTCCATAATAGGCCGTTTAACACCACATGTTTTTATTTTGTCATTTGGAGTAAAACTGTAGCAATGTTTCGTGCCGAGGGGATGTGGTGTAATCCTTCGCAAGCACCGTCGTTCTGGATTTATTGCCATCCGCTGTGTGGCATTTGTATGCCCCCTACAGTACATCTAATCTCCTAAATTGAGCTTACAGATTCTAAAGTAAATACCACACCACAAAAGGAAGAGGTAACAATGATTCAGCAAAAGTATATAGTTATTTTTAACAACGAACTCTGAGTTAACTTCTTAAAAAATAATAAGTTTGTAATTCTTACGTATATGACAATAGGAAACATTTATTTTTTAGCAAACAATATAGATGAGGTGACTAATGGACACGAGGTATTCATGTAGAAATATCTTTCCTATGTAAGGAGCTAAGATGAATCTTTTTCCTACATCACAAAATAAAATGCTGTTTATTCTTTATTATTCGTTTTGATGACATTACGTTTCATATAACCCTGCAAAGAGGAACATTTATGTTCCAGTTCTCTTACTCATCAAGTCCTATTTAAATCATAAATATTACCTAAGGAGCCTCAACCCACATGTAAGTTACTGATTACTTATTGCTGATTGAGTGGAAAGTGGAATATAGGGAATAATGTGATTGACTTGCAGTAAAAAAACTTCATACTCCTGTGTTAATTCGTTACCAAGAGATACGAGTCACGAAAGATAAGCGTCTTGTTTTCGTCCCAACTCAGTAGAGGCGAGCCCTCGATGCAAATTTAAGCAGATGATAAATGAACAAAAACACCGTTATCATACCTGTTGCGCAGGATATTTTGAAATAACTCGTTTCCAACTACTGGACAATCACGTTTACTAGTCCATAACAGCCCAGATGATAACAACGAGGGTAGGAGAAATTCTTGAATTCATCATAAATATAAGTATAATAATAAGTCTTGGGTTTTAGATACGTGATCCATCAGCTAAAGTTTTACCGCACCGTCCAACCTAAATTCTTAATCCAAGGGCTGGAACGAACGCCCTAGATAATACTATTTTGTTCATTACTACTACAGGTATAAATAAATTTCTATAATGCAAACAGTCAACGACGATTTAAGCTCATTCGGCGGACTTGTACTCGGCAGAACTGATATTTGAATAGAAGCGCTATATTAATGTAAGGAAAACGATCCACACTGACTTAGGAGCGGGTCAAATCACCTAGCTGTCGAAGCACCCCTATTACCTACATCTATCTCTCGAGCCCGCCACCTTAAGGTAGCCAGGCCAACACGTTACCGACCTGGCTGCCACGACCACTACCTGAGACTGGTATTACAAGAACCAGAATGTGAACCCATGACGGATATCACTGAAAAACTGATCTTATCTAAAAACTTTAACCTGGGGCACTGCTCAGATATAATAAGGCCATTTTGTCTAACTTTCAAAGGTAATTAGGATAATGAGTATCATATACAATCGTACCGACCATAGAATGGTGAGATCGAGTCTCCTTAAAGTCCGTTGTAAGTACCATTAACATCTGTCATAAAAACATTGTGCATCAGTAAGAATATAAAGACCATTTTGGCAAGGGAGCATATCTCTGTTTCAGAATAGTTTGTTTCATATCAATTTTAGCTTAAAATAAATATTATTATGGTAAATCATAACATACAAAGTAGTCAGTAAGAATGCGTTCGCGGCCACAATACTGATTCTATTGGCCCACACATCCGATTTTTTCTTTGCTATTACTTTACAAGCGCCGCAAGACATAGCCATTGTAGTACTGTAGAAAGATTTGCCATTTAAGGCATTCAAACCATTGAGAATTTACGCTCGTATTCAAAATCTGGGTAAAAAATATCTATGGGATGGCGTGATACTCTTGTTCAAAACGTTCATATTCATTAAAAGTGGTACCGTGTTCAAATTAAGACTAAGTACTATCTGTGATACCTATTGCCTAAAATCTTCCGGTTTGATATTTTAAAATCCAATAATTCGTTGGAAATTACAGGTAGTTCTCAGGAACGACCAGACATCCTTATCTCAAAACTGTTTGGACTAATTAACAGTCTGGTATATTAAGTGAGTGAGCACTAATGAAGGACTTCAGGTTTTCCCAGTGAATCCTTGAGATGATGCGTTCTCGTGATCCCACCGGGTGACGTAGTGGAACGATACCAACGTTTTAACGAGTAAGGCACGGTTTTATTATGCCACGTTAATATCAGTTCATGCAAACGTTTAGCTAACTTGCCGGTAGTAGAAACATTTTGGTCACAAAATGGGCAGTATACAAACTATTATTTCACGTGACCATTAACTGCAGGCAAGGTAAATCTCAGTTGTTTTTAACCCTCAAAAATATGTAAATGGACATAATAAAGCTGTAACTTGTTAGTAGAAACTGAGAAAGGTTTTTATCACCGAAACGATGCTCAGTGGGCCATTTTAAAAACAATTGGGGAAAACAATATAAACTTATTTTCCTTGAAAAATTCTTGCTTCCAAAAGAAGAGTGTGTAACCAGTCATTAAAATTTTATTTAAAATAGGGAAAATACTTGACTCAATGATTAAGTATTACAGCACAGAATGAATGATGAACGGGAAACTAAAGAATTTGAATGGCTGATAATGACTTCGGAGGAATGTGTAATTATGATCAAAATCGCTCGCGGTAAATGATGGCTATTCATTCATGGTGTTGAAGAGATAGCCTTTAGAATTATTCTATTTACCATCAATGATAAAGCCAGGCATAGGATAAGATATATGGAACAAGTTATAAAGAATGTAAAAGATAAGAATAACGTCCATATGAAGAGGTTGGCCGATAGAAGAATCGAGTGGAGGGCTGCGTCAAATCAATCTTAGTTGACCGGTGATGATCAATATAAATTTACAAATTTACAATATTTCAGTTATTTATGTGGAGAATGGTAGGAACCAAACAATTCTTTAGTAGGGGAATAAAAATAAAGTTCACTTCAAAACGGTTTTGGACTTATTGAATATAAATTGCCAAAATTCTTATTGCTTTTAATCTGATCTTACGAGTACATATTTAATTAATCAGGTCATGGGTTTGCCAACAATGACAAAACTTCCTCTGCCATCAGTCCTCACTTATTTGTAAGGAGCTCAAAATAGCTTAATATCACTTGATCCGATGACAATAGGAGTGTATTCATGAAATCTTCATTGGTATGAACTCTCGAAGCTTTCCTTGTATGGAATTCCCTAATATGTCTTAATTCTTTATGCAGGGACTCTTTCGCATCATCTTATAGCTGGCCGACCAGAAGTATTGGGGAATTTATCATTTCTCCTCTGTGGATAAACACCTTAATAACTGTCATAGGCAAATACGTAAAAAAATGGATGGAGCTCATTCCAAATATAATTTAACTGTGTCATATGAAAGTTTTTGGAATTGTTTAGCGTCTATTTCAAACCTTGAGGCTATTGACTACAAAATTACACTGAACCACCCAATAAAGTTCCTTACTGTTTCAGTTATTTCTGAGGAAAGCGTTGGATTTTGAAAAAAAAATGACGTGGAGTATTACCGTCATTGGTTGTTCCCATTCCCCAATTTTGGTGTGTCCACCGTCGCGACGATGACAAACATAGGTCGTGGAAATGTTGGTGTCGTTTATAAATCGTTGAAAAATCCAACATCGCTCTATTTTAAGTGAAGACTAGATGATGGATCTAGGATGTACCCAGCCGGAGAAAAATCTATAATGCCCCACTTTCACTCCTGGTCTGGATCCCATTTATATTCTTACAGCACCTAATACGTGAGATTTGATGAACGAAAATCAGTACCTCTCTCTCCATTTCGCGAGAATTTTTACTATAAAGCTCAGCTTTTTGCGGTTCTGATAGTTTTCCCAATGCTTTCCGATAACAAGGTCTTTGGTAAGCGTAAAATTAGTATTTCCTAGATTCGACGGTAACAATTTGAATTAGTTGAGGCTTTTGATCGCTCGAGTGAACTACAATATATTTTGGTAGATAACACGCACCTAATGTACTGTGCGCACCGCACACTTTATCGGCATTCTTATACCTTATTTTTGCTATTAAATTTGACTTACCCCTCATACCTTTCTAATTTAAATCGTAAAAGTTCATTTTTTTACGAATGCATATATTTTGTATAGATAGCGCGTGCATTATCTGTCGAACAATACGTTGTTCCAAAAATCAATAAAGAGGAGTAGGATTGGTAGTAAATAATTCTAGGAATTGCAACATGGTGTCATTGCATAATGGATAAACACTCAATACGCACTTCGCTGACAGCAACAATAAAAGGTGACTAAACTCGGCGACTATTGAATAATGCTTCACGAATTTGTCCCCACTTCAAGGTGGCACTCCCAGTTGGGCACTTCAAATTCTCCCAAGGCGCCTAAACGCTCCCATGGGAGGATTTAGACCCCTAAATCGAGGATTCGGAATGCCAGACCTTTGCGCGTCTGCATCGGAACAGCTGCGTATTCGCAATAGCCAAGGACACAATCCGCGAGGCTGGCTAATCGCCACTGCGCATGCGTGGGAGGGGGAGAGAGGCTGGAGGGACAGACGCAGGATAGCGAGTGGGCCAGCCCATCTCCATCCTCCACGTCCTTGGAGCTGGAGTAGATTGGGTCACCAGAGGCGAGGCAAATGATCCATCCTCACGCCCTTCCCCACTGCAGTGCAGGCGTGCCTCAATCACATCTCGCCGCAGGGTAATCACTGAGGGAGACCAGCGGCGTCACGGACAGTTGGGCTCCTACTCAGGGGCCTTATTCATAAAACACGACACTGTTGTTGAGCCCAGATAATGCCGGGATTGTGACGCTGAAACCTCGACAAATCTCGATTACTCGACCAGACAATGGTGATTCGAAAGATGACGTCATATGACGACAAAATTACGTCACAAAAGAAGCTCTGCGATGTCGAAGTTACAGGGAATAAAGGACTTGATATTTTGGGATACGGATACATCGAGGTAGTAGCATCGAAGCCAACAATCGTAACTGATTCCAATCTTAGGATTGATGTCTGATAATAATTATAGTATCCTGCAAGTAACAGCTTCATCTTTTTCATCGAAGCCACTTTTTCATCGATATTTTCAGCGGTAGCAATTACAAGCCAAAGAAAAACTCCACTTTCCACAAGACACACGGTCATACTTGATGCAAGGTCATAGTCTATGCACTGCAATTTTGAAAATTGCGAAGTAAATTTATTTTTACTTTGTGATTCGGAATTCGATATTCAAATCTAGATAAAAAAGAGACAACTTCTAATGAACGTTTTTATTCAATCGTATTAGATAGAATTTCCCACAAAACAATGGTTTCCATCATGAGATACCCGCATAAAGCAATCGCGATATACTCTTAGATTGCATAAGATGCACTTGCACAATCAGTATTCTCATTGGAGAGACTGAGGTAGAAAAAAAATAGGCATAGGTATGGCGACCTACGCAACCTCACGTGCTTCTCACCAAAGAAACATTGCCTTCAACGAGTCTCAGCTGAGAAGAACACTTTCAAATTAACACGAACCTAGTTTCCATGACGATAGTTTCCTTAGGGATGCAATTCTGCACATTTCTTCCTATTACCCTTTCCTTTTGTGAATGATAAAATAGATACTATTTTATAATAATATTAATCCCTTCCTACACATGTCTCTGCATTATCTTTGTTTACCCCTCTTCCGACCTTGCTATCTCTTTCGTCCTCGACCTCACCCTAGTATTGAAGGACGTCTCCAGTCCCGATTGTCTCGTAGAGGCGACCTTGACCTTGCTATGGTGGAAAATCTGCCCTGATAATCCTCAATGTTCTTAGCGTAGGAAAGTAATGATTGGCATTGGATTTTGATACTCATGATGCCAGATATGTCGAAGGTTAGGAGCCAGACGACAGGTAGTCCACAGTCTGCTCCTAGGTGAGGCAGCTACAAAATGGTGTCTTATCCATATAGGATACATATCCCTAATGGTGTTCCATTCCTGTTAAGTGATCATATCACGTCAACAACACAATTGGGGAAGTAAAGAGGAGACTATCCCCTCACCTCTATAACGTTCTGTATAGGGCTGTGCGATATGCCGTTTTGAATATCGCACGACGATATCATTCTGATATCGCGGATTCGCCGATATATCGGTTTCGCGAAAAAATAGGAAATATCGTGATATGGACATATCGGGATATCGACATATCGGGATATCGGATTTCGACTTATAATAACTTCAGGCGAAAGAGTATATAATTTTAGATAACAGAGGTTCTTTTCAATTATTTGATACGGCCCATATGAGCTGAAATATAACCATTTTTACTTGGTCAAAGAACGGTGAACATTTTTTGAATTCCGAATTGTGGTTTAAAAACAATAATTTTATACACAAATTTGAACTTTTATTGTTGAATTCGAGTTTTCAGTGATGAAATCGCACCATGGCAATTCCATTCCCTACATCCAAATTTTATGTTAAAAAGTTATAGTTAATAACAATAACAAATTAGACAATTTAAAATATATAAGTAACGATTGAGAAAGTGTAATATTTTATAAGGATGGGACCGTTTATAGCACTTCAATCTGATCAACCATTACCGAGAAATTACGCTAAATAGAGACATTATTAAGGGTGACAGAAATATCGCGTTTCGAAAAATCGACTCCCGATATCAAGTGCATATCGAGTATCGTCGACGATATATCGTGGTATCGCACAGCCCTAGTTCTGTACCATTCTCTGAGACCCCCTTCGTAAAATACCTACGCAACGCTTCCAATCAAGCATTTCTTTTTGCGAATGATAAAATATGTTGATAAACTTTATAAAATACCTTATTTACATCATTTACTTACACCTCAATACTAATTATTAATTTATTAAATTATTAAGATGTGCCATCATATTTATTAATTGAAGGTGGAATAAATTTTTTGTGTATCTTTCTTTCAACGCGTTGCAACGTAACGAAAGGCTGGAGCCCGCAACCCCTGTCGATCAAGCACCATAGAGGTTAGCCCGACATATTTGGCGTTACACTAATTTATAGACAGCCTCTGATTATGATTCCCATAATCGTACTGCATGCGAATGCTTCATTAATTGATTTAGAGAATAATTGCGAGATATTATCAATAAACGAAAAACATCTTCATGACAGATTTACCTACAGTAGGTTGTTTACTCGAATATAACGCATGCATGATTACCTAGGCGTTGTAATTTTCATAACTTTTTCATTGTTACACGCATGCAGGTATTTATCTCCCAACCACACACTTTTGCGATGACTTCCAGAGCACATAACAAGCTGACGTAGATAATAAAAAGTGCAAAGGTTTTAACACTTAAAATACTAGATTTGAAAGGGAAAGGAATTTTCTTCAGTTCTTCCAAATCACATAATGCTTAGTAAAACTGACCTTATTGGACACAGTTGGCATCTTGAAAAAAGCAATTTACAGCATTTGGCAGGGCGACATTCCAAGTGCTGTCATTTCCAACGGCTCTCGTACCTGGTCCAGTATCCAATGGTCGTGCCATAACTTCACGCCGCTGATCACCGTTTTGGTACCTACGTTCAAAATAAACCTGCATCAAAAACAATAAGAATTCAAGGACATACTATGCTTTATATACAAGCTTAGTAATAATAAATGGAAAGTTTATTGCTTAAAATTGGAAGGAAGATTGCACTTCAGAGTGGGCTACGACTTTTAAAGTCCAAATAAGTTATAAAATAACTTCCTCTCCTCGAGAGAAAAAAATTGAACACTAACAAATACATTCTGACTGGTGGTCTGGCAGCTGGAAGGTCGCTGGTTCGAATTCCATCTCGGTGTCAATCTTTGAATTGCGTTTAGATCAACATATATGGTTTGATATAATCTATTCCGTAGGGGCACCTAAAAATTGACTATATTGATACTATTCTTCAGTTTGCTGCGGTTCCGTGCTACTTTATTTGAAGCACTTAAGTCATCCATATATACAATGCTCCAAGTGGTTACGTAACTAACAGAAAATGCATTATTTACCTCGCATTCATGCTGTGATATCTTACTGCTGTCACGACATGGGTCGACATATTGTCATGCATCAAGAAATTTACTACGTACACCATTCCATTTCTTTTTTCCTTGAGTATTTATGCGTCAGCTACATTGAGTTTCACAAGGGGTCTATGAGAAGAAGTTACGTAAGCATCGTTAAATGCTTTACAGCCCGTTAAAGGAACAATGACTCTTAAATGGAGGTGTGAAATTGTAGCTGGCTCATCGCAATCTATTTCCACAAATTTCTACCACGATTAGTAACCGGGTGGCTAAGAGCGTTTTTGTACGCTAAGCCATATCAAAGAAGAGAAGAGTGCAATAACCATTGTTAAGCGCCGGATACAAAGGTTTGAAGGGGCGTAAAAGTATCGCTGTTCGGGAAGCCAAGTAACTAGTTATGGAATAGGAATAAATAAGAAATAATCCGTACAATAGCCAAGGTGGAGAGTGAATTCCACCAATATAAATGTATATTTACTGGAAGTAAAAGAAATTCTAAGATTACAAACTAGTTGCGAACAGCCATAACAGATTGATTTTTTTCTCTCTGGATATTCTAATATTGTAAATAAAAGCGTGGATTCAAGAGCACTTCATTAGTGCTCACATCTGATGCAACCTACTTCATGGCAGTATGGAGGAGCAAAGAGGAGGGAGGAAAAGAACAGGGATTATGGACAGAACGAAGATATGCCAAGCGGAAAAAGGGTACTTAAGATATAAATTTAATATTTGTAAATTTTCCAAATCCCCCAGAAGTAGCGTAACTAATTTTAACATTTTAAGGAATAGGGAGGGGATAATGAGGGGAAAACGGGTTATTTTCGATGATTATACATCAGAAAACATTATTCTTTCTGGAGGGAGGCATGCACGATAACAGCAGCGTAAAAGTGAAGTCTGACAGCATCCAAATTGTGGTGTTACAGAAGAATGATGAAGATAAAATGGATAGAGGAATTAACGAATGAAAAAGTCCAAAATAGAGTGGAAAAAAGAAAGTCCAATGAGACTTGAAAAAAAATCGATACATCTAATCGGTCTAATCGCGGAAGCCTTCAACGAGATTTCTATGTTAAGGTGCGTTTACACGTAGAAGTTCACTGCTATGACAGTCAACTGCTAACAACTATTAAGCCCCAGTCGCATGTGTAAATACCAACTGCGATGCGAGTTCAGGACGATACTGGACACATGTCGAACACTATCGATCCACATTCGAGCTATTAGCAAAGTTGAAGCCCGTCTACTTTCCAGCGGAAATGTATCAAACACAATCGCAACAATCGCCAACGTAAAGATAAACACGACGGAATTTGGATATAATAACAAGGATATCCCTCCCCAAAAGGGGAGATTCTACACTTTAAAGAATGGGAACAAATGATAATCGTAATAGGAATTTATTGCTTGATGAATTTTATGAAAATTTAAACAAAATTCACTATTGAAATAAAACGCTTTTTATTTGTTGTGGCAACGCCTAAATAGTGGCTCTAAGCTGCATAGAAGTTAACGCAGACGCATCATAGCAGTAGCGATATAGATACATCGCGCATCTCGCGACTGTCTTAGCAGTCAACTGCTACGTGTAAACGCCGCTTTAAGGTTGTTGATGAGTGAAGATTCTACATCGCGGTTTGATGCTAACTATATTACGCTGTTAATAGCAACCAATGCGTCCGATTCACCAGAGTTTTCACCAGTTGCTCGTATTTTTACTAGGAAAAAAAATGCTTTTCCCATAAAGGAGGTGAGGTGATGCCTTGGGAGAATTTTTCCTACCGAAAGAGGCAAGACAGCTACGAAGGTGGATTCGCTCAACGCACGCAACCGTATTTTTTCGCTCCAAATTCGTTTATTTTATTCAGTACCGAACGCTGAACAGTTATCAATTTTCGGAATCAGCCCGTTAGGCGGACTTCACGCTATCACCAACGGCTAGCAGGAAAATCAAACCAGAGACGTATCTCCGAAGGGTGTTTTGAGAGGTGAAGGTACAGCTAACCACTTCAAGGTTATGCCCTGAGGCAATATATCAATTAACTTCTCTACGGGGACAAAGTTGTTTTTGTTACCACAGGAGTTGAGCGAAATCTAAGGTCATTTGCGCCATTAACTAATAGTGGTTTTTTTTGGAAGTGATAGGAATGAGGGAGTGGTGGAAGGGTGGAGAGAAACCCGGTGTCGGCCTCACCCTGGTCTCAACGAAAAGAGCCCAAGGGATCCACGGTTAAACGTCCTATCCGACGGACAGATTAATGAACTTGAAGTACTCTCTACAAATGACACTAAATTAATGCTATCCTTCTCTCAATCCTTATGTGCAACTAGTAATGTAGTTATTACCGTTTCCATTCATCATTTGTGGAATAGTAAGTTGTCGAGCATAAAGTAATAAGATAACTATTCTCTATAACATGTTTACTAAAAATGTGGCGAGATATGTACCTCATCAACATTTTTAGGCTTTTGGGGAAATTAAAGACATATTTAAAGTAAACGAAGGCATCGGTAATAGACGTAGGCAGATGTAATATCGCGCACATGTAGACTGTTGTTACTAATACTGTAAACGTTATGCAAAAGCAGAGAAGAAATTTCCCAACTAATAGTTCGCGGATTCTTTCTTAATTGACATCCCCAATATAAGGATATAATTAATATAATTGATTTCAATCTGCCGTACCTACATCTCCATCTAAAAATGCCCTGTACTTGTGCCACATGCCCTGCACTGTTCCGTGTATCTCACACGAGGCCTTCCTTTACCATTATCCCCGTTGACATATCCTTCGACGAATGTCTGCAGCAGGCCATCGTGTCTCATGATATGTCCAATTAAGTTGTCCCGTCTTCTTCTTATGGTTTTCAGAAATCTTTTCCTTTTCTTCCACTCCTATTAGGACTTTTTCTCTTCCTTTTAATCTTCATCATTCTTATAAATGACGATTGGCAGAATATGCGGCGTTCGCGAATGTAATACTGAAGCTATACGTCTACATCTACGTCTAAGTAATACCCTGTGAACCGCTGCGAGGGTGTGTGGCAGGGGATGAAGATCACCAAGCATGCACTACTTAAATGTAGTGCATGCTTGGTGGCCCACTGCATCAAATACATGCCAAGCATGTATTTGATGCAGTGGGAACTATTTTATGGACCTATGAGGGTCACGTGCAAATAGGTGGTTAGTAACTACACATTAATGAATTGATTACTGTTTAGAAAACCATTTTCCAAAATAAATTTATCGGCATTTCCCTACCATGCATGTATTAGTCATGCTTAAACATGAATTGTTCACTACAGACTACTCTAGAATTTTTTAATCTACCTTTTCTATACTGCCTATTCTGCTTTCTTGTGGTACGCGGGAAAAATGACATTTTAAATATATCGGTTCGACAACCTATCTCTCTAATATTGTTAATTTGATCAAACCTGGCATAATACGTAGGGGTTCTTGACATATATCTATCGTAATCTGTAAACAGATCAGCTTCGAATTTACTTAAATGGTTTAGCGTATATTTAAACCTCCGTTCTAATAGTAATTCACGTCCAAGTTCATCTATTAAACTCGTAACACTTATAAAATTAGCATAACAGCGTTTAACAAAACTAGCTGATCTCCTTTGCACACGCTTTAATTCCTTTATCATACCTTCCTCGTAAGGATCCCATATTCTAAATGACACCTGGCAAGTGTAAAATAATGTCTTTCTCGTACTCTCTCATCGCACTTGCTATAGGTAACCCTTTCTACGAATCCTAATCTACGGTTTGCAACCCTAGTTATTCCCCTGATGTGATTCCCCCTATAGCTAAAGTAATCGTGCCTACGGTTCAACGTTTGAGGCTTCACTTAGGTGGAGCCACGAGATTGGAAAAGAAAATTCACTTCGTACATTCCACACTAAAGTTTTATTGACTTCGACCATGGTTTCGACACTTTTATTTCATTATCAAGGTATTAATAATATCTTGATAATGACATAAAAGTGTCGAAGCTATGTTCGAAGCCAATAAAACTTTAGTGTGAAATGTACGATGTGAATTTTCTTTTCCAATTTTCTAATAGTGCATACATCTCACTACGCGAGCGTTGAGGAACAGCTGTGCGAACGATGATGCCTAGACAGTGTTACATGCAAGTCACCCGCGTGAGGAGAATTACACAGGCAGAGAAAGTATGACGCTTGCATTAAGTAAATCTCGTGGAAGCTCGGCTGGATGCGTGTGAAAGCGATTGCGAGAAGATAGTGAGGGAAAGGGGTTCCTGGAGAAAGTACAATGAGTTGGGAGTGCCGGCAGTAACCAGGTGAATAGGTAGTTTCAAAACATTTGAAAATGTTATCAGGGCACTCAGACGAAGCGTAAGAGAGAATAAATGTCGATTTTATGGGCAAATTTAATAAATACGATCCGAATGCTCACATTTTTCATACAAAATAACCGAATGAGTACTCCTTACATCCTATTAAAGAGCGTCATTTTTTAACAATAAATAACTTTAATTGCTTCCAAATTAAATCAATACGAAGAAGTATTATGTTTGCAAAATTAAGCATTATGGTAAACCCAAAGTTACATCTGTTGTGGTGAAATCATCTGTTAAACCAAGTGACGACAGTAATTATAAACTATACAAGCAAGTATTATCAGTGAGATATTTTAACCGTAATAAAAGAAAAAAATATACTGGACAAAAAATCCTGTGCATTTAGATGGATATTGCATAGCGGTCTGTCATCCGGCAACTCTTAATGTCAATAGCCAATTTTCACTTAAAAGACAAAATGTAAGATCAAGAAATGATTTAAAAATCTTATATCCAATGCAGCGGTGCATGCACTTGGATCTTCCTCCATAGCGGTGTATTAATTCTATGAAATTGTAATACCTCAGAAAAGATATATATTATGAATATCTTGATCACTATTTTTACCCATGAGTAAGCAGTGTTTACAGGTACTTTAATTTAACCCAATGTCTGCAAGATAACACAACGATTTCTCTATTGCTTTCAATGTATAAATGGTTCCGCAAAAATGTTCGGGCCTTCGGAATGAGAGGACTCGAGTTTTTGTTTCAACCCGATATTTTTTCTATTCATGTACAGTGTACATTATTGTATCGAAAATATATATACATATAAACAGAAAGAAAATATATAAACAGTGTACATTGCATAGAAAAGTACAGTGTACATTGTACAATTCATGAATTGTCCTTGTTGATACACTGGTCTCAGATATCAGCGCAGTGTAAGCACACACGCTGTGGCGATTGATTGATTTATAGTTTTCTACCGGTTGGTGTACGGTTTTGGTGTTGGTGTTGTAACCAGTTGGACACTACATAAAACCTTACACCGGTTGGTGTAAGGTTTTATGTAGTGTCCAAAATCAAAATTTCATTTCATCGTTCGATTATCTCCATCCATGTATTTTCTCTCTTTGAGGTGGAAAATTTCTTATCCCTCTTCATACCCGTCATAATACTCTTCTTTGTCCTCACTTACCCAGAGTTCTACCCTAGATAACGACTTTAAGCATCCCATTCTTCTGAAGTGTATCTTCCACCCATCTACTCTGTCTTCTCATAATTTCAGACAGAAATCTTCTCTCCTCCACAACCAAGCTCAGCACCTCTTCATTTGTCCGCCTTACCGCCCAATGCAGTTCCTCCATTTTCCTCCAGACCCACATTTCTACGAGTTTCAAATCTTTTCTTTTCATCTTCCCCTAGAGTCCATGTTACTGATCCATATGAAGTCCGGCTCAATTTCAAGCTCTTCACCAAAATTTTCTTCACATCCCTGCTCAAGGCTCTCGTCATATTTTCCCTCCCATAGGCAACTATATATGTAATCGGTTTAAAATGTGTTCAGAAATCTTCCATTTTCTAGCCTCCATCATTCTTATTCCTTCCATAAATTCTCTTCCATGTCTTTTGCTCGAATTTCTTTGTCTACTTCCTCTCTCCTGCTTTTTCTAGGTCTTTCTCTTCGTCTTTTACCTTGAGTGTTAATTTTAAAAAAAATCTGTTTGGGGAGTCTCTTCTCGGTCATTCTCTGAACATCGCCGAATCAACTTAACTGCTTTGTCATATTGTTTAGTAGTAAAGTATGGTCTATTCCCATTATTTGATGTATTCTTTCATTTTTTACTCTCTCAATCCTTCATCGCCCAGCAACACGATTCCAAAAGTCCACTTCTATGGCCCTTAATGCCTTTCCAGTTTTTTCTTTCATTACAGCAATAGACAAAATCTTTTGTTAAAAGGCCTAAGTTTCGCTAAATTAATGGATTTATAGCAGCTTTAATTATTAAGGAAAGGTGACCGAGAGGTAAGGTCATTTTCGTCATTAGGTGGAATTGTTTGTTTAGGAGAAATCCTATTTCAGGGCACGGAAGAATGGTAGAGGGAGACCCAGCGCCGGCAATACCCTACTCTTCACGAAGGCGCCAAGGGGTTCACGGTGTAACGTTCCATCCTACGGACGGAGTATTGCACTCGCAGTGCAATCCACACAGGACTCGCGTGGGGAACGATAGAACACTGGAAAGTCACGGTCCTTACTAGGATTAGAATCCGGGCCCTCGGCAAGGGAGGCCATTACACTAGCCCACACACACTATCCTTCTCTTGTTCTGTGATGTCGCGATTGCGCCAGAGAACGAAAAAGGAAAAAAAATAAAAAAAATGCACATTTGCGGGTGAATATTCCGGACCATTTAGGATAGAAAGAAATTCTGGTCTAGAATACTTCTAGCAGGATGCGATATATATTTTATCGAATAGAGGAAGCCAGCGAGGAATTCTCTTGAATCAACACTCAATGTGATAAGTGCATCTAGGGGTGCAAGCATATTTTAATGCCTGCGCGCTCAGCGGGACAAGATAGCGTGGTTAAGTTGGGATGGAAAAAGAAATGGGAGATTAAATATTCATGCACTGCAGTCGTATCTACGATGCACCCTGAAACCCACCTCGAGGGGAATAGCAGGAGACGAACATTCTTCAAACCTTCAAAAGTCTATTTTTTAGACCCTTAGTGTATTTCCAGTTCTCTTACCACCACAAGAACGAACCACCACAATAAAGCGATCCACTAAAGGCTTCATTCTATGTTTTGGAGGTATGAAATGTAACAAAAATATCGTATCGTAAACTACTATAACCCTAGGTGGTACCTAGGGTGCCTATCTCAGGGGATTTATTTTTTATCTTGCCTGAGGAGCTTCTTGACTAATCACAATTTCCGTGCCTCAGTCGAGAAAAGTGCGTGAGGAGAAAGTTAAAATCCTCCTGAAGTCATCGCGGTTCTCGAAAGAAATAAAAAAAAAAACACGAGGGAAAATTCATTGCCGCATGTTCTTGGAAGGAACGCCCATAAAAATCTGCGGTCCATTTCATGGAAACGCAAGGAACTAAGAAATCGCAAGGAAATCCCCAGGTGAAGCAATGTTTAGCGTGCAAGAGTTATTCGAAAGATGGTGTGAGGCTCAAGGGTCATGACATAATGGGCATCAAGGAAGAAATGTGGGCATTTGCTTTGGATTCATTTTAACCTAATCAAGAGCGAGGTTTTAAAATAAGTTACGGCTGGTATTGATTGTTTTTACATCATGGACCTTTTGAGCGATGTCATTTCATGATAAAAACCTCGAGCAGACGGCCATATTCTGTGACATGATGGTCATGATCGATGGAAATGATGGAGAAAGTCGTCGAGGTAAAAGTGAAGAAGTCTTAAGAAGAGTAGAGAAAAGAGAAGTCTGCTGAAAACTCTAAAAGTAGGACGGGACAACTTAATCGGCCATATCTTAAGACACGATGGCCTGATGAAGACAATCGTCGGGGAAAAGTGAACGGGAAGAAATGCAAAGGATAATGTGTATGGAGCAAGTGGTGAGGGATGTAAAGAAAAAGACTTTTGTTCACATAAAGAGATTACCCAATGGGAGATTTTATTGGAGAGGTACGTCAGAACAATATTAAGACTTATTACTTGTTGATGATATGACTTTAACAACTTACAGCAGCGTGCGAGATGCTGTTAAAACATAGCTTCGAAGAATACTCTAGCAGGTAAGAGTGGAACAGGGACGGTGGCACTGATTTTCGGCTGTTGTCCTATTAGGAACTAAACCAACAAATGTTTCTTTCCATCTAACAATCATCAATTTCCTACCCTTACGTGTGAACACTTTCTGTTTTCTAACATTATCGTGTAAACTAGATTTACAAATGTATGTACCTATAATTCAAAAATGTAGAATGGAACAAAATGGGACCACATGTTAACGTTTCAATACCCGATTGAAACGAAATATATTCGTTTATTTTCGGCAGCCATCCTATGCTTCAACCTACCCGTTTTAAATTACCATTAACAACTTTAAGAATTACTCATGGCGATAGAACCCCTAACCTACTCTAGGAATACAGCAAACTATTCCAGTAGATACTTAAAGAACAATATTTGGCATCATACTTGCCGTTGTAAAGTACATTTAGCAGATTTTGAGAAGGCCAGCCGTCGATAGGACTATGTCTTACCGTAGGAATACAGCCCATACTACAAGTAGGCACATAAAAGAGATGGATTATTATAATGTCTATGCTTATTTACAAGTCAATAAAATGAACATGAAAATAATAAAATTCGGCATTACAGAAACTAATTGGGAAAATATTTTTCTGCATAATTAAAATCATGGAAAATAGCGTTAACTTTACAAGACATTTTTGAATTATAGGTACATTTGTAAATCTAGTTTACACGATAATGTTAGAAAACAGGAAAAAATTCACACTTAAGGGTAGGAAATTGATGATATAAAGTTTTGGATACAATGACCGAAAGGAAAACATCATACCACGACGAGGATAGAACGCTATCTCCCGTTGTCGGCCACTCAGCCATTGTCGGCTTAACCCTAGGCCGGCGAACGTAGGCAACCCAAGTTGCATTTTTGCGTTTCTATTTTTTTTCTCGCGAACCGGGCCTATGGGGAAAAAATCTGAGACAATTGTCCCTTTAGTTTTATTCTAGTTTCACCGAAAAAAAAATCAGCTCATTTCGTAACTCCTATTACACAACCACTCCTTGTAAGAATATTTTCAATCAAGTCGCTATATCTTAGCTGAAAAGGAGAATAGGCAGCGTATCTTCCACAAAGTCTCTCGTTGTTGCAGAATGTGTCGAGGATACATCTACATGGCCTGCAAGCTACCGCGAGGGTGTGTGGCAGGGGGTGAAGATCACTAAACATGCACTATTGACATGCAACTAGGCTACTACATGGAAACATGTTAGATAATAGGGTCACATATAGTATACCAATATATCTCAGCATTTCCTCCTTTCCGGAGAAACGTGTAACCACGATATTATTGGCATTCGAGATAATAGATATCAACCCTATTTTTGCGGTCGGTGGACACCGCTTCCGGTCCTAAGCTAGTGTTCGATTGTTTTCGTTTGACGCGTAAATCGACCTCTCACAACGAAATATGAGTTCTTGTTACTCGGGGTAGGTGACTATCATTAGTAGGTAGGTAAAATCATTTGCACCATTTAGAACACGTGAGTAATTTGGTGGACGTGGAATTTTTTTTAGGAAAACGGGAAAAGGATGCAGAGAAACCCATCATCTTACATATAGCTCGCTCTCAATTTAAGTAACTAAGGGGTCCACGGTTCAGCGTCCCATCCGACGGACGGAGTACAGAACTCGAAGTGATATAAACAAAGCACTCAAGTAGGAAATAGTATACCAACGAGAAATATCAGCCACTGCCGGTAATATACCCCGTGCCTTGGGAATGGGAATTTCTCTACTCCCCGGGAAACCCCATCCCATATAAAAAAAAGGTGCGAGGGTACATACAGGAAGGAAGAATAACAAAGCTGAAGTTCAAGGACTGCAAAGAAAACGTACGGCAGTGCTAGAGTTGATTCATCCCGTTCCGCGCTACATCTTTCGCAGTTACGCCAAGTAATTTAATAGGGGTTTTAAATTTTCAACCTTGCGAAAAGGGCCGAAAGAAAACCTCTCTTATTCCAAGGTTCGATACTGCCAGCTTTAAAATTCACCTTACAACGCAGACATGCCAAACAAGTTACCAAGGCTATCAAGAAATTGAGACTGGAACAAGTATGTGAAACCAGAACTATTTCAACACAAGACCCGGCGATGCGAGCAAATGGATAAAGGGATCTCCAAAATTAACCTGGATGAACGTTTGCTGTGTACATTTTTTGCATTCGTGCCGTGGTATGTGTAATATGTCATTTACTAGCCATGTCATGCATGGGATTCAAGGAGCCGCCATATTAAATTTTGTCAGGAGAGTTTATACAGAGTCATAGGGAAAAATGGCGTCGGGCCCTACAGTGGCTAATTTAGTATTGAGCGTGGTGATCCGGGGCATTCGCGAGTTGCAGTCCTCAACAATAGGAATTATATCCGTGGTTATTGTTGAAGTCGCGGCATGTTACGCAGGGAAATTAAATTTGGGCCGAGCGTAAACAATGAGCGAGCTTACTATATAAAGAGGAACGGAGAGCGAGCTCATTCGACCTCCCAGGCTTCGGATCTTATCCTATCCCCATCCCTTCCAAACCTATCCTTATGCCTTTCCTCCCGGTCTGAAGCGCCTATTAGTGCGGAAACAGACTTGAAAACACCCATGATGACATAACAGAACTGAGTGGCGGCTTCGGACCTTATCCATCCCCATCCCTTCCATTCCTATCCTTATACCTTTCCTCCCGGTCTGAAGCGCCTATTAGTGTGGAAACAGACTTGAAAACACCCATGAACAGGGGCGAGTCCAACAATACTCCCGATCGGAGGAAAACCCACGTCGGGTGTTGGTCTGATATAAGAAAAGGTTAAGAAGTTCGAGTGCAACATTTCTCCCGATCGGAGCAAATCCCTTGTCGGGGTATGATATAGGAAAAAGCCATTGAGGTCTAGGAATTGGCCCGTGGGAAACTGAATCCACGTCGGGGAATCATCTGGCGGAATTGGACCTAATTCGAGACAGGCGGCGGATCTTCAGCCAAGGCGGAGAAGTCAGGGTGCAGAAAGAGGCAGGGATCGTATATTGGGAGGACACAGCCGGGAACTCCAGAGCGTACTAGAGGGATAAAGCGGTCCACTCCCCACTACTATTGTATGTAAGTAATTTTAAGAGGCCATTTGATGATATGTATGTGCAAAGTGAATAGTGAAGTGGCTCTTAAATATATGTGAAGTGATTTATGGCCTGTCAGTTTGAGCCTGAAGAGAGAAGAAAGTGAATGTGATATTGTAAAAGATTAGGAGGGTATTATATTCTTATGTTATATTACGTGTGGTTCAGTGTAATTGTGTTTGATAGTGAAAAATAAAATTAAAATAAATATATTACATATGGTTGTATGTACGTCTTTGCAGCCCATCTCACGGTTAAGGCCGACACCAGGCTCAAAGCTCTCATAATGACACCTAGGTACATGCATGAACTCCCAATTCTGTATGCCGTCCCAAGGATGAAGCAAGATTGTAGTTTTCGATGTTTAAAAAGAAAATTTCCTCAGAACACAGCCAATGTTCTGTGAAGCATAATAAATTGCACTTATTGGCAATAACAGATGCCTCAACGATATGGATTTTAATCCTAAGGCATTGGAAATTTAAACGTAGGAAAGGGAATGCTAGTAAAGCTATAGGAATCTCGAGTTTCAAAAATGCTAAGTAAGCGAGGCTATGAAGGGAAAGAGAATGTATTTTGAGTATCTTGAAGAGCGGTAGGAAGTGTGCTGATAGTGGTAAAAAGTAGTTTTGGAGCTCTACCCAATACTAACCAAACAACTCTTCGGGTTAAACATAACTTTGCTTTCCTTAAAAAGTGAAATTTCAATGAAACAGGCATAAAAATAATGCTATTGAAACTAAAAGATTCGGCAACCTTGTTATAAAGATAAGAGGTCTGTAGACATCCAAGAAGCTATTGATGATCCAACCTCTCTTGCGTGGGGAGCATTGAGGTACACCTCAATGGTGGGGAGAGACAATCACTAAGGGTGGAATGAAGGGGAGAGTAAATTGGTGGCATTGAGACAGAGAGAGAGAGAGCGAATATTTGGCCAGTCGCGTTTCATCACGTTTTCCGGATTGCCGAGGTCATAGTGTGGCGGTGAAGGGAAAAAGGACTGAGAGAGAGGGATGAATGCGAGACTTAAGGGCGGCCCACGAACGCAGTCTACCTCCTCATTCTCTTTCACTCTCATGAAAGGAGGTAGGATTATACAGGAGACATTGGCTTGGGGAAACAATGAAGCCAGAATGGGGGTGCTTGGGCACAATTAGGCCCCACCTACTCCGTACAATTGTCCTATTGCCTCTTATGGAGACTACATGTGTGTTAAAACATAAATAACATTGAAATCATACCCAGATTTCATCGCAGGGGCAAAAGTTTATCTTCCAGGCTATAAAATGGTGGCATCAATGCATTCTACTACCTTGGGAGTTGATTTTATCACTAAAAATTTTATAATTGAGGCATATTATTAGGGTCATATTCCTCCGAAAGTTCTATGTATGATTCCTACAAATTTACGAAAAAAACAACATCACAATTTTTCCTTACCGGGTAATAATATCTTTTATCTGCATGCTACCAGCTCATGTTTGACATTTCCTGTCACACACCGCCTTGGTGGCTTACAGGGTACGCTGTAGCTGTTGATGTCATATTATTTCCAATTTCATTTCATCATGAAAATGACGTTAGCACATTCGTTTAATCGATATCTGGCGATTAAATAACTTGAGTAACTTTCAAACCTTCCGCGATGTCTGAATGTTTCTATCTCCTTCCAGATTTTCCAACTTATTCATTCCTTCTGGAGACAATGTCTTCTCTCTCCTCGAGGCTTCTTCGAATATCCGTCGACGATAAGGGGAGGAAATCTTGTATCCGGTAGCAACAAGCATGACTCGTAACAAGATGAAGCTCTTAATAAAGAGTTGTCGCGGTGAAGTCCGGAAATAAAGTTATGACCACGACGTCCATTAAATCTGAACCCACTAGGCATGACTGTGTCTTCCGTTGGCTTAGAACTATGATAGTAGGAAAGATCGATGAAAAAACTTATTATTACCGCAGAGCTAATACTATAATTTTAATCCAACCACAACACATCGACAAGTGGTATTCTGCATTGCACTACAGATAGGACTCTCAAATAGGTGTCGAAGTAGGTAGTCCTTTCTTTCTGGGGTTATATTTAGTATATGTGTGCTAAGCACAGAAAAATCAGGGAATCACCGTTTTTTTTCATTTATCTTGGATTCCACGCTCTTAGCAAAGCCCACAGGCATTTATCTATAAACCACAGCTTCCATGAATAATCATCGATGTTACGCAATTCATGCAACAGCAACGGATGGTAATGCCTCCAGTTAAAAATACGCTCTCAACTGTATGCCTTCCACTGGGTAAATTCGAAAGATTTAGCACTGTGTAAAGTTGTTGCGCTGGTAACGCTGTTGTAGCACATGGCATTCAACATATATGGCCTCCATAAGAGGCCGCATAAAACGCAATATTCTGTGCCGAGAAGGTGGGGCATAATCCTTCCCATTACATACATTCTAGCTTCATCGTCTTCCGTAGGGTAGAATACGTAAGCCGCCTCCTGTACCTTCGAAACTCCTTGGTTTTGATGGGGTATATCTAGTGTACTTCGCATTCAATTTCATATCTATTGATTCCATTAATATGGATGGGATTTCTCTCTTCCCTAGACAATAGTCAATTAAAAATACAGCCAAACTTTCTCTAAGCTCAGGTTTCTATGGATGTTAATTTTTATGCTACTGTTTGTTTTTTTAATGAAAAAAAATTCCTTTGTTCCTTCCGTCATGCGGTGTCCGGGAGCCAGGTAGCGTCACTGTCGTAATTCCAATTGCCTCTGGAAGAATGGGTGAAAGGAGAGAAACCGATCTCTGAAAGGCATTTGGAAGCACTTAACTCCTATTGCTCTGCAAAAACCCAACCGCGGGATCGATTTGAACCGCTCGGATGAGCTTGGTATAGAATGACAGCGAAAGCGCGGAAATCTTCCTTCTGCACTGAATCGGTCAATGAACTCGTTCATTATATACGAAAAGGTATTACTTTAAATGGGAGTCGGGTTGGTGTTATGACGGGTAGGTACTAGCCACTACATCAATTCAAATTCTAGCAATGGGAGATTTTTTTATTGGTAAAACCAAGCTCTACTTGGATGCTGTGGATAGCACTCCGAGTTCATTACTCCGTCCTTTGGATGGGGACGTTAAGCTGTGTTCCCCTAGGTAGATTTCGCTAAAAGTAGACTAATGCCGACACCGGGTTTCTTTCCATCCTTTACCATTGCCCTTCCATTCCCATAAAACTGCATATCGAGATTCATTAGTCGAGGGACGAATTGGGGAGCGGTTTGACGTGATGGCTGGATTTTACCCATGCAGAGGGCCCGGGTTGAAATCCCGGCCGTGGTAGAAATTTTTCATTGCTCTACTATTCCCTATCGAGTGCTTTTTGGAGATCATTTTGAGTTCAGTAACCCGTCCGTCGGAAGGAACGTAAGACTGTGGTCCCCTTGGTGTATTTCATAAAGAGCAGACTAATGACGACACCTGGTTTCTCTTGAATCTTTCCTCCCAGTTTGATGCACCTATAAGTGCGGTAGAGAATTGTAACCACATGAGACATCCGCAGTTCCATGCCTGCACCCGCACATAAAGACGTTCCAGATCCGGAAAATGTATCAGGATAAGAATGGAAGGGTAAGAAGATAGGGAGGGTAGAAACACAGCGTTGACATTATCATGCTTTCTATGACATACGCTAACAATAAGTTAAGGACTCCAATTTCAATATACACAGCACTAAAAAAAATGTTCATTTCTAATGCATTATCACAATAATCTTCCGGATATTGCTGGGGAGGCTGGGTCGATTTGAGATAGGTATATCGGTCTCAGTATGGGTGCTGTAAGAAGAGTACTTCAGGTTCAGTCCTACGTCCGTCGGATGGGACATGAAACCGCGGACCCCTTGGTTCCCTACCCTTATGGTGGATTGCACAGGTAAAGGCGTGCCTTAAGTTAGCTAATGCCCACGATGGATTTCTCTATATCCTTCCTTTGAACCCTGAAGAGTTCCTCTTCAGAGAAAAAAGCCACTTATCCTTAATGGCGGTAATCACTTCGATTCTCAGTAATTTACCCAAACAACAACAATGGCAATCAGAGCCCCCCAGGTTGTCTCGTCCTTGCTCCTCAACCCCTGGTTTTTGAAATCTTGTTATTCCTCAGGAAAACGAAAACGTTACGACTCATGCCTCTTTTCTAATTTTGCGAATGATATGGTCTGTTTCTCGTCTCGCAACGCATTACCTCTCGCAATGGCGCTTTCCGTATTGACTTCTACGCCTCTCAGACAACCTGGTCTGTAAGCAATGCATCGGTTAACACGTAACCAACCGTACTCAGTCGCCTCACTTCAGGCGCTCGACTTAACATCAGTAATCTAGGAAAACCACGGAATTGAAAGCACAGGAAATGTGCTAATCTCACTTTCCAATGTGTTTGCGCTTTGTTCGTGAAATCACGAGGAAAAGTTCTCCTTCACTTTCCCTGGCCTTAACGGAGTCTTTTTCTATTGCGTAATTTAATACCTAGGTCCAGGTAGGCATTAAAAAATCCGGCCATCGATAATCCGGTTCCTTCAGTTTTTCAGCAAGGATTTCGGAACGCATTTTCAAATTTACCGTGTGGGAGCGCCATTATTTCCTAAATGCGTTGTTTTTGTTTCTATGGCAACGTAGTCGATGATCATTGTTGGTGCCAGTTGGACAGTATTGTATAACGTGCTATCCATAAAATGGGAAATTTATAATTACATTTTTGTTATTTAAAAAATCCTGCCCATACCAGTGTTCTAGTTGTAAAGGACTGTACAGGTTGTGATTTTCTGTTAAATATAAAGGTCACATAGAAACCATCGAAAATCCGGCGACAGTCAGGTCCAGAGGTTGCCGGATTTTTGAATTCCAACCTGTATTACGTTTACATGAACTCTTATTATTAATTCTTTCCGACAAGTCAAATGTTTCACGAATGCATTTCTGCCCCGACCATCTCAGGTGCTACAATTATTTTCCTTCACGATAATTTCCCAAGTAACAAAATTATTCCATTTGAATCAGCCCTGTGCTCAAATTACAAAATTTAATTTGCCCCACTTTATTCTACAACAGTAATTCCCAACATTTTTGCACTTGACTACCACCGGGTTGCCTATTTTCCTTATTAATGTACCGTGCTTGGAAATTATACAGCTAATGTTTATCTGCAGATGAATTGATTATAGAGTAGTCACCAACAATATGATTGTTTACTGATCGAGAATTCAATTCCGGTTCTTCACCCATAACTAAATTTTAATGGACGTACAAATGTGATTACTATTATTAACTACAATTTGAAAAAGTACTTAGTATTCGTTCTGAAGAAACACCCCTTGTAATTTTCCACAGAATTTTTATGGCACGACGTGTTTCGCCGTGTTAGGGCATCATCAGGTAGCTTACTTGATCCCTTAAGGGGTACGAGCGTAACGTCCCATCCGACGGACGGAGTACTGAACTCGAAGTGCGCTCCATAAGGCACTCAAGTAGGGACCAGTATAACGATGAAAAAGCCGCGAGTGCCGGGATTCGAACCCGGGCGCTCGAGATGGGAGGACTGTACTCCAGCCACCACACAAACTTGATCCCTTAAGGGGTACGCGTATTCCAGGGTGGGAACCGCTTTTATAGAAAATCTCATTGGAAAAATATCTTAAAACCTTCAACTTTCAGCCCAATGAACAGTTCCAATCCTTAAGTGATTAATATGTAGACAGAAAGAATTGCGTAATATTAACTAACGAAATCAGCTGCCATTGATGGGATATAAACATTAGAATCTAATAAAAAAGAAATAAATGTATTCAACTTCCATTTTCTTCCGATTCACGCGCTCAATCCGGATTTCATTTCCTGGGCGTGAAATTGCTCTTCCTCCAACCAGCCGTGAAATTATTGGGCAATTAAACTCGTCGCTCATGAAGACAGACAGGAAGGCGGTCGGAATTGAGGCATTTAGTGTCGATCTTCAATTATGTAATGTTTTAATACGCCATTTTCAAATCAAGTTTGGAGCATCAGAGAGCGTAAGGTGGGAGTTTGTGGAGAAAAACTCAAGTCATCCCTGGGGAAATGCCAGAGCCGATGTCTTCGACCTCCCAATGAAATAGCAGCAGTACTTTCAAACTCGTTGTTGGGAAATAAAAGACTCTCGATATGAAAAATGAGGTTATCTCTAGTTAAAATGCAATTACGTAAACTGGTGAATCGCTATTATGCATCATAAAGTCCAGTACTCTAATTTTTTGCTGATTGAGGAATGGTTAATTAAAATCGTAGGTGATGCTAATTACAACCTAATTTAACTTCAACCGAATTTTACATATCCATAATTTGAATAACTGCTTGCCTTCCTCCACTAAAAACTTATCAGGTCTTACATTTTGTGTGTGGAATATGTTAAATTAAATTTAAATTGGGGATTGATATATTCCCTTGCAGATTATGTTATTATCGACGCTAAAATTGTAACGCTATCAACCATCTAACTCAATTTGAGTAAACTGGTGTAATTTTAGATAATGTGTTAAAGTGAAATCATCAAAGGCATCTCCGAACTCAGGTCATATACCTACTCAATTTTTATTTCCTAACAAAAAGCTGATTTCTTTTCTAAAACTATTTCAGAAATATAGGCTATACTATCGTATTTTTTAAAAAAAAGTAACGGTTTCTTCCACTATGGTGGTAAACATTAGTACACTAAATTATAATAAAAACATTTACTTTTAAAAATCAATTTCGCCATTTTTTTCGTCCACTTTTTCTTGGCCTGAAAAGACTGACCTTAGTTTATTTATATTCCAGGTTGAAGCTTTTAGTGTACAAAGTTGGAGAACGGTAAGATTATTACCAAGACAATATAAGTAATATTTAACGATTCAGTTCAATCTGTTATCATTGATTCCTTCTCATTAATATTTACAAGAGATTTTGCTTTTTAGCACCAAAACATTTAGCATAGACTCCATGTAAAAATGAAAACAATAATCATTTTTTGCGTAAAGTTAAATGTGCATGATTCTCGACGTGAATAACACTAAAATAATACTTAAAAGTGTCAATAAATTTTGCCTTCAGACAATAAAATAAAGAATCACATGAATTTGTCGGATAGCATCAATGTTAGCATTGGCATTATCATGTTTTCTATGAAATACGCTGAGTTAAGGACTCCAATTTATATACACAGCACTTAAAAACAATTTTCATTTCTAATACATTATCACAACAATTTCCCGGATATTACTGGGGAGGGAATAGGTTGGGTCGATTTGGGATATATCGGTCTCAGTATGGGTGCCGTAAGGAGAGTGCTTCAGGTTCAGTCCTACGTCCGTCGGATGGGACATGAAACAGCTGACCCATAGGTTCCCTAGCTTTATGAGGTATGCTAAGTACCCATAGCATAACATAACCTCGCCTTTCGAATGTGTACGACTTCCGGTTAACTCATCACATGCCTAATCTTTGGATTCACCTAAAGCTACCATGCATGTATTTGTAAATAAAAGTAGACTACGGTAAAAGTTCAAAGGTTGATAAATAATAATAAATTTTATCACTAAAAATTCCATCTATTATTCGATTATAGAAAGGTTTGGATAGATTATGAAGGACGGGAGTGTTCTGTAGGTCGTGTTAGAAGGAAGAATGTCGGATAGTTGGGGTAGAGAGAGAGAGAGGAATGGGTAGTTTGGATAGAATTATGGGAAGTAGAAGGTATGCGGGGCTGAAGAGGAATTTTGCGGTGAGGGGAAGTATTAAATGTCCATTTATGCCTATCTTCACAGGTGGGAAATCAATGATAAAATAAAAAATAATTATGGCTAAAATAATGTCTCGGGTGAGCATATTTAGTGAATGATCACTCCGGATAATCGCATTTACATTCTAGGCAATGCAAGAAGAGTATTTGGCCACGTAACTATCGGACTTATATGTCGGTCTAAGAGTCTGCTGTCCCTTTCACTTGCCCGAGGCGCCTTTTCGTCTCGTCTTAAAAGGTCACTGATGTCTTGAGCGACAGGTATTCTTGCTAGTCACAACATTCTATTTTTGCAAACGTCCTCGGGAACCATTTCGGCAAATCTCTATCGCAGTCCTCAGAGATTAAACTCGCGAAGAGTTATGAAGGTATTTCTCGAGATATTTACATTATGCAGTATTCGAGGAGGAGATCGACAGAGGAGGTTATTTGCCCAATTTAGGATTGATGGGTTACTGAGCAGATGTGGGAATTTTCTAGGAAATGAAGGGAGTATGGAGGGAAACCCGGCGTTGGCATTAGGTTGCACTTAGCGAAAGGCTAACGGATCAACAGTTTAACTTCCAATACAACGGACAGTGTACTGAACTTGAGCACAGCACTCGAGTGGGTAGACTAATGAAAAATCTCAACCATTGCCACCGATAACAACAGATTTATGTTTTTCGGAAGGTTGAAATGAGATGACTGACGTTCGGTAATCGACGCGGTGCTAAGACGAGAAGCCATTCATGTATGTATCTTATGACAGCCAATAATTCCGGGAAATCAAATGACAATAACCTTGACATAAATTGACCTTCTTACTTTCCTCTCAACTTATGCCGAACATGAGTTTGCCTCAATACACATCCTACAATCTAGTACAAATCCAACAATCACTACGTCCTCCCTGAAAAAAATGTATTTTGATTCAATCTTTCCCAACATCGGAAGATGGAAAAGTAACTCACATTTTGGAAATGCATCACGTTCACCTATCGAAATCGTTGCTCTACATCTGGGGTTCCTGAACATTATTACAAATGCTTCCCGGAGACAAAACATTTTAGCATTTTTCAAATGATCCCTATCAGGTCAACACAGGTCCTTCAAGCTGAAAATCTTAACATCCATCACTCACATTTCGGCTCCTTGTAACTATCAACTCACAAAATCACATGAACTGTCCTGTTATTGTTGGATTATGACATCTTTTCGCGATTTCGCTTGTGCCCATCCTTACTAGATATAAATAATGGCACTTAATGAAAATGACGACTGCCATTCCCTTAGCAGCAATAGCGAGGAATCTTGCTCCCACAGCGAGCTTCGGTCTTAGACATATCTTTGTCTGCCGTTAAACTGTTCCAGGTATCACATAGTGAAAATGAGACATACTGGATGAGTAAAAAACAGTAGCACTTTTCCACAAATTGTATTTTAAAATTACAATTATAAAAATTATAAAATTACACAAGTGTAATTTTATAATTTTTATTATTACAATTTTATAATTTTATATACAATTTGTGGAAAATTGCTACTGTTTATTATTCATCATATCTGCAAGTTTTCGATGTGACTTATCATCAATCATGGTACTCGACCTTTTATTGTGGAGATTCTTAATGACCGAATTTACCATAAGACCACACCATTTAACACATCCTCTTGCCCTGACCAATCTGAAAGCCTTACTTCACCCATTCTGACCTGTATATGTCCAGCGGTTCCCACTATATCCAATATAATAATAATAATAATAATAAAAGGTCTTTATTGGGGCGAGATTGAGACAAAACTGTCCCTTCTGCCATCTAACCCCTAATATATTGATCATCATCTGTTAATACTACACTATTTTCGAAAATATTCATGCTAGTTATGAGTAGAAATGACAGAATGCCATACAAATCACTGAATGTTGTATCGTTGGAGTGCTGAGATTACTGATTTCGTGAGTTTCTACTACTAGTATACCTGATGAAGGATCCGGTTCATTCCGTGCAACTGTTCTCGTACCAACCCGTACCGACCTAGATGGCCGTTGGATTCACAAATCAGCTGCGATAACTCTTCCAGTACATTCTAACCTCCTTGTGTATAACGGCCTTCAAATCAGTAGTATTGAGTAGGCATATTTCTACACATTCCCATCTTTAGCCTATCGGTTCTTGGTGATATCTTAGCTTTTCTCCGTCTAAAAGTTATTATAACTTCTCAATTCTTTCCGACAACTGCAGATGGGAGAGGGCATCAAAATACGTTATTTATGTCTCTCTTCTTGCCCATCATTTTCCACCATCATCGACAGTTATGAAATCCGGGAATCGGTAAATTGATGGCATACTATTCTCTTCCCACGGCCATATTATGGTCACTAAATTTCCTCTGCCCTTGCCCCTATGACTCCCACGCCATGATTCATATATCTTTCATGGACCTTGAACTCCATAGCAGTGGATCAACTGGGCATTTCTCGATGGTTTCTCCTCTTGATCAAGTTCTTTTGATCGAAAGGTAAAGATTCATCCTTTGATTCATTGATACTTCCTATTTTCAGTCTTTCAGTTATATGCCTTGAATTCTCAAAAAAGTGTGTTTTAGTACCCTTTCGAAAATGTATAAAACTTTTTTATACTGTGGATTTGGGAAACAAGGTTATGTAATATTACATGAAAAATATATGTATATTCAGAATCTTCTACCTATCATATGTACAAAAAGTCGACAGAAGTCCCCAATATTTGTGCATTTTCTTTTTTTCACTTTAAGGTAGTCAAAGTTGCTGGTTAATCGAGGGAAAAGACAAAAGAGAAAATTTCTTTAGCATAGTATGAAGAGGGATCAATATTCCGATTTAAAAGAGAAATAGCATGTAGCTGCGAAGGCTGCAAAATAGTGTAGGGATGGAAGCAGTAGATGAATGCAATGCAAAGAAGAGTAGCGAAAGCCCATTAAAACCCTCTCTAAGAGGTAGGATTATTAAAAATCGGCGCACTGAAATAAATTCCATATAAGTACGTGACAAACTTTACTTTCGTTTACTTGTTGGCTACTCACTCACATGTTCAACCCGAAGGTTGGTGTGATAGGTCAGAGTATAGTTCACCCTGTACCATGCCATTGGCGTATGAAATTCACAATATCAGGGTAGGGGGGCCAGTTCCTTTCCTTAGGTCACCTGCAATTTCCTAAGAAGTTCTGACACACAACAAATGGAATCGCGAGGATTTTAGGTGGGGTTATCAAGGACGGCTTCTGCCCGGGATTTGAGCCCGGGACTCTCCAGTCCGCAGTCCAGTGCTCTACCCACTGTCAACCATGACTCCCTTTTGGATACTGCAACTGTATAATAAACGACATCTTTTTATCATAAGTTCTCGCAACCCCAGGGGGTGATAGTACCCCTGGTTAAGAGCCACTGCTTTATAAACTCAGGTTTTTGCCATAGGTAGTTCGATAACCACAACTTGGTAACAGGGAATACATTTAGAAGGTGCACTACAGCCTCCTACCTCAAACCAACATATATCCGGGAGGGTCTCTTCAAATTTGAAAAAGTATACTTCCTGTGCCAAACGTTCAAGGGTACATAAAAAACCACTCATGCATTTACATAAGCATTATAGCAATCCTACAAGGCAGAATAATTCTGTCTCCCAAAAGCAGATAGTGTTTATTTACATGTTACACGGGGAAACGTCTTTTTAGACAAATTGAACGTTTCGCCTGTAGAAAATACAAGGCATAATAATATCCAGAGATGATGAATCTTTCATGACCACGTGCATAATGACGAGGAAATGGATGTATGCAGACGGATTTCGGGAGAACTTTTTTTCTCATAGTAAGGGTCTTCCCCCAGCTGCAAGAAGAAAGTAAATCTTCCCACTTCCGCCCCCGCTTAGCATAATTCTCCTGCATGACAAAGGCCCAACCACCAGCTTTCTCGTGCCTGCTGCTTCAAAGATATCGGTCCATAAACCACAACGTAGCGCGGAAACGAGGACCTATTTGACGCTGACTAATCTAACCGCTCAACCATCCCACGCAAAACCTAGCGTGATTGCTGAGTAAAATAAAATGAAATAATTTAGAATACAATACTTTATCCTTCGAACAGTATGATTTCTCAATGAATGAGCTCCATGTATTTCATCGTTTTATTTTTTCGCATATTTATACACATTAACTTTTGTCTAAAAACTCACAATGTCAGTTTTGTGATTTGAAATAGGCCCTATATATGAAGGCATCGAAATACTGCCTTCCTTCCTCAATGGCAACTGCGTGAAAAGCTGTTTCTGATATAGGGATTTATTATTATTAACAGTAGTATTCTACCGGTGAACGTACGTTTAAATGGATATTTTAATTCTTCCAAACACCCCTACATTTCACCCGATGTCCCCCTTCAGCCCTTCATACCTTCTACAGGGATATGAACACGAATTTTCCTATAAATAAGCATTATCTGGCGAGATGTCGTGAAGTATATCTAACTGATGACTATGTGGATTGTAGATTCAGTGATTAAAATGGTTGAAATGATTTATGTCCTTGTATGTTATTCTGTCATATCCTCTTAAAAGAAAATTTCACGGTGTTCGATTTTCTTTTGTGGAAAAAATTTTCGTATTTGTTCAGTTTTATTTTAAATATAAAATCCACAAAGTATTCCGACACTTAATATCATTTTAAATACACCTGGTAGTGACATAAAGTGACTAAACGTATTGATAGCTTTAGATTTAAAACAAAACTGTGGAATAATACGACAACTTGTTTCAAACTTCAATAAATTAACCTATTTGGTGAATGAGGTCACAGGATGGACATTTAAAAGTGTTTCTCTCCTTTGATGGGGAGATTCATTGCATTCATTACTTCTTCTTGACAGCGAGTTAAAGACCAGACCGTAAGCATATCAAGTTTGGTATTAGTACAGAAGGATAAAGAGATAAAATTGATAGAGGCAAGACAGGTCTAGAATAAGATACATAGAGTAAGAAAGGATGGATACTAAAGATTAGTAAATAAATATGAAGAAGTTAGCCCATAGAAGGATCTAGTAGAGAGCAGAGCGATACCAGTCTCAAGGCCGTTTTGACGAGGCATATTATTGCGTAGCCCGATGCATGGAGAGAGTCACAGTGACAATTGCATATGCTAAAGCAGTTCTCAACCTGGAGTCCACGTTTGTTGATTGTGGGGTACATGATGAAAGTTTAATAATGGTGGAAGTAACAGTAAGCTAATAGAGCTAATCACATTATTAGTGATTGTTAGCCACAATTGTAAGCCGATCATATTGTCAGCTACGAATTAGACTGCAAATAAACATCAGCTACGTAATTCAAAAGTATTACTTATGGACAAGCGTTACAGATTAGGGAAATGGACAGCCAAAGGGTAAGCGGGTGAAAAATAGAGTTGGGAACCACTGGTCTAAAGCAACGAATTGTACACACAAAACTTCCCGAAAGCACGAACGTCTACGCGGAAAATAGTCCCCTTTCCCTTTCCATGCATCCATCCGGGTAATTTCCACGATCGTACGAAGCTTTTAAACGTGTAATTCATTACTTCGAGTAAAACGGCCACTGAGATTGATGACCAGTTAAGTTTATGTCCTCTTGAGCTGCTCCCCGCTGCATCGAACTGATCATCTCGCTTCTGTTTCCATAAAATGTTCGTTATCCCATTCCCTACGGAATGAATGAGTGGAAAACTTGACCAAGTCAATCCTCTAGTGTCACGCCCTTGGGTACGGAATAGCGGCAACTTGTTGCATGCGGGGCGAGGGAGGGGGTAAGAGAATGGGAGGAGGGGAATGGAGAACGTGGAAGGGGGAGGGGAGAGAGGGAGGGTAACAGTGATTACGGAGAGGGTAGGAGGGGAAGCCAAGCTTTCGAGAGTTCCATAGGAAGAACGTAAGCAAGCCAGTCCACATTTCCCGGACGTTTGTGTTCGTAGGGGATTTTAGTTGCTCTCGCCACAATCCGTGCGAGCTGGTTTACGGGATTGCTCGCGCGGACGGTTTTAACGTCTTGCTTCGTGCTTGCTTCAAAAAGGCGCCAGTCTGCAGAGATACGAGCTTCGAACATATCGGCTGACCTCTACAAAGATGCCGCGTGACACGGTGAGTGATGAAGCCTCCTCCACATGGTTGCACCCCGCGCGAGTCTTTTTTTCCTCCGTTTCGGCACGGACGACAAGGCGTCGGAAGATATTTCGCGACTGTGTCATCCCCCCCCACCAAAGCCTAACCTCTCCATGACAACGAGACAAATAAATGGCTATCTGATCTTCTAGAGAAGAAGCCATGTGGATACAACGCCCTCCCCTTGTCGGTCAAAGATCGGCGTCTGCTCCGATTCAGCTTTCTATAGTTTCCTATCACGACGCATCGTCTTCATTAAGCTCGAAGATAGTTCTCGCGAAGCATATACGAAGCTGGACAACGGTTCTCGGTTGTTATTAGTAGTCCACGACGGTGTAGAGAATTTAGGGAGAGGAGTAGGGAGAAGAAATGTGATTTCCTGCCGATGCGATGCTACAGAAGGATCTATTCCATGTAGTACTTCATCTTATATCGATGTAAGTTAATTATAACAGGGAGGGAGTGACCGATGGCTCAGGTTATTTGAGACATTTATTGGGCGGTGGTATGGGGGAAATATTTTACAGGGAACGGAGAAGGGTTTAACGAAACCTGGCCTCGAATATGCTTGCGGTGAACAGTAGGCGCCAATACTTTTACGTCCCATCTGACGGTCGGAGTACTGAACGTGATGTGCTCTCCACACAGTACACAAGTAAGGTCAGGTAACCCACTCCGCCATGCCCGAATCTTCGGGGTGGTAGGCCAGTACAGTAAGTTAGTCGGAATAGTAAACCACGGTACCAACCCGATCGCCTCCAATATAAACTCTCAAGGATATTCCATTCCAATCACGCCGGACGCGGAGATCTGTAATATTATTTCCAATGGGAAAGTGCTTTCCAATCGGGCTGCCCTTCCTTATTCCCTGTACCAGCGAAACTCGGCTCCGACGAACACATTAGGGCCGGCAGTTGACGTATCTCTAGCCACGCATTGCCTTGCAGAGCACGCCATGCGATTTCAGAATGTCACTCGGATTAAATGGATCGGAGTTGATTGCCGAATTCAAGAGAACGGCTTGCTACGAATGATCCTAATGTTTTCATTATTTATCCAGTAGTGCGGTCATTACTGCCATTAAATCAGGAAATGTGGCAAAATCCGAGTTTCTACAACTTTTTGGAAATAGCATTGAAATGTTTTACAGTCAATTGACACTGCTAAATCGGCATCTTCGGTATTAAAAGGCAACTACGACGACTTAAACAGTACTGTCTCCTCTCGAACTTCGCTGTTATTCATCTGTGCAGTTGGTCTGGTTTTTGGAGGGTAGACCTAACCTAACACAAAGCCCAAAGGAGAGTGAAATTCAAATACTATATCGTATAGGGTTGAAGGGAGGCTAGTCCTTATCCTTGTGGTTTCCCAGAAAGATCTTGCACCCAGACAATCCACATCGATTTGGCCTAACTGCAGTGCTCTTCCAGATTCCAACCGGTGACTTCTGGTCGATAGCTTAAACTTCTACCACCTAAACTTCACTACCCGCCTTCATACTGCCATACTTCATCATTCATACAAAACATAACAGCTTTGTGACTGAAAATTATCACATTCGTATCTAATAAAATCCACTCTGTAACGTTATAATCATATAATTACTCTTTTCCTTTCTCCGGAACCGAATTATCGCAACTGTATCCGCCTCCACCTTGTAGAAATGCATATTATGCAAATGATTTAAAAATGACAAATCAAGTAAATAATTTATTTGAAACAAACTTCTCTTCGACGCATCGGCGTCATCTCCAGTGGGAATTATTCAGTAAAAATTATTCTTTGGAATTTTACAGTATTAAAAAGAATTTCCATACATACATTCCGTTTCGAAGTTGTTCTTCTTTTCACATTGTCCTATCTTTCTATCTTCATATTAGTTGATAGAATTTTTTGTAGAATACGTTCCTTTATCCTACTGTCGCGAGCGATATGGATGAAATCGACAGTTATCGTGATTCTTCACCTCTAAACGCTTTCATTCGCACCATTGCAAGTGAAATTGGTATCTTTAACCGGAAGTGACAAGTTTTTTTTGTACTTTTCTGCAGAGGTATGTCGGGACTTAGAGCAAGGAATTTTGTCGCAACCGATTTGAATTTCAGTCACTCTAGCAAAATGTTTAGAAGAGTATTAACATATTATAGTGGATATTTGCAGTTTACGTAACCTTTTGTGCCACCTTTAATGATAAATGATTTTCCGCAAATGAACATTTGAAGCTGCCAATGTCTGTGCAACCAATTTAACAAAATAATCAACGGCATTCTCCTGCAAGCACGCCACGGGAGAATGATTCTCGAAATTTAGAAAATGAAGAATTTACTTCCGCATACATTCTCCTCATCTTGCTGAAAAAAAAGTGGTGTAGTTACTCCATTTTTCTTCTCAATTTCTCGAACAGGTTGAAAATGGACAACCCCATTTAATAATTTAATTTAAATCCCGGGTAATTAAAAAGAAATTGCATCACATAAGACAAAGTATACGATTCATTAACATCACAAGTACCCAACTTGGCCTCGCTAGGCAGGTCGGTAAAGCGCTTGTTTAGCTACCAAAAGGACGTGGGTTCGAATCTCACTTGCCCTGTGCATACGTGTTTTGTTACCCTTAGGATTATCTACATCTACTGACAACGCTGCAAACCATCTCAAGTGTATGGCAGACCGTGAGTCTCAACAAATATGCACTACGTATATGCACTAAAGTTTACCTATGCTTAAGGGTTATGTTAGGTTAGATTACCTATGCTTAAGGGTTATGTTAGGTTAGATTACCTATGCTTAAGGGTTATGTTAGGTTAGGTTACCTATGCTTAAGGGTTATGTTAGGTTAGTTATGTTAGGTTAATTCCGCCATAGTAAAATAACTTAAGTGAATATGGTGAGAATATAAATTAAAAGTCATGCAATAAGCATCCGTTTTCTCTTTACATATTTCTTCACACCCCTTTTCAACTTTTATTGTCATCTCTAAATTAGCTTAGTTGACCAGCTGTTTATTTTATTTTTAGACAAATTCCCCTGCCATTCACTAGAATAACATCTGCAATGGTTTAATGAAAGATTACAGTGCCTTGCACTAATCAATTTTCTTAGCCTTTATTGAATTCTCATGGAAATCAGGTGAAAAATATGCTAACTGATGAAAGACATTAGAGGATTTGAGAATAAGAGATTTTTTTTAACCTCGCCAACCACAATAATCACTTAAAACGAATCAAAAATTAGGTTGTGATTTGAACACAATGCAGAAAATATTCTCCCAGCATTTGCATTAGTTCATAAATACGATCGTGCGGAATCCAGCTCACGCTAATTTTTCTCAAAAGTCCATTTTGTTGGTTTTAACATGTACTGAGTGCCCTACAAGACACCTCGAGGCCATATACAGGCATGACGTGAAAAATCACTAAACGTTCACTAATAAGTCATACACTAATAGATAAAATATTAATTAATTAGAGACCAGTGTTAGTGATATAACCACCGGCCATGAGCAGATAAATTTTTGCATTTTCTTTGAATTCGGTATCTACTTAAAAATATAATTTTTATAACGGGATAGGCTTAAGTTAAAATGAATTAATTTAAACTTCCCATTAGGCATTCCCGAGTGCAGTCAGCATGAATAAGTGGCGCTAAGTACATAAAACCGAAAATACCGAAAATGTACCGAAATGTACTCTACCTATCTTAATACTTTACCTATCTAGGTTTCCATACCTTCTGAACTGTAAATACTTGTGTACTATGTATGTATACTACCTACCTATCTATACCATTTTATACTCCCTATCTATCTATGCCATTGTATACGACCTATCTATCTACTCCACCTATTTCACCAGTCGATTCGGTTAGCATTTCATATATCATGGTCTCTTATTGTTCGTGGAAAGAATGACATATGAAATCTATCTGTACGAACGTATGCCCAGGCCATGTTCATCTCAACGAATATAGAGTAATATGGGGATGTATATCCTCATACTTACGACTTCTTTGAAATTAGATAAGCTGCAGCTTACTACAAACATGCACCGTAAATTTTAGCCTACGGCAAGATAGCAATTTAAATCCTAGCTCTTATAGTAGGTAGTTTATGATAGCAACACATATCTCCTCACTTGCGACTTCTTTGAAAACAGATAAGCTGCAAGCTTACTTAAAAGATGCACCGTAAATTTTAGCCTACGGCATGAAATCAATTCCAATCCTAGTTCGTCTAGTATCTTGTCATAGTAACGGCTTAGATATGATGACGGCTTAGGAATATAACGAATATTAATGGATTAGGCATTTGATGCTTTACTATCCTCATTGGTCAGCAATCCTAGGATTGGTTTGACACACCTTTCCACTCAATTCTTCTATAGGCCAACCCTTTCATTGTGACGTAATTCTTCTCTTTTACATCCTTCACAACCTGTTCCATGTTTCTCATACGAGGCATGCCTTTTCCAATCTTCCCATTCACTTCTCCCTCAACGATTGTCTTCATCAGGCCATCGTGTATCGAGATATGGCCGGTTAAGTTGTCCCTTCTTCTTTTTAGAGTGGTCAGCAGACTATTCTTTTCTCCCACTCTTCTTCGAACTTCCTCGTTACTTACTCGGTCGATCCAATCAATCTCCATCATTCTTCTGCAGCACCACATTTAGAATGCTTCTACCCTTTTCTTCTCCGCTGCTGCCATCGTCTATGCCTCACTGCCTTTAAGAAACATGCTTCATATGTATGTTCTGATGAATTGTTTCCTTACTTCTACGCTTCTATTTCCAGCTGTAAGTAGATTCTTCTTTTGATAGAATGCCCTTTTTGCCTGGGCATTTCTACTAACTATTTCTTTCTTGCTTCGTCCATCATTGGTTACTCGGCTTCTAAGGTAACAGAACTCTTTCACCTCTTCCAGTTTTCCTAGTTTAACATTGGTTTTGGCCTCCTTTTTTTTGTAGCACACCAATATCGTAGTCTTCTTATTATTTTCAGCTGATATCTGGACAATGTCCTTTCCATGGTTACTAGAATCTTGTTCAGATACCTCTCCGTCTCTGCTATGAGTGCTATGTCATCAGCGAATCGCAGCATGCTTATTTTTTCTCCGTGGATAGTCACTCCAGAAGACTTCTCTTTGATTTCATTAATGGCTCTCTCGATGTAAATATTAAAAATTACGGGAGATAGTGCACAACCTTGTCTCAGTCATTTCCTTATTCTTGCCTCTTCACAGCTGGTTCCAGATTTAATCACAGCTACTTGGTTTTTATATAGACTGTGGACAATTCTTCGGTCATTGCAGAAAACTCCAATTCCCTTCAGAATTCCAAGCATTGAATCTCAATCCACGTTGTCAAAAGCCTTCTCTAAATCCACAAATGCAATGAACGTAGGTAGAACGTAGTTTGTAGCTTCCACTCCAAAAGTCTCCTTCTCGGGTTACTTCATTTCGCTGTTTCCTAATACGTCGAGGTCCATTCTTCGCATTTCCACCTTCAGGTTCTCCAGTCTTACGCAGGTCCGAAGTGATCGCACGTTCCATGTTCCTACCCTAAAATGTTTATCACATTTGACTGATGTACTCTCTCGGGTGGTCCCCGCCCGGAGATCCGAATAGGGGACTATTTTACCTCCGGAATATTTTACTCGAGAGGGATCCATCTCGTCTTGATAAGAAAGACAGGAGTGGAGCAGCTGCGACTCCTCGGGATAATAATGTGGTGGTTTCCCCTTGCCTTCCACATCGCAGTACTACAGCCGTTAAAGTAAACGTTACCACGCCTGTAGTAAAATGAGTGTCGCTGTACCGACCATTTGTTGCTTAATTGCATTAATCCATAATTAATATTCGGCATGCAAGGGTGGAGTTCATATTATTTAAAAGCACTACGGGCTACTTAAATAACATCTATCTACGTATTCGCCTAATTCAACGCTGAATGTACTATAACAATTGTTTAGGTTTTCTCCATCAACTGGGGTTTGCACAGACTAATCCAAATGTTCTGCAGAAAAGCATGTAAAATTAAGAAGGCACTGAAACCTATATTTAGTCGGTTGGAATGCCGTTGAGGGCATGGGTTACATTTCCGTCCAAAGATAAGAGTGATTAGGGGTTAACAGATTCTGCTTCCACTGGGTTTAAATTCATGTTAAAACTTCAAAACATGACCAATGTAATTTTTCTCAATTCCTTTTTAGAAGAAAGTTTTCAACTCTGCAGGTAAAATTCACGGAAAAGAGTATATGACCATAAATAAATGACATTTAATGTTCTTCAGAAAAGTATCTACAAATCAGAAGGTATGGAAACCTAGATTTTGTCGGTTGGAATTAGGGGCATGGGTTACATGTTTGTCCAGGGGTATAAGTGATATGGTTAAAAGATTCGGCTTCCACTGGGTTCAAATTCATGCGCAACTAGAAAATTTAACCAATGTAGTTTTTCACAATTTGCTTTTAGGTGACCAGTTCCAACGCTTCAGGTACAAAGTAAGGAAAAGAGTATATGAGCATGAATTTTACCTTAATTTGTACCTGAAGATGATGTCTGAGCGTTGAAAGGGTTCATATGAATACAAATTGTGAAGAATTATATTTTAAGTGTGTTTTGAAGTTTAATGTATCAGTGGCCGGGCTAAGCGATGCTATACACACTCAAGAGACTGGGATTTATCAGAAGAGTTCTGGCCAAATGTGACGATCATGTACGAGTAATGAGCTATTTTTCCCTTGTTAGCCTCATTTGGAATACGCTGCTAGTATAAGGGATCCATATTAAATAGTCCTAAGTAATGAACTGGAGCGTGTTCAGCGAAGATTTGTTCGCGAAGATCGAAGATCGGCAATATTTGTTATAGGGACGGTACGATAACTATATTAGCATACAGTCTATTAAATTAACTAAAATGGGAATCATTGTCAGATCGTAGGTTGAAAGGGACTTAATCTCTTAAATAAGTTTCAAGATAATATTTTCACTGATTAAATTAAAAATATTTTACGAATTCCAACTTACTATGGTAGACAAGATCATATTCACAAAATTAGAGAAATTGATAGCCGAACTCAAAGATTCAAAATTTCCTTCTCTCCTGGTACAATTAGGGATAAGAATAGCTGTAAATATATCCAATAGCATAAATAAGAGAGTATGAATGGATAGCATAGGTAGCATGTTGGTATAGTGACCTTAGGTCAACCCACCTAACAACATGTTATTGCATGCTTGCTTTTCAATTTTTATCCTTCATAAATTGTGAAGTTTAGACTAGAATATTATTATTAATCCTTTTTGTGCATGATATGCAATGCATATTTGGTGTGAATTCTCCCCCTGCCACGCACCTTTATGGTGGCTTACAGGTTATTATGTAGATGTAGATGAAGAGTTGGAATATCAGAGGACCTAATTTCTCGAGTAGTCAGGAGAGCATTGTTCTTTACTTTAGTCCGTGCATGAAACTTGTCAGACTTGAGAGCGTTGAAAAAGCTTTATCAGGTGTGGTCGAAGGGCGGTACGTGAGAAAACGGCGGTCCGAGCTATGGATAGAGAATCACGACTGTACCAGGGTCACGTTTTTGTCAGAGAAACAGTGCCGAAGAAGAGTGAGATTTAGCGTCGGATACGCACCGTTGCCTCTTGCCGGTGAAACTTGAGACAAGAGTTTTGCGAGAGAGAGAAAAGTGATTAATGGGGATACAAACACGACAGTCACTCTCTATACTCCACGGAATACACTTTCCCCAGTTGAGGCTCGATCATAGAGGCGTATATCCGTGCAGTGAGAAAAATATTGTCATCTCGGTCAATGAGAGATTAGCGAGTGAAATGCCCGAAGCATTCATCGCAGTCTCAAGATCTCTGTCTCTTTCTACACCAGATATCAGGAGCATTTGAACTCATGTTGATGCTTCATAGTTCGTTTATATAGTTTGAATTTTTTGTGGCCTAGTTCCTTTTGTTCTGTTAGAAATCGTAAACGTTTACTTTCTACATTTCTTAGTATTGAATTCGTTGTTTTAGTAGTTTACTTTTTGTTTTTCTTATTAGTTTGTAATTTTTATGATGAACATATTTTTACATTGTTTCATACTTTTGAGTCGTGATGGGTTGTGGCTCCGTCACTTGTTTTTTTCGTAAAAGGAAGTGTTATTTGTATGCCAACCGAGGCAGCCATGTTGATAATAGGTTTTGTTTCCAGCCCAGAGCATGGATCTTGTGACTGCCTCGGAATTAACAATTTTACTCTACAATTTATGTCGCTAAATATAACTTCAGCAATTGAAGAACCTTCTCACATTATTCTAGTACCCATCCTAAAGAGCTATAGTCGTGAACATTATCCAAATTTTTCATCGAAAAAGCGTTTGCAATGTAGTACTCCACGAATTGTACTATTTATGTATTATACAATGTAGTACTCATTGTGTAGTACTCATTGTGTTCCAAAAACACTAAATCACATATTAACACCAGATTATTTTTGGGCATAAAATAAAAAATATATAGGATTTAAGGATATGTAAGTCATATCCTTAAGTTGGCAAGTTAACTTGGTGGAATTTCGACATTATATAAACAAAATAAAACTTTGTTCTATTCCACGTAAATGTAATGAAATACTACTCGACCTGAAAAGGTCGTAAACGGCTGAGCCGTATTTATGGTGAATAGAACAAAGATTTATTTTATTTATTTTATGATATGTAAGTAGTTGGATATGTGTATGATTATAACGGTACAAAGGGAGGCTGGAGAGAAACCTGGCGTCAGTGATAGCCTTTTACCAACGACAGATACCAAGCGGTCACCGGACTGACCGCGATGGCCGGATGAAATCGTACCCAAATTTCATTGCAGCGGTATCAGTTAGACTTCTAAGGCCATTAAAGGGGAGTATTAATAGATTTTATTGCACTTGGAGTAAATTTTATTGCTAAAACTGGTACGAATTGAATCTTTTGAAACTACGTGTGGTTATTTTTGTAACGTGTTGAACATTTTCAACCGTTTAAATGACGCATTTTAAAAATGCCTTCCCTTATTCGTCTTATTACTCTTAAGTTTTAACGCGTGCAAAACAACTTCACCCAAATGAGTATGGCGAGTAGCAAGCCCATATGCCAAGTGCCTTCAAAGATGGCCACTGGCTTCTCAAATTAACTACCATGTCTCCTCCAATCCAGTCCGGCCCTCTTGTATCGAATAACTGGATCCAACAATAGAAATACTTCGGGCCGGGACCAGTCAGAAAGATTTTGTGTCCTAGATAGAGCTAAGGACAGCAACGTTGATTATCCTTGACAGCTAATCCGGAAGAACGATGGGACCTTCGAAGGAGAGGGAACCCTAACAACGATTTCCTTTTCCCCAGTTTCATCCTGTGAAAAAAATGATTAATTGTTCTTTTCCAGCTGTCATATCTGATTTTGAACGATATCCTTAATGACTCGATTAGTATTGTTTTAAAAGAGTCAGAGACGAACATCTTGTTTATTATTGCTGAGCCGCGTACGACCTCTCCCGGATAACCAAGACGCTTCTAAGATGGGGAATGTTGGAGAGAAGAAAGGTGAGACTAATGACACCCGTGCTATAGCTTTGAAGGCCATGAAGGTTATTAGCGAGTGGAATCTTTTCCGATTCCCACCATTACGTCAATGAGATACGGTAGCCTAGTGGATGGTACCGGTTTCACATTCACTTGAGGTTAATTACTGTCAAAATTATAGAAACCCCGTATAAAAACCGGGAATCGGATGGGTATGGTGGCCAGTCTTCTGATATTCCATACAGAGGGGCCATAATCGACTTTCGATATCGGCAATGATTTTTCATCGGTATGCCGATCTCTACTTGAGTTCTGTTTTGAGAGCACTTCAAGGTTGCACTCCGTCCGTCGGATGGGACGTTAAAGAGCGCACCCATCGGTCATTTTTTCGTAGAGTGAGCTAATACCGACGCCGGGTTTCTCTCCACCCTTCCCCAGTTCCCTGAAAAATTCCCACCCCAATTCCATTACGCGTTTATCCCAAATGGCGAAAATGATCTTATTAGCTTCAACAGAATTTACGGTACATAAATATTTACGAATGGATCTGAGTCCTGCTTAAATCATTCGAGATTAATTTCGATACGTAACTGTGGACTCACTCGTATGATTTAACGTTTCGTTCGGGTTTATTCTGTACCAAAATTAACGATTAAGCACCTCCTCCCCTGGACTCTAGGGAAAGATAACGGGAAAATGTTGCAAGTTTCACAAATGTGGAAGTGGAGAAGAATGGAAAAAGTTTGATTTACGGAAAAGAGGCCGATTGAAGAAATTTTGATTATGGTTGTGGAGATAAGAAGATATTTCTGTAAAACAACTCTGTAATATCCACAGAATTTATTTCGTTTTACAGCGCGTTTCAAAGCCAAAGTCATCTTCAGGTATAATAATGCTTGTACCTGAATATGGTAAAAAGGTAAGAAAAACATTATTGTACCTGAAGATGACGCTTTGAGGTTGAAACGCGTTGTGAAACCTAAAAAAAATCTGTGGATCTTACCCAGTTGTTTTGCTTAAAGTTCAGGATGAGGTTCCACCATATCTCGCCAGACATCGTTGAATGTAGGAAAGAAGATCATTGAAAGAAATCAGGAGGATACACAGCAGGTGGAAGGCACGGTTAATTAGGGGCACTTTCAAGGTCGGTTTCGTTGAGAACATGCTAATGCCGACGCCGGATATCTCTCCACCTATTCCACTCTCTAAGGACCATATTCGGAATCTCAGCTACAGTCTCGTTTCCAATACTTACGCTCTAAAATCTCTACTTCGAGTCAAATTGGTGTGTAGGTTCACCATGCATAGTCGGTATTAATTCTTAGCGACACGCTGTATACCGCTTTGAGCCATATCGAAGATATTCTGCATACCCTTTTGAAGTCGTAGTAAAGCTTTTAGGACGTAAGCGGTAGAAGTGAGACTGTAGTTGAGATTTTTGGCCATATTCAGGATCTCAGTTGAGTTTTCAGCGTTACGCTGATAAGTGAAACCACCTTTCCAGGTGAATTCTTTAAACCAATTTGACTCGTTGTAGGGATTTCAGGACGTAAGCAGTAGAAGCGAGACAGTAGTCGAGATTCTGAATAATACCCTTAGAATCCCTCTTCCCATGTCTCATATTAATGGCGCAAATGACCTTAGCTCGACTTCCCTGGTGATAGCTACTAGTGCTACCCAGGATCTAAAAACTTTTTTGTATCAGTTTGATAGTACAGCTTACTCATGTGAACGAAATGCCTATACGTCCATTCAATATGTAGCCTTGAAAAAGGTGAGGCTAGAGATATCGAATGACCTTGTTCGAAACGAAAACACCACGCAAAACAAATGGGAAAAAAGTTTGGGACGTCGATCGAAAAGCATCGTGGGATCGGAATCATTTTTTTGCCGCATCTTTTCTTTTGGCTCTGACCGTGACGAAAATACTTTGGTTCCACCAAAACACTCCCGTTCCAGAGCGGAAATTTCTCCTTCATTTTGGAGAGTTTTCCCATCCCTTTTTCGATCGCTTTCTCTACGTAAGAAGTGGTCGTAGCGGGATGGCGCGAATAATTACAGCTCTGCCACCATCTTTATAACACTGACTGCAGAAAATATCAGGGATAAACTGGAAGGAATCGTAAGAGGAAATAGGACAACCTGTTTTGGCACAGCTGGACATTGGTTTTACCGATACGCATGCATGATTATCATTTTATTCTACTGACGCTGGTAGGCAACTTGTGATACGCTACATAGTAAAGTTGGTTAGAGTAGTCCATAGTGGGTGAAGCATGTTTTAGAATTACAAACCCATGCATGCTAGGGAGAAATGAATTAATATATTTGAAGAATGCCTGTCCAATCAGTAATCACTTCATTGCTATGCAGATAGTAGCCATTAATCACATGTGATTCTTAAGTAGTAGCATTAGTTGCATGTAGTAGTTCATGCACGGTGATCTTTCACCCCTGCCACACACCCTCGCGGAGGCTCGCAGGATATTACGTAGATATGCATGTTGGTATTTGGACCATCACTGTTTGTCTATGGGACATCATGTTTAATGTATTCATTGTTGTTTGTAAAGGGCTAAGCGGTCAACAACTCATCTGCACGAGCAACAAGATTGTTGCTGGAGAAAGAGAGAGGAAATTTTAAGGGAGTGGGTGACTCCACTCTTAACTAAATGTGACAAGGGTCCACCTTTTTAAGTCCCATCCAACATAACCGAATAAGTTCATGTAACCCAGTGCATAGTGTATCTGGAAAAGAAACAGTTAACCATACTGACTCACCCTTGAATTCTATGCAAATTAACTTCCATTATCAATTAGAATCGCACACGTAATACGTAACAGATTGATACACATTAATCAATCCGACCAAATATAAGATTACGATTAGAAATAGTGGATTTTTGAGGATCTAAAAGCATCAGCATGAACCATGAATATACATACATGTTCGTAGAATTACTGATATGATTCCTTGCATGTTGGGTGAAAATAAAAATGTGCAAGATTTTTCTCACATGATATTCATAGTAATCACTCATTAGGCAGTGTGTTTAAACATTAGTGCTTGTTAGTAGAGATGAAGATAATATCGATTAGAGAATCAATGGTGATAACTCACCCCCTGCTACACACAGCGAGGAAGTACAGTCAGTAGATGTAGATATACACATGCATTCAAACAAATGGCTATCCTATCAATAAAAAATAGATTAGGTACTCACTGGTTACTAATTGTTGTTGAGCATCGTCTAATGAAACTTAATCCTAAGCTTTATTCAAAGATAAGCCTGATATCCACGTCCTAGGCGTCATTTGAACCGACAACCTTCGAGTAGCCACCCCGGCGCGGCGCTTAAATTGACCACACTACCGTGATCCGCTCATTAATTTTATCATTACGTATTTAAACTGCGTAAAATGTCTTTAAAGGATGAAACTTTCTTTATGACTAAATAAAAGGGTAACCACATCAACAATGCCTATACTCTATTTTTAAATAACATAAAGGTGAAATACTCCTATAACTCTATAATAGCCATTTATAGCACCTGGTGCCAAAACTAGCATTATTATAGATAAAATTTCTTGACTTAACGTTAAATTATTTCCTATAAATTGTAAACCACCTGATCCTGATACGATTAGGTAAGATGGGTGAATATCGGCAATGGGCGAACGAGTGACGATTTTTACTATGACAGTGGCCATTTAAAAGTGTAATGTTACAATGATTTTTCCGTTTATATTTTACTCTGTTAATCTTTGTCGACATCACCATTTTATAAGTAAAAATGATGATATCAATAGGGTATCAGGAGGATAAAGGCACCCCCCCCCCTTTAAAAATTAATGTACAGAAAAGTTGAATACGTGAGGGGTTGCGGGAGTGAGTAATTGAGATACTCCGTGAGCATTTGCAGCTTTTAACCGCTCTGTCCCTTGGAACTAATGCGATTTAACTGCGTCCAATTACTATCACAAAGGACCTCTGATGAACTTGTCTTTAACTGTTGCTCCTTTGCTGGAATATTACCATAAATGAAGCGAAAATAAGCACATTCAAAAGATGCTTCTCCTACGAAAATATGCTCGTGAAAGGTTATGTCAAGGGGGCTCGCGTGTGAGCGCGTGCAAGATAGACAACACAGCCGCGCCCTCGAAGCAAATAACTCACAATCGCCCAGTCGGTCGCACACAGCCCAAGGACACGCCAAGGAGGTCGGAAAGAGAATTCTTGGCAGAGATCAAACGCGGGAGGTGCAGCTCTACCTAGGAGTGCGCCAAATGTATTCACTCATAGGTATTTGAGTACCCAACGAGTACATGAGTACCTGAATGAGTAGATGAGTACCCGAATGAATACATGAGCACTTGAATGAGTACATGAGTACCTCGATGAGTAGATGAGTACCCGAATGAATACATGAGTACTTGAATACATGAGTACTTGAATGAGCAAATGAATACCTCGATGAGTAGATGAGTACCCGAACTAGTACATGAATACCTCGACGACTGGATGAGTACCCGAGTACAAGGACGACTACCTCAGCGAATACTTGAATACCTAGTTGAATAGCCCTGAATACGAGCACCCGAATGAATACCCCGGCGAGTATCCGAGTACCCACCTCCATCAGAATACCGCTGTTTACATTCGACCGCTAAGTTTTCGGGATGACTATTTGACCACCTCGACTGAAGTGTCCTTTCTTCCGTGCTCTTCGCGAGGTTTGCAATGCGTAGGTAACGCATGAGTGGAATCTTGTTCGCTATGGTTTCTTCGATGCCCGAAATAATAAATCTAAGGAAATATAGGAGCAAAGGCCAGATTTTTCAGCAATGACTTTTTATCTTATGCTACAAAACAAGAGTAGGAGTTGGGTTATTATGATTGGTTAATTATATCTGAAAAAGAATGCAGAAATATTAAATTCTTATTTAGTCGAACATTGGGTTGGTTTTTGCATGAATGGTGCCAGAAGGCCGACCTCTTGTTACGGGAAATATTATAGTCTCCTCTAATTAGAAATAAGTACATAGAAGAGGTAGAGAATATGCTGAGGAAAATATTTAGAATTTTGCCGACAGACAATGAGGAGGAATTGCATACAAATACTTCACAGGTTGTTCCCTGAATCCTGAGTCTGTACAGTTTGACAATCAGTATTAATAGAAGAATTAGGTTGGGAATCAATATCAGGTCGTTGGTTAAAGTACACAATAAATCTATTACAGAAAGTAAAATCAGACAGTTTTTCTGAAGATAAAAAGCGTCGTTTCAGGCGTGATGTGGTAGAATAACATAGTTAAGGAAGATTAACAATTTTCCGGAGAATAAACTTTAAACCGACCGGTTTCGATACACTACATGTACGATGTAGACTACAATGTAGACCTGATGATGAGAAAGTACATCGAAACCGGTCGGTTTAAAGTTTATTTTGTGAAAAATTGCCAATCTTCTTTAATTTTCTGAAGATTTAACGTATATATTAAAAAGACCGGCGTATTATGTTAGGTTCGACAAGATAAATAAGATTAGAGAGTAAAATTGTCGTACTGATAGATTCAAAATTTCATTTTTCTTCCAAACTATAGGAGAATACAATTTGCACCATTCAAAAGGATAGGTAGGGGAAATTTTGTAGAGTAGTCTGTAGTGCATGATGCATTTATTAACAACTAATCCCTTTATTACTATGTAGATACTAACCTCCTAGTTGCATGTGACCCTATTCTGTAGCATGTTTCAATGCGGTAGCTTGTTCACATGTCTACAGTGCACGTTTGATGATCTTCACCCCCTGCCACACACCCTCCCGTTGGCTTGCAGGGTATCGCGTAGATGTAATGTTCCTTCGTCAAAGAAGTAGGGTATATCACGCCAATGAGATCGTGTAGCTGGTTGTTTGTGAGCCTGAAAACCATGGTATTCTTTGGTATTACGAACATATTATAAACATTAGTCGTCAAATGCACGGAGTACCCATGAAAATTAAAGAATCCTCTATCATTGTTAGTGTGATTTCTGTTCGTGTGCAGAAGAAGACAGAGGAATCACATTAGGTTCATATTTTGTTGTTTTTAACATTACACAAGCTGCACTTGAGGCATCAGTTAAATTTCTCCTAAAATGGACTGGACTAGGTTCATAATTGAAAACAATGATTCACATGAATAAGTAGAGGAAAATATCGAGAGTATTGCCACTGCTACATTTTTCAGACACTGAAAAATTTCAGGCTAGGAATTCCATGTTTACAGAACTTCATTTCCTGCATCGTTCAGCGTTGACCCAGCTGACGTATCTCTCAATACTTTCTAATTCATGTCTCAAATCGATAAAGTTTTGCCTCCAAATACAGCTAGTCTGTAAGTCAGTCAGCTGCATATCAAAATCATACAAATTAATCCATATATATCCAAATTCAGTTCGTTTAGTTTTACCCTGTCTGCATATTTTATAAATTTTCCTGTTTCTTCGAATGACCTGAACCGAGTAAATCTTAAATAGAACTGTTCTAGGGTCGAATCAATAACTGATAAGAATTGTATCGGGAATCTGTGAACATCTGGTATTTGATCTCCAAGATTAGTTCGGTATTTTTGGAGATTAGGAAAATATTTAAACTTGCCAGTGTTGGTATCATGTTTAAATACTCGTAATTTGATTTCAAAAGCTCATGTGAAATCAAACATAATATCAATCGTTTTTCCAAGTCCTTGTAATTTTATATTTAAATCATTTAACTGCAGGGAAAAATCTGTAAAAAACATTAATCTGCAAGTCCACAAGACGTCATATAATTCTTGAAATGACAGTTTCTTATCCATCATGAACATTCGAATTCCGTTAAAACATTCAACAAATCTTTGAAGAACGCAACCTCTGCTAAGCCACCGAACATTGTGGGACATGAGTAATCCTTTGTATACTGAATTTACCTCACTCAGTAGATTTTTGAATTTTCTTTTTTTCAATGGACGCGCTGAAGTAAAATTAACGACTTTGGTTACAGTTTTCACAACTTCTTTGAGTTCTTCTTGAAGCCCGGATTTTTCGCACAAAGTTTCCTAATGTTTAATGCCATGAAACTCTAGAACTGGATGCCAGCATATTTTGTAAACAAAGACACAAAATCTGTTTCCTTACCAACCTAATTTGGTGCACTATCCGTTGTCACAGATACCACTTTTGAAAAATAAAAATTTTTAACATTGAACTCATTCACAACAGCCTTACATATTTCGGAGCCTGTAGTTCTTTAAGGTAAGGTTACCAAGTTAATCGATTCCTCGCGTATCTCATCACGAAGAGAAAACCTAATAATAATGGCTATTATAGCTGATAATGTCCTATCCGTACTCTCATCAACACAATTTGACAAGTAATAACATGATGCAATATCTTTTGTTAGCTGTTCTGATACAGTTGTCATTTTCAATATCCTATCTTTCACTGTCTTTCTGCTCAGAGGCAAATCCCTAACCCTTTGAATATTTTCTTTTCTTTTTCTAAAAAAACGTCAAACTGGAAAGAAGCGGATTCTATTAATGCTTCTTTAATATAATCTCCATCACTGAATGGTTTGCCATGTTGGGCGATAATCTTTGGTACCTGAAAATGAGATGAAACTAGGTTGGAACTTGCCGATAGAAATTTAGTTAAAACACCTGACTGAATTTTATTTTTATCAAGTAGGTACATCTACTCTTACATACCATACTCGCCGGTGGATCTATACTTGAATCGTATTCATAATGTGGCCGCTGATTGGTGCTTTAAATATCCATTCCTCAGTATATTGTGCAAACAACATGCAGAAATTACAAGTTGTTCACATGTTTCAGGTGTGACAGCAACGGGATAGTAGAATACTCAAAAAATTTGACTCAATAGCCCAAACGCATTTTCCGTTACCTACAATGTGAGCACGAGTTAACCTGTAGTTGAAGATGACTTTAGATTTTTCTTCTCGAGCTGTTATTTTACAGTATGGTTTCATGCCATACTTGTGTAATCTGTAAGCTTCAATTCCAAATATAACATAGGAACTACTTTATTAGAACCAGGAAGACTCTCATCCGGAGGAAATATATTTCCCGAAAGCGCTTGTTTCCCCATGACAGACTTAGCGAAAATTCGACTTTCCCCCTCTTTTCCATATGACCCAACATCTATCTATTGCCATAAATTTATAGTTGGTATCAACCAAAGGAAGTTATACAACGGACAAGTACTCGGAAATAAGAATAACTTTGTAATTTTCCACACAACTTTAATTAACCAACCGGTTTCAACACATTGGTGTCATCATCAGGGAGTCCCTGATGATGACACCATTGTGTTGAAACCATTTAGTTAATTAAAATCGTGTGAAATGACAAAGTTATTCTCATTTTCAAGTATGGAAAAATTCCACCAAATAAAGGCCGAAGTTGTTTCATAGACAAGTACTCCTTATAATTAAAAAACGTATACAGTGCTCTTCTTTGTCTTTCCATCTGCATCTTAGTCAGTTCAATTTTAGTTGTTATTTGGACACTAATCTAAACGTACCGTGAAATAGCCCTAAGCGCCCTCCCAGCTCCGCGTGCCGAAATAATTTCTCCGAGTGCCACTTTGGGCACGCGTGCCATAGGTTCGCCAACCCCGTTCTAGACAGTGCTTTCCTCTACCTGGAGGCTCGTGACGTCCACAGTGTACCATAGTGAAACGATCGGTGTTTATTGTGTTTTATGGTGTTTCATGGCTCTACGATTTATGTTTCTCTTCACTAACTGTACGTATTTAAATCGCAGTATAGTTTTATTTATGGTTTCCAGTGATATTACATCTGTAAAAACGGACATAGCAATATTTCCTATTTAAACTACAGTGTTGTCACGTTTTTGTGTAAATAAATGCGTTCCTCTGATAATCCGACCTTTCTTGTGTTCCGACCATGTTCTCGGTCCCCTTGGTGATGGATTACCGGGGTTCCACTGTATGATGCATTAAATCTGGTAACACCGACGCACTTTACGTTACAACTTATTGAGAAACTTGGTGCAACATTCTCTTCCTAACACCCCATCTTAAAAAACTGTAGAATCAGCTAGGTACGCAAATAAAAATTACATAAAAATCGAAACTACTGCCTACTTTTGCCACAGTTGCGTGTGTGTTACGTAAGTAAGGTAACGTGAAATAACTATTCTGTGATCCCAGAATATCTTAACTGGCTTTCTGTCCATTGGAATAAAAATAATTTTCAGTTAATTGTAGCAAATGTGTGTTGCATGTCATGCATGAAGCTTTTGGGAGGAGTCAATTAACACCTAGTGTACCTAGTTATCTATATCGTGATTTTTTACCTTTCTAAGGCCTAAATATTGCTCTTTGATATGTGCACCAATGTAAACCAATTTCAAATCTTGATTATACTCCATCGATGGAAAAATTAGGAGTCAAAACAATAAATATTTTATCGAAGGCAACACAAGGCACATAGCAAGTAAAAGTGTTTCCTCATTTGGACTCTCTATTGCCAAAAGTGCACCCTAAGTATATACGTAGATTATGCATTGTTATTATCAGTCCAGATTTCTCTTGTTACTCCAGGCTACTGAGAAACGGAAGCGATATAAGCATCTACTCATGCAACGTCTTGCAAACCTCACCGAGGGCCCGGAAGAAAGGAAATTTCGGCTATTCGTGCCTCTTGGGATCGTCTCCCCCACTTCAGTCGAGGTGGTCAAATAGTCATCCCGAAAACTTAGCGGTCGAATGTAAACAGCGGTATTCTGATTGAGGTGGGTACTCGGATACTCGCCGGGGTATTCATTCGGGTGCTCGTATTCAGGGCTATTCAACTAGGTATTCAAGTATTCGCTGAGGTAGTCGTCCTTGTACTCGGGTACTCATCCAGTCGTCGAGATATTCATGTACTCATTCAAGTATTCATGCATTCATTCGGGTACTCATCTACTCATCGAGGTATTCATGTACTCATTCAGGTACTCATGTACTCGTCGGGTACTCATGTATTCATTTGGGTACTCAAATACCTATGAGTGAATACATTTGGCGCACTCCTGGGCCTCTACCCTCCCTGCGTTTAAGCTATTTTCTTCCGTATACATCTTCCAAGAAGTACAGCACAACTTCACCCAGAGGTGTTGAGAGTCAACACCAAAAATGCCAATACACGTGGAACTATTAATAATAAATTGAAAAAATTATAATGATAAATTAAGTATAAATCATTAATATTAATTAATTGATAGAAGGATTAGGTTAGGAATCATAAAGATCGTAGGTTAAGGTACCGATTAAATCTCCTGCACACATTTAATAGGGATAGTTTTACGTTAAGTATATATTAAGAGCACCTGCGTATTATGCTAGGTTTGACCAGATAAATAAGATTAGAGAAATAGATTATCATACCGATGGATTTAAAATATCGTTTTTCCCGCGTACTATTAGGCAGCGAACATAATAGGCAGCGTAGCAAAGGGATATATAGGTGAAATATTGTTAGAGTAGTCTGTAGTGGACGCTCTCAGATGTATGGTAACTATTAGATGCATGCTTAGTTCCATGGCAGCTGCATGCAGGTAGGTCTTGGTAGCTCTTACTTCCATGCTTGGTGATCTTCACCCCATGCCACCCACCCTCGCGTTGGCACGGAGAGTATAACGTAGCTGTAGATAAATGTAGGTGTAATAATAAACGTAACAAATAATTTTCTGTTGCATGCTGGACCTTCTTGAGTGACGATTCAAATTCACCTCAAGTACAGCACATCGTCTGTTGGAAAGAAGTCGGAATTTGTGACCCTTAGGTGAGCTTTTTTTCTGTGAAAAATGCGGCAGGTAATTTTCTAATTTGTACTGTGCCTCATGTGTGATGATTCAAATCCACCTGAAGTTGAGAATATTGTCCGTCGGATGAGACGTCGGAAGTTGTGATCCTTGGATGAGTTTTTCTGTAAAAATGTGGTAGATAATTCTCTAGTGTAACTGGACCTGATAAACAATATGCTACTACGTAATAATAGAAAAGTCAAAGAGACTTAATTTCCATTTGTTTCGTGTCTACCCATTTTATTGGACAACATTTTGCCCATGTTACAGCAAGCTTCAAGCTTACATTCCATATCACTTACGTTAGTGGACAAAGTCGATAGGTATCAACCAGCTACCAAGTTGGTTCACATAAAAAAGATTTCCCTCGATTCCTCGTCTTATCTCTGGTTAACCAATATTTTTTTGGTCGTAATGGGCAGCAGATCGTTCTCTCACTTCGTAAAGGGTGCTCTGCCATCACATCCTACGCAGATAACATAGGAGGGTTGTGATGCAAAGACTGCCAACACCCAAAACGGAAGTATGTACATTTTCTTCTACTATCGTTAAGGAAAAATTCCTCGCGCTAGCGAGAAAGGATATCCGAAACACGGGATATCTGAGAGTGAAAAGCTTTTTAGTTATAATCACATATTTCTATATTTTAAATGTAAATAAAGTGGAGATGAAAAACATAATGGAAACACCCGAAAACATCGAAATGTAGGGATGTAGTCATCTTTTGATGAGTTCGAACATTTTTAACTGTGAAATGAAACCACGTATATTAGTTATTCAGGGGAGGGGGCCGACAGTTGAGACCATTTGCGCCATTTAGGAAAGGGTATATGGCCATATATGGGTAATGGTAGGAGCATTTCAGGGAACGGAGGAATGGTGGAGAGAAACTTGGCGTCGGCATTAGCCTACTCTTAACAACAGGCGCCAAGAGGACCACGGCTTTGCGCCCCATCCTACAGACGGAGGACTGAACCCTAAGTGACTTCCACAGAAAAATCCACCACTGCCATGAATCGAACCCAACCCCTCGAGATGGGAGGCCAATACTCTAGCCACCACACCAACCCGATCCTCCGATCAAACTATGGTTGGTCTCCAAATTGTGAATAGCAATTCAGTGCCATGTTCCAGTAATTCCTTACAAAGAATCGTCAGTATTTTAACAGTTTGTTAGTTCAAAATACGAAGATAACATAGGAAAAACGACAAATTTGAAAACAAAATTTCAATAATTCCTTTTGGGGCGTAATAAATAGCATTGCATGTTTTGTAATGTGGACATTTGTGTTCAGAGTATTAAAATACTTTGAATACATGACTGCTATGAATTAGCATATCTTAATATTTACTTTTAAGTAGTTATATAGTAGCGCTTATCTACTACATAGCTACTTAAGGAACGAAAGGAGTACCTAGCTCCTTTTTACCTTTAGCTTACATACCCAGTACCATATCTTAATATGTATTTCTTCTTAATCAGAAGGAAATTAGGTACCTTAAATATTTTAGTAAATACACATTAACATGTTGCAGTTATATATTAGATCAGAAGACAATATAGAAGGACCCCTCCGTAGGGTGCCAAGGGGCCAAAGCACCCGGCGCAAAGTAGTGGGATCCGGGTTCGTATCCCGGTCAAGGCGAATGATTTACTCTCTGGAAATCTTGCAAGCGTTTCAAAAAATTGAATAAATTATTATTAATGAGGGGAAAATGTAGAGTAAGAGGAACGGAGGTAAGACGCTAACGGAGATGTTGTATAGCATTGGGAAAGCGTGACAATGTGCAACGTAGTATGATGCTCATAAGAGCTTATCAAACCCAACATTATGTTCGTAAGTTCCCGTTATTATAATCTTTAGCAGAAAATTAGGAGCCAAACGTAATAGCCACGTCGGTAACGCGCCGTCCTAATAACCCAAATGTCACCTGTTCGAATCCCGACTAGGGGCATGGATGTTGTGTCTGTCCCAGGATTTAATCTCTGAAATACATTCCAAGATAATATTTTCACTGATGGCCTTAAAAATATTTTGCAAACTCCAACTTATTACGGTAGCCTGGACCGTAATCACAAAATTAGATTGATTGCCGAACTGACAGATTCAAAATGTCCTTCTTTCCTCGTACAATTAGCGATATGAATAGCTGTAAATATATCCAATAGTATAAATACGAGTGTATCAATGGATAGCATAGGTAGTAGAATGCTGGTATAAGGACTAAAAGCTAACCCAACTATTACCATATTTTTGCATGCTTGCTTTGCTATTTTTATCTTTTTTTTAAATTGAAGTTTAGACTAGTATATTATTACTAATCTTTTTTATGCATGATAATTAATGCATGTTTGGTGTGAATTCACCCCCTGCCACACACATTTATGGCGGTTTGCCGGGTATTATGTAGATGTAGATATAAGATCTTAGAATATACAGTACGGTATAATATTAGCCACTGGAACACTTAAACTTTAAACTGCTCGAAAATATGGGTTAATTTTGTCCAATATAAGCAAAATCACCTTGAAATCGAACATACCCTCTAATAGGAATGCACCGGGAGACAATCTTCTTCCTAAGGGCCACTCGTCTCGACAGGCTTCTCTCTATTTAAAGTCTCCTCCACGACGAGGTCTCGGAAATTTTCATAAATAATGCGGCAATTTTTTTGGCACCGGAAGGATTCCTTTATCTGAGGGAGACCGCAGGCAGGTGTTCCTCCGATGACGTGTTGTCTTCCCTCGCGGTCGTCTGCATAACCCGGTACGGGTGAAGTAGACGAGATAATATGTTTTCGGGAAACCGATGTCAAAATAATGCCTGCATTTAAGTTGGATTTTATTTCCCTCCGTCCTTTATTTGCCACCACTACGGGAGACCTACCGACAGCTGAGGACAATGGAGTCGTTTGCCATTTTTACTGCAGAATTTGGTAGAGTTTGTAAAATAAAAATACCCGTTTGAGGATCCATTTGTTTCGGGATTTCTTCCGCGTATGCCCATTCTGAGGTGACAACAGTTTCGCCAACGTTTCAGTTCGCGTCTTCAGGTCTGAAGTGTTTCTGAGGAGATTTTTTACCATCTTATATTCAGTCCTGCGCTCTGATGTTCAAGTGGGCGCATTTTCATTGGCCGTTTGACTAGATTTTTAAATTAGGCGCTTCCAAGCATGGGAGAGCTTATAGCTATCCTCTCTGTTAAAATTGTTGGGGTTCTTGGCCGTTTCGATCGCCTCGCGTATGAGCCTTGGGAAGTAGCGTTTTTCGGTCTTGATCAGCTTGGCTCCGTCAAAATTGATGTTGCGTGTCGGGCCTTCCCAGAATGGATCCTCAAACCAGACACTCCGCGGAAGCCTCAATAAGTAAAAATACCCGTATTTTTCCGTTTTTGAATCTGCCACGTAATTATCGAGCAGCAAGCGACGAACAATTGATGTTTTCAACCCTTTCGGTTGAGTTGACGTGCAGAAGGACCGTACGGTATTCCTTCGTCCAATCACATGTGAAACTGCGCAGCTTCTTCGCCCAATCAAAGTGGGAAACTACAGCAGATTTTGCTAATGGAAGTGGTTGTAAGACTCCATGCGGGGTACTTCGGAAGGCATTGCATATTTATATTGCGTAATTTGTGAAAAGTACATAAACTTCAGAAAATATTTATTCACTCCAAAATGTATACGAAAAGTACCGAGTGACTTTCGTTGTTCAGTGAATTTGGGCTATTTACAGGATGCGCCAGGCGCTGTTGGCTGAACTCTACTCCCACCCCCCCCCACTTCCCCTCCGGTTTTCCTGCCAAAACAATGAAGGAGGGGAGGTGGATGACGTAGAAGTCTTTGTTTCAGATCGTTCGGTGGGCGTCACATTTTGCGTATTATACTTTTTGTTTTATGAGTGAACGGCCCTGGTCAGAAGATTAATATTATCATTATCTGTACATAGTTCAATTTTCGTTTCCATCTAACGATTTTGTGCATAAAATCGCAATTTAGGTTCCAAATAAACGCCCCCATTGCGCAGTTTTGGTTCTGTGGGTGACGTCTCTTTCACTTTTTCGTTTGAACACTCCTACCACTGATTTAATGCTGTTGTGCAACAAATATTATATTAAAGTTGAAGTTATTAGGGAAGCCTACCGCCAGTAAGCGTCATTTGCGTCGCTGGGAATCTCAACTACTGTCTCAATTCTGCTGCTTACGAATTAAAATCTCAATTGCGAAATCAAAAGAGTATAGATTCTCCTTGATACGGCTCGAAGCTGTATACAGCGTGGTAGGTAACACCAACTTTGCAGGGAGAACCTGTACACTAATTTAACTTGAAGTAGAGATTTTAGGACGTAATTAGTAGAAGCGAGACTGTAGTTTAGGTTCTGAATAATACCCTTAGATTGATGACTATGGACCTAGAGATGATGGTATCTATTAAAAGCATTTGAATCTGCAATTAGGTTATTCGTACATTTCGATGGATCACAATAGACGCTGAGTATTTTTAGCGAACTCGAAGCAATATTCTTCCCAGAAGGGTCGTTTGTCTCTCACATTATTCCCACGACCACTTGCAGCGTATTTGAGATAAAGCGGTTTGGTCATTTATAAATAAAATTTTCAGAAGTGGTCAAGCGTGATTCTTGTCTACCCTCGAGGAGTTGTTAGACATGTTCCTCGTTAGCGTCCCCTCTAAGCTGTTTCCGTCGTGAGTGATAATTTCCTTATCACCAGCTTTCACGTTCCCTAGAGGCTACCTCTCCTTCAAGCAAAGAAATACCATAAGATTTTTTCACTCCCACGACGCTTCTAATGACCGCTTACAAACTTCTTATCTTTAACGCCACTTCCTTCAGGGCTGGTTGATATCGTAGATAGGGACCTGCTCGAGTAAGATAGAGAAGAAGGTCCTAACCGCCTTTTCTATCGGCAATAGGAAGAAGGAAAGAAAAAGCTAGCTATCGAGGCGCCTATATCTATGTGAGAAAGGCACCCAACTAAATGGATCATTGTCACAGGGATACTCCGGTGGGTTAAAACCTCTCCGGGCTCAAGGTTAGCTTCAGGGTTTCACATCGATGTATCAGGAATAGAATCAGGTGCGGTACAAATAATTACACATATTTCAATCTCGCCGATATTTAACCGGTAAGGCAAGATTCTCTCACCTACTGTTCTTTTAAATATATAAACCCACATTAAAACGCGTTTGCAATCAAAAAGTATACAAAATCTTGGCCGAAAAATTACATATTTATCAGCGACTCTTTAGTTAACTCCCCACAGATTAATTTACGGTAACAATGTGTAAATAACGTCTATAAAATGATACATATATGTACAATTTTTATCCAGAATTATTTAATGTAAGAGAAGCAATATTGGCCCTTAGGCTGCTCATAGAGAAGAGAATGGAGAAGAACAAGACTACGTTCATTGCATTTGTGGATTTAGAGAAGGCTTTTGACTACGTGGATTGGGATTCAATGCTTGGAACTCTGAAGGAAATTGGAGTGTCCTACTATAGCCGGAGAATTATACACAGTCTGTACAATAAACAAGTAGCTGTGATTAAACCTGGACCCAGCTGTGAAGAGGCAAGAATAAGGAAAGGATTGAGACAAAACTGTGCACTGTCTCCCGTAATTTTTAACTTTTACATCGAGAGAGCCATCAATTAAATCAAAGAGAAGTCTTCTGGAGTGACTATCCACGGAGAAAAAATAAGCATGCTGCGATTCGCTGATGACATAGCACTCCTAGCAGAGACATAGAGGGATCTGAAAAAGATTCTAGTAACCATTGAAAGGACAATGGCCAGATATCAGCTGAAAATAATAAGAAGACTAAGATATTGGTTTGCAGCAAGAAAAAGGAGGCCAAAACCAATATCAAACTACGAAAACAAAAACATGAGGTGAAAGAGTTCTGTTACCGAGGAAGCCGAGTAACCAACGATGGACGAAGCAAGAAAGAAATAGTTAGTAGAATAGCCCAGGCAAAGAGGGCATTCTATCAAAAGAAGAATCTACTTACAGCTGGAAATAAAAGTGTAGAATAAGGAAACAGTTCATCAGAACATACATATGAAGCATGTTTCTTAACAGCAGTGAGGCATGGACGATGACAGCAGCGGAGAAGAAAAGGGTAGAAGCATTCTAAATGTGGTGCTACAGAAGAATAATGAAGATTGATTGGATCGACCGAGAAAGTAACGAGGAAGTTCTAAGAAGAGTGGGAGAAAAGAGAAGTCTGCTGACAACTCTAAAAAGAAGAAGGGACAACTTAATCGGCCATATCCTGAAACACGATGGCCTGATGAAGACTATCGTCGAGGGAGAAGTGAGCGGGAAGACTGGAAAAGGCAGGCCTCGTATGAGATACATGGAACAGGTTATGAGGGATGTATAAGAGAAGAATTACGTCACAATGAAAAGGTTGGCCGATAGAAGAATCGAGTGGAGGGCTGCGTCAAACCAATCCTGGGATTGTTGACCAATGATGATGATGATAATTTATAACAATGATGATGATTATTTTTAATGGATGTGAAAGAGAAGAAATATGTTAACGTAAAAAGATTCTCCGATAAAATAATCGAGTAGATACTTATGCTAAACCAATCTTAGGACTGCTGACTAGTGGTGATGATGAAGTAAAGAATGGCATTTTATGATATTCAAGGATATGATGATTAAATGTGTAACTACATAGCAGTTGAAACTTAGTTATTATTCTCATGGGTCAACAATCCTCAGATTAGTTTGACGCAGGTTTAAACTCGATTTGCAAATCAGCTTACCTCCATATTTACATAATTTTTCCCCATCACAGCCTTAATAACTTACGCTATATATTTCAGTCGAGTCCTTCCTTTTCCATTCCTTTTACCTTGAGGATTGTCTTCATCTAGCCATCATGTCTCAAGAAAAACCTCTTAACAACGGTAAAAGTCTGCCTCTCCAACTAGTCCTAGTAGCAGATCAAAATTTCCGGGTCCAGGTCTTGCAACCCTAGAGAGCAACTATAGCACCTAACAGCGCCATTGACATATATTTAATTTCACAGGGGTTATCCAGGGCTGTTAACATACATAAAGAAAAAAGAAACTCAGGAAGATGCAAAAATTAGGAAAGGAGTGAGGAAAGGCTGTGCACTGTATCCTATAATTTGTGCGTCGAGAAAGCCGACAATTAAATGAAAGAGAAGGTTTCAAGACTAAATATCCGCGGGAAAATATTAGCATGCTTCTTTTCGCCGATGACATAGTGGCCATGGGAGAGACGGGAAAAGAATTAAGGATGACTAGTAAACCCGCAAAAAATACTGACCAGATATCTTTTTAAGGTCTCTTATATGAAAACAAAGCATGCAGGAGAAGCGAATAGGCCAAGACCAGTATTAAACTCGGAAAACAAAATCTAGTTGAGGTAGGCAAGTATCATTATCTAGGAAGCCGAAAAACCAGCGACGATCGAAGCAAGAAAGAAACAGCACAATAGTCAAGACGAATAAGGCTCTCCACGAAAAGAAGAATCTATTTATCACCGGAAATACAAACGTGAAAGTAAGAAAAAAATGCACGTACATCTGGAGCATATTTCTTTACGGCGGAGGAATGGAAGAAAGAATCAGCAGATAAGTCAAAGCTGGAAATAGTCGGAAATGTGAAACGACACAAGAATGATGAGGATAAAATGATTTGATCGGGTTATTGACGAAGAGGCCATGAGGAAATGTTAGAAAAGAAATGTCTGCTGAAAACCTTAAAAAGAAATCGGCCATATTTCAAGACATGATAGCTTGATGAAGACAATCGTCGAGAATAGGAAGAATGGCCTCCTATAATATATAAAGAGCGAATAGAGAGGATTTGAAAAAAAGAATTACGTAAATATGAATAGGTTAGCAGATAAAAGTATCAAGTGGAAAGATTTATCAAACCAATCTAACAATAAGAACTGTTTTGACGATGAATCCATGTATTTTTTCCAGCGCAATGACACGCATGAATGTCGGAAGAAGTAGTTCGTAAAGGGATATCCATAAGTTAATACGTTGTCGATTTCTCACTATAAAAGAGTTGCATGGAGGAGGGGAAAGATGGGAAGTCAAGGGAAGAGGTATGCGAAAGGAATTCGCCTGAGGATATTGGCAGAGTGAGGAGTGAAATTGGATGGACAGCTAGAGATAACGGTATACTGAAGGCTTTCATGCAAGGGAAGTTTGGGGGAAAATAAAAAATTGGAACGAGAATAATAGTATTTGAACACGGAATCCACGGGAATAGTGACATTAAGCCGACAAAATTGGCCGAAACGAATGGTTGCCCAATGCTATGAATTCCAAGAATAAATTCTTGGAGGATATTCATAAAAATTGAAAATAAAATTAATTGAAGTCGCTTAAATGTGTTATTATTTGATTAATACCCAAACAAAGCGCTCAATCTAAAGATTAGTCATGTGGTGGGTAGATCTCACTTGTCTATCACTCCGCAAATGATATCAATAAACTGTTCCAGATATGTTCATGCTGCGTAGTAAATGTATGCGATCATCATAATTTTTCCCATCAAAATATATTCGCCATTTATCATGAAACCGGGGCTGAACTCTGTTTGATTGGACTGAAAATTTGCACAAATTTAGTTTTTGGAAGAGAAACATGACGCGAAAGTATTCACTCGATTTTCCAGAGTAAATGTTGGCAATCAAATTTACAAAAAATATATCTATTTGGTTGGGAAAACAAAAAATTTCATTTTCATGAAAGAAACTCTAAATGTTGATGTGAGTACCCGAGCCAAGAATATCTGAACCCATGACTGTTCTCAGAACGACCAAACGGTCACTAGGACACAGACGACAAACGTTCAGGCTTCGAAGGACATGCGCCGTCAGAACGCCGATTCCGGAGTTTCACGAGCGCGGTCAACGGTACGATTGACGGGGAGCTGTACCTACATGGCATCGTCGTCCAAACGCCTTCCAAGAGCTTCTTGGTAGTTTCAGCACGGAAGAGAAGATACGTGCCATGAAAACACACACTGATTACCGTTCACAACCATTCAAGACCAGAAATTCTATCCCCCTTCTTATTGGCATGCCAATATCGTCTGCCAAAGTGACGTTCACGCCACCATCCTATGATAGCATAGCGAAAGATGAGTAAACCTCATTCATTAAAATGACTCAATGTCATTCATGCATATAGATAATAATAAACCTCTAATGTCCATAATAAAGTTTATCACAAACGTGGAAAGAAAAGCAACTATAAATCATGTTTAAATTAGATTAAAATGAAATAAAAAACTTGGGTCATTACTTTTTAACTCTTCAATACTTGTGAATATTTTTAAACTCTCCTTGAATGCGGAGGTTAAAAGTGAGCTTCATGATTTTACCGCATGATATTAAAGGCAATATCTAATAACTGCTGATCCGCATGATATGAAAAGCAATATCAAACTGATAACTGTTAATTGATAATATCTGATGATCTCAAAAAAGTTATCTTGAATGTGTAAGGGGAAGTTTTTTTAACACCCCTGGATAAATCACGGAATGCAAACATAAAATTCAATACTAGATTCTTACTACAGGTGCTTGTAAGGAAAATGTAATCAACAAGTGTTAAGACGAGAGTAATGATTCTGATTTCAAATAGGATTATTTATCTCCAGCTCCATGGCCAACAGCAGACGAAAAACGCACTAACATTGTACGAAGAACTAAGGGAAAGACTTATCATACGAGATGACAATCCATTTTTACCACCACTATCTTTACTATAGGGAATAGGAAAGGAATAAAGAGCGTGTTGGACGTCAAATCATTAAAACCTTGATGGTTCTACAAAAATATTTTAGTTTGAATATACCTTATCTCTGATACAGGTACACTTTTTGGTGGATGTAGCTTTTCATGCCACCAAAAGTGGCTTTTCATTTTTCAAATCTTCCTCGTTTATCTGTAATCTCTTATATATTGTAACCATCAACATTGTATTAACTATAATAACTTTTTCCAGTCTTTCTCGCTGAACTCCGCCGGTGCTTCCATTTTATACCCTATCTTGTCTATTCAGCATTTGTAATAAAGACAATAATTTTTCTATTCAGAATTAGCAATAAAAATAGTATGAATTACTGATTTAGGTACCTGAAGCTGGTGGATTGAATTAAAGACAACTGTGACGTTTGATATTTCAGAATTACTATCTAACTCACCGTATAAGACACTTGATTAATCCAGATGAGACAATTGTTTAAATAATTTACTTTTTTCTGTATCAAATACTGCGGGCTAGGTAAGGTTAATTAATCGGAGAAATTAACATAAGGGCATGTTCGATGCCGATTGCAGGGAAACCCTAGGAGCTTGAATTACATAGTGACTACAAAGCCAATTCATCTCCATATTTCTAGTTCACGATATATTTTGGCAATAGTCAGAACTGTGCACATGGACGAACTTATTGAAGGGAATAAATATGGGACTTGAAACTAAAAAAGGTAAGAATAGGTTAGGAAGAAGCAAAATGCTATAACATAGTCAGCCCTTTTCTGGCTGAATGCAAGGTTTTCACGCTTTCTTCGATGGTTATCTCGAAATATCCCGTCTTGCGTGACGAGTAACGGCATTGAAGGACATATAATCTGAACTGATTGAATTAAACTATTTAAAGTTACAGAATCAATATAAGAACAATCTGAAAATGTATTTCCGCTTTTCATTTTGGGATTAGACGCCGATTCCTGAAATGAAACCTAGCAGTTCCATCATGGCAGCATTTCCATTCGCAGCAGAATAATTTTTAAAAGGTTTTCAGGCCAACGCTCTAGAGGGAAACACAATTTTCTAATCGAAAATGGCGAGAAAAGAATTTTCAATCACGTGCCTTTTCATCAAATATTCGTACCTCTTCGAATACCTGCGAAACGCTCATGAGTTGATGTAGGTAAGTGGCTTCATCTTAGCAAGAGAAATCACTTGTTCTAAAATAGGGCAATCGTCTTAAATTACGGTTACGGTTTTATTTAAATCTCCCGAGTCCAGCGGAATTGTAATTAAGTGTTCAAGAGAACAAACAATAAAACATTTATTTCGAAGGTCGAGGTCCATAGAATAATGTTCGACTAGCAACCGTGGTGGATTATAGATTAAATTGGTAAAAATGACGTGATAATTGAGGAACGATATAACAGTTTGATAGGTACTGAAGTTCCACTAATACTTTGATACCATAAATGCACAATATTAGAGCACGATAGCATTATTCAAATATGTCATAATAGTATCTAAACATACACACACATTTATAAATTTAAAAAAAATTCCGTTAAATTTTGAAAAATCTGATCGTCACTTGTGCGTCTCTGATAACATTACCGCACACAAGGAGGACCTACTAGCGTGCAATTGCACGATTCACAAATAGCATTCGAATAAAATATAGCAAATAATTTTGCATATTTTAAAATTTATTTTTTCCGCCTTTAAACGATCTGATCACAACGTGTACGAGAATCATTGGAGTGGCGCCCATAAGCAGTGCTGATTTCAAATTCAGAATACTAATTTTTGTTAATATATGAAGTCTACATCAAAGTAGGTTATTGACTAGGATATGCATAAAATGTTTATCACTCATATGTTAACTGAGCCCAAAAAATGTAGCATGATTTTTAAATTACCATTCCTGGACGCAATATTCGACACGGGTGTTAAAAGTTGGAGTCTGGGTGCAGTTATTCGGGGCCTTCTCCATGATTTGTGGACCAAATGCGGTTGAATTGCAGCCCAGACCCTCCGCTTATAGCCATTGTGACGCCAAACGCTCCAATTGGCTGGCCGGCAACAATCGGGCCGACAGGACCCGCTTGCATGCCTCATAATAGGGCGGCGTTCAAGCCTCGAGACAGCGGCTACTTTCAAAGCGTGCGGACATTGGGAAGCCCCATCAATTCGGTACGGCGAGAGTGCATAAATCGCAGATGCGATTGAGGTCAAGTTGTGACGCTGCCGCCAGGCTGGTCATTCGAGCTGACGGTGACCCTAATGTCAAAGGTTCGTCTCTCGTAGTAGTAGTAGAAGTAGTTCGGAGGATTCGACCGACTGATAATGCAATTTCAGTCATTTAGGCGGTGAATGGACAGAGAAAGTAATCACTCAGGGAATGGAAGGTTAGGGTGGAGAGAAACCCGGCGTCAGCACGTTCTAAACAGAAGGCGCCGAGGGTTTCACAATGGACGAGTAGGTAATGAGTGTGGCACAGTAATTAACCAGATAGACTACATTCTTGGTTCATGTAGAATAAATAATGTTATTGTACGGAAAACACAAATGCAAGCATTGACTTTTAAATTGATGAAATGAATGTTAACATAGATTTTGCAGAATTTGGTGAACGTTGAAGATAAGAAGAGTAGGGAAACTAGGTAAAAATATTACAGTTTAATCCTTATAGTTAGTCATTTTCATTAGCAACTACTTTTTCTGGTATCCCTCTCTTGGCAAATGCCACTTGATGGAGTCTTTCTTTTTTACATATAATGTTAGTATTAGCAGTAAAATATGTACTTTAATAACTACTGGTAAATGTTTCATAAACATTAGTAACAATACCAGCCTTGAACAAAGGAATATTTCCTTGGATACTAACAGCACAATTACAGTAAACAGATCAATTATAGTGTTTACAAAAATAGTCAAGCGGCTCTATTCCACAACCCGCCAGGCTTGTTTACATACCGTGATCTCTACTACTACTACTAGTCTACTCGTCCATTTAAAGCTCATCCGACGGACGGTATAATGAACTTGAAGTCCTCTATGCAGGGTATTAAAGTAGGACTCGGTATAGCGATGAAAAAAGTTCTGTCACTAGATTCAAACACGGTCCCTCGGGTATGTCAACCTACAGTCTGATAATGATTCCCATTTAAGTTCTTCAAACGGACTGGTTTCGCTTTTATGGTTATTCTATCGTTCCTTAACAAATATTTCCGATCTTCACTGCACTTGGTCCAGTTCGTTATTAAAGCATGAATAGAAATAATAAAGATGTGATAATTCATAACTATTATTGGGTTTTGGAGAGCCATATATCTTCACGTTCCCACGACAATTTCCTATGACGTTATCTTTAGTGCGTGCAAAAATAAAAAATATCATTGTGGTTTACATCAGCGTTCTAGCAGTCTCTGTATATCGGTCAGCGTTGCTGTTATCCTTTCCCAATCGTATATCCCTTTATCACTTCCTATCATTAAAGTTTCGTGATAGTCCAGCTATCTGCTCCTTGAGGTTTTGATACCATTGCGTCCTATGTGAACTCTAAAACCCTGTCTTTCGAGGTCAGACAAAAATTTAGAGTTACAACAATAATGTGGTATGATTTTTCCATGAAAACAGCCATTATTTTCGAATTTCCACCACAGATGAGGATTATCTACTTCTCAAGCCATGGGGAAAAGGCTGATTTACTCATGGGAGTTCAGCTTTCATGGCAGTAGTGATAATAGACGTATATTGACATATTATATCGCTGCATGCTGAGACTAGCGCTGCTTGAACGATACTTACGCTTCTTTCTAGAAAGACGAATGATAACACTGACTCCAAATTGAACACTCCTGTACATGGCATACGAAATGTAAGTTCATCAGAGAGGACGAGCCTTTTTACCTTTTAAGGCCATTTTACACGGTCGTTGATACTGCGCAGGCTGTTGGGAGAACACTTGCGCAAGAAATATTGCGCCGTGTAAAGCGACGAATTGCGAGGGCGGGCAGCGCTACTGCTTGAACGCTTGTGAGCAAATTAGAACATGTTCTAATCTGATACATGTGTTCGTGCAAGTTTGTAGTTTATTTCTCTCACTAGATGGTACAGATGTAGTGGCAACGGACTGCCAGGGGAATTCTCGCAATTAAATAGGTTGTTGACGATTGAGTTGGGCGTTTTTGTTTGCACTCAACTCCTTAGGTAGTGAATAAAGTGCAATAACGATTAGCTGAGCGATTAATAACGTGGAAGCTTAAATTTGGTTCGTAAAGGAAGAACTCGTTACCTTGGCCCAAAGCCGTTCGTTCGTGGTACAAATTTTGGGATAAGTGTACGGGACTAGGGTCTCCACTATTATGTTTAGACTATGACTACATAAAACACATTTTAAAGTGGTGGTAATTTATCGCATCTTTCATGTCCAATTAATTGCTACTTAACAGATCTTGACGTTATGCTATATATTGACGGTATTACCGCTACTGAATGGTATATTGTCACTGACATAATGGACCGACGATTGCACAAACCGACCGACTGCTCAAACGGAATCAACATCAACTTGCGCAGTTTCAATGACCGTGTAAAACGGCCTTTACTGTTTTAGACACCTCCAACGCAGAAACGAAAATGACGTTATCGGGTGAAGGAGAATCCATTCAAAAGAGCTGATTAGAAAATTGAAGTCAATGTATTAAAAGAATAACTTTCAGACGATAGAAAGGACTACACCAATTTTATGCTGCTTGATAATCAATTATTTTCTTCTTAACTGCCTCCGGAGCAACCCCAAAACTTCCTCGCCATGTTCATAATGGCAGAATGGGGAACACACATTGTTTTCATAACTCTTTGAATGAGAAGCTAATCAGCTGAAATTTACTTGGCGAAAATGTTGCTGAAGAATTAAGCTTTGTTACTAGCATATTTCTGATTAAAAATTGCACTTTTTCGGCAGCTTAAAAACATGACGTCATCGCATGACGTCAAGGCACAGTAACATCATAGGTGTTCTTCATTTGTTTTACGTGGACGTGAGTTGTTTAATGAATACTTGGCGAAAACGGATGTATTAATCTAATTTGTTTTATGCAGTTAACTAATGTATTTCCATTTTTTATCTAAGTAGTGTGGGTTGTAATAAGCAAATCGCCCATTAATATTTAAAACCTGTGTAGTACCTTTTTTTTCTCTCCACGAATCACTGCAAAGCAATCGCCGTTTTTATTAAGAAGGATGCCACCATAAAGGAGTCAACCATAGGCAACTAGTCGGATTGTGCTTTTATAAAACCCTTTTAATTCATCGTATCGCTCAAGAAAGGGCTAAAAACCACAAAACAATGTATCCGCTTCGTTTTCTAATAAAATAAGCGCCCGTTTCCATAGCAATATGAAACCCATACCGTGCAGTAACGTCAGAAGGCGTTTCAGGTCACGTGACTTTCACCCATTTTCGGCAACATTTTATTAGCATTTTTGTGGTTAGTTTAGAAAATTTTGTCTTATATACTAGACTTCTTTTTTCTACCATTATTCCTGGAGACTTTTCGTTTGTAACTCAATCTATTTAGTTTATATTCATAATTTCTGTATTAATTCACGCTCCAAATGCGGTCTAATTAGTGCTCAAATTCTCTTGATGTGTTTCATGAACCGGATATTTTGAAAGGTAAAGTCAAAACTTTGAGTAAAAGAAGGAATTTTTACTTGGAATGTCATTAGGATTTTTGCGTCTCCATTTAAATGGACGTAAAAAAGGAAATGGCATATTTATTTTGACACCGTTAGCATTAGAGGGAGGATATTTCTCCTAGAATGTGAACGCAAACAGCTCCCATTCAGACATTCAGTTACGTTTAGTACACCCCGTCGTTCTCCTTCCGCCTCCGGAAGCACTTTATCTCGACCGCCATGAAAATGTCTGCTCTATTTTTACAAAAACAGGAACTTCAGCCAGGATATCTAATCGTTCCTCTTCCAAGGACTTCATCCACTCTAGTCTCAGGGCTGTACAAAGAACCACCAACTTTCATTGTACCCTGAAACTTCATCTGCGACACTAATCCCTATAAGAGTGTCCAACATATGAGTTTTTGGAGTATTTTGTGACCGCATATAGCTAAAGGTTGAATTTCTATAGTGACTATAGAGTAATGGCTTTTCAAACATGAGTACTGTGGTCGACACCAGAAATAACAGAAATTTTTCATTGCTAAACTGGCACCTGCTTGAGGAAAGGTCTGATGCTTTTGCGGCGAAAAAAGTTGGTGAAAGTTGTTCGGGTAAAATCTGGCATGGATGCCGGCGACGTTTCGATTTACGAGTCGTGCATCATCCTCATGGCTGAGGCACGACGATTGGCGACTGGTGCATTGGAACGTCAGCAGCCATGGAGGAATTGACCCGGCGTAGAACCTGAACAACTTTCATCACCGGCACCTACTACTTACTGCAGATCGGGAGGTCACCGGTTTCATCCTGTTTGCCCTCTCTACTTTTGCTAACTAAAAATCCTCATCATTTGAACTTAAAGTACCCTGAATTATGTGTAGGTAATACAATCAGCTCATTTCTTTCAAAATGGAGCCTGTTTAGCTTCAATTATGGTCTCCCCTGTTGAGGGCCAGGGGTCGAATCCCGGCTGGGGAAGATATTTTTCTTTGGTCTACTGATCTCTACAAGAGAGCTTTGTGGAGGGATTCGAGTTCAGTATTCCGTCCAACGGATGGGACGTTAAGCTGTGGTTCCCTAGGCGTATTTCGTCAAGAGCAGGCTAATGCCGACGCCAGGTTTCTCTCCACCCTTCCACTCATCCTTATATCTCTCCCTCAGGTTTTCAGCGCCTTCGAGTACGGGAAAACTTGAAATCACAGGTCACCTATTGTTTCGTAGGTTGAAGTACAGATTTTATCTTCTGTAGAAGTTAAAGACAGATAACTTTTCTGAAGATATTAAGTATACAATACAATCCCCAGTGTGCCATGTTAGGATAGACCATAATGATAAAATCAGAGAGAAAGATGATTGGACAGTGAGGTTGAAATGCCATTATTTCCTCGTGAAAAAGGGACAGTAATAGATAAAACCGAAGTTGCTGGGGACATAAGTCCTCACCGGTAGATTTAGGCTTTTTCTGTATGAGCCTACAACTGCTATATCTCGTAAGACGCTGTATAGGATGTGAAATTTGTTGTGTCCAACCCGCATGAAGTTAATTTAAAATTTCAAATTAAGCAGCAATATACAATATACTATCAGTGTTCACGTTAGGTAATTATTAATTGCAGATGATAATGTTTGTTCACAGGTAGGACAAAGTCGATCACTCATTACTCTATTGCATAAAGCGTAGTGGGTGATAAGATGTTCATACAATAAAGAAATGGCCAGCGACTATACGAGTTGAAAAAAGGCCTATGAGGCCTCCCTTGATGATAGAGATTTCGGTTATACCATCGTGAGACAAGGAAAAGAATATGAATTGATTAAAATGTTGCATATCACCAGATGAATTTTGTAAAATATTTCCTTGATGGAACTAGGTCGAGGTAGTAAGGTCCCCACGCTCAGGGTCCGGGATCGAAACCCAGGAGAAATGTCATAGGAATCCCTAATTATATGCCGTGTAGAGTGCAATCCAAGTTCAATGCTCCGTCTGTCGAATGGCATGTTAAAACCGTGGACCCCTTGGCGCCTTCTTCAAGGCCAGGCTATTGCCGACGCCGGGTTTCTCTCCACCCTTCCTTCTTCCCCTCACAACTCAATCCTCTCTTCCCGGTCCGTGGCGCTTGCGGGGCAAACTTGAAACTACTGATAAACCATACGATGTACTTAAATGCTTACTGGTGGCGCTTCTATCGTTTCATGAGGCCGACCGCAGCGCCATCCTTTACGAATCAATACGATTCCAACAATCAATGCATTCACACGCCAATTCTCAAAAAGGTATGAACTGTTAGTGATTCAGAGAATTCAAATAACATTTGATTTCCTGGACCATTTTGCAGAGCTTTGATTAAGGGAAAGAGTGGGATAATCAGTTCCTAGAAAATACTATTGTTGCAAATACTTGATAAATTGCCTTTATTATTCGCCCGAGTCAGATAGTTGATAATTTTCCGATTTTCTGGTTGCTCGTCCGGATAGAGCTCGTTAATCCCTTTTTTAGAACATTTATACATTCAAATATCTAAATTATGTATTTTCGCCCAACATCCTCAGTTTTTTTTGGTCTACATTTTTATATTTTTTATCATTTTTTGCTCACCAAAAATGGAAGTTATGTGCAGTTACTTCGAGATCTGAAAATGTGAATAAACATTACCAATCACATCAAATGTGGGTAGTGAAATAAAAATCACCCTGACGGTATTCGAGCCCACAAACTTGAAATTATAAAACCACACCCATCCGCCGGCGACTTTGACAATTTACTTAAACAGTTTCCTATCACCCACTTTATTTATGATCCCGTTACTAACATTCTTCTCCCAACTCTTGCATTTAATTTTCCCCAGAAACAACTTCTCTTCCTTCGACTTTAAGGACCTTGGTTAGAACCCATTTGGAATACGCTGTCAGTATATGGAACTCTTACGACATGAGCTTAAATAACGAACGTGTGAGCTGCGAGTATCGAAAAGATTTCTAAAGGGATGGTATGATAAATATGACATTACCGTAACCAGTCCATCAGATGAACTAAAATAGGAATCAGGCCTTATGTTGAAATTAAGACAATCTCTTAACTAAATTCCAAGACAATATTTTCGCTGATGACGTTGAAAATATTTTGCGAATTCCAACTTATTATGGTATACTGGCCCATTATCACAAAATTAAGGAAATTGATTTCAGAACTGACAGATTCAAAATGTTCTTCTCACCTTGTACAATTAGGAATATAAATAACCGTAAATAATTCCAACTGCATAAATACCAGTGTATAAATGGATAGTATAGCAGGAGACTTTAAGCTAACACAACTATGTTCTTGCATGCTTGCTTTGCTAATTTTTTTTTTTTTAATTGTTAAGTTTAGACGACAATATAGTTAGGTACTAATCCCTTTTTAAGCATGATATGTAATGCATGGTTGGTGTGAATTCACCCCCTGCCGCACACCTTTATGGTGGCTTGCAGGGTATAATGTAGATATAGATGAAGTAGGCATAAGGCTCCGTCACATAACAGGTTGACAGCACATCCTCCTCAACGCCTCCTTTACAATGCTAGAATCCTTAACTTTCCTCTTATTCATGAACCAGGTTGCGAAGAGAGCACGATTTGTGGCACAAAGAGCTCTTACAACAATCCATACTCTTCAGGTGTGATTTCAACGTTTTTCTCTCACTATCCGATGATCAGTTCCTTCTCAATTTTCTTACAAATCCATCTATTACCCTTAGTTAACAATACTTGTAGATCGTCATGGATTTCTTTATATGTATTCTCAAAAAATAGACGGGGAATGTTTTCCAATTATCATAATTTTTATTTTCGCATTAGAATGCACAAACGTGAGAGACATTCTTCAAATGTTGGCGGGTAGTGAATCTTTATAATGGTTACATCTGGAGAAGTTTACATTGTTTATATCGATTGCAACAATGCGGAAGGAGAATCCATGACCACACCCCTGATATTTCCTTGAAACCACTGATAACATGAGGAAAGGGAATCGAATTTCACACACCATTTGGATTAGTAGGTACCTACTTGGTGAATTCTACGCTAACCAACCATACGAATCTATCAGTTGATACAGTTTAAAAACTTTGTCGTCATCACTAATAAGACTTGGGAATAGCAAAACTTGGATTTCAATAAATATTTAGAAAATTAATCGATATATCTTCCAATAACTATCATGCTATTACACAATAGCAAATATTCCACAGAGAAAAAATCATTCGCCTTGACCGGGACTCGAACCCGGACCCCCTGATCCCGGCGTCCTCTTTCGCACTGGAAATTATAGAGCCTTAAAGGAACGAGATAGAAACGGACTGCTAGACAGTCTTGTTCCTTTCTAGTTCTTTTAAGGCTCTATCATTTCACAGATGTCTAGGACCTTTGAATTTTATCATGCTATTATCAAATTCAATCTTACACTTATATTTCAACACTATGAATGAGCATAATATCTGTATTATTTTTTAATTATAAATTTCATGATGCTTCGTGCAAGAAGTTAACGTCAATTTCTGTTGATAAAAGAGTTATTGAATTGATTTCTCCCACATTTTGCCATATATTCCTATGACTTAAGGAATTCCTGGGGAGTTCCGTAAAATAGGTAGCCAACAATGAAAGTTCTCAGTTACGAATAACCGTCTTCGCTGAGTACGGATCTTGTTCTTGATTCCTGGGAGCTGAATTATGTCAGGCAAACAAACGAATCACATGGGCGTGTTTCAATAGTATTCCTTTCACTTTCTCCGACCTGCTGACCAAGTGCGCACTGGAGCGGGTGAAAGCGTGAACTTTCGGCGGCCGCTCCATTGCGCAGGGGGGAACTTCTTCCGCATTCTTGCGAATATTACATTCTCACAAACACCAGGGCCCATTATAAAATACTTAATGGTGTTTTATCGCCGAAAAAAATCAAGACGCCCAAGACGAAATGGGAAACGTATAAAGAGTCGGCGGAGAAAAGAGACGCTAGGTATAACCAAGCCATGAGGAAGATTGGAATTTTGAATCATATCCCGAAGAAAGGACTCACTAAAAATGGCCCTATATTGGCTGCTTGCTCACAAAGTTCGGTATTGAGCTCTTGAAAGATCAGAGCTTTTCTTGTTAAAAGGGGACATGTCGCACTACACTCTTCACCGCATTGAAATTTCATTGTCTTTATTTGTGTTTATAATTTAATTATTATTTATAACTTTTCATTAACTAACCTTTATCGTCTGCAATTGTTATTCCGAGGGCAAGGACGTCAAGAACAATACGTTTGACTTAAACATAGGCACATCAAGGATAACAATTCACGACGGCAAATTACTAGTTTCATATTTTCTATAAGGTTTTAAACATAGCAACTACTGAACTATAAAGCGCTACGTAACTACAAAGCCTTTGTAGTTAGGTTGTTGCTATGTTGAGGACTCTGATTTGAGCAATACGGTAATCACCTCCGCCACAATTCTCCCGGAATCAGGCGTTTCTGGACAAGCTTTTTCCAGCGACAAGCAGTTTTAAGAATCTGCAGATGCGACGACTTCTCATTGCTTTCAGTTGTAATTAAAGGAGTGTCATTAGTATTGCTTACAGGTGAATATTATCGCTTTCATTTAGATGCTTAGTTTCCTGAGGTACATTTACATCTACCTGATAACCCGCAAGCCACAATAAAGGTTGGTGGCAAGCGGATGACAATATAAGAGATTCATCTCCAACCTTGTTCTGCCTGAATTTACGTAAGCTAAATTAAAAATCTCCCAGCATGGGCCATTGATGAGGTGGGGTCCATAATAAGAACTTGGGAAACAATTGTTTCCTCTCGTGAGTAGCGGTAACCAGATAGGAAACACACTAGCCTAGACCCAACGGTGGTGTATTCTAATTCAAATTAGAGCATGGATTTTTTATTTCCCCTAACTTTAGCTTTAGGTTGACTAATCCGATATAGCATTAGAAGTTGAAGGGTCTTAAAAATCAGGAGAAATGCAATAGAGAAGCCGATAGTTCGCTCGAAAATATCGATAATGATTCTGTTCGGTTACGTTTCAATAAAATTCACTCATCAGTGTCAGAAGCAGCGCCTCCTACGCCGCTCAGAGACACTTTCGTTTGCGCGAGGAAGTAGAGCAAGTCTTGAATTGTCTTACGAAGCATGCACGGATAACTTCCACGCCGAATGATCACTGTCTTCGACCGCGTCTGATGAAAAAGTCTTCGACAGCGACACGCACGACATCTGTGTTGGGTTAAATGAGGCGAATAAATGGGACAGTTTCTTTGTGTCTGTCATTCAAGTGGAGATAGCTAAATCTCATCTTGGAGATATAAAAGGGATCTCTATCGTTGATTCCAGTTGGATGGGGAAAAATGAGCAGTAAAACATGAAAATGCATGAAAAATAGCCCGTTTTCCAGTTCGATTAACCAATCTTCAAAGGCCTGACTAATCCGGAGGTCAAGAAATTTATTCGATGATACCTCTGCTAGCGAAGATAACACTTTCTGGAATCACATACGTTAGCCAAAATCTTCGTCAGACCAACAGCTATTTACCGAAAGGTTCTATAATCGATTACAGAACCAACACCGGAATCCGAAAAATCGATTAATTCGCTCTGAATGCTGTCCATGATTTAAGGGCTAGTTATTTAGACGGTAGGATCCAACAAATTTGACACCGGATCGGTAGAACCGGTAGGTAACATTTTGATAAAATGGCACATACTTATTTGATACTTTCATTTATACGTGCACCATATTCGTTATAGATATGTTCTATAAAATAGTAAAAAGTGCATTTAAAAGGTTCAAAACTCACCAGAGGTTCAGATGAACGTCTACCCAACTAAATAATATGAAATCGAAAGTAGAAAGATTAAATTGCGAGATTTACACTATTATGGTGAAAATAAACTGTACGCTTTAAAATGTTAAACTGAAATTATATATACAATGTTCATACACTTGCCCAAAATTTTAAAGGATAAAAATTTAATTATTGCGCAAATATACTCAAATTTCGACAGCCAAGCCTTAAAAATAGCGAAAAAATGTTTGTTTTCCAATAAATTTGCTAGCCGGGTCACTCGTAAGCCGAGGTATTACTGCATTTCTAGACATAATGAAACCCCGCAAAAAGTACAAGAAGATCATAAGCACACCGCTCACTAACCATTAAAAAAAATATTTTTTTTTCATTATCTTGAAAGTTCAAAATATTTATCTATTCAATGGGAAGGCCATGTTGATAAACTTTCTGAAAAAAAACAAGGTCTCCCATGAAACTGACGTTTTTCCCAAAAATCAAACTTTTGCACGATTTTGATCATTATCTTCCGCGAGCTTCTATACGCGTTAAAAGTCACGTACCTAAGAGGACCTCGGTCGTGAAATATTCTCTATAATGAGTGGAAGGATGGATTGGGCAAACAATGAGACAGTACATTTTTGTAAATGGCAAATCGGAGGGGGAAGATTGAAGGAAAAGCCACGCAACAGAGATTAAGGGACAAATATTTAGTCCAAGCCAAGAAGGACGTTAGTAAGAATAATCAAAAGGCTAATGCAACAAATAAATAAGGATAGCGGGTTGAAATTAACCCATTTTACATACGATGACTCGACCTTAGGTATGTTTGAATTCTTAGGCAGTAGGGAAAATTCTCAAGCTGGGCAAGAGCCCCAAAGCAAAGTCTACGCACTGCTTTAGGCCAGTGCTTGCACAGAGAATCATTTTCGCACGTTCTTATCTCCGCGATAAACTCGTCCAAAGATTAGCACACTATGACCATGAAAAAAGGATTCTAAAAATGTTCGCGAAGGTAAATGACACCTTATCTGTCCATCTTGAAGACGCTGAGACACCTGCACATACAAAAAATTCCTTGGCAACGGACAGAGCATAACTTTGTGACTCCGAACATTCCTTCCGAACATTCCACCGGTTCCTGTTGTAACAACATTTTCAGTTTTACTTATTTCGTCGAGTGTACCTGATGATTGCCTGATGGCAAGAGTCCGTAAATCATCCTAAAGAAAGAACATCAGGTAGGTTTCGTGGCTAAAGTAAAGCCCTCCCATCCCGGGGGTCCGGCTTCGAATCACGGTAGGGATCAATCATTGTTGGACCACTACGTACTTGCAAAATTAGGTTACAATTACAAGGAGTTAAGAATAGTTATTTCATCAAGGTAGGACAGTATTTGGTTGATTTGGTTAATAAGGGTTATTTTATCAGGAGAGAGATGTTATTTTGCTAAGTAGTCAGTAGTTATTCGGGAGAAGCGACCTACAATTCATAAGTTTCAGTTGAGAGTAGGTCGGTTATTGGATGAAAGTAGGAATTTTTACGGCGGAACGGTGGAGAGAAACCTGGCGACAGAATTAGCCTACTCTTGATAAAGGTGCCAAGGGGACCATGTTTAACGTATTATTCGACGGATGGAGTACTGTACTCGAAGTACCTACTCTCCAAAACCACACAAGAGGAAACCGATGTATTGATAAAAATCTCTGCCTCAGCCGGACTATTTTGCTAATGGAAATTGGTTTATTTATTTTCGAATAACGGTTATTTTATAAGTGTAGAGGGATTATTTTTCTTAAAGAACAAAACCAGCGGACCAAGACGTGTCTGATAGAGATATCTAATTATATGAAGAATGAAGGACATCTTAAAACTATCGGTTTGCCAATTGATTTCCTTAATTTTATCTTCGTGATCAGATCAACCAGAGTTAAGTCGGGGGTCGTAATATGTTTTTAACGTTATCAATAAAAATATTTTCTTGATATTTACCTAGGAGATTGACTATATTTTCACCTACGGTCCCATAATTATTTCTATTTAGGTTATACTAAAGGCCGCTTTACACGACACAAATTTTTGTAAATTTCTTGTACAAACGCTTGTATAAACTGAACAAAATTGTACGTTTGTCGGAATGGAATTACAAGTTCTATTTTCCGTTGTGTCATTCAGACATTCGCACAAGCATTCACACAATTCGCCGTTTTACACGGTACAATTTCCTCATACAAGCGTTTGTACAAGAAATTGTACAAAAAATTGGATCGTGTAAAGCGGCCTTATTGGGGTCAAGGTACTTAAAACTGTGTTCGTGTTGTAGAAATAGATTTCAAACCAGACATCAGAAATAGTATACGTTAGTGATGTTCGTAAAGTAACATAACTTATCCCACAAGAACGCTGGAGACGTCTGGCGAATGGCTGGTATATTACTAGGCCATTCCTATTATCTACTTGTTCATTGATCAGGTCACGGCATCAAAACTTAAGACAATGGCTTCATGTTTTTTCCTCTTTTCCCGCAGATGGACAATACGGCCTTCGAGGGCGGCGAGGCGGTGCTGCTGGCCGCCAGGGGCCTGCCCAACAGGGAGGTCATCAACGGGGGCGGCGGCCGTAGCGGAAGTAGGAGCGGCAGGCGGACAGACAGGGTCGGCGGCTCGGTGGCCGTGGAGGTCGGGATGGGAGATGCAGGACGCCCTCACGCGCAAACAACCCAAACCAACGGAGGGCCCCACTGTCACTGTCCCCCCATGGAGGACAGGGCCCACGTGGACTACAGGGAGGATTCAAAGTCCCCTACGAACCCCATGCCTATCGTGGCACAGGAAAGCCCCTGGCACCGACACAAGACAATCTACCTGACCATCATCGTCGTCACTCTGGTGATCTGGGTGGTAGCCTACACGATCGTCAGCGAGCTCAACCTCGCCTGAGACTGGTACGGCCATGCTTCGAACAGAGTTTTCCGTGTGCGATAATGCGTACGTAATGTGCCTGAACATGTCTGTTCCGTCGTACTTCGGATTTAAACTGATATCTGTCGTCAATGGAAACTACCCGTGGCAAGCTCAGTGTATCCTGATGTCCGATTTTTCTTTCTCTAAAACCGTGATATAGTGTGGCAAACTGATAAGTACGTTCGTAAGCGACCTGGTCCAGAAAGATCATCTGTCCAGAATTGCTGGTGAACATGAGTTTGTGCAATAATTTGAGCAAGAAAAAGTTAATGGTTTCCAGCCGCCCAAATTTATTTGAAAAGTGTGACGTTACGAGGAGCACGAAGAGCTTAAAATTCGAGTGTGTTCGTTTTTCTCTATTTCTATCAAGTGAAGTGAGGTTGAATATTGCACAAAAACGAAGTGGTCAGTCAGAAACATTTTGGAGCGCTAATACAGGACAGCATCAGGGGCCAAATTCAGCATGTATCCAATATCTACTCTCGAATCTCAACAATGCAGAGGTTGTGACGTGAAACCAATGACGATAACAAATGTTTTCGTGTAAAATTTTGGATTTATCTGGCTGTAACGTCATAATGTCTGCATTATTGTGGCTCGACCATACTCGATTTCTACTTGAATAAGACACCGACTTATCTCCGATCATTACACTGACCTGTGATGAAATTGACCTTTGGGCGCCAATTTTAAGTGGTTTCCCCGATGATGAACAAGTTACATTAAATAATATGTAGATTCCCTACATTCCAACCAAGAAAAAAAAATTAAACGAAGAGGAAAGAAAGTCCGCTTGTGGCATAAGTACATTTGATCGGATACTACGAGATTCAAAAAAGATTTCTTTCTATCAAGTTTTAATCAAAATTTGGCTCCATTTTTGCAGCCTAAGCTGATAATAACAATTTTTTCGACAAAGGGGAAACAAATAATTTTGAACAGTAAATTTACTTCGAGGATGGCTGGGCGAATCATTATTGATTTGGTGATTGTGAGTTCCTGTTACCTTTTGTTCTCATAGGAAATACACTCTAGGATACTCTTAGACTAAATCGGCTGGTATTTACGAGTCCAATATGTGATTAGTATATTAGTATGTAGTGTCTTCCACAAAAAACTAAACTCCTTCAGATGTTACCCAATAAAATAAAGTTGGCTGATGGTACAAAGAATTCACTTAAGGAATCGCTGTCAGCAAATTCTTTCCGAAGTATTATAAGGTGCAAATTAACCGTGAAACCCCTAAACATAAGCAGTATTATCTCGAGAAGAAGTGAATACAACAAAAATTAAAAGGGGGAAAAGTCCGAGAATTTGAGCGCCTAATTCATCTAACGTCTGCCTCACGACTTGAGAGGTTTTCCTTGAGGGAAAAAAAGGTACCTCACGTGTCACGGAAGGAAGGAACTGGGAGTATTTTTATGAGTGATTTTAGTCATGGGAGGACGAGAGAGGATACAGATAGATGTAGCATGTCGCTGACATTCATACAAATATCAACCAAGATAGAAATTCGTAATGTGTGCTGCTGAAAAAGTTAAAAGACATAAATGAAAATGTTTTACACCTGAGTCGCGAAATGTCTTTTTATCATTTAAGGTCATTTATTTTCTACCATCAACGATTTTCCTTCACTATAAACAATCATCCCTTCACATCATCCTCTTCAAAATGACTATTGTTTCGGATTCGGTTAATTAGAGCACTTTATAAGCTAAACTGTCTTGCAGACTTTTGCGATATCTAAAAATAATGACTCATTTCAAATCTTTTTATTCCATTTTCTCGTTCTTTAAGTAATCGAAAAAAGAATTATTTTCTTTAAATTCGTTTTCATGCAACGCGCGCAATGCCAGGAATGAGAGCATCGTAACTTCATTTATCAGACACATCATTAAAAGTGTACTAAAATGTACACCCCAGACTGTTTTGATATCCGCGGAGTCAATTGCTTTTCAAGGAAAAGTGCTCAAACTAATCTCAAAATATCACTCCGCGTTTGACGAAGTGCAGCAATTGCAAACCAGCTTGAGGCATGACACAAGTCTTAAACACAGCACAATACATACAATGTTCCGAAATACAAGTACTAGTACAATGTTTAGGAGGCCTAAAAGTTGGTGAACCACCTTCCCTCAGTTTGTCTCACTCATGAGGGAAATATAACCGTGTTTTTCGATAGGTATTGCACGCGTTCTCTGTACAAAGAAGTATGAAGAATATGCGCTGCATGTATCTTAAATGGAATATTTTTAATGAAATAAAAAAGAAAAACTAAGGATTTAGGATGGGATGTTTATAGTAGGCATACGATATAAACTAAGTGCCAGTTATGGACGCGCTACAGATTAACTGCCCGTAGTATATCGAAAAAATGATACTTTGATGAGCCCGACGACTTCCTCCATGGTTTTCACCGCTCAACAAAGAAGTTATTGATCGCATATCAAGATGTTCAGTTGTGAGAAAATCCACTCGATCAGTTTCCACGAGCTGCTAAGGAGGAAGGAGGGGGCGATAGTGGTTGTGTTAAAATCTCCTCCACCGCCTTCTTCGAGGAAGTCCCAAAGAACACTCTCTCCCCTCAAGGTCCCCAGAACGTCTTGGAGATGACACCGGAGGGAGGAGTTGGGGAAGTCGATTGATATACATACATACGCACCCCCTCTTCGGTTTTCCCGGAGTGTCCGCAGTTGGGCGAGCCTGTAGAGGCTTCGATTCGGATTGTGAAGGAGGTCGGAGAGGCTCACCAGAGGACGGAGGTGAACAAGGGAACAGTATGACGGCAGCATCGATTTCTGTGGCGAATCTGACGAAGCGGGAAGACGAGGTGAGTGAAAACATAAGATTGACACAAATTTAGAGTGTTGGAACCAATTCTGGTGGGAGGTTTGAAGATAATCCGTGGCTTCTATCATAGAATAAGTATAACATAGAAGGCTCACCACATACGGAAAAAGTGTTACCTGTTTTGGACGTAGTACTAGAAGGTTTCCATAGATGGCGTGGTAAGAATTTTCCATGTTGCGTCACAAACAATATATATCGCTTCCATCGCTTTCGTTTTTCTAATGAAATTGAACGGCACATGATCCGTGGCGTAGCCAGGATGTTCTCCAGGGGGGGGAGCAAAAATAAGTCAGCGTTCCATAACACAAGTTTTTTTTGCCCCTTCATGAAAAATGTTAAGATTTCTTAATACAATTTGTATTTATTATATTTCTCCCTCTCGTTGAATGTCAACGGGCACTTCAGCTAGTTGACCTGTAATTTTTCATTTGACTAATGAGCCAGGGGGGTGGGGCAAGCGCCCCACCCTGACCCATCGTGGCTACGCCCATGCACATGATATATGATATTGTTATAGTTTTGTTATGTTATTATAGTGGTGCGGTATGCCTTTACCTAACGTCAACAGTTACATGGATAAGTAAACATTTCTCTCACTATTAAATCAAACATATTTAATGGGTGTTTTCAAGTCTGTTTCCGCACTAATAGGCGCTTCAGACCGGGAGGAAAGGTATAAGGATTAGATGGAAGGAATCATCAAACATATCCTGTCGGAGGGATTCCTTGTTGTTTCATGAAAAACACAATCCACTGCGGTAAGGAGCAGACTACAAGAAGCTTCTCAATTGTGCCTCTTAAGCCGATTAGAAAAACGAAAGCGTTGGAGGCGATTTGTTTGTGATGCAACGCGAAAAATTCTTACCACGCTATCTATGGAAACCATCCAGTACTAGATCCAACACGTATAACAATTTTTCCCCTTGTGGTGAGCCCTCTATATTATACTTACTCTATGCTTCTATTCATCATCGATGTTGATAGCGTCTTACCTTCCTTCCGCTTCAACCCAACCAATATTTCCTACAGTAAGCACACCCAACATTGTTCCTTCTATTGCCTACTTCAATATCCTATTACCTCAGAAAACGTCCTCAATCCACTATTTTTACCTTGTTCTACTTACTCTGACCAATCATTTTTCCTTTCCTACCACACTTTATTATGGCTCATTCATCTTTCTCTAAATGCAGATAAGGTTCTTCATTCTTCTCTGTTTCCAGATCTCGAAGGCCTTCAATATTTGCCTATCCTCTTTCCGTTGGGATCGGGTTTTGAGCATTCCAAGGCACATTTAGAGTTCTCACAAGTATTTTCTTCTTCTACCTCATTAATGCCATCCTATTCACTAACGTTTCCTTGGCTCTTATTAGCTTTTAGTCACTGCTGAATTCACTTTCATCTTATATTCTCCCACGATGAGCAGACTGTTCCATCCGCTCAGGTTTACGCACGCCAACCATCTTTAAACTGTAGCGTTTTCACTCTTTTAGAACTTTAATAACTTTTTCTTTCCACGATCGAACCTCTGTTGCGCCATCAACCATGTCAAAATTCTCTGCCTACTCAGAATTTCGAACACAGGCATTCAGATGGATAAGCTAGCAGAGGTGTTATTGACTATTCTCCAGTTAAAAGGAGGCATTAGGTATAGGTTAGTGTGATACGAAGGTTGAAAATTCAATGTCAAATGAGGAAGAAAAGGGGGGGAAAAGAATGAGGAAGAATATATTTGCACCTTTCCGGCTACTTATGAGCTGAATCGGCTTTTTTAACCACGGATCGGTGCAAAGAGTAGATATGATTCAGTTACACTTAAATCCCACACGAAATGAGAGTTGATCTCTTCCGCTTCTTAGGATTTCAGTTGTTCCATTGTATTCAATTTCTTATCCTTGAGGCATCTGATAAACTGAACTTCACGGTTGCTCGCAGATCCACTCGAACCTCGGCAATCAATGGATATTCATCGGTCAACCCCATCTTTTGCTCTCACAATGGTTACGGGGAACTTATTAAATACACGTGTATCCTCGTAATCAATATACTGAGATAACCGACAGCTTGAACAAGCACGATAAAGAGCCTAAAAACATCATAAAATCGTACCATACCATCTGATAGAACATTTCTTTGCCGTTGCTAGGGATATGACCGACAGGGTAAGAAAATAGAAGAAGATGTTGCACATAAGGGGTGGAGGAAGAGTGGAGCGGAACCCGGCGCCGACGCAATAGCCTGCTTTTAACGAAAGACTCCAAAAGGTCAACAGGTTAACGTATGTACATACCATGAGACGGACTGAGCATTGAACTTGAAGTGCTCTGAGTCTGTGTGTATGACGAAGTTCGGTAATTCCTTGAAACTCGCGAAATATGATTTTTTGACCCAATCCAGATCTCGATGACTGTTGCACAAAATCTAATCACAAAAAGGGTTCTGAGTTGATTTTTTTTGCACGGCAACCAACATGACAAAGCGAGAGCAAATAACAAGGCACGCTGTAGATAACGAAATTCTCAACAGCAAGCGCTGGAAACAATAGGTGGCCTTTGTATTTCCTGTGGCATTCACGTCAAGCCCAGCAATAAATTCTCCCAGAACTGACTAAAGAAACGTAAGATTGGAGTGTTTTTTTCATGCGGTATTTTCCCGGTTTCACTTGGTGCTCTCATCTTCTTAGTCAACACCTGACAAAGTCTTTTATCTCTCCCTAGTGGTTTATTTGTTCTACTGAGAATTTTTTTTTTGTCTCGCGACGGTATCCTCATCGAAACGACCTTGGCAGTCAAAGAAATTTCAAGATTGAGAAGGAAAAAGATTAAATTATGGAGAGGCTGTAAAATAACTGCTTTATGTAGTTGCACTAAAACATATCACGTTCTACATAAACTTAAAAAGTATGACCGTTTTGACATTAAAATATAATTTTTGGAGTCAAAATCCACTGGTAGGCTTCAATAATTGAGACTCCCATCATAACACCAAAACTACTGGAGCGGTTGCTAACATTATAAGAACTTAGGTTAAATGGGGTGGCATAACCTTAGCCGTTGGATTACCTAAAAGTCAAAGTCTATTCTACCATTAGTTGCATGAACCAAGTGCCATGTTAGTTGATTATTCACCCCCTCCCAAATACCCTCGATGTCACCTTTAGGTAGGGGTGGGAAAAACAGCTATTTCCCAGTCGCAGTTGCTGACACATACTACTAATCAAATTAGCAGTTGGAAACGGCAGCTACTTTTGGCAACTGCTAATCAGAGTGGAGTAATGGAATAGCAACTCATTCTTAAGTACTGATGGACTAGGTCTAATTAGCAGACAATATCAAACCTACCACGATGCTACTCTGGCAAAATAATAAAAATAAATTAGAGGGGTGCGCAGGTGCCATCTGGGCCTGGCATTTAGGCCTCTTTAGATCCATCGTGCCAACCCACATTTAACCTGCCCGCCACTTTCAAACAGGAGACAAGAGCACCTCGGTAGATGTATGGAGGAGGGACACCCATCCAACCTCTGACCGGGTCCAACGTTGCTTAACTTCGGTGATCTCACGGGAACAGGAGTGCCCACGTCTACTCTGGCAAACTCCAAGAGATATTACAGGAATTTAAATCCGTATTTTTCGTCAGTTTTACGCGATTTATGGAATCACTTACAAATCACATATCAAGATATCAAATATTTTTAAAAAATTGACTGGACCATGGAAAAAATTATGTTTTACAGATTTTGTCGACTTTGGCACGTACTCTCAAAAGGTTTCACCCCTCTAATGGAATAGACTATTACCCCCCATCAGAATGGAGCCGGGTTACTTTGGAAAGTAAGGGAGATGAGATCAATACACTGTCGTCACCCGCAGGCCGGAACATTTCTGACGCACGACACTGTGTCGTAGTTAATAGTGAATGGGTACCGATGCGACTCTTTATATTAACTGCTACACTGATGTTGCGCTCCCCTCTCCTGCTAAAAATCAATTGCTTCAAAATTAACTGTTTTTGGACGTATTCGCCCTCGTCTCTTGCTAACCATTAGCAGGGGTGTACCGAGTAGCATAGACTCGTGGAATAACAGTTCCAACTTCTGCAGGAGAGCAAGGAGGAGAGACATTGTACACAGTACACAGTGTAGCAGGCAGTAGAAGACGTAGCAGCTATTTATGCCAGACGTAATTAGTTTATATATGTTAATGAGCAATAGCAGTTGAAAAATATTATGTTGTGTACTAGCAACCCATCCCTACTTGTAGGGTACTCCGTAGATATAGCAGTAGATGAACAATAGGATCATTTACCCGACGGTAATGAGTGCCTGCGGAGGTGTGTTTGAAACCATTGGGATTATTTCAAATGGGTTACCAATGAGTCATGTTTTTTAAACGCGAATGGCTCGCAAGTTTGGTGCGTTTGAGTCACTCGTAACAATCTCACTTATTGTTTTCCCTTTTGTTGCCCTCGTCCATCTCGAGCGTATCCCCCGGATGAAAAATAATTAAAATAATGAGGGAGATTGCAAAGAGAGATTCAAACACACCATTTTTGCGAACTATTTGTGTTTGATCCACGTGACTCCTTGGTTACCCATTCGAGAGATAATCTCGATGGTTTCAAACACACACCTCCGGCATAGAGCCACCATCCACCAAATATGCTTAGGGTGGCATTCAAGAGAATCGATTACATGCTGATTGAGTTGAATGCTTGTTCAGGTTGAAATAGAGCTTGGGTGCGTTCCGCTCCTCGCACTAATCGTTTTGGTGATCAAAAAAATTCGCTCTGTTTTAGGCATTTAAGCATTTCAATGCAGACACCAATGTTTACCAACAAACGTGAAAATATGAATTTGAGCCCTCCAAACTCACCAGCAAAAAGCTGTTGCAGTTGATACCAAAGATGTAAGAATGAACTGGAGGAGGCATTGGTATGATAGCCAATGGGTGACTAGGAAGCCAGAATGGGGGGCTTGGGAAGGATATGGACACACTCATTCCGTACAAAAATTTGTATTTTATATGGCCTTTTATAAAAATTACATGTATATTAAAACATCATTAACAATGAATTCGTGCCCAAATTTCATATCAGCGGCGTCTTTTTATGTTCCATAGGCTATTTAAGGGACGTATTTATGCATTTTATTCCCCTGAAAATTGATTGTATGACAAAACCGGTTCGAATTTAACCTATTTGTTCGAATTCAACCTATTGAAAAGAACTTATTTGTTGGCACATGTTTACGTGACTGCGCACTTTCTACTGTCTAATTTATAATGTTAAAAATTCAATGTCTTAACAGGAAAAAATTCAATCTTACATCTTTAACTTTTACAGCTTGAAGAAAACTACCCTTGCAAGAGCCGCAAGCAACGGGTTCGTTTAGTGGTTAGATAACTGGCCTTTCACCGGGAGGGCCCCGGTTCGAATACCGACAGTGGAAGGTATTTTTTTCATTGGTAATTCGTCCACTCTTGAGTTATTGTGGATAACATTCGAGTACAGCATTCCGTCCGTGGGATGGGACGTTAACCCATAGTCTCCTTGGCGCCTTTTCCTTAAGAGCAGGCTAATGCCGACGCCGGGTTTCTCTTCCACCCTTCCCCCTTTCCCTTCCATCCTTATCCTTGTACCTTTTCTTCCGGCCTAAAGCGCTTATTAGACGCGGAAACAGACTAGAAAACACAGACATGAGAATAAGCTAATTAGTCCGTATCTGCCAAGATGTCTACTAGCTTAACAATTTACCTGCGATGTCTTCTCCTAATGCATTCTAACCTCCTCGGTTGATTCATCATCAGGTGGATGTTTATTTTGGAAACAAATATTGATACAACCTTAAATACCATGGATACAAATTTTGATCAATCGTCCATTTAACTGATATTAATTAGAACAAATTGCTCTCTCCACACACGTCTTTTTCGCTATGTATTGATTCACAAGTTTCCGCCCGTATTGTTTCCAAACGGTATTCGAAACATTGGCGCACCAATGCGAATGGTGAGAGAAACGGAAGACGACCCTTTTCACGCTGTCAGGGACCGGTTACAAACGAGACATACCTTCACATTTTCTCCCGCGTCGTTCCTAGAATTTCAATTTGTTATTCCAGCACCAATAAAACATCCGTGAATGCAGGGATTGGCAACTAAAATGGTATGAGTCAGTTCAATCCCAACTGGCACTTGAAAATGTCACGGAACTGCATTGGACGGTCGGAAACTTTCCGGCTGCTAGAAATAAAAAAAAAATATCTTCATAAATGTTGGGAGGTAAATCATTAAAAGCAAGCCAACTACATCTTAACACCGCAAGTAGACATTCTAAACCCTAGCTGAGGACAGTGGCGTAACGAGGCCACTGGGGGTCCTTCAACTTATATGTAACTTGAATATTTACAACTTATAGAATACCAAATTAATCCATTTCGCATAGAAAATAAGATATATTTATATAATTACGTTTAAAAACAATTATAAAAGTTATGCAGTTAATATTATTGTTTGGAGGCCCACGAAGCTAGGACTTTCAGGGCATTCGTTTGCCCATACCTAGTTATGCCACTGACTGAGGATAACAATCAGATCGAAGATTGAAATAGGGCTACATCCTGAATTTCAAGAAAAAGTGTTATCTTTTTCGGATATTGCATTGGTAAATTAAAAACCCTAGCTAGGTAATGGTAGATTAGATCATAAAGATAAACTTCGAAATATAGATAAAATTTTCATTCTTTGTCAGTACAATAAGGGAAATAATAGATTAGATCGAAGCTAATGGGGTTGATAGTCAGGATCCAATCCACAATCTTCAATGAAGTGCAAGTAATCACCGGGAACTAAGATTAATATCAAGGCACACTCGAGATCTTATCTCATGCATATTTTTTCCATTGAGCTCATATTAATAGTAAGGCATGGAGATATCTGGAGATTATTATCAAAAACCTTAGGCACGTGTGAAAGGCTGAGACGAAAAAAACAGAAGTAAAGCTCGCTACCGCAGTGCAAGAAATGATAACTCTGTGTGTTCCGTCGATAGCGGACAGCTGAGAAGGGATAATAACAAAGGGAAATGATACTGAGCACTTTCATTTCGGCGAATAAGTGTTTTGAGGATGAATTATTGAATGAATCACAAAATAAAATAGGCTTTCTTCATTTTCCAATCTTGTCCCCTCCAACGTGAGGGCTACCTACCAGTGCACTGTTTTAATCGCAAGGATAAACGTTCACTTATTCATTCGGAAAAATTTTCAGTAATTGTGTCATTACCAAGGACTTATTGCTAATTTTATAATGTGTTTTCAGAGTCTAAGTCCAAAGTCCTCAGGGTGGGATTGATTGAAGGGCTGTTGTCACTCGCAACAATCAAACAAGGTTTGGAGATTCGACTTTGGGAGTTTGCCAACTAATTAAATGCAAATCAGCAAATAATCATCCTCTAAACCAGTGAGACAAGCTTTCTGAAATAGTGATTCACTTCTTTCCCATTGGCTAAGCCAATAAATGTGTTCATTTCATCCTTTGTGGTAGAGCAAGGTTGCATAGCACACTCAAACGAAACGTAATGATAATTACCAAAATTCTAAGATACACAAAAGACAGTTTTTGAACCCGCGGCCTTTGTTTTTTTCCGAACCAGCTACACCGAAATGTGGGCAAATAATACAGACTATAATGAACCTTTGCCTTTAAAATAAGAATCCCTGCATCTTCACCTGTAAAATAGAGGAATTACGATAATATGAAGAGTTTGGCCGATAGAAAAATCGATTGGAGGGCTGCGTGAAACCAATCCTAGGATTGTTGACCGATGATGATGATGACATATTTACCCCGAGAAACCCCTTAGCATTGCAACTCATGGTCTTGTCGATATCCCTAAAAATACATCGCGTCGAACCGATTGGTTTTATTTATTTTTTATCAAATAACTATACCTACATGTACAATTCATAACACTGATGGCATCCGCGGAGTGACATTCTCCTGATTAAGCGCAATAGAAAATGGATGAGTTGGCTGCTGGAGTGTTCGAGAACTTGATGAAAACATGATGATCCCCAACATGTACTCATTCCTTTTTTTAATTCCCTCATCTTGGACATTTTTGTCGAGAAAATTGAGAATTAAAAACATGAGAATTATTAACAATGGCATATTACTCTTCTGCTCGTAGCTGCCAGTCCATTCAGAAATATTTTGTCGAAGGCCAAAAAGATTTCTTCCTATCACTTCCGTCCACCTCCACGACCTCGCCCGCTGGGACACTCAACTATTATCCACGATCGAAATTAAGTTAATAGACGCGATGGCATTGATACCATCCAGATGAATTGGACACAAAACAAAACAAAAAAATAGTTTACTTTCTCAAGGACTATTTTCTCTCACTCAAGTAATTTAACAAATTGCCAACAACAGCAGTATATTTTTCACCCAAAATCCCTGAAAGTAGCCTATTTATTTTTTCCAATGTTTGCGATAGAACAATAAGCATTTTATAAATTATTTTCAGAATCCTTTTCTAGTGCTTGGGCAGGTGAATCTGTCAATATACTTATTTTCATGATTAGGCGAGTCTTCTTTGAAATACATCCTCTTTCAATTTGAACCTACTCAGATTTGTCCCTAAACCGGCTGTAAACTCCCATTGCTATCATCACTACTGTCGGGTTAGCGGCTATTTGTTGTGGCAACGACGCACGGATTTCCAAGCAGCAAAGAAATAGCCCCTGACCGTTTAATTCCTACGCACACAAATAATAATTGATATAAAAAAGTTTACTAAAATTCTATGTTAATGACGATGTATTATAAAATTTGGATATCTAAGGATTACTACGCAATTAAGGTAGCAATTGTTAGATCACCCAGAGCCGAGAAAAATGCTTCCAATAAAAATTATTACAGCAGACACAAATATCTAACGCAACGTAATCAGGGAAACCTGTTAGTTATGCAGTCAAGGCACACGTGACTAAATAATTAGTACCTGTGAGGGAAAATAATATCAATGAATTCGGCAGTTTAAATGGATTTATTTGTAATTCGAAGTTGACATGCAAAGGTGCAGTTAACATAAGTTATAGTATTGAAAACTTATTTCATATCCACTACAGACGATCTACCTGCATGTCACCAGCCTATCCATTTATCACGCGGTATGTTATGACCTTTCATGGTTCGTCGTATTATTTATTTTTATAGTACGTCCGTTGGAGGCATGTTTTTGCCTATTTCTTAGTCACGAGTCCTCCGTGGCTATCGACGTGCCTTGTTAAATACAATTTATGCAGTAATTTCCCATATGCGTGTGTTCTACCGACCTCTGATTTCAAGGGTATGTATGGACAGCTAATATTCTCCCTTTCCCTCGTGCTTTTCAGGGTGTCTGGCACACGGGCGTGAACGAGAGCCCTGCGGACTCCAAAGGGGCCGACTTTGGTGCGGAAAGGGGCGGCACTTTCAACAAAAAGAAGGTGATCCTGCTCAGCTGGGACCGGAGTCGGAGCTACATCTTCGCGGGATTCAGCATCGCCTTAGTCATCTGGGCGGCCGTCTTCTTCCCGCTCATCGTCAAGTGAGGGGGTCTCGGATCGGTTGGAGGAAGGATACGATTCGATAAATCGAATGGATAGATAAATTCGATGGATCGACTCGATAGATAAAACGGTGGATCGATTCTACAGATTAATCAACGGATGAAATTGATAGATTATTCGATCGATCGATTCGATGGATAAATCTATTGATAGATTCGATAGATCGATTCTTATATCGATTCGATGTATTGATTCGTCGAACCATCGGAACGGAATGAGGACTGCGTCCGAGACGAGACTGCAGGAAGTGACTTGAATTTTAGTCGAAGAGACACGACGTGAAAGGAAGTAACGTGATTGCTTTTTCGCCGTACCAATGGGAATCCTATACCAACCAGCCCCGAACAAACTTGTGTTCTATACCAAAAAGTGCCTATAATGTATATATATAATATACCAATAAGTGCCATGTGTGTGTATAACCTTACCAACATGGGTCGTTTACGTGAACAAGATATATCAACAAGTGCCATGTGTATGTATATTTTATACCAACGGATGTCGTTATGTGAAGTGAAATTCATCCTCAGTGCGTGCATTTCTTGGCCGGAATACTTTCTGAAAAACCTTAATTAATTTACCTTGACTAAGTTCCCACAGCCGACCCAAGGGTGATATGTGTAAGACAATATTTTGTTTCTAACATCCGCCTCAAACTCACTTCTATTTGATTCAACAGGGCTGCAGTGATGTAATATAATCTCCACTGTACGATAAAATCCTTTGGCAGGAATGATATCCTACCTAACAGGAAAAGTCTGGTGTTTAAACGTTTCCTAAGCATCACACTTTCGAAAATTCCTTGGAAAAAATACGACAGATTTCTTTTGAAATAATCTAACTCGTACATTTTTGAGAGGTTTACAATTTCGTCAACGAGACACCGCGTTAGTATTCCAGCGAGCGTAAATTATATACTTGTACCCTATAATCCTCTATAAGGGGGCTAGTGAAAAGTTGTTACATAGCTAGGAAAAACAATTCCATGTAAGCGGTATTTGGTGGGTTTTTGAAAACCTCCATTACCTTATGATTTGGATCAATTATTAACTGTGACATTCTTGTTTGGTTGACATTAAATTCTCCGGCTTGAAATTGAACCAAATATATACTATTTTTTGTTATGTCACTCTCAATCAACCCGTGATGGTACATTTCAATTAGTGCATACAAGTCAGATGATTTTAGAGCTTATATTACTTTCCTAGAATATCCATTGTTGAAGTAAAAGAAAAAATACTGAGACAAAGCTCCATTTAAAGGTACACAAGGAAATAGACAGAACCATATTCAATAAGTATTATTAAAATGAAATCAGGAGGAAAATGAATTGAAATATATTTGATCGATTCATTGTTACGCTTAGTAATATGAGGTGAATAAAAATAATAAAATGACAGGGAGAATAACACCGAAAGAATGAGAATCGATAAGATTGAAATCATGAAGCTTATGAACTGTAAAACGGTCAGTGAAAATAAGAAGATTGACAGCGATAATGATAATATTTTTCGAAAATAGTTCACAGTCATTGTGCTCATATTTTGAGCATTTGATTTTTTTTGTGCTCGTGATGCTGTAACGGGAACCTTTGGTACCAAGATTCCAATAAAACAGTTTTTGGAGTATTTTGATAAAAATATATAAATTGAAGGAATACTACAAAGAAAACTTGTAATTCTAACTTTTTCCCTCCCTTAATAAAGCTAACTAGGGAATCTAGCAATAACGAATTCCGCAAAGCTTTTTTCATAATGAATAAAAATAATTAATTTACACGTAATTCTATGATAACCTCTTCCATTTTGGGATTTCTAATTTGATTTTTATTCGTACATTAAATTTTATGCATATGATACTGCGAAAAACGTGGTTTTAAAATCCATATTATTAGCACCGTACTATACCAAGAGATTCCATTTCCCAATCACACGATCGTATGATGTTTACCTCATTTATCATCAAACATTCACTAAGAAACGATAAATCGAAGGATTCCATTCCCGTTCATCAACAAATTATTGCTTTCTTCTGACCAAAGTTCGATTTTCCACACTTTTTATGTGGATAATAATAGAATGAAAGGGTCATGGATATTTATATGGATGAGAGTAAAGCAATCAATCTCCTACCAATAAAAGAAAACAATAATCCAGATTGTTCCTCCCAAGATTTTCATGTTTTAAGGGCAGAACAAAAAGTTTGGTAATTCACCTTATATTCATAAGTTTTAAGGTAATTTTTGAGCCATTTCTATGCTTAACTTTCGTTTTAGCTCGATTAAAGAGATAGAATACAAAATACTATTTGGATTATGATGGATGGCCAACAATCCATTTGCCAACTTCAATAAAATACCCAACTTTAGTACGACACAATAAATATCCCACTTGGAATGAGCCCTAAAAACAGCACATGAGCATGATTTTTCTGAGCGTAAATTATACGCATTGAGTATAAATCTTAATTGGAAATTTGCTAGTGAATTCAAACTCGGAAAGGCAAGTCCAAAAAAAACGAAAGTCTATAAAATAAAAGTTAAAAAAACCTGCTTCCTAGGGAGAAGGTATTTCTTCCAAATACATTACGGCAATTGGATATTAATTTCCTTTTTGACCTCCGAGGTAACTTCCCATGAAAACAAAAAAAATATGCATCAAACAATTGAATGAGACGAAGAGGTTACCTTCACCTTCTTGGCTGAGTGCAGAACAACAGTTCCGGGAATAACGCGGAAAAAAGAACACGAGAAATACTGCTGAGGGCTAAGAATATCGAGAGAATGATGTGGGGAAGAAAAACCAAGGAAGAATTAATCTTAAATTCACACCATTTGCCGTAGGACCGTATTGTTGGATAATACCAAGTTTGTTAACTCGATTAATGACCGTGACCTGTGGTGGCCTCTGAAGGTGCAAACGAGAATTTCCCATGCTAATACTTCTGATTATTTTATCTTCTATAAAATGTTATCGAAACAATCTTAAGAGCGTAATAATGGTGGTTATCTCAATATTATAGTTACCAGAAGATAAAAACTATGAGTTAACGAGTGATAATCATCGGTCACTAAGGTTTCAATATTTATTTACGTTTCGACCCTAAGGGGAAAAACATCGATTCAGCTTAATTTGGTATTTTATTCCACGCAAGAAAACGAAACTCTAACAGGAATTGATGGAGATTGATCCAGGATGATTCATTTAATAGCTTTATAATATAAGGATAAGTGAATATTTACAAAAAAAAAACATCGTTACCATGGTGCCAACGATTCTTCCGCACATTCTTCATGATCACACACGACGGCTGTGCAAATCACGCGGTGTAGGTACCACGCTGTGATCCGTCCACGAAAAACGTGAATTTTATAATTCAAAAGATTCCTTGCATTTAACCTATGTAACATATCATAGGGATAGGGATTTTATAGGATATTGTATTCAAATATGTCAATAAAATTTATTTTTTGCGGAAAGGATATTTGACATTAAATACTTTTTTCACATCGAATAAAAAAATTTGAAATATTGGTATTCTTCTTTCATTCATAACCTCTTCCGTCTCAGGGTTTGTAAACCAATTATTTTTATCACATGTTTTTCCTTCATCGTAATGAGAGTAAAGCATTCAAACTCCTTTCAATAAAAGAAAGAATAATTCTTATTATTCCTGACAAGATTTATTTTATCTTTCAAGGGCAGAATATTTTAATGCTCGCCAGAAATAATTGACAAATCACCTTATATTCATAAGTTAATAATATACATTTTGTAAACCAATTATTTTTATCAAATGTTTTTCCTTCATCGTAAAGAGCGTAAAGCATGCAAACTCCTTTCAATAAAAGAAAGAATAATTCTTATTATTCCTGACAAGATTTTTATCTTTTAAGGGCAGAATATTTTAATGCTCGCCAGAAATAATTGACAAACCACCTTATATATATTCATAAGTTATTAAGGTAAATTTTAAATAATTTCTATGCTTCACCTTCATTTGAGCTTGATTAAAGAGAACAATTTAAAAATAATATTTAGATTACCATGGAATATCTAAGACTCAAGTTGACAAACCATTTGCCGACTTAAATAAACATATCCAACTTAGGTATGACACATCAAATATTCCTCTTGGGATGAGTCCTCAAATCAACACATGAGCATGAAGGAGCCATTATGATCCCATATAAGTAATGTAGTGCTCTATATCACTTAATTATTTCGGTAAAAGGCATATCATAGAATCAAATGTTACGGACGATATAACAAAGGAGCATAAGGTGTATCCTGCATACATAAGTAATGAATAGAGGGTAATTTATTTCTGTATTCTCGATTATCATCCTCATTTAATGAGTTCATTTTTGTTCATTTCATTGAGGTTAGTTCAAAATCAAACACGCTCCCCTTTCCTTTAGTTTCGGAATGGAAAAAAATGATTCGCATAAACCGGAGCATAAATGTCTGTAAGAAAAATCTTGATGACGCTAAACTCTAAACTAAGTATACATAGTTACAACATTGATGTTCATTCGTTTTTTTGATCTTTCGTGACGGCATGAAAGTTTTCTTCTATTGTTTACGAAAGAATATACTGAATGGATCTTTAGTTTTTAAAAATATTTTCCTAAAAATAAATATAATAGAAGATACTGTATATTTATATTTAAATGTATTGGATATTCAAATATAAATACTTTGTGGCCCTGAAGATGGTAAAATTTCAATACAAAACGGTGCCAAAGAGGAAATTTGCTTAATTTTTACCTATCCTCAATAAAAATGATAAAAATTAAGGTAATTTGTTTGTATAAGTCAAATGGATGTTGAAAAAAGCACAGTTCCCATTCAGAACAACAAGCTATTTAGTTTAATTTTCGGCTCATCAACAAATATTTACAAATTTCAATTACATAAGCCAATCTTACAGTTAATTATCAAGTTTTCTAGCTTAAACTACCTATACATATATAATATTCTGCTACAACTTCACCATTTGTTTTCCTTTCTACCCAGTTCTCTTTCTCTTTTATCCCCTGAAGGTTTAAGTGGAAGAAGGAATCATTCAGTCGCAATATTTTCTTAAATAAAGCCCACGTTTTATTATTTTACGCATCTTACAACGTCCGAATTCTCCACCTTAAAAAACATCATTGAGTACGCCACCAACCGGCGCTCATCTGTCTTCCTTAAATATATGTTTTTCTACAATAGAACGTCATATTTGTGACAAATAAAATATTCCTCAAATCTAAATTTGCCCTTGACTTCCCACCACTTAAGTAGAGAAAATAAATTTTTGAGGAAACATTATTAAGTTTTATTCCTGTTTAAGCAAAGAGCGATTGCGCGCCAGGATGCTGAATCTAGAGTTGTGATAATGTCGATAGGCTCAACAATGATGTCATCGATAATATTGAAAAATGCTAAAGGTGTGTTTACTTGTAGCAGTTGACTGCTGCGACAGTCAAATGCTATGACAGATACTGCAATTTCCTGCTGTGACAGTCAACCCCTAAGCCCCACTCGCACGCATAAACAGCAATTACGAAGAGAGTTCAAGTCGATACTGGACATGAGTCGAAGACTATTGATCCACGTTCGAGCTATTAGCAAAGTTGAAGCGTCCGCTTATCAGAGGAAATGTATTTAGCACAATCACATCAATAGCCAACGGAAAGCAATACATGACGTATGATACCGAGACTTTGAATATAATAACAAGGACATCCCTCCCAGAAAGGAAGCTTCTACTCTTTATAGAACGAGAACACAAATAAAAACCAATGGAGTTTATTGCTATTCATGAAAATTCAAGCATCAATAACTATTGACATCAAACGCTTTTCATTTGTTATGACAACGCCGAACTAACGGCTTTAAGTCGCATAGAAGTTGGTGCAGACGCATCGTAGCAATGGCGATAGCGATATATCGCAATCCTGCGGTTGTCATAGAAATCAACTGCTAAGTTTAAACGCACCTTAAAGCAGCGTTTACACGTAGCAGTTGACTGCTAAGACAGTCGCGAGATCGCGATGTATCTATATCGCTACTGCTATGATGCGTCCGTGCTAACTTCTATGCAGCTTAAGCTGCTATTTAGGCGTTGCCACAACAAATAAAAAGTGTTTTATTTCAATAGCGATTGATTCTTAAATTTTCATGAAATTCTTCAAACAATAAATTCCATTGATGATTTTCTTTTGTTCCTAGTCTTTAAAGAGCAGAATCTCCCCTTTTGGGGAGGGATATCCTTGTTATTATATCCAAATTCCGTCGTGTATTGCTTTACGTTCACGATTGTTGCTATTGTGTTGGATACATTTCCGTTGGAAAGTAGAAAGTAGGCTTCAACTTTGCTAATAGCTCGAACATGGATCGATAGTGTTCGACACGTGTCCAGTATCGACCTGAACTCGAACGCAGTTGCTATTTACACATGCGAGTGGGGCTCAATAGCTGTTATCAGTTGACTGTCATAGCAGTCAACTGCTACGTGTAAACGTGCCTTAACAATAACGTAAGATATTTTCGATTGTTTCAACCACTACAATGTTTAAGATGGTAATCATATTTTATGCGCACTTATATTTGAATGTGGCATGAATAGAATTGGAATAGACAATCAACACAGATGTTAAAGCTATAAACTGCCATCAAAATTCGATAATTTTTAATCTTCAAGACGGCAAAGGTCGTTTATTTCGTAGTGGTAACTTCATATTATAGGAAAAGATTTCTTGTTCAATATTTTTATATCTTACGCTTGAGTCCGTAACCCTTTCATTAAAATTAATTATTTTGCTTTATTTTATACACCGAAGGCCAAGTGTTACCGCGTTTACATTTACCATAACGATACTTCCCCAGTTACTGAATTTACATCCTTTAAACAGTCGTAAACTATTGATGAAGATATCTATCGGGAAAAACTATCGAAAATCCGATGGTACAATCGATAGTATCCCACCACTCGAGCAGAACGCGAGAGGACGATGCTATTCTCGTCTCTTCTAATTATTTTTTTTTCAACTGGAGACAACGCCGCCAAATTCGCTCTCGAAGCAAACAGGATATGCACCACTATACAATTGAGGTCATTTGGGGCCACGAATCCCAACTCATGAGGAGGAGGGGTGACTGGACTGCGTAGTCTAAAGGGGTGACTACCGAACACGCGTCACGAAAGAGGCAGCAACCGCCGGTCGCAATCACGAAGGAGATAAACAACGCCGTTTAAGCAAATCATCGTTGACTAATTAATATTATGAAAATGTGAAATAAACTACCAGTTACCAAAGCAGTAATCAACTTTTCAACCATAATTTAACCATAATCGATATTTTACGGAGCTGCTCTTTGCGATATATTTACTTATATTCATTTGCCGATGACATAATGGTCATGTCCGAGACAAATAGAGGTTGAAAATTACTCTTTTGAACATGGAAATCACAATTACCCTGATATCACTTGAAGATCAATAGAGAGAAAATCAATGTATTGGCATATAGAAGCGGAGAAGAGGCCAAGACCAACGTTAAATTAGGAAAGCAAAAGCTTGAAAAGGTGGAAGCTAATGGTTATTTAGAAAGACAAGTAACCAGCGAAAGAATTAGCAAGATGAAACTAGTCAGTAGAATAGCACAGGGGACGAGTCAAAAGAAAAATTTACTTACAGCTGGAAATATCTACAAACGTGGATTTAAGGAAACAATTCATTTGAAGACATACCTATCTAGAGCACATTGCCTTATGACAGTGAAGTATACGCGATAACAGCATCAGAGAAGTCAAGGTTGGAAGCATTCTAAATGTGGTGCTACAGAAGAGGTTGGTTGGTTGGTTGATTCAGGGGAGGCGACCGACAGCTGAGGTCATTTGCGCCATTAATAGGATAGGTGGGTAATTGGGTAACGGTAGGAGTTATTTAGGGAACGGAGGAAGGGTGGAGAGAAACCCGGCGTCGGCATTAGCCTACTCTTAACGAAAGGCGCCAAGGGGACCACGGCTTAACGTCCCATCCGACGGACGGAGTACTGTACTTGAAATGCCCTCCACTAGGCACTCAAGTGGGGACCGGTTTTCCACTGAAAAATCCGCCACTGCCGGGAATCGAACCCGGGCCCTCGGGATGGGAGGCGCTACAGAAGAGTGGTCCAGTAAAAATGGATAGACCGAGTGACAAACCAATAAATCCTAAGAAGAGAAGGAGGAAAGAGAAGCCTTCTGAAAGCCATAAGAAGACGACAGGACAACCTAATCAACCATATCTTGAAACAAGATGGTCTGATGATGACAGTCGTCTAGGGACAAGTGAATGGAAAAGGAAGATATATGAAGCAAGTGGTGATGGATACGAAAGGGAATATTTATGTAATTATGAAGAGGTTAGCCGATAGAAGAGTCAATTGGAAAGATACGTCAAGCCAATATTAGGATAACTAATGATGATGGCTTGACGATGTGGGGGCTCTAAAAATATAACAGTTTTAAGTTTTCAACAATTCTATCATATTGCCCAACCAGGAATTCAATTTTATGAATTGGTGGCCAAAGATGTTCCCCCTAAAAATACTGTTATTATGCTCTCCAGATTTAGCAAGAGATCAAATCCCTCTTTAACTTTTCCTTCTGTAAACCTAGACTTTAATTTTGCAGGTTCATACATGAAGAATAAATGCCAATTTTGACCTTGACTTAGAATTAAATTTCTATTGAAAAATATCTTTGGAATTTCGACTGCATTTTCCTTAAACGTAAGTCTAAGAGTTCAGTCACGATAAACACTATTTTCAATCGATGGATCAATAAAATATTTACGTTAGTCAAAGTCGTTGTAATAATGTTCTTTTGGAAACATTATTAATTCGCTCAATTGGCCGTTGGGTGACAAAATGTGACATAAGGGGAGATAAATAGGATGTTTAAGGATTAAGTTACCCTGACGAGCAAAATGAAGTGTTTCACGGACTGGCCTCATTTATTTCTACTGAATAATCCCACATAAATATTGACATGGAACGTGGATCTGTAAGGCGATGAAATGTGGATAGAGCAGACTGCCCTCTTTTAAGATACGGGATGATAGCAAGGTGGGTGGAGAGACAGACAAACGAAGAAGCGCTAAATGTTGAAATAGGAGGAAGAGGAGAGGAATTTGATAGAAAAAATAGATGGAGACAAAGTGAGTGGATATAATGGGTAATGAGGTGTGAGGGTGTTTTGAATTTCGTGATACAGTGAAATATGCTGAGTAATTTGGGAAGAGGAAGGAAAGTGTCGTGTAAATTGATGATATACTGAGTGGTAGGAGAAATTAAGAACTGAAGATGGACGACACAGAAAAGACAGCCATGGTAAATATAGCATGAATATGCAAACCAACCTATACCGTTAGAAATCTGGTAATGAAGAGTTAATCCAGAAATTGTTGATATTTACAATAGATATAACATCTATGAAGATATATCTTCACCTTTTGTTCGTCAACTGTTAAAATTTTATTATTTTTTATTACTACATTTTTCCACTGCTTTTCACTATTTCCGCAGTCTCCATGAAAACAATGACGGATTCCCAGCGGATATACACCTTTGACAGCATATATAGCCTGCTGTTTTCTCCCGAAATAGCCGCGTGTTACGTCACCGCTCCCGAGCGAACCAATCTCGACGATCTGGCGTCATTAGCGCGTTAAATGCGGCACGTCGGATCACCAATAAGGAGATCGCTATCCACCTCCTCTCTCGGTCAAAGATTATAGTCCCATCGGTGTTTGACAGGCGCTTGATGGGGTTCAAAGGGTGATGTTGTGTATGTGTGTCGGCCCCGAGGGGATTCGAGCAGAGTGAGGCTTCCGCTCCACGACAAGCGGCTGCACCCGGAGATTAAGCGGCAGATTGGAGGAGAGAGTGAGAGGGTGTGGGGTGCAGATAGGGAAGACCGTCGGATGCCGCGTTCGTTGAGTGTGCCCTCAGACAAGAGTTCACTCGCCTATGAGCTATTTTTTCCATCAATACCACGATGACTAGCAGCTCTACAGTCCTATACTTATCTAGCATTATACAGTACATAGCAAGATACCAATAGAATATGTAACAGAGAATGACTCCACACCGTACCAGTATTAAACGAGCTAAACTACCATAATCATAGCGACTACACCACTGGTTCTTTGTCAAAAAGTTTTCCACCAAAACACTCTGCATGCAACTGAAATATGTACTTTTAGCTTAAACTAACATAAAGGCCGTCCAATAATGCATAAATCTTATGCAGTAATTTATGATTTCCTGATGATCATGCTATAGCATAAAACTATTGTTATGCTACAGTCTATAGATGTCTATAAATACGTTTTACGTTCATGGGTTGTAAGTTTAGAGTTTCAAGCAGATTTCCAAATGAGTATAAAATCTAAATTGCCTATTCTAACTGATTCACTAGTGACTTCGGTTTAATCTATCAATGACCACCACTATGCAGAGAAATAATTAAATGTATAACCCCTCAAACCTAATATCTAAACCTGTAATTTTATTATAATGATATAACCAGCCTTATTTCACTGGGATTTCTAAAATATTTTTAAAGCGAGGAAAGGTATCTACCTTAATTTTTTTTAAATAAATACAGTCAATTGAGCAATGCAATTACTTATAACTTCATCACAGTGCGTAGAAATATATAAAACAATTTCATTGAGAAAATACAACAGTTTCATATCGAAAACAGCGTCTAATTTCCAACCAATAATAAGCGATAAAATCATGGGTACTTGGTTTTTGGTATCGTTTCATTCATGCAAGGAAATGTCTGAAATTTTACACTTGCACGTTGTACATTTAGATTCACATTCGGGCATGCAAAACACGACAAAAACTACACTAGTATTCTCACTATATCAAATTATATCAGTTATTGTTTTTGGTGGACTCGTTACAGTTACTCGTTTTGGGTGGAAATAATTATATTTTAAAGCCATCAGTCTAAATATCAGTATCTATGTTTTTTTACACATAGTCTAACTTCGACTATACTCTAGAGTTTTAAATTTATTTCCAAAATCATCAGGTACTTAGGCAATTTACCTTGAATTTCTGTAATTAAAGTATTATGTAGATCGACTAACAACCTGACATTGATTAGTAAACTATTTTATCCGACAATTTGGATACACAGCAGACCCTACCATAGCATCTTCCCACAAAACCTAGCGATTCATCGCTGCACACTTTCGATGTCCACATGGCATTTAACTTCTACAACTTAGACAGGATAATGCTACACCAAAAACTAACTCTAGTAGATTGAACATTACATGCACATTCCTTCAATCTTTTTTCACCATGTATGGCTTGGGAATTTCATTAAATAGCCACACAGTGATGTGCTCTTGACTCGACCTCAGCGCATTAGAAACAATGAACGAACTCAAACAATTATGCTCTAATTATCACGTACAATTATTCTATAATTATCACGTTTTTATTACTATTTCTTGATTGTTGTCATTGTTATTTGGGGGAAGCGACCAGGAGTTAAAGTCATTTACACTGGGAGGAAAGCTGGTTCGGGGTAGGATCTTACATGGGAAAAATAATGTCAATAGCTTCATTGTTATCAAGGGTATGCACAGAGTCATGGTTTCTGCACGAAGGGTGATATTACCGACGTGATTTACTATGAAATTCCTTCTTTAATTAGATTCTTAAAGCATATCCATGGGTAGAGGCTTCAGTTAATGGCGGCCGACAGCTTAGGTCATTTACGCCATATAAGAAATATGCGAGAAAGAGAAAGGCAGAGAGAGAATGAGATGCTGATAACCATGGAAAGGACAATGGTTAGATGTCAGCTGAAGATCAATACGAAGGATACTAATTGTAAGATATTGGTATACAGCAAGAGAGAAGCAGGCAAGAACGAACGTGAAAGTAGGAAAACAATAACTTGAAGAAGTGAAAGAGTTCTGTTGCCTTGGAAGCAGAGTAATCAGAAATGGACGAAGAAAGAAAGAAATAGTCAGTAGAATAGCCCATTCTATCAAAAGAAGAATCTACTAACAGGCAGAAATACAAGCTTAGAAGTAAGGAAGTAATTCATCAGAACGTACATCTGGAGCGTGTTTCTTTACGGCAGTGAGGCATGGACGATGACAGCAGCAAAAAGAAAAGGGTGGAAGCATTCGAAATGCGGTGCTAGAGAAGAATGATGAAGATAAAATATCTCGACCGAATAAGCAGCGAGGAAGTCCTTAGAAGACTGGGAGAACAGAGAAGTAAGCTGAAAAGAAGAGGGAACCACTTAATCAGCCATATCTTACGACACAATGGCCTGATGAAGACAATAGTCGAGGGAAAAGTGAACGGAATATGCAATACATTGAAATCGGTCGAAATACAATTTAAAAAAAACTTTGGAAGAGAAAATATGAGTCAATCGTCGCGAGTGACAACCGAATAACGTATGTTCAGCCGATGACGGTGGTGGTATATTTTTCTGCCTCCCACTATGTTTGTCGTAGCTGGAAAAACCACTAGCCAATCTCCTTTGCCTAATCTCGTCGTTGAATTGATGTAGACAAAGACACCGCTGGATTATTCGGTATTTCCCGTGATGCATACCATTGTTCCAAAATAGGGTGTGCGACGTTTGGAAAAAAGAGACCAACCCCGCCTGGGGATTGTATTTGAAACTGTCGGGATTATCTCGAATAGTTAACCAAGGAGTCGCGTGGTGTACACACGAATGGCTCGCGAATTTGGTGTGTTAAAATCTCTTATTAAAACCCCATTCATCGTTTACACTTGTGTTTTATCTCATCTGGGGGTTCTTATAGTCGAGCCAGATGACAAAAACTCAAGTGTAAACAATTAATGATATTGTGACGAGTGATTCAGATACACTAAATTTGCAAACCATACGTGTTTGTTCCACGTGACTCCTTATTCACCTATTGAATGCACGAATGAAGAGTAGAGCTACCGTTTAGCAGTTTTGTAACAATTTTTAGCTACAGTTGGCTACCTTTTCAAGAGTTAGGTTTACGTGCTACATTTAGCTACTTAGAGAAATTGTCAGTAGAATAGCTCAGTGAAAAAGGGCATTTACCAAAAGAAGATTCAGCCTACAGCTGCAAATACAACCGTATAGGTGAGGAAACATTTCATTAGAACATACATCTGGAGCATGCTACCGTATGACAGCGAAGCATGGACGATAACAGCAGCAGAGAAGTCAAGGCTGGAAGCGTTTGAAATGTGGTACTACCGAAGAATGATGAAGATAAAATGGATAGACCGAGTGACAAACAAAAAAGAAAAGTGGGAGAAAAGAGAAGGCTGCTGAAAACTCTAAATAGAAGACGGCACAACTTAATCGGCCATATCTTAAGACACGATGGCCTGATGATGACAATCGTCGAGGGAAAAGTGAGAGGGAAGAATAGAAAAGGCAGGTCTCGTTTGAGATAAATACAACAGGTCGTGAAGGATGTAAAATTACGTTAATATGAAGAGGTTGGCGGATAGAAGAATCGAGTGGAGTTTTGCGTCCAACCTATCCTAGGATTGTTGACCGATGTTGATTTTGAGGAAATGTGAGTAAATCGGTTGGGGTAGGGAAAACTGTAAGGGTGAAGAGAAACCTGGCGTCGTCATAGATCGAAAGGTGCCAAGGGGAACACATACTTAACGTCCCATCTGACGGACGGGGTACTGAACTAAAAGTTTCCTCCACACATCAATCAAGTATAGACCAGTGGTACAGAATGAAAAATCTCTGCAACTGCAGGAAATCAGACACGGTTTCACTAGCGACTGCAATACACACATTTATGTTGCGGCATGCTTATTGGATTTCCAATCCGTTACCTTACCAAACGAACAAAGCAAACAACAGCTTTGTAAACATGAAACATTTTGATTTAAAAATCACAAAGTAGGTGAGGAAGTGGTAAGAGGTTTGCTGCGATGGATTCCACAACATTGGCGGGGTGTGCTAATTTTTATCTGCGGCTGAAAAGAAAAATTAAATAAAAAAGCTTGTTTTGGTTACGAGGAGACGCGGAAGTGGTTTAGTATCCCGCAATGGTGGCACATTGGTTCTGAGGAAGAATTAGGTAAAGTGGAGACCGACTCGACAGTACGTATACCTGGCAACTCCTAAGAAGATGGAGGACTGGACAGACTCTACAGAGCCGATAACAGGTAAATAGTCTCCCTATCTACCTTTTAGTTTCAAAGGGTTCTTTTAACTTCCAGTGGCCCGATATTTCGGCCAACTTGGTTTTGATTTTGAGCACTAGCTGATATGGTGTGCCTTTGACTCACATAGCTCATCAACGGTCGACAACCCTTAGATTTTAAAAGAGAAAAAATTCTTCGCAGTTTCCCACTTATCAGTACTTTATTTACCGACCGATTTAGATACTTTACACCTTTTTTACGTCTTGAAATTTATGTAAAGCATAAAAAAATTGGTCAAATTCCACGACATTGATCCTGAAACGGTGTCGTTAATCCGTAGATTGGTTTGACGTAGGTCTCCACATACGGGTCTCTTGTCAGCTAAAATTTTCATATTTGTTTAAATTTTCCCTTTCACATCCTTCACTGCTTGCTTTATGTCTCTCGTTCCTCATTTTACACATATTGTACACTGTGATCACAATTAAAATAAAAATCTTGGCGTAGATATATTCTTTATCCAGGTAAGAAAAAATAAAGTAATAAATTAATTACTTCATCATCATCATCGGTCAACAATCCTAGGATTGGTTTGACGCAGCTTTCCACTCTATTTTTCTGTCGGTCAACCTTTTCTTTGTGACGTAATTCTTCTCTTTTACATACCTCACAACCTGTTCCATGTATCTCATATGAGGTCTTCATTTTCTATTCTTCCAGTTTACTTGTCCCTTAACGATTGTCTTCATCAATTCATCATTTTTCAAAATATGCCCGATTAATTTGTCCCACCTTCTTTTAGGTTTAATCACACTTCTCTTCTCTCCCACTCTCCTCAGGACTTCTTCGTTAGTCACTCAGTCGATCAATTTTATCCTCATCATTCTTCTGTACCAACATTTTTCGAATTCTTCCAACCTTGACTTCTCTGCCACTGTTATTGTCCATGACTCACGGTCATCAAGAAACATATTCCATGTGCGTGTCCTAATAAAATGTTTTATTATTCCAGGCTTGTATTTTCAGCTGTGAATGGATTCTTCTTTTGGTAGAATGCCCTCTTCACCTGGGTGGTCGTGTTTGAAACCGTCGGGATTATCTCGAATAGGTAAACAAGGAGTCACGTGTTAAAATCTCGAATGGTGTGCAAATTTAGTTTGTCTGAATCGTTCGTTATAATATCATTTATTGTTTTCACTTCAGTTTTTCTCATCAGTCTCCACTATAGAGCCCCCAGATGAGATAAATACACAAGTGTAAACAATGAAAGAGGTTGTGATCAGCGGTTTTAAGACACCAAATTTGCGATCCATTCTATTTTATACCGCGTGACTCCTTGGTTACCTATACGAGATAATCCCGATGGTTTTAACCACAACCCCCATGCACTATTCTAGAACCTATTTCCTTCTTGCCTCGTCTATCGTTGGTTACTTGGCTTCTTACATCACAATATTCTCTCACTCCTCTAGCTTTTGTTTCCCAAGTTTAACATTGATCTTGGCCTCTACTCTCCAACTGTATATTGTATATAGATAAGCTATATTATATTAATTCATTCATTTCCCGTATCTAAAATGGCTTTCTAGTATTTGTATAAATATGTTGAATATTTTATAAAAAAATTAAGTTCTTAGAATAATGCAAAGTCCAAAAAGTAACAAATGCTATAAATTTCGAGTGGGTAGTCTTCGCACAGTCTACCCGCAAGAGGCTGGTCGTATACGTATTAATATACATCCTTGATCCTTAGGATTCAGACGAAATTTTTCATGTTAAAATCTGCCCAACATCCACCAACCCTAACACCAAATGGATATTCACTCTTGTATGATTTCATCAACTGTGGCCTTGAATTCTTTCCCCACACTTAAAGGCTCATCAGACCATGAGGAATATACATGAGTACAGGCATGGTGGGGTAGGGCGGAAGAGAGAAACCGGGTGTAGGAACTAGCCTGCACTTCACGAAAGTGAAAAAGGGCTCCACGGGTTAACTAACGTCTCATCTTACGGACTAATCACTGAATTCTACATCTACATCTACATAATATCCCTGTAAGCCACCATAAAGGAGTGTGGCAGGGGGTGAATTCTCACCAAACATGCACTACATATCATGCATAAAAAAGGATTAGATTTTATATGCTGTTCTAAACTTCACTATTTAAAAAAAGATAAAAATAGCAAAGCAAACATGCAAAAACATGCTGTTAGTTGGGTTAGCTTCAAGTCCTTATACCAACATGCAGCTACCAATGTTATCCATTGTTACACTCGTAGTTGATATATTTACCGTTATTCATATCCCTAATTGTACGAGGAAAAAAGGACATTTTGAATCTATCAGTTCGGCAATCAATTTCTCTAACTTCGTGACTATGGTCCAGTCTACCATAGTAAGTTGGGGTTCGCAAAATATTTTTTACATCATCACTGAAAATATGGTCTTGGAATTTGTTTAAGAGATTAAGTCTAAATTTCAACCTGCGATCTGACATGATTCCCAATTTAACTCATTTAATAGACTGGTTACGCTAATAAGGTTATCGTACCGTCACTTTACAAATCTTGCCGATCTTCGCTGCACACGTTCAAGTTCATTACTTAGACCGAATTCTACGTGATTTACACGCGGCAGTATAGTAGGGATCGGTAGAACACTAAACATAAACTACCTCAGCCGGGATTCAAACCTAGGATGTCGTAGCCAGTACTCTATCCATTATTTCAATCCGATCTCCTTTATGTCTTCAGTATCCTAGCAACAGTAGTTATTCTATTCGGGGTAGGTGATCGACTGTTGAGTTCATTTTCGCCAATTAGGATAGGTGAGTACTTGGGTTGGGATAGGGAACATAGGACGAGTGGAGAGAAACCCGGCGTCGACATTTTCGGCATTCGACTACTCTTAACAACGGAAGCAATACGATTCACGGTTAAACGTCCCGTGCGACGGACGGAGTACTGAACTCGAAGTGCTCACCACAAGGCATCCGAATATGGACAGGTAGAATAATGACATTTCTGTCTATGCCGGTATTCGAACACAGGCCATAGGTTGGCAGTACTCTAGCCACCTCAACAATCCGATTCTACATATCTAAATGGCAATGAAAAATCAATGATTGTGTGATATCGACATTACGCGAATTTTTCATGTTTGAATGGATATTATTATATTTCAATTCCTGGCGGACAAGAAGATTTACCGTGTTACAACTACAAAGATATACTAAAAATCTGAGTACCATGTAATGCCAACAGCGCGTATGGTGTAATGTTGACTTGACTTGAGTTTTATTTCACCTCTAATACTTGCTGACGAATACATGATTTGTTAGATCGTAGTTTTCCGTGGCGTTCTGGATTCGTGGATCTCTCAATTTCTCCGGTTTGCGCCGCGTTGTTAGTCAACGTTAACGACAGTTTCGCCGGGATTCCACCAGGCGGAGAAACCGGCCAATCACAGCGCAGCGGCGAGAGAACGAGGGCTATATAAACGCAGCCAAAATGCCGATATCGGCACTTCGACCTGAAGACGCCTGGTGGAATCCCGGCGAAACTGTCGTCAACCTTGACTAACAACGCGGCGCAAACCCGAAAAATGGAGAGAACCACGAATACGAATACATGATTCTGTTTACAATACTTACAATAATAATGTAAATTCCATCAACTTCTTAAAGACGTTCTTTGAAGAAAACCTTTTAACATCCTATCCTTCAGATGGAGTACTGACCCTTAAGTTCTCTCTACAAGATACTCCCGTAGGGACTGGTAGGCCAATGACCTTTATCATTACATGGTTCATAAGAATCTAAGCTGAGAATTAGTTCTTGCATTCACTAACCGACAAAGGGGTCAAATGTATGAGATAATAAGCCACTCATTAACTGTCAATCACGGGTAAACAAGCAGACTAAGTAAATTATTATCACGCGCAGCCGTCACAGTGACATGTAAGGTCAATGCTTGGGTTTAGAAGGGTCACGAACAGGATTTATCTTCCAAATGCGAGTATCACGAAAATTCAAGGACGTTTTCTTCGATTGGCTGGGAAGAAGAAGAGCCTAAAATTTTCGCCAAGAAGCTAACTTAAAGCAGCGTGGTTGTAGTCAACACATTTCGAAATCAATTAATTATTCAAAATCATGTACAATACATTATAGAGTGTCATGGAATGCTGAAGAAAAACACAAGGGTTAAACCCGAAGGTAGGTCCTGTTTTGATGGTGGAGTTTAACATGTAATTAACCCGAAGGCGTGTGAAATTCACTCATCAGGGAGTAAGAAACGACAGTTACTTCCCTTCTGCCACCTAAGGTTTGAAATAAATATCTGTCGCTTATTCTCAAAACATTCACGCAGCTCAACTAAACCCTCAAATGCTTCTACCATCATGCACAAGAAATAAGCCTCTTTTCCCTTGTTGGACCTCATTTGGAATACGCTGCCAGTATATGGGATGTTTAAGAAATAGGTCTAAATATTTAACTGAAACGTGAACAGCGAAGATCGGCGAGATTAGTAAAGAGACGTTATGATAACTATATTAGTGTAACCATTCTATTAGAAGAACTAAAACAGTAATCATTTTCAGATCGTAGGTCGAAATTTAGACTTCATCCATTAATTAATTTCAAGATAATATTTTGCACTGATGACGTTAAAAATATTTTGCAAACTCCATCTTACTATGGTAGACAACTTGGAGAAATTGGTTGCCGAACCGACAGATTCAAAATGCCTTTCTGTTCTCGTACAAATAGGGATATGAATAACTTTAAATATATCCAATAGCATAAATACGAGTGTATCAATGGATAGCATAGGTAGTTGCATGTTGATATAATGACTTAACGCTAACCCAACTAACAGCATGTTTTGGCATGCTTGCTTCGCTATTTTTTATCTTTTTAAATTGTGAGGTTTAGACTAGAATATTATTATTAATCCTTTTTATGCATGATATGTAATGGATATTTCGTGCGAATTCACCCCCTTCCACACACCTTTAAGGTGGCTAGCAGGGTATGATGTAGATGTACCGGATTCGAATTAGGTATCATCGACCACTGGTCTAATTTTTTAACCACGATGATTCTGAACCTTAGACAGTCTGATATAGGTACATATTCTTTGTTCTATAGTGAGATTTCCTCGCAATACTTCTCTGATTCATCCCTCTAAACCCTCTGTATTACCGAGTCTTCAGTCCCGCGTAATTCAATTCGAAGTCCAACGAGAGAATATTCACAGTTTTGTGGTTAATGAAATGAGGTCCAGCAGAATACTTGAACTAGTATTTACAAACCACATGCGTTAAACCGAGTGTTATTTGACAGAAAGGTCAACATCTCTTCAAAAATGTCGATTTGCAGAATAAAAACAGTGAAATCCCATCACAATTGGCACGGGCATAGTGTGAATAACGCTGTTCCATTTTTCTTCTTTCTACACATTTTGTTTTTAATAAGCAAGAATGGTTCTGTACTCATATTAATGACAAGTTGCAGGTTGCACTTCTCTCACATCTGCGACCAACGTTTACGACAATGGGGAACTTGCATGGGTCGACGATTGCTATAAAAACTATTTTGAACAGGTAAAATGGAAATATTAGCTCGCAAAAATACCTAAATTATCTCCATTCATCATCAGAAGAAATAAAAAATTGACTTAAAAATCAAGCAAAATTTCTCTGAGCCGACCACTGCTCGAAGACACCCGAGCTCTGCCGAGGCCAGGTGTGACGTCATCCGTGCCTAATCTGCCGTCCGAGTACGGTCTGAGTCGGGAAATACACGAACGCATGCTGTAAACATTGTTTTGGTGGAGGATTTAGTCGCTCACCGTCACTTGTTCATGTGCTGTTATTCTTGGGTAAGTTTTCCTATTGTTATTGTGCCACGATTATTACTTGGGATATTAAAAATGCACTTTCGGGATGATAAAATAGACTTTTTACCTCGAATATTTCAGGTTTCAGAAAAATAGATGATTACGTTGCCGCTCGTTCGGACAATATTCCTGAAATTGATGCCATGACCCTCATGGCATTTGTTATGACAAATGATTGCTATACGTTGGCGGAAAAAAAGAAAACTTTTTCTCCTGACTGGATGGGAGAAAACTCTTGTTATGAAAAATTTGTAAGGCGAAGCTGATGAACTTCGTAAGGACCAATGGAAAGTCTCGTACCTTCAAATGATGGTGGCTACAACTGTTTTGCTTCGGTAATTTTGCAAACAAACCTTTGGACAAGAAGTAATGTAGCTCAAATAGGTTATGCGAGTGATTTTTTCGTTATTTGCTTTCGATAATACTTGTTTGACATCGTGGGCATGTGTGCATTATAGCCAGCGGCATGAAGTTACCGTCGTCGTCGATTTTTATGAATACAACGAGAATAAATGAGAGATATTTACTTTGAATCCTTTGTTTATAATACTTATTGATGCGGAGAATGAAGGTTAGTTTATCAGAGCGAGGCACAAATCTAGAGGATTGGCCTTATCGGGAATGACTTACTCTTGATTTAATAGTTTGTATGAAGTTCATTATAGGGAATGGCAGGCCCGGTGACAGGATTTTCGGGCCCCTGGGCAACTGAGTGGTCCGGTCCCCTAAATCCCGGCAAACCTCCTCACTCAATTTAGACCAGAACTGCGAACTTTCAGGTTATTTTATAACGAAGACCTGATTATCAGCTTTTTCTGCAGAAGAAACTTTCACACGGTTTAATACATTATCTTTTGATTTACTATAAATTGTCCTTTTTTTTAAATTAAACACGTCAGTGGAATGGGATGGGGAAACAATTTCAAAATGAAAAAGTTTTGACGGTGTAACACACTTTACTCTTTCATTTCACATTAATCAAAACTAGGACTTACTTGAACTTGAAAATTTTATAAAAAGACGTAATAAAACGTACTTTTCTTTTTTTTTCAAAATTAGCATATCCACAATTACTCCCATCTTTTCGGAGATATGGAGATAGTTATATCACCACCAAATTAAAATGAATGCAGAGTATTCACTTCTACTAAGCTTTGCTTTCACTGCAACTCTCTCAATCAAACATAACAGCAGGAAATATGTAAAAATAATGTAATTTAAGGGTTTTGACGAACGGAATATATTTTGTTGTGCCTCAATATTAAGCTATTTTCGATCATTTGTTTCCTTCCTGTGTGCATAATTCAAGTAAAGTAGAAACTAAAGTTTTCCTAGATGAATAAAGTCTAATGTGACGTATAAATCAGGGATATGCATATTGTAACGCAAGGAAAATGAAAGATTGGAGTAGATTTTCTCGATGAACAACCAAAAGCTCCGCGGTGGCCAAAATGTACCTTTCTGCATGAACCTCCTGGTAGGGTCAAAGGCTTGGACTGCTGGGGCGAAGGGGCAAATAAACGGAAAGAAGTCCGGAATAGTGTCCCTCTGGAACGTAAAATAATGTTTCGTCGGAAAAATACACTAATTTTAAGGCTTTGAGGGTGTGAATGAGAAGCTTACTTTTAAGAGGAGAAACCTTGAACTAATCGCGCGCACTTTAAGACCTTAATATTTCTATATTCCCATGATTTTACACGTGTAGAGCTACGGCGGAGATCGATAGCAATGTACACACATTAAAAAAGGCGAATAAGAAGCGTTATGTTCCTTATGGCTTGAAAAAACTTACTCGCGTCTCGTCATTTCCAGCTCCCGGTGCGTGTCTCAAGCTCCGCACGCGCGTACGTAAAATCAAATGTAATTATTGGCGTCGCTAACGAATTTTCAATTTTTTTTCAGATCTACCTTTAAAAAGCATCAACAATTGATGTAACGTGAGTTACTTTACAGGCACTTAACATGCCAGATATTTACTACTTAAAATGAATATTTGTGTGAAAATAGCGTCCAAGCGTTACGTAATATCACCTACATTTAGGAAAAAACTCCCAAAGTTAAGCACAGTACAGTAAAAGAGTGGCTTTAACAGACCTACTAGTTTTTTATCTGACCAAATTCCTCCCACAGCGTCACCCTCAACTAAATAGGTAGATTTTCATAGAAAACTGAAGTCGGGTGTAATTTTGGCTATGTTTGAGCCCCTTCATCTCGGTAACGTCGACAGAACATGATCAATGACATGCCATTCCGTGTTTGCCAATCAATTACGAGTATTTGTACAAGTTTCATGATTCTCTCTCCAAAAAAGCCATTTTGGAATTTTGTCGATTTTTTCGATTTCAGCCTACTGTGAATCTGTTCAAATTTTCTATCCTCTCCTTTCTATTAACAAAAACCACACAAAATAATGACAGTGTGTGCATGGGCTTTGAAATTATTTAAGTAAAACAATGAAACAAATTTTGAAAATTTTAAGAAGGATAAATTATACATCATGTTTATGAATTAATAACTTTCTGACATACGTACATATTCACAAAATTTTAAATATAAAATATTTTTTTGCTTCCCTTTTTTATTATACCTGGGAGTGAAGGATTGCACTCCCGGAATCCCGGATGAAATGACAATCCCGAAATCTCGGAATTTATTATAAACGAATCCCGGGATTGACGTACAACTTTTCGCTAACAGGCAGCGCTAATAATAAGTTTTCTTGGACATGAAATGCAACACGTTAGACGTCTGAGTCCATTGCCTAATACATTTTATTGGAATAAGTAATGTGTCATCATTTGTAATACATAAGAAAAATGGAAATGAGCTTACGGTGCGCGTGTTAAAGAAATAGCGATCGCCAGCGTTAAACAAGATGGACTAAATTCCAGAAAATGTTGTCTAACTTTTGATGATGATCCCGTAATCCCGGGATTGAAAAATCTCTCTGGGATTGCAATCCTTACTGGGAGGATAGGTGGGAGGGGGGCCGCGTTCCCTCCCTACCCCCGTGTATGGGCGCTCATGTATACAAAACCAATGACACAACACTAGAAGGTGTAGCTTGCTACTGATAATCTGTAACTTTGACAGTAGAATAAACGATTATTTACAGTCCACTAACAAGTAAACAATAGACTTTAGGCGGGGGGATTGGGTTTCTTTTCGTTCAGGTTACATGTCGCTGAGTGGCGAATGTTCGCTGCAAAGGGAGGGGAGGTGAGTGTCTCAGGGCAAACCGACGAAGAGGGAACATCGGTGCGATTCTGCACGCAACCGATCGGTGCGACGGCGACCTCCAGTCGGTGCGAAACAGGGAATCCTACCGACACCTAATTGCTGTCGGTACGCACGGGTTTCAGTCGGTTTGGTTTGTTTTCCGCGATACCAATACTTGAAGGCGAGGTTATTGGAGATAATTATCATTTTTTGTTGGATATATTTGCGAGGTAAGTATGCATTCAAAATGTTGAGAATATATTATAATACTTACACGAAGTTTACTTGACAACATACTTAATGTAATTAACGTGAGTGGAGGTGAACTGAGAATGTGTAACGTTGCCAATAACAATACGAGTGAAGATTAGAAAAAAAGGTAATAAGATATCACTAATATTGATAATTTTCTCGGAATACTCTGTACGAGACTTCATTTTACCATTGCGCTAACGTTTTATGAAACGTAGCAGACGATATTAGGTATACTGAAATCTTGCATTATCTTTCCCTGTGTGTACACCGGTGAACGGCAGCAATACGCTGTCATTTTATGTGCGGTGTATTTTCCTTTGCCTCCGTTATTTTTGTAGATATATATTTCCGCTCTGCTTCAATGGAATATTGCTTTTCTCAGTCTTCGCACCCTCATTGCAATGTCATGACTATCCACTGGGAAATCCTATTGTTGGTATGTGGGCCCGCGCTTCTCGCTCTATCGCCCCCATCACCCCAAAACCCTCGATGACCGCAACAACAATGCTAACGTCATACTTCTCTATTGCACACTGACACACGCTCTACCTTCATTTGTTTTTTTCACTTTTTAAACAACAAAATTTAGTATTCTTTTTGGCATTAAATTTATTCATACTTTAAATTTTTATTTTCGATTAATTTCTTTTGGCCCGGGCCCCCTGATGGCCCGGGCCCCTGGGCATTTGCCCCCTTTGCCCCCCCCCTGTCGCCGGCCTTGGGGAATGGACATCCCAGCGTACGATTTATTTTCTTCAATGACACTAAATAGTATACTGGTAATAATTAATTACGTTATAACAAGAATAGTTGTCTTGTTTTCAAGACCAATAGTACGAAGCACGTTTATCCACGTCATGCTGTTGGATGTTCGGTAAAAGGAAGTTGAAGCATTACTTATCTTATTACATATCTTTATTTTCGCCAGAAGTATCACTGAATTTTGAAAGTCGTAACCCTTATGCTCACATTTACCTCTCTACCAACGTTCACCGGTTTAAGTGCTGTGCTATGATTCAGTTATTATCATCGTACATTCAGCAAAATACATTGCAATAATCTTTGTCAAGAAAAACAACACTAACATCAATATCAGAAAGGAATGTCAATATTTTTACCTTCAGTAAATTCATTTAGGAATTTAATGTGCAATTTTAAAACATAAAACCTGATCTTGATTGTCCTTCTTTGCTGAGTAAATACATTGGGGGCATTAGGGCATGATCCCATAATTCTACTCCGTACATTAAATGGTAGTGGAATAAGGAAAAGTAGCACCTGCTATTCAAAACACTCAGCACAAATGAACCCGCTTATTGATTTAAAAATCATTACCGCCCGACACCCAGCAATCTATGGAAAGGCATTAGTATAAGCTAAACAGTGTTCTTTAATCATCACCATATCACATTCAATGCCAGCATAACGTTTGTAAATGGCTATAATAATTCAAAGACCTGAATTTTTTCAAATGTACTTTGTAGCCCTTTAATTAAATACCTATGTGGGCCACAAACAACTTATGTGGCAGAGTATAGTATAGCATTACCTGAATGTAATTCTCGAGAATATCAACACTATAACTACACCACCGTAACATAAAACCATTCTCAAGTCTCGATTACATACATAATAAAAAGACACAATGACCCTGGGTCTTATACTTGCCTCATGTCATGCTAAAGAGATTATGATGAGCACTGCACTACGGCGCTACATAACGTTACAGATCGATGTAATTGTATTAAGATAAAAAAAAACTTCGGCACCAAATCAATAGCAAAATATATCTACCTTGTAAAGGCATTGTTTTATTAACTTGAGAGCATCAGTCCTAATACACGCGTTCTCAAAGAAACGCATCGCACAGTGAGTACATTTCAACTCAGCTGGCACGTAAAAGGATTCGGAAATTAAACTATCTTGACTCTAACTTGTAACTCGTATCGAGTAACAATACTATCTGTCACCTAATTTGCTAATAAAATTACTAAAACACCACTCAGGGCCGAAAAATTGCTTCTGACGATTCGCAGAGCAATGAATGTTTTGGAAATAATCAACAAATCACTGTCAAGATGCGCACTTTCTCCACGGGAGAAAAAGATACGTCGGGCTCTCGCAAGGTGTTAAAGGATAGTATTCTATCACCTTGCGCCTCAGTTACGTCCCACTCGAGGGTTCCTTTAACACCTTGACTGAGGCGACCGTCTGGGGCGCCGGAAGTCGCTTCAGAGGGCTTACAGACTTGGGTCGGGAGACTAGTATTCTCCAGGCGACAAATTTGTCTCCTTCCTCCGGCGAAAGGCGTTAGAGACTTCGGGCGGGCGACAACTCTCGGGCGGGCGACAACTCTCGCGCAGGCGCTTCACGAAGCTCCTTTCTCCCGTTTTCGGGAGAAAACAGTTACAGACTTACCCACCAAGAGAAACTTACACCTCACCTTTGATAGAAGTCTGGGTTAGTCAGTCACTTATTGACATTGTACATACGTTTCTTCTTGCGTTTGTTGGCAACCTAATAAATAGTTTATTAGGCACCTTAGTTGAGGTATTTTTACAGCCAGGTGTTAAACAATACTTATGCCTCGAACTCATCTCGCTGGCTAATTACAATGCTAGGGAGTTGGGTCGATGTATGGAGCGGGCACTGCAAAAGTAAGATGAACTTTCGAGATTTAAACTATCTTGCCTACATATTACTCATTATTGACGTGAAATATCAACTGTATACCATTAAGTGATTACCTACTGAATTAAAAATCAGAGGTGGGCTCACTTTTGGGTTGAGTAGGCTCGCTTGAATCACCCGTGTTGGTGCGCTCTTACAATTAGCCCAGCGGTAGACTGCTTCGGGCGATTGTTTAGGCACTGTTGACGTCATCGGGTATTCTTCAGCAGTGGCTTGGGGGGGAGGGAGTTTTCGGCGCGCTTTAAAATGTCGCTATATTTAGCATTCAATATCTCGCGAAGGGAAACTCAGATTTACATGCAGTTTTCTTTGTTGAATCGAGAAAATAATTTTCTGTCCGCCTGTTAAATAAAAAAAAATCATGCAAGTTCCCCATTGCGCACTGAAGCATTCAGCTGCGTGAACGCCTAGCGGATAAACACAGAGACGTCTACCGGGGAGACGATAAAAAGCAATAAATTTCTGGCATCAATATCGCAGGTACATGACGAGATGACATCAGTGCTTACATATTGGCAAAGAGAACATTCTATTTGCGTGAGGAGACATGGCAACGGTATCCATGGATGTTATTTACACGCGAACAGAATGGGTCTAATGAAGCGTACCGGAGACGGATCAATCGCAAGGTGAGGTAACTGCACCTCTGGCCAAACGGCAAAAACATCCTGGAGGGTTGAAACCGTCGGGATGATCTCGAATAGGTAACCAAGGAGTCACGAGGTACAAATGCGAGTGGTATGGAAATTTAGTATTTTTTAATCGTCCATTACAATATTTTTCATCTGTTTCACTCGAGTTTTATCTCACCTAGGGACTCTATGCGCGTTGTGGATTTGGAAAACTCAAGTGAAAACAATTAGTCATATTGTAACGAGCGATTCAGACACACTAGGTAAATGTGCGAACCATTCGTGTTTGTACCACGTGACTCCTTGGTTACCTATTCGAGATAATCCCGACTGTTTCAAACACCCCCCCTTGTGACTTTCTATGGCAAAACGGGTTAATTTTAAAGAATATGCATGAGATATTCTTGCACTAATCTTACGTGGAGTTTCCTCAACACATTGAAAATGTAGTTTTTCTCCAGATGACATCAATTTTAAGAATTAGTGAATTCATTTTTTTGGCATATTCATTCTTTTTCGAACGGAATAACGATGTTCATTTCGCAACCATTTCGTTTACGATATCAATACTTTGCCTGACATTGAGAGCTTTCTGTCGTTTGTCAAATTATCCAATCGCACATCTGGCAAAGCAATTGAATAGCGAAATAATGGTTGACCACGCCAACTCGGCACTAAACGTTTTGTTTTCTATGGCCTGTTATGGGGATTGCAAGTGTATTAAAACATGAATAACATGGATGTGCTACCCGAAATGCATTTCAATGGCGTCGTTTAATCTTCATGAGACTGCATTAAGTTAGTACTAATATGTACACACATTTTATTCCAATGGGAGTTTATTCACAAACAGCTGACAATTTTAAACAGGTCAGATCACAGATTTGGAACGTGTTTGCGTTTCTACGATCTTTACAATGTTTATCAGATGAATTTTTACTGTTCAACATCTATAATTCATCTACTTGTCTTTGTTTAACCGCGTTAAAGACCACTTTATCCGTGAAAGAATTCCATAAGCGCGAGTATTAAGCATTTGTGTCTGTGCCGGCTATAATGGAGGACCTAACATCACGAATCAGCCCAGATGTCGCCTTCATTACCTTCTAACCTTTAAGCTAAACCAGTTATCCGAGTAATGGGGACGTTTAATTGGAACCGAAATCGCTATTTTGTACACGAAAACGTTAGGTGGAAACGGAAAATGAATTTTTGTGAAAAAATTAATCTTCCAACCAATGGCATTCACTCATAGATGAATAAATAAAATAAGCAATAGATTACGCCCACCGAACGAGCTGCGTTGAGGATATCTAAGCCATCCATTTCCTCTCCTTTTCCTGTTTTGAGAAAGAACGGGAGGGGAAGTGGAGGTCTACTTCTGAAAAGATCCTGTCACAACCTGTGTATACCCTAAAACAACTAAGCAACAAAATATTTTCGTAATACATTTTGGAGTGAATAAAAGTGGGCTGAATTTTATTTTCTATTCAAATATTACGATGGTTTCTAATATGCAATGCCTTTCTAAATACCCCGCACGGAGTCTAACAACCACTTACATTGGAAGAAGCAGCTGTGTGTCCCCCACTGTGATTGGGCAAAGTAGCTTCGCGGTCTCAGTTGTGATTGGTCGAAGTCAATGACGTACGAGTCTTTGTCACGCCCACTTTTCCGCAGCGTTTAAAAGACATCAGTTTTTCGCCGCTTAAAACCCGAGAACTAATTGACGCATCGTAGAAAGGAAAAATACGGGTATTTTTATTTTACAAACTCTATCATATTCCGCAATAAAAAATATAGTAAAAGAACTCATTGCAGCTGCTTCAGTACGTTATGCGTATTGCACTTTCGAATAATCATGTATAATTGACGCCATTGGTACTCGAAACGAAAACTTTGGCTGTCACTTTGCTAATAAACGATTTATTCTGTGAAAGCATTTGCAGAGGAGTCGGGTTGGTGCAGTGATTAGAGTACTGTCCTCTCACCCCGAGGGCTCGGGTTCGAATCGCGACAGTGAAAGACATTTTTCATTGGTAAGCCGGTCCCTACTTGAGTTCCCTGAGGAGAGCACTTCGAGTTCAGAACTCCGTCCGTCGGATGGGACGCTAAACCGCGGTCCCTTTAGCCACCTTTCGTTTAGAGCAGACCAATGCCGGCGCCGGGTTTCTCTCAATTCTTTCTTCCTTCTACACTTATCCTTGTACTTTTCCTCTGGGTATGAAGCGTCTTTATATGTGAATTCAGACTTGAAAACTCAGATTGGAACGAAGCATAAGGAGCGTAATCTTAACATAGTTTTTTCTTCCTTAATCCTGTATCTGAACAGTACTCACTACGTCGTATTTTCCCTTTCATTATTTTTTCCCAACCCATCCTAAACCCCTCCTCTAAGACACATTCATTAGTTCTGTCTCATTTCTCACACCGTTGGCAATGTTCTTGGTCCAGACGATAATTCACATTTCTTATTATAGCGCTACCTTGCATTCCACTACGTTCAATTTCTCACAGCCTCCGCGTTCCTTTTCCCACCAAGTTTGATTCGTCCATTCAGTTTATTACTTTAGTATTCTGTTTCCCTAACTTGTCCTTAATCGACGAAATCCCTAGTTTATTTCCTTATTTAAAAGCAACGAGGCATCTTTATTTTTCCGTGTTGCATTTTCTTTGGTGTGTTCAATTCTCGACCCCGCATTAAGCTACGTTTTCATGTGGCCGTTTTTGCGTTGACGCACACTGCGCCACTAATCAGAAGCGAGCATGCCAACGCAGCCTGCGTTGCCGTCCGAGTTGGTTATCTTTCAACTTTATGCGTTGACGCAGCTGCGTCAGAGCGAGGAACAACGCATTCTGCCAGTCATTTGTTCGTCACGTAATCCTTTCGCTACGGATTATTACCTATACCGCGGTTTACCACCGTCATATGTTTTCGTGCGTTGCTGCTGGCGCTGCCGGTGACATGAAAACAGGCTATTCTCCTGACACACAACGCAGCGTCAACGCAACGCAAAAACGGCCACATGAAAACGTAGCTTTATAGTAACAGTAGTAAAATCTAAACGTTGATAGCAGTTGGAAAATGATTCGCACACATTAGACACAATGATTTCCTAACACTAATAATTGGATACTAAAAGTGAAAAAATCAACGGCGCGAAAACGCGACTGCAAAGTATTGCATGCCGGTAAATTAATACGTGTGACGTGACACTCTTTCCTTTACCTGACACTAGATGGAGCTGCGGACGCTTCCAAGCAGACGGTGCACTCCGTTAAAGCTTATTAACTAGTATCGGAGGTATATTTATTCAGTTAACTTATTATGATCAACTTTTATTCATTTATTTGAAATTATTTATTCTAAAGATTCATTTAAAATCAGTCAGTATTCATTTTACTAAGCCTACCGCTAAGTTGGCCCATAGTAGCACGAACTTCACGCCATGCTTCGCAGTAGCATAGGACTCCTCAAGCAGGATGCCCTGGAGTCTATAAAACGACTATTAACACCATGATTAACGGAGAAGACATTTCGAAATTTGATAGTTTTAACAGGCTAGTGTTGATGCATACGTATTCACTCGAGCTGAGGGGTTCTGAAATACAATGGTAAGTTCAGGAGACGAATATTTCCTATGCCCTGCAGCGTGAACTATATATCTACCTATTACGTCAGCAACAAGGCAGCGCACTCCGCCATTTCTGAGCTTTTTGAAATGGCCTTAAAATTAACATTTAATTCTCTAGTAAACTGGGATTTCTTAGTCTCAATTATTTGCACATAATAAAAACATTTATGGTGGGGCACGGATCGCAATTCATGAATTCTGTTTTCTTCGATGAAGGAAACTACCCTATCTAAGTGACAATCACTAGTGACATCAAACGCCTTTTCTTTGTTATGACAGCGCCGAGCAAGCGGCTTTAAGCCGTATACATACAGAAGTTGGTGTAGAGATATGTCGCTCATCTCGCGGCTGTCATAGCAGTCAACAACAACGTGTAAACGCTGCTTTACTCTCGATATCGCAATTTTCCTCTTTATCGAATTCCTTACATTTTCTCGATACCCAAACCCTTATTTTTTCTCGACATCTATTCATTTCATTTTTCCTTGATGACGAATCATCTTTGGATAAGACTCCCGGCACAAGAAAACAATAGTTAATAATTGCCCTGGTAGGGGGAGAGCATGTCACAGATGGCCGCCATCTTCTCTCGGAGTAAACAACCCATTTCTATGGTGACGACATCTTCATTCCGCGTGGGTGCGCATTCGCCATTTCACTCGAAGAGACTCGCACACGCGTCAGGCGGCGACCTAATTCCGCTCGAGGAATAATTACTTCAGCAAAAGAACGAGTTTGACCTCCAAGAGATGGAACGAAGTCGCGATTTTGCTACGGGAACTACGTCGAATATATATAAGTCGTCATTTCTATCACAAACAGGACGCATTGGAGTAGTAGTCAATAGACGTGGTTTGGGAATTAACCACATAGTCGCCAGGTGCCTCTAGCGTTCATGTGGGATAAACAATGTTTGTTTACAGTAAAACGCTTACGCGAGCGTTAGCAGATTTCGCAGATTTTTGCTAAGTATTTAAATAGTCGGCGAGCGGCTAGGGATATAACTGTAGGTAAATAAGGGAGAAATACATAAAATAATTTAATTCCTATGGTTATAGTATTTCATTAGCAACTGTTTTTTCTAGTCTTCCTTTTCGTCTAAGTTTAAGTACTTAATGGAGCCTTTTTCCAAATGGAGAAAGTCAGATTAAAATGGTTGCAGTGGTAACAAAATCGGGGAAGTAGAATAAACTTTGACATCAAATGCGCTTTCTTGGGGATTTCAGAGGCACTAACTGCAAAGTGAAGGATATAGTTTCATCTCGGTGTTGTAGTATACTGACTTATGGACAGCTGAAACAGATGGTAAACTTTATTTCAAAGTACTGCATTTCTAGCAAAAAGAAAAGGTAAGGTGCAAGGCTTTTGCACTTCTAGGATGCAAGAAAAATACATTTAAATAGCATAAAGCTATTGTAAATGTAAAGCTGGGTAGGTAACATTATTCATCTTTTGGTGAACGTATTCTTTGAAGTATCAGTTAAAATTGTTATTGAGTTTGGACCGTGTGAAAAGAAATACGTATTTTGGAGCTTATAAACTTTTATCAATACAAGAAAAATATGTTAGGAAACTGCCCTATTGGCCCGACCTAAGCCTTTTCTTCAGCGTTACGTATTATATGACCCTAATCAGTAACACTATTGTAACGTCACATAGAATGTTAGCAAATGTTCTCGATGGTTGGCACGTGACAGGCCACAGATTCTCAATTGGTTTTCTGTCATCGTGTTTTCGAGAACCTTAGCAACGAATAAATAAATAAGGAAGGCAGGATGATTGTTGAGGTTTAGATTACGCGTGTCTGATCGGCTGAAGGACGTCGGAAATGAGGGAAAGGGGAAACGATAGTGTAAGATTAATTTCCCTAAAATAAATCACTATCAATTGTTCACGTGCAAGTATGATTAGTGACTCACGAACGCAACAATGACTTTTAACTCATCGGTAATGACTGCCTGGTGTGGAGTAACCCTGGCCACACATCTTGCGCACAGTCCTTGCAAGGTACAGTGTAGACATACATCAGGTTCTAGGGCTTGCTAGGAAAGGGACCGGGTTCGTGTGGTGGCTCGAGTTTTGACCTCCCTAAATAAAAATAATAATGTTGTGGTGAGTTGGCGAAATGGATGAAAAGCAAAATAACAGCGGGGTGAATGTACTCAAAGATAGCGGGCTGGAGAAAGATAAGCGGAGAAATATAAGAAATAAATGGGTTTTCTTAAGAGTTTGTCAACAGCTTTGGTCACAGTGCAACGCCTAATTTCTGACGGAATATTTCGAGAAACTTTTTAATGTTCAAATTTCTTGAATCAACTTACTATCCGCCTCAAATATCCCTAGAACTTACTCATTTCCTTTCGAACTCATTGTCTTCCTTTCGAACCATCTTACCTTACTCATCCACATTCACGCCCATATCTCAAAAGCTGGAGACATGAAAAATGAAGAGCCTCTTGTGCTGTTAATGGGGGTGTGTAATTGAAACCGTCGGTATTATCTCGAATAGGTAACCAAGGAGTCACGTCGTACAAACACGAATGGTTTGTAAATTTAGTGTGTCTGAATCGTTCGATACAATAACATTCAAAATGGCATTTTTCCCCCGTACTATAAGAGAACAGAATAGGCAGCATAGGAAAGGGATAGGTAGGGGAAATATTTTAGAGTATTCTGTAGTGCATGATGCATGTATTAAACCCTCAAATACTATAGATACTAACAATCTAGTTGCATGAGACACTTTAGTTGCTTGTTTGCATGTTAGTAGTGCATGCTTGGTGATCTTCACCCCCTGCCACACACCCTCGCGGTGGCTTGCAGGGTATCGTGTAGATGTAGATGTAAATGTAGATTAATTGTTTTCACTTGAGTTTTTTCATCTGTCTCCACTACAAAGCCAAGTTGAGATAAAAACAAGTGTATACAATGAATGAGGTTGTAATCAGCGATTTTAACAACTAAAAATTGCGAACAATTCGTGTTTACACCACGTGACTCCTTGGATACCTCTTCGAGATAATCCCGACGGTTTCAAACACAACTTTCCGGACTTCGAAAGCTGAACTTAATTCTTACAATTATTATAGCTACATCGCCCGATCTCTGCAAGTAGGTATATCTCATCACTCATGCCTTGTCTCATCACTTACCCAACATTATTCTCTCTCTTTCTTTCCAAATACCACCACTCTTAATTATCTTCTCCGTCCACACCTTATGCCTTCTCCTAATTTTCTAAAACGAATTCCTTTCCTCTCCCACCAACTCTAGAACTTCATCGTTCGTTCTCCTTTCGACTCACTTTACTATATCAATCCTTCATTATACCCATATCTTAAAAGCCCCAAATCCATTTTTCCGCCCCATTAGAGGTTGGATGGGTGACCCCATCCAACATACTTCTACCGCGGTGCTCTTGCCCCGTCTGAAAGTGGCGGGAAAGCTAAATATAAGTTGGCACAATGGATCTCAAGAGGTCCAAGTGCCAGTGGGGCTCCAGGAAGTCCCCGCCCAACCCTCCAATTTACATTTAAAAAGACTCTTTTACCAACGAAGAAGAATAATTATCCATTAAAAGGGTTAATTAATAATATGAATGAATAATAGTCATGATTCCCATTAACATGCAAGGCTGTAGCTCACAAAAGTAAGACGTTATCAATGGTCATGAATCATTAGATTGGTTTGACGCACCTCTCCTCTCAATTCTCCTATCAGCTAACGCCTTCACTCCATACATAGTGCGTGTCACAAGAAGTCACAATTCTGATGATACGAAGAGGATAGCAGAAAAAATTAGAATGATTGGAGCAATATGGCACGGCCTTTAAGATAAGGAGAAAATGATGGAAATATGTTATCCATCAAACCCTGCCTGCAAACCCCACCACAGCAGATCATATCTGAACTTTATTTTTTTAAATTAAAGCACCTCTTAACGAAAACCTACATACTATTCCTCCAACTTGAACGCTATCCCAACATTCTAAACGCTCACAGTCTCCTAAAATATTTTGAATACCTACAATTCGGTCTTAATTGATCCTATGGATACTATTTTATCGCAATGTCGAACATAACCTAAGGCAAACACAGCATCAATTTCCTAGTAGAAATTCAAACCCTAGACCGATTCATTAAATGTCTATTAACCAGTCTATTAAATAAATTAAATTGGGAATCCTTGTCAGATAGCAGGTTGAAATTAAGACTTAATCTCTTAAACAAATTCCAAGACCATATTTTCAGTGATGATGTTAAAAATATTTTGCGGACCCCAACTTACTATGGTAGACTGGACCATAATCATAAAATTAGAGAAATATATTGCCGAACTGACAGATTCAAAATGTCCTTTTTTCCTCGTACTATTAGGGATATGAATAACGGTAAATATATCCAGTACGAGTGTAGCAATGGATAACATTGGTAGCTGCATGTTGGTATAAGGACTTGAAGCTAACCCAACTAACAGCATGTTTTTGCATGTATGCTTTGCTATTTCTATCTTTTTTTAAATGGTGACGTTTAGAACAGGATATAAATTCGAATCCTTTTTTATGCATGAAATGCAGTGCATGTTTGGTGAGAATTCACCCCCTGCCACACACCTTTATGGTGGCTTGCAGGGTATTGTGTAGATAAGATGTAGATTAAATATTGCATCAATACCGCGATTAATATCAAATAATTTCTCAACGATTAGACTCGTATCTTCTATCAGTTAACCTCTTTATATTTACGCATTTATTCTCTTTTACATCCTTCACTACTTGCTCTATATTTCTCATACGAGGCCTAACTTCGCATACTTCACATTAACTTATACCTCGATGGTTATCTAAAGAATAAATGTTCAATCAAAAAAGTAACGTCATTTTCGAAGTGTGAAAAGACTAGAGTTGGTACCAAGGTATACAGTTGTCCACGTGAGGGCATCCAAGATGAAAATAGGTTAAGTAGTAAGGATATCACGGTGGCCAATTAAGCCGTCACAAAGAGGGGGGGAGGGGTTATTGAGGTGGTCTCTTAACAGGAATATAGAGAAAAAATTAATACAAACAAAACCAAAAATATAGAGCTTAGGTTGCATGGCTCAGAAACCTGGTCCTCGAGGATAAATGTGAGGATATTGTGATACCAATGAGACATTTATGCTAAAAAAATAGAGGAGGTTAGCAGGAAGGCTAATAAGGAAGTGGCAGGAGTACGATAGAAGACGAAATGAAATTAACCGGAGGATTAAAAGGAATGCGCAATGATGGAGGAGATTTTGAGGGGCAACGAAATGTTGAAGACGTTTACGTACAGAAGAATGATAGCTGAAACAAGAAGATGGAGGAAAAGAATAGGTAGTCTGTATTAAGGGGAACCATCACCCGACCAATAGTTTAAATATATAAAATATAAGCTTAACAATCACATTTTTTCACGAACGCAATATAAATATCTATGTCCTTCGTTATTTTCTTACCGACATGGACACAGTAACTCTAAAAAGAAGACGGGGCAACTTAATAGGCATAAAGGTAGTTGCTTCAGGCTTGATTTGGTGGAATATCATAACGAAGGCAATTTTCGCGAAGCACCTCATGGACGCGAAACACTCAAGTGACTTTAAATTCAACGTGCTCCACACTTTAGAAAAAGGAAAGAAATTGGACGCCATGGAGCAAGTGGAAATTATTCAAAGAAGGAACTGGAAGCAGAATCTTCTCAATGACGTTCAATTTCTTTTGTCCCCCTCCCCTCTCCTCTCCATCACCTTCCCACGAGTCGTACACTCTTCAGAAGGGCTGCCGCAACCCTAAGCACCGGACCCCCGCCGCCCCATTCCTCCCCCTGCACCCCCACGCCCTCATACTACTTTGGTAGAATACACCAGGAACCCCAAGGAGCTAATCCTCCTTAACCCGAAGGAACCGACGGCACGGGGGATGCCAACGCCCGGACCGCTTCACCCCTTCCACAGTGGACTTCACTTGGACTCTCCGTGCGGACTTTCCGTAGACCCTTAACGACCTGGGCCATCCCCAGATCGCCATCATGCATGGTTTTACAACACCCACCACCTTTCACCCTCCTCTAATTTCCCATTCCTTGTTCTCTCCAACCTCTCCCTTCCCCCCCTCCCCCTTCCCCCTCTCAACCTTTCTCTCCCCTCACTGCAGTTGTGTATACATACAGATGTCTGAGCTATAATTTTCACCTCTTGATGGTGTTGTACACCGAAACCGGTTGAGTAAATAAACTTATTCTTGGGGAAAATTGCCAGTCTTTTTCTTTCGTTAATAGGCATATCTTAAGACACGATGGCCTTATTGAGACAATCGTAAACAGAAAAGTAAACGGGAAGAATGGAAAAGGAAGGTGTCGTTTTAGGTAAATGGAACAGGTCGTGAAGGATGTAAAAGAGAGGAATAACATAAATACCTATGAAAGGTTTGGCAGATAGAAGAATATATTGGCGGGTTGCTTCAAACCAATCCTAAGATTGTTTACCCCTGATGATGATGACTAGCCGACATGGACGCAGTGACGTAGATTTTGGGAATATTGTCCAGCAAGCCCAACAAATTTGGCGCAAGTGATCACGCGACGACATATCACGGTGAAAAAAACAAATTTCTTCTGTACTTACGTACGATAGATACGGTTGGATTTATTCTGAAGATGAGAAATCATCGCGTAACAAGTTTCCGTTCCATCAAGAATCGATACAGCACATTGGAAGTCACCACCAAACTCAACAATGTCGGCACACTTGTCATGACGACAAATGATCACCACGGAAACAAATTTCCTCCGTACGCGCGTAGGTACGATTTTCTTTTCAATCATAAAATCGACTTCGCAATGAACGCCTCGCCGCCGTGACCCATTGTCGAGCGGTCGTTTCGAGCGATCACGTGGTCCGGAGGAGAGGAGAGCGAGAAAGAGAGGAAAGGAGAAGAGGAGGAGACTCGAAGAAAGGACGAGATGAGGGGAAGACTTTTGAACGGCAGCAGATCTGGCACAGGCGGAGTGGGAAAGTTGTGAGGAACGGTCGCTGAGGGAGGGGGGGGGGTAGAAGGCTAAAATGGAGTGGGGGAAGCATGAGGGGAAGAGGGAGGGCGAAGGGTATGCTGTAATGGGAAGGCATCCACAGTCCTCACTCCAGTCAGTTGAGAAGAAAGAGCCGACCCGAGAACTAACTTTTCGAGCCGGTAACGGAGGAATATATCTCAGCACAGGATAAGAAGGAATAAGGAGAGTCTGAAGAAACAAGCCGGACGAGGGGTAGTGAATGGACAAGACTTTTATGTGTCCGGAATCCCAGTCAAGGAATACAGTAAACTAAAAGAGGAAGGCACAAGAAAACTACCCAGCTAGTCGGTTGACCACCTCGCTGCCATGGCAACGGAAAGGACATCTCTGAGTTGGTTCGTGACCGCTACAGTCTGTTTTGCAGTCATCTCCCGTGAGTGTTCAGCATTAAATAAATAATCTAAGCTCTCCCTCTTACGGTCGCCAAGGTGACGAAAACAAACTAACAATGTTGCTTATAATATGCACGCGCTATCGTCGGGCCAAGTTTAAAATTAATCTCGTGTTATTATTTATCCTAGGGAGGGGAACGTTTACGGGTATTTTGTCGGTTTTAAAATAAACCCAACAGGACCCACCTTTTCCCCTCCGCAAAAATGTACGTCCAGAAGATAAGGAAAAACGTGGAGACCTTGTGTTTTCCTTTTTTACAGTGTTGCCGCATTTTCAGAGTCCCGAGGACAATGTTGAGGATGTCGAGTCTGAGATTTCTGAAGGCAAGAAACAGCTAAGAAGCTATGTCTCTACCGTGATTCAGTCAGAATAGCACGCGGTGGTGGTTAAATTGTTTGAATATACCCTATTATGATGCATGGATGCAAATTTTAGTGGGAAAATGTAGTCAATAACGAGAGAAATTAGCTTCTTATTAATGTTTCTCTTTGATTAAGCATGAAAACGGAACTAAAATTGCTATTTTACTCGGGTATATATTTTAAATTTCTCTCTCAACCTGTGATGGCATCAAAGAAAATTAGCTCTGGCCTCCGAGGTATCACTTTTGCTTTAATTTTTACGCAAGTTGGTTATTATAAATGTTTTGCAACCGCTTAATCGTCAGTAATTACATATCTGAGTCGTTTCCCCAATTACAAAAACAAAAAAATTAGATCTAGAGTGGCATGATGACGTCTTGACATAGGCTGGAGCTTCATTCGTTGAAAGTGATGAAAATGTTTTAAAATACGCATTCGAAATTACTTACGACGCACACTTCGAATTTCTTGCCTCGCTTGTTTTTCTACCGCCGCGAAGTTCATTCCGTCACACGCTCAAGGCTCCTCATCCAGGATGGGCTGTTAACTTCTGGAACCACGACAATTTTGAGAATTTCAAGTGCTCTCCTCGACAAATTCAATCGTATACACGCCCAAATACAGATCTATATGGAGGCTTCATTCGGGAAGAACTCGACCATCGTCGCATCTCGAGTGTGACGAAATGTTTACGTCATGGACTCAACGAAACCTGTTTGTGGCATAGACAACACTGGGATTCATCGCAATCTGTGACGTCAAAAGCATGACATTTTTAAGGATCAACAGTTAAGAATCATTTCTGAATAAGGCCCCAGAGTTTGATGTTATTAGTTAGCAGAAGTTATGACGAACCTTATGGAAATATGTAGTCTCATATGAATTCTGCATTCTCGTCGGGTATTTTCGTCCACGTCCGTTGTTAAACAACACAGCGGTGTTCCCAACAACGGAAGTGGATGAAAATACCCGAGGAGAATTCAGAATCCATCTCAGAAACGCCATTAAAACAGGTCGACGAATATCATTTGGTCTCATAGTCATTATCACAGGTTACCAATCCTAATATTGGCTTGAAGCAGCTCCTCACTTGATTCTCATATCGGCTAACTTCTTCATATTTACATAATTATTCCCTTTCACACCCTTCACTAATTGCTCCATATATTGCAGACGAGTCCCGTTCACTTTTCCCTCGAAGACCGTCAACATTAGAACATCATGTCTCAAGATGCATCTGATAAGGTTGTCCTGTCTTCAATTGTGATTTTTAACACGACATCTCACTTCTCTTAGTTACTTCGTCCATCTATACGACCACCATCATTCATCTACATATTCATAATACCCTGCAAGCCATCATGAAGGTGTGTGACAGGGGGTCAATTCACACCAAACATGAATTAATTATCATGCATAAAAAGGATTAGTAATAATATTTAAATATTATTATATATACAAATATATTAATAAATCTAGATATAAATACTAGTCTAAACTTTAATTAAAAAAAGAGAAAAATTGCAAAGCAAGAATGCAATATGATGCTGCTAGTTGGGTTAGCTTTCAGTCATTATACCAACATGCTACTGTGGTATAACTACCTATGCTATCCATTGATGCACTCGTATTTATGCTATTGGATATATTTACTGCTATTCATATCCCTAATTGTACGAGGAAAAAAGGACATTTTGAATCTGTCAGTTAGGCAATAAATTACTCCAATTTTGTGATTATGTTCCAGTCTAACATAGGAAATTGGAGTTCGCAAAATATTTTTAACATCAAAAGTGAAAATATTATCATGTAATTTATTTAAGAAATTACGTCTAAATTTCAACCTCACGATCTGACAATGATTCCCATTTTAATTCATCCATTAGACTGGTGCGCTAATATAATTATCGCACCGTCCCTTTACAAATCTTCCCGATCTCCGCTGCACATGTTCGAGTTCATTTTTTAGGCCTGTTTCATATGGGTCCCATATACTGGCGGCGTATTCCAAATGAGGTCTAGCAAGGGAAAAGTTGCTAATTTCTCGTACATGATCGTCAAATTTCCCCAGTACTCTTTTGATGAATCCCAGTTTACGATTAGCTTGACCCATTATTGCAATCATTCTTCCTAAACGTCTCAATTCAAATGCTTCTAGTATTGCCTTTTTTTTGGCCTTTATAGTTCGTGCCTCGAATTGCCATCAAGAAGAAAGTTTCGTATTATAATCATTATAATCGTCCTCGGTCAGCAATCCTAGGATTGGTTTGAGGCAGCTCTCCACTCGATTCTTCTGTCGGCCGACCTCTTCATATTGACGTAACTCCTCTCTTTTACATCCTTCACAACTTGCTCCACATACCTCATACGAGGCCTGCCTTTTCCATTCTTCCCGTTCACTTTTCCCTCGACGATTGTCTTCATCAGGCCATCGTGTCTTAAGGTATGGCCGATTAAGTTGTCCCGTCTTCTTTTTATAGTTTTCAGTAGACATCTCTCCTCTCCCACTCTTCTTAAGAATTCTTCGTTTTTCACTCGAACGATCCATTTTATCTTCATCATTCTTCGGTAGCGCCACATTTCAAATGCTTCCAACCTGGACTTCTCTGCTGCTGTTATTGTCCATGCTTCGCTGCCATATAATAGAATGCTTCAGATGTATGTTCTAATGAAAATTCAAATCCTAATAAAACATATTTCCTTACTCCCAAGCGTGTACTCCTAGCAGTACGCAGCGGAGAGAAAGCACTCTTTTCCTGTATTATTCTACTATAATATTAGTATTTCCTTCTCGTTCCGTATGTCACTGGGTATTCCGCTAATAAACGGAAATTCACAAACAAATTGGAACACAGCCCACGTTATCGTAGATATTATCAATTAGAATCGCTGTGAAGGCTTAATCAGGATTCCAGTTTGGGTTACATGTATACGAAGGATATCGCGAGACCTTTAAACTTGCGAACAATTAAAGATCATGATAGGCCTCATAATAACTAAATAGGTTATGAGTATTGTAAGTGTCCTAATCTGTATTGTATCTCTTAGAAGTTTATAATTAATACAGGCTCTGGACGCCAGAAATTCGTTCGCAATATCGATGTTACTTGAAAACTTATATCACAAGAGATAGCAGGTATTATACATGGCAGGCATATTTCTACCCTCACACTAAAGTAGCAGGACAGACAGAAGCGACAAATTAAGAGATACTATTGGTAAGCACGAGAGATGCTCTAATTCGTATTTCCCACGTACAATCTACAGCATAAAAAAGTACAAATTCAAAAAAAAAGAAATTCACATTTCATATTCGTAGGATCTAGTTTTTTCCCGGCGTATAATGCTGGTGAAGTCTTCACGGGTTCTCCACCGGGTCAGGGAAACGGCTAAGGCCGACGTTTCGACGGCTAACACTGCCATCGTCCTCAGGGCGTTGAGTGTCAGATCCAAGAAGAAAAAAAAATTCTTGGACCTGACACTCAACGCCCTGAGGACGACGGCAGTGTTAGCCGTCGAAACGTCGGCCTTAGCCGTTTCCCCGACCCGGTGGAGAACCCGTGAAGACTTCACCAGCATTTCATATTCATTTCCCAAAATTAATATTTTCTTTCTTTCCTGTTCTGCAAAAGTCATTTTGAAGAATTGGAGGTTGTATTTGAAACCATGTGTTCCATCAATAGCGGACAGCTGAGAAGGGATTACAACACTTCTATATGATCCTCTTCCAGGGAGGTTGTGTTTGAAATAGTCGGAATTATCTTGAATGGGTAAACAAGGCGTCACGTGGTGTAAATACGAATGGTTCGAAAATTTTGTGTGTTATAATCGCTGATTACGACCTCATTCATTATTTACAACTGTGTTTCATCTCATTTGGGGGCTCTATAGTCGAGACAGATGAGAGAAACTCAAGTGAAAACAATTAATGATGTTGTGACGAGCAGTTCAGGCGCACTGAATTTGCAAACCATTCGTGTTTGTACCACGTGACTCCTTGGTTCCCTATTCGAGATAATCCAGACGGTTTCAAACACAACCCCCTCCTTGGGCACTTTTCGTTGAAGAGTATAGTGGTGCCGACGCCGGAGTTCGCTCCAACCTTATTCTGCTCCTTCAATAATTTCGACATCCACCGCATCATTACCCATCATTACCTTGAGGGGTAACATGTTGATGTAGATGTAATTTTAGCGGCACGTTGCATGCGTGGTGGGGATTATTCCTGAGTGAAATCAATTCAATGTTAATTACTTTTTTTTAAATTATTTCGTGAGAGCTAATCATTTTTTTTCCACCTGCCAGGTGAAGCCACATCTAAATCATTTTTTGTCATTACGTTGTTATGTATTTACTACTGCATGTTACATAGTAAATGTTTGGTTGCAATTCACCACAAAACCTCGTGTTGCCTTCCATGGTTCTTAGTCGATGCAGATGAAACAAAGATGAGGGCATAGTAATCAACCTCAAATGCTGCTATTCCTGCCAGTATAAAAGTTAGCAAGGAAGCCACATTAGCATGGTCCATAAGACCGCATCAACTCTAGCCATTGCTGATTACAGTTGTGAAGTCCATCAATCAGCGCCAACGCGCCCTATTTCCAACCACCGGCTGTGCAACCCTGGCCAACAGGGGCTCGGCTCACGGTCACGTGCTGTTTGTGTTTACATTTCGCGATATTTTCATTGCTGACATTTCAACTGCTGCCTAAATCCGAAAAATATCATTATGAAGGCATTTTCACCCATTAAAAAAATAAATATTTAAAGGCATTTAACTCTTTTTCTTTGCGTAGTGTTTTGTGAAGGATGTATTATAATGGGGGCGTTTACTCGGAACCGAAATCGCAATTTTGTAAACGAAATTGTTAGATGGAAACGAAAAAAGAAATTTAGTGAAAAAATTAATCTTCTAACCACAACCATTCACTCATAAATCAAAAATTAAAATAAGCAGAAGGTGACGCCCACCGAAAATGCTGCTGTGATAACATTGACGTCACTTTCCTCCCGTCCTTGACTGCTCTTATGGGGAGGGGAGGGAGTGGAGGGGGATTATCGGAAGTTCTGCTCGCACAGATGCTTTCGTAACTGCTCCGATTGGCAGAGTCAGCTGTGTCCCCCCCTTTGCAATAAGGCGCAGTAGCTTCGCGGGCTCAGTTGTGATTGGACGAAGTCGTTATAAGTCAGATGTTGCACCACACCCACTTTTCCGAAAGGGTTAAAAACATTAGTTTTTCGACGCCTATAACTCGAGAAATAATTGACGGATCAAAAAATAGAAAAATACGCGTCTTTTTATTTTACAAACTCTATCATATTCGGCAATAAAAAAATTATGGTAAACGACCCCATTGCATACATTTTATTGAGGTGAGCTTCAATGTACTTAATTCATCTGCATCTTGTATTTGAGGTAGCATAGGAACAAAATGTAAACAGAAACAGCATGTGACCGTGAGACGAGATCCTATTGGCTGCGATTGCACAACCGGACGGTGAGATTACCAGTCAGTGTGATTGTAACTGTTTACACCAACCGTAACCGACAACCAATAGTTAGATACGGAGTATAGGTTTGACGCGAATCCGCAGGTTTCACAAGACAAGAGCCCCGAACAGAGAGAACGTAAACAAAACGTATCCTTGGTGAGCGCTAAATAAACCCCATACAAACATCATCGCAATGAAAAGAGTAAAAAGAAAAAAATTGGTGACATTGAAAATTAACATTTAGGTTTACAATGGAGATAATTCGGTTTGATCTTGAGACGTTTGCATGATAAATTTTTCCAGTTACGCTACAAAGAAAATTGTTACCGTCGTGCGGGCATTTTCTCCTACCATGATTCGCTATTAATACAGGAGAGACAATGTTATAACCATGGAGTGTATAATGACGTTTACATAGTACGGTTTTTTCGCGATTCCCATTCCAAGGTGGTCCAATAATGCCACTTAAGGCCTGAAAAAAGGCCTACTGAAAAGTATAATTCTAACACCACGGGGAAAATAGTGAACGTCTTATTATGAGACACGTGAAATTATAGCTCCAAATGACACTATATTTTAATAAACTTGACTGCAGCCTATACGGATATTTTTGCATTTAATGACAGCTGAATGAGCGCTCTTCAGGACAGATGGTGATAGAAAAAGTTCAGCTGATGTTTAAATCCATCTATCATCTTTTAAGAACAATACCAAGTATTCCTCTATATAGTCACGAAATAAAATTTCTAAGGCGCTTAGTTCACTTCTAAGGCATTAATCAACGATGCAATTTTTACTTGTGATGATATGATGAATCTTCAAAAATATTAAGTGACTGAACAAATAGGAAAAAGGTTAAAAATAACAGGTGTGACTCTAATGTTCATTTTCAACTCCTAAGTAATATAAATTCGCGAGCGCGTTCCAGAATATCTACCACAAAATTTGCTTGCCAAAGATGGTCGAATAAACGTAAGATTTTACGCGGGGTGCAGACAGTCCTACGAATAAAGTTATACGTTTTAGTTACTTCCTAATAACTAATGGTTTATAAACTAGTTAAGCGCTTACCCACAGACCATAATCTTTTTCGACTAATTTTTCTTCATCTAAATTCAACTTCACGCGGAAAGAGGACCTTTTGATACGTAAGTGGAGATGGGAGTAAATAGGAGTTAATGGGCGAATAATAGAGCAGAGAAAGTTGCGCAATCGCGGAACAGGGAGAAAAACGCGTTTTGAAAAAATGGAACGGAACGATTAGAAAATGAAGGTATAGAGAATGAAGGTAGAGAGAATGCATGATGAATCAAAGAGAGGTTTATAGTAGAAAAGGTTTACTAGATAGGAAGGATAATTTCGCTGGGAATAGATGATTGAACTATCCACAAACCTGCCAATGTTGGTGAAACACTAAAAGATTATACGTCGACTTGTACTCAACAAAATACAGTTTTTTTCTCTCATATCACGTCTTCCAAGATTCCATTTCCTCTCAAAATTCCTCCGTACATTAAGGATAATTGGTTTGGGAATAGATACCTGGAACTATTCACAAACCTACAGATGGTAAAACACTTAACGTCGACTTTTTGTAACGTCGACTTACATGTCGACTTTTAACCAACATAATTAAACTTTTACGCAACATTTCCTCTTCTTCCACGTCTTCAAACATCCCGTTTCCACACTAAATTTCTCTGCACACTTATCATACACAGCTTTATTTTTCTATACCCGACTGCTATTACAACTGCTGTTGTTCAGGGAAGGTGTTCGACAACTGAGATCAATTGCACCATTTAGCACAGGAGGGTAATGATGCGGTGGATGTCGAAATTATTGAAGGAGCAGAATAAGGTTGGAGCGAACTCCGGCGTCGGCACCATTATATTCTTAAACGAAAAGTGTCCAGGGAGGGGGTTGTGTCCGAAACGGTCTTAATTATCTCGAATAGGTAACCAAGGAATCGCGTGGTAAAAACACGAATGTTTTACAAATTTAATTTGTCTGAATCGCCTTTTACAACTTCATTAATTGTTTTCACTTGAGTTTTTCCCATCTGTCTCGACTATAGACCCCCACAAGAGATGAAACACAAGTGTAAATAATGAATGAGGTTGTAATCATCGGTTTTAACGCACCAAATATGCGAGTCATTCGTGTTCATACCTCGTGACTCATTGGTTACCCATTCGAGATAATCCCGATGGTTACAAACACAACCCCAAGGGCCCACGCGGTTTAATGTCCCGTACGACGGACAGAGTAGTGAACATGAAGTTCTCTTCACATAGTAGTCAAGTGGGGACACAACTGAAAAATCTGTCCCTGCCGGGACACGAACCCGGATTCTCAGGATTAGAATCTAGTGTTAGAGTCTAGTGTTCTTTCTGGATAGAATTCTAGTGTTAGTCTAGTATTAGAATCTAGTGTTCAAGCCAAGGCCCAAGCCCGATCTCCCATTTCCCTCAAAAGGGTCTCTCATCACGTGGACTCTTCTACTAATCTGCACTTCTGAAGCCCTCTCCTCCATATGCTAATCCTTATTTTTCCTTAATTTCCTTAATTCCTTATTTTTAATGATCACATCGCTGAAGTAGCAAAAAATACTGTTAGATAAAGACAATAAAAAATTGGATCAAAAGAATGTGACGTTTAATGAAAAATGAGTTTTTAGCAGCTTTTCCAAACATTATTACTCAGAAAAGTCGTAAAAATCCTATGATATCGTACGTAAATATATTTCATTATTTCGCAATAATAGGCGATTTCGTATTTTATCCTACCCGGAGCAGAACCTTTACTTGATATTGATCGCGACTATTTCGCGATTGATATCGATGGAATTCCCCGACAAATTAGAATCATAACAACTACGTAACGTTTTTCATCCCGATCTATGATATCAGCGTATTGGATAGAAGCTTGCATTTCGGTGAGTAGTTCAGCATTAGAAATCGTCCTTCATAAACAAAAAACAGCAAAATGATTTTCATTTAAGACAGGAAGTGTATCATGCAACTAGGTGACTTCAAACTTCGGTCTTAGACTACATGGGCTACAACCCTGATCAGAATTGGAAATTTGAGTTGTAAAAAACAAAATTAAAAAAACTCCTCAGCACATCATGAAGAATTTTGCAGAAGTAATATCCCAGCATCAAAAGAACATAAGTAACATGAAAGCTAAAGGGGGACACAAAAAGTAAACAGCATATTCAGCGGGTAAGGGATGGTGACTCTCTGGTTATCCAACTACACCACTTATTCCAGCACCAAAAGTGTGAGGATTTGTCCGCAGGAAAGCAGTAGAGTTCCCTATTATGCGCCTATTAACTATTATGTAGAGTAACCTATTATATGATTTTTATTGAGACAGAAAACTAATGTCTAATGTTATTACTCTTGAATCCATTAAAATTGCGAGAACTGACACTTGAAGAAACCTGGATTTAATTAGAAACTACATTTACCCAAAAGTAGCATTTGCTAAGAACTACTGCTACTAGGCAAACAACTACTGCTACTAGCAGTTGCTAACAGCTAATGCTAACCCAAATCATAGGCTAAAAAGAGCAGCTAATTTTAGCAACTGCTAGTCCTGGCGGGGTCGTGGTAATGGGAGCGTTTACTCGGAACCGAAATCGCTACTTTGTACACGAAATTGTTAAATAGAAACGAAAAATAAATGTTAGCGAAAAAACTAATCTTCTAACCAAAGACTCATAAATCAAAAATTCCAATAAGCAAAATATGAGCCCCCCAAGCGAGCTGCGCTAAGGATATCTACGTCATCCGCCTCCAGTCCTTGACTGTTTTTAGGGAGAGTAGAGGTAGGGAGGGGAGTTCTACCTGAAGAGATCCTGTCGCAACCACTTCCATTAGCAGAGTCAGCTGTGTGTCCCCCATTGTGATCGGGCGAAGGAGCTTCGCGGTCTCAGTTGTGATTGGACGAAGTGGATGACGTACAAGTCCTTTGCACGCCCACTTTTCCGAAAGGGTTAAAAACATCAGTTTCTCGCCGTTTATAACTCGAGAACTCAGTTGAAAAATAGCAGGTTGCGAATCAGCAACCCATCTCTAGTTTCTATATGGAGTGTCAACAATAAGTTATAAATATGGTGTGGCTTTGTATGGATTCGAGGTGTAGTAATGAGGGAAATAAGAAGAGGAAGAAAAGATTGGAAGCTTAAGAAATGTGGCTGAGGAAGAGAAAGGAAAAAGAGGGATGGATACAAAGGCAGATAAAGAAGTGCAGTTTAAGTCAAGAATTCAACTACCTAACTTGGGTAGGAATTATTAGGGAGGAACAAGCGAGGATAAATGGATATATAAGGGAAGATATTAATTCATATTCACAAAATACATAAGACATACAGAGAGCTATACAGACCCGCCGCATAAGTATATGCTTAGAGTAAGTATAATATAGAGGTCTCACCGCATAGGGCAAAAATGTTATACGTTTTGGATGTAGTACTGGAAGGTTTCCATAGATGGCGAGAGAAGAATTTTTCGCGTTACGTCACAAACGATAAATATCGCTTCTAGTTTTCCTAATCGACTTAAAGCAGCACAATCGAGATGTGTATGGCAGTGAGTGAAAATTCCCTATACGCGAAACTAGGGTTTGAAGGAATCAAGGATAAAACGGATGAAAAGGATTAAGGTTCGTAAATAAAATGGATATATATCGAAAGGAAGAGGAAGAAAATGATAATCGAAATTCATAATAGCTTTAAGTCCAATTGTATGCCTGAAAAAATCATCAGGATGCTATCGGTTCTCGACTATTTTCAATTCATCATCATCAAGTGTCAACAATCCTAGGATTGGTATGACGCAGCCCTCCACTCGACTCTTTTATCGGCCAACATCCTCATATTAACGTAGTTCCTCTCTTTTAAATCCTTCACAACCTGTTCCATGTACCTCATACGAGGCCTGCCTTTTCCATTTTTCCCCTTCACTTTTCCTTCGACGATTGTCTTCTTCAGGCCATCGTATCTTAAGATGTGGCCTATTTAGTTGTCCCGTCTTCTTTTTAGGGTTTTCTTTTTCAGTTTTCCTTCATATTTTCCATTGCCATAATAAATTGCTGGTATTCGTGGAATATATCATCATTACATTTCTTTGTTGTAGGAAAGAAATGAAGTTACCATGTACCTTCAAGGAAAAAAATGGAATTGTGACCATAGATATGAATTACGAAATGCGCCATTTTTAACCCGTTTTACAGGAGAGTCCTCACTGCGAAGTCTGATGAATTATGAGATACACAATGAAAATTGCGTCGAGTAAAGCGACATAATGCACGTAATTATTCACAGAAGCATCTAAAATTGCGCGAAAATAGAACTTGCTTCATTTTCATGCTTCCAGCCGCATAAATTCCTATGATTTAACCTGCTTCAAACTTCGCATTTTATTTCAACGTTTAATGAGAGCTTAATTTTTTTAATTACTGCAATTGGTTCAAACAAAGCATAGCCTATTAATAAAAAATGCCCCTCCGCAGTTCCTATTCTATGTTAGCACGTGCCAGGTACATTCCTATTGAAGTATGTTTTCAAACGAAACTTAAATTCCTAAAGTAAATCGAATATTTAATTCGTTATTACGTAGCGTTTAACTGAATTTCACTGGTTTAAGTTTTGTGATGATTCATCCTCTCTACGGTTGTTTAATTGTACCCAGTAGATGAAAATGAACGCCCTTCTTAACAGCATACAAACAAACAGACGTTAATTACCGGTTATGAAAACCTGAGTATGAGTCTCCGGGCCCTACTAAAAACTAAGACATAGTTCATTCAGTTTCAGCGAGTTATGATTGGTGCTTAAAATATTATTCTAGGGCGAACGGTTATTTAATAACGTATCAATTGAAAAACATGCTGCTGTGCGTTCATTGCCCCTTTTAAGCTCGCGTTGTTGCGTCGCAGGAATATTAACAACAGTGTTGACGAACATCCAAGCCTATTGTTGCCGAAAGCGTTCACGGAGAGAAGTCATTAACACCTCAGGAAGGCGACTTAAAGATGCCATTATCCTTGTTTCCCGGCTCCATTCACCCCGACACATATTGCACGATGCCGGCCTCGGAGGGACTACTTTTCTGATTAGCGCCGGGACTCGAGTCCCTTGCCGTCTAAGTGGAGGGTAAGTCAACAACCCTAGGGGTCGTTAAACCACTTCAATCGACTTCGACTCGTGTCTCGCGCGGGATAGGATTGTGGGGGGGGGGAGGGAGGAGAAGGCCGCCGTGCCAATCGCGAAAGAGGCACAACAATTACGCGCCTCGTCACGTGATGCGCCGGACGGTGACGTAGGCACGCGTCAATCATTCGCAAGGACAGTCGAAAATCGTCGTCCGAAGACGTTATGGCGAGAGTGGTGGGGGGGATATCCACAGGGGCTGTTGCTACGGGGATCCAATTTAACATCACAACCTAACTCTTCGTGAATTATGGCCGCATCACACAAAAAATACGGTTATTGTTGTTGGTTGAGCCCTCGAGTAATCAGCCGGTTGTCAGCAGTATTCAAAACTTTCGTGATCATGTATTACGTGTTTGTTTACATTATATAAATTCCGAAGGTTGCCATTGAGATCGCTTACCAAAATCTCAATATGGGAATAATAAACGGAAGAGAAGCCACTTAAGGAGCCTTTGATAAATAACGTAACACTAAAGGGAGAGGGGCTATGTCCAACTGTAACAATTTACTATTGTCAAAGAGTGGAGGGGGGTAGCTCCTCCCTTCACATTGGGAGGAATATACATAAACTATAAATTCATTCCTTATTTAAATACTAATTAAACTAAACTAAAATAATAACTGATACTATTATGCCTCAATAATGAGTGAATAAATAAAAAAATTGAATAATAAATAAGGCTTTTATAAAGAATGACTATTTTATTACTCACAAAAAATATCGTTCATTGACAGCATACGTAATTTGGAGGAAGGTCTTAAAAGTTTGTTAAGTGGCGTTATAGGGGGCACAAAAAAGTGAAAAATTAAACGCTGTGTAATATACTATGATGGCCCTTTATTCTACAATGCCTATCTTAAGTGAAAGATACGCCTGTTTACATATTACGAATTTAAATGAGCCTAATTAAATGAGTTTAATTTGCCCTATATTCTCATTTTTTTCAATGTGAAGCAGCAAAGACAATGTCAACAATCGAAGTTTCGCATAGTGTAAACGTGTAAACACAGGTGGCACGTGACGAAACGATACCCTATTGGCTACGGTTGAAAAATCTGCTTTTGAAAAACAGACTCGCTCCTATCTTTGAGCTGCCACCAGTAATAGATCAAAAGATGGCTCTGATCTGTCAATGTTCGTGCAAAAATATAAGCTTGAGCATACAAATCTTTATATCCATGGGCATAACTTGCGACTGATTATAAATAAAATGAAAATGGCAACCGTATCCGTCAACATCTGTAGTATGTTGTATTTATTCCCCAGGCAATTTCAAAAATGCTTATCTGAGCTGGTGGGAAAATAGATTGGCATAACGCGTTTAAGCCTGTTTCACACGATACATGATCCAGCATAAGACCTAGTGTGCTGGCCGCTACTTGATATTGAGGATGGAATCTAGCTTGATTGGAACCGTCCTGGGAGGTTTCACACGATCATTGACCTTGTGCTCGCCATGAAGCGGTTATTCCATATCTTCCATATGATTCCATACTAATTATAAAAAGAAAGTTCGCACAGCGTCTGTTAACGTGACTTGATTGGTCGATGGCTACTGGGTCCTACTAGAAATCTAGTACTGCATCAAGCATGAAATCTAGTAGCTCAGCGAGTATGCTAGCGAGCATGCTTACTAGCCAGCATACTGTTTCTATTCACACGACACTGGAAAGCTAGCATACTTGCTAGTACACTCTACCTCGTACTGGATGAAGTTCCGTGTGCAACGGGCTTTAATGTTTTCACATAGTCCGAAGATTCGCGAAAACAAAAACACAATATCATGGTGGCCTGCAAGGTACAATATAGGTGTAAACATCATTAATTACTGCACTAGTCATGGGACTATCGTAAATTTGAGTCCTCAACCAAGTCACTGGCAACCAAAATTATCTCCTTTCTTTTGTAAAGTGTGTTCTTCTCTACGTCATCATAGTCATAATCAGTAGCGCACCCAGAAATTTTTTTCTGCCCGATCTTTTGCAAAGTGTAACCAAAATGTTATTTTAATCAGTATATTTTGAATGTTATAGTACGCCAAATTAGTTATTACATACATGCATCCAATAAGTAGGCATATCAGATTTACAGACAAAAATAATCATAAAACTTTAGGCATATGCTAAGTTATTTATGCGTCATAGCTCAGATAAGCCTTTCTTCTATCTTTGGTCGAGTAAAATGACGAAACGAATGTTTCCTAGTTTTCCAATTTTTTGCTACCATGTGACTGTGACTTGTCGATTAAAGATTTATTTGGGTTTTTGTCGAGAGTTAAGGGGTGGCCAGGGCCCCTTTGCCAGCCCCTCTCCCCCCTGTGGTTGCGCCGCTGGTCACAATGTCCAATTTTAGTAATGTCAGTCTTTGGGATGTTTGCAGTTATGTCTATTTCATCATTGGAATCAACTTTTAGGATATTTTAACCATCGCATTACTTCTATACTAACTAATAATTACAGCACCTACTTCTCGTTAATGTTTTAGGCAGATTTGAGTCCTACGCGTTGACGAGTATCGCGTTTTCGAATGTTTATTGCTACTACTCAATTCCAGCCTGTGAAGGTAATCGTGGGTATTTGAGTATGCTAATTATAATTGTTTTTCAAGTACGTCGAAAAAATACTACTATCACACTTAATTTAAGTACAACTAATAATACGGTTGTACATTAGGGCGGATCGGAAAAATCGATTTTTCGCGGAGAAACTTGGCCCTCTGGAAAAAGTTGTCAAAGTGACTCAAAATGAGGCCAGAAAAATTTGAAACCTCTAGGTCAACCCTAGACCCTCGCGCCGTGGCCATTTATGGGGAGGGGGGCTGAAAATGGAAAAAGTCATGTTTTTATAGCGGCTTCCCATGTATTTTGCCGAGTTGCGGCCCTTTAGGGCAAAAATTTCATCCATTTGTACGTATCTGTAGCCGTTAAGCCACAAATTGTCTATTTTGAGTGCGCGGCCGCGCGTAATTATGCACCACCCACGCAGCGTCGCGGCGCAACGGTCAGAAGGCCGCTCGCGCGCCTCCTGCCGGCTCGCGCCTCCTGCCCGGTCGCCGCGAACGCAGCAAAACTCATCACGGATGCGTCTTCCGTCGTTGGTCTCATTAATATTAGATAATTAAACAATTTCCAGGGAATAACAATTACGGAAGAACTGTATGAAAGTAATATAACACACCGTCATCATTCGGGGAGTAAAGAAACAATCCCCGAGTTTAGCCTAATTTTACTATTATTTTTCAGTATGGAGAAAGAATACAAAAATAATTAAAGTAGTTATTAGAGCTCACCACGTTGAGGTACCTGCACTATGAACTCCCCCGCCCACACTCCCACTCATAAAATAGAGGAACGAATTTCCTTTATCAGATTATATGCTCTCGAAAAAATAAGAAAGTGGTCATTTTGTATTACCAGTCGGTTTATCTGTGTGCAAGTATTCGTATTTATACTTTATTTTCATTGAACACTAAAGGTCATTATCGATTTTTTTTAATTTTTGAAGTCAAGCAGATAAATGTAAAACTTACTCACTATATCACAGCATGAACTGAGACTGTTTTGAAGGTTGGCATTTTGGTTCTGCTTTCTAGAATTTTCAGTATTTCTTATTGTCTCTCGTTGTTGCGGATGCCAATGAAGCTTGGGTTACCTCTTTTACAAATAGGTATTTCAAGAGCGCAAGCTTTTGTGTGACAAGGACAATGGCGTTCCACAGTTGAGCATTACTGATGTAATTCTCGAATTTCTTCAGTCGTGAGATGTGATAGAGCACGAGTCGGTGTTCTCGTCTCATTTTATCAGCAGCTCGTAGTCTTCTGCATCAAATTTAAAATCTGTTCACTCAAAATTTCACGATTTTCGTCGCGCGCATATTTCTTCATGCCTCTAAGATTATTTTCCACGCATCTCTTCACACTTCCTCTCCATTGTCAGCAATCATTGGGAGGAGTAAATTTTTTGAGTGCCCGAAAAAACCGTTTCTCTGAATAACAGGATCAATGACTTTTAAGATCTACTTGTAGATATCTTGATCAATTTAATAATTTCCATAAATTTACAGCACCCTCGTGTATACAATGGTTTTTTTCACTGAAAACAAGACAGGTGCGTATACTTTTTGAATGACACTAGATTTTATAAATTAGCGCATGAATTTTCTTTGGACACGTATAGCCTCAGTTGTCGGCTGGCCGTAGTGAGCTAACGAGAATGAGCCACATTTTTTGGAGTTTATCTGGCCAAATTTTCCGAGCGAAATCCTTTGGACACAGTATTAGAAATTCCCAGAAGATACTGCTGGTCACTGCTCAGCAATCTCAAGTCTTCTTCGTGGGACAATTTTGTTGGAACTGGCTCGAATCGTATGATATCAAGAGTGTGGCAGTCTTGAAGGGTGGAGACAATAGGTCTTGCAGACAAATTTGGATCCTTAGTTTGCCCGTTTAATGTTTCTACCAACCGCCGCAGTGTTAAGTCAATCAAGTGTAATTGGCAAATAGACCCTTGTAAGGGACGTCGGAGTTTTGCTTCCAGCAAACGGATGATGCTTCCTTCCTGACCTGTATTCACTTTGGTGCCATCGCATCCAATCACTTTTAAATTTGAAAGTTCAATATTTTCTTTCGCAAAAAAATCAAGAATTGCAGTAGTGATTTTTCTTGCAGATCCTCCTGTGGGGGACACAAAACCGAAAAATTGTGAGCCTGGCTCTTCAACAAACAAGACATGTTCCTGCCTAACCTTAGATTGATACGTCCTCTTGCCTATTTTAATTGTTTCATCCTTTCTGCCGTCCAAATACAGACCTTCAATTGCATTTTTTGATTTATCTGTCTTTGCTTTTACTGAATCTAGCATCTTCTTTTTCTGTCTTCGTAAGTAATGCCAGTCCACTACATTTCACCTGTCTTTCGGAGTTTTGAGCTTTGCGTCGGATACAGTTGCACTGACGATAATTGCTGCTGCTCTGAGGGACATGTCACCGGTACTTGCACATACCTCCGCCACAGTTGGCAATTGAAGACGTCTTTGCCCCGAAGGAGGTCCAGGTTGATTTTCATTCCTAATCGTATGAAGAAATTTGAGGTCTAAGTCGGTTGGTTCCTCGTCGGTTGAGTTTTCTCGAGATGTAGCAGAAATTAATTCTTGATGCTCACTTTTTACCTCTTCAAGAATTAAAGATTTTGAGTCGACGCTCTCCGACGATCCTCTCCTGAGGTTTTTCTTTAATCGTCGAGTTTCTGAGGCATCCAATCCACCGGATACCATCTTTCGTTTTGTCCCTTGATCCCTCAAAAATGCCGCTTCATTTGGGAGAACTTTATCCTCTTTCTAAATTTACACTTGCTAGTTCTTAGGCTCTGACACGCACATCACTATCACATAGATTCTGGGAATCATTTAAAAATATATTAATTTTTTGTCGATTTCGCACCTTTCATAGGCTTGCTTGCATTTTTTCTTAAGCCGTAGTACGTCGTATGGTACCGTATAATCATTTTAATCACACCACGCTCCGGAATGATTGGAATAGAGGTGTGTCTCCAAAGTGCGGACACTTTGGCCACCAGACTACTTGATAAGCCGTAGGCTCCCTTCCTGCGCTTTCATATCTCAATGCGTCGCGAACATAAAAAAAATATTTTACCACTTCTTTAAAAGTCGGTAACGTCAATTCGTTTATGTCGACGAGACAGGAAAAAAAGTTATAGTGTGTAGGGTTATATTATTTTCATGCAATTCTTCCGTAATTGTTATTCCCTGGAAATTGTTTAATTATCTAATATTAATGAGACCAACGACGGAAGACGCATCCGTGATGAGTTTTGCTGCGTTCGCGGCGACCGGGCAGGAGGCGCGAGCCGGCAGGAGGCGCGCGAGCGGCCTTCTGACCGTTGCGCCGCGACGCTGCGTGGGTGGTGCATAATTACGCGCGGCCGCGCACTCAAAATAGACAATTTGTGGCTTAACGGCTACAGATACGTACAAATGGATGAAATTTTTGCCCTAAAGGGCCGCAACTCGGCAAAATACATGGGAAGCCGCTATAAAAACATGACTTTTTCCATTTTCAGCCCCCTCCCCATAAATGGCCACGGCGCGAGGGTCTAGGGTTGACCTAGAGGTTTCAAATTTTTCTGGCCTCATTTTGAGTCACTTTGACAACTTTTTCCAGAGGGCCAAGTTTCTCCGCGAAAAATCGATTTTTCCGATCCGCCCTATTGTACATACATGCTATTAAGGATATCATATACAAATTGTAGATATATTGTATTTTTGCTCAAATTAAATCATGTTATGACTTAAGCAAAACAAAGGATGCCATGGCTACTGTTGATAGTTTTCGGCGCGGCATTCGAAATTAAGGTGAAAGTTATATTTAATTAAAGATTGAAAACTATTAAATATTTAACACGTTAAATATAAAATTATTTACTTATAAAAATCAAAATATTAATAATTAAATATTTAAAAAATTATATTAAATTAAAAACGTTATATCATGCTTTAAATATATTTGAGTGGTTGTGAGACCGTGATATACGTTAGCAGTCATTATAATAATGTATTGGTCTACGTTTATGATAAAATCAGTAAACCTGTTATCGAATTGAACCGAAGTGTATCTTATGTACCAACCATAGGATTATGTGTTAAAAAGGCGTGAAATTATCAAAAAAATAATACGGTATAGTTCATTTTTTCACTTACAATCATTTCTATCACTAATAATGATACCTATATAAAGTTTCACGCATATCTGAACATAGTCAAAAATCGCTCCCGCCACCGAATGATCGAAGCAACAACCTTCTCTTCGAATAAAACCGTTGCGAAAACGTTTGATTTTTTTGCCAAACCTTTTTGATCCCCTTTGGAACACGATGGGAATGAGGATGATGGTATTTGGCGTGCGGATACCAGCTATTTCGCTGTTTTCTTTTTTTTTGGAGGGCTCTCATACGTCAACGGTTCGCGTGTGGCAAACTGAATGGGATTTTCGCGGTCACGTCCGAAATGATGTTTCGAGAGGTCAAGGTCAAATGGCGCACATTTTTTTCACCAAATGTATTGATAAGTTTAGCTCATTTATGTTAGAATTCACTGGATGAAGCATTGATTGACATCAGGACCGTATTTGCCATATGGCGTACCCGGAGGCGTGCCAGGTGCCTCGCGAGAGAGGAATTGTAAATATAGTTGTAAAAGTCATTGGGGGCCTGATTCTAGATTCCGCCGGGAGCCTCAGGGGGGTTATTTTGTAATCTCACCTTTTTAATGACTCTTTGCGGGAAGGCGGGAGATCCGTTTCGCTCTCTTGATAATCGGCTCACGAACGGTTCGTGAATTGTCGAAGCTTCTGTTGGTAGCGCTATCTGCTGCCGATCTCAGTGTGCTGAAGTTCTTCACGTTGTGCTAATTCCAAAAATACAATTTAAAATCGTTTGTAGCTTTCGCGCTCTTGCTTTTTTCCCAACTCAAGCTTCAAGTGGAAACGATGGTGGTTCCATTTCACGTTCTTTATGAAGATGAGATGGGAACTGATGGCAGGCGGAGATAATGAAACGGATCAAGAGTCGAAATATACGGATCTGAGCTGATGAATCGTCTAAAAGACCAGCACATGACCGGCAGTTCACCGCTTGAGATCCGAAGATTGTCACGCCGCCTCGGTGGCGGAGTTTAACTACGAAAAAGTGACATTTTATGACGTATTCTCACTAAAGTGAGATTACAAAATAACCCCCCTGAGGTCATAAATACGTCACTGATAGACACGGTAGCCAACAGGTGACAAGGAAGCCATAATGTGGGTGCTTGGGTAGGATTAGGCACTGCCATCTCCGTAAACCAACATTGCGTTTTCATCTACCTAGTGTTCATCATCATCAACGGTCAACCATCCTAGGATTGGTTTGACGCGGCCCTCCACTCGATTCTTCTATCGGCTAACATCTTCATTTTAACGTAATTCCTCTCTTTTACATCCTTCACGACCAATTCCATATATCTCATACGAGGCCTGCCTTTTTCATTCTTCCCGTTTACTTTTCCCTGGACGATTGTCTTCATCAGGCCATCGCGTGTTAAGATGTGGCGATTAAGTAGTCCCGTCTTCTTTTTAGGATTTTCACAAGACTTCTCTTTTCTCCCACTCATCTTTAGACTTCTGGGTTTGTCATTCGGTTGATCCAGCGGTGTCTTTGTCCTACATCAATTCAACGACGAGATTAGGCAAAGGAGATTGTCTAGTGATTTTTCCAGCTACGACAAACAAAGTGGGAGGCGGAAAAATATACCACCACCGTCATCGGCTGAACATACGTTATTCGGTTGTCACTCGCGACGATTGACACATACTTTCTCTTCCAAAGTTGTTTTTTTTAAATTGTATTTCGACTGGTTTCAATGTATTGCATATTCCGTTCACTTTTCCCTCGACTATTGTCTTCATCAGGCCATTGTGTCGTAAGATATGGCTGATTAAGTGGTTCCTTCTTCTTTTTAGAGTTTTCAGCTTACTTCTCTGTTCTCCCAGTTTTCTAAGGACTTCCTCGCTGCTTATTCAGTCGGGATATTTTATCTTCATCATTCTTCTTTAGCACCACATTTCGAATGCTTCCAGCCTTGACTTCTCTACTGCTGTCATCGTCCATGCCTCCTGGCCATTGAGAAACATGCTCCAGACATATGCTATAACTAAATTATTCACCCACTTCCACGTTTGTATTTGCAGCTGTAGACATAATCTTCTTTTTGTAAAATACCCTTTTCGCCTGGTCTATTGCACAGACAATTTCTCTTTTGCTTCGTCCATCGTTGGTTACTCGCCATTCAAGGTAACACAACTCTTCCACCTCCTAGATTTTTTGTTTCTCTAGTTTAACATTCGTCCTGACTTCTCTTCTCCTACTGCATACAACTGCATACTATAGTTATCTTATTACTGATCTCCAGGTGAAATCTGGCCAATATCATTTCTATATTTCCTAGTGTCTTCTTTAAATCTCCTTCCGTTTCTGCCATCACTGATATGTTCGTCGAATCGTAGCAAGCTGATTTTCTCCCCGTGGATATTCACTCCCGGAGACTTTTCTTTGACTTCTTGGATGGCTTTCTCGATGTAGACATTGAATAATGCGGGATACAGTGCAGAGTCTTGTCTCACTCCAGATTTATCCTACTTAAACCAGGTACTTTTCGCTCGGTTGCATACATTTAAACCTTCTACTGTATATTTGACGTTTAACTATTTTAAACTATACTTTTAGTTTTTCCGAATGCTAACCTGCTTGACCCCTCCCCATGGACTACGCCTTGTCGTGGTGGGATTGGGGCTTGCGTGTTCCCGTGACCCCTAGAGCTACACTGGCGGGAGTAACTAATATTGCTCCTGGTAGGGTCACCCATGCCAGACAGGTCGAAGGGTAGGAGCCTGACGAAAGGTAGTCCACGTACCGTACTCGCAGCGTCTGTTCCTCAGTGAGGCGGCTGTGAGAAGGCGTCTGACCCCAGTGGGGCGGCCTAACAAGTGATGGTGTCACGTTAAAAACACTATTGAGGCAGGCAACGGGAAACCACCTCAATTAAACTCTCCCAAGATCACAATGGACTTGAACAATAGAGAATTGAATCCTGGCAACTACGGGGCCCGGAACCAAATTAGTGGAACGGGTGTCGTGCCCGGCAGCAGGGTAAGCAAGGACTCTGCGGTCGTCATCTCACGAAATCCTTGCACGAAAAGATTGACAGCAGCAGCGGCAACAACAGCGGCGGCGAAGAATAAACCAGAGAAGAGAGCAGCAATGCTAAGGATCGGGACATGGAACGTTAGGACTATGTTAAGGGCAGGAAAACTAGAGAACATTAAGCGTGAAATGGAGAGGGGAAAGATCGATTTGTTGGGACTAAGCGAAGTAAGATGGAGAGACCAGGGGGACTTCTGGAGTGAAAAGTACAGGGTTATATACAGTGGAGGGGAAGAGAGCCAGCGGGGAGTAGCAGTCGTATTGAATGCAACATTAGGAAAAAGGGTGTTGAATGTGGAACAGGTAAGTGATAGAATACTAGCCATCGAAATCAAAGCTAAGCCGGAAAATGTAGTCGTAGTACAGGTTTACATGCCGACAGGGGGTCATAGAGAAGAGGAAGTTGACGAAGTATATGACCAGTTGGAAGAAGTAATGGGGAAAGTAAAGGGCAGGAAGAACCTAATAGTTATGGGAGATTGGAACGCTGTAGTAGGGGAAGGGAGGGACGGAAGTGAAGTAGGGGAGTATGGTCTGGGTGTAAGGAATGACCGGGGCGAGAAAGTAGTGGAGTTCTGTAGGAGGAATAATTTAGTGATTACAAATACGTGGTATAAACACCACCCTAGGCGTAGGTACACGTGGAAAATGCCGGGGGATACTGGAAGGTACCAATTAGACTACATCATGATTAGGCAAAGATTCAGAAATAGTGTAAAGAACTCGCATAGTTTCCCAGGTGCAGATGCCGACTCCGACCATAACTTGGTGGTGATGAAATGTGAGATGAGACTAAAGAGGTTGAAAGTAGGAAGGAAAATAAAAAGGTGGGATGTAGGAGCACTGATTGGAGGGAAGAGGAGGGAATACCAGGAGATTGTGGATAGATGCATGAGGGAAGAGGAGGGAAGAGGAACAATAGATGAAAGATGGGAAATGATAAAGACGGGCATAAAAGAAGCAGCGGAGAAAACAATAGGAACAGTAGACACTAGGAGGATCAAGAAACCATGGGTAACAGCGGAAATGATGGAAAGGATAGACGAAAGAAGGAAATGGAAAAATGTAAATACAGAGCTAGGCAAAAGGCGTTATAAGGAGATTAACAACAGGCTTAGGAGAGATACAAAGAGAGCAAGAGAAAAGTGGTGTAGTCGGCAATGCGAGGAGCTGGAGAGACTCCAGAGAGAAGGAGAAATAGGCAGTCTGTACTCAAAGGTTAGAATGTTATCGGGAAATAAGAAATGGAAAACGGTCCCGTGCATCAAAGACAGAAAGGGAAATTTAGCAATGGAGCCAGAGGAGATCCAACGTCGTTGGAGGGAATATGTTGAGGAACTGTATGAGAGCGAAAATAGGCCTAGCAACTTGGACATAGAAGAGGAAAAGGACGTAGATCAGGATGACGTGGGCCCCGGAATACTGGATAGTGAGATAGAGAAGGCACTGCGAGAAATGAAGGCAGGAAAAGCGGTGGGGGTTGATAGCATCCCAGCTGAGCTTCTGAAGAACCTAGGAAAAGGAGGAAGGGACAGATTTTATGAACTTGTTCGTAAAATATACGAGGAGGGGGCTTGGCCGGAGGATTTTGTAAAAACCGTGCTGATACCTATACCGAAAAAGAGGGTGACAAAGGAATGTGAAGACTATAGAACGATAAGTTTGATTTCTCATGCGGCAAAGGTAGTGCTTAGAATCATCAATAGGAGAATGGAAAAGAGAGCAAATGAATTCCTAGGCGAGGATCAGTTTGGATTTCGGAAGGGGAGGGCCACTCGGGATGCGATTGCAGTGATGAGAATACTAGTGGAAAGGAACCTAGAATACAATCAGGACGTATTCGCGTGCTTTGTTGATTTCGAAAAGGCGTTCGACAGAGTGAGGTGGGACAAGTTAATGGAAATATTGCGGAAGATAGGAGTAGACTGGAGAGACAGGAGACTGATTCGGAATTTATATATGGCGCAGAAGGCGCAAGTGAGAGTAGCAGATGGAGAATCGGATTGGGCAACAATAGGGAGGGGAGTTAGGCAGGGCTGTCCTTTATCACCGGTACTTTTCAACATATACTCGGAGGAAATGGTGAGAAGGGCTTGGGATGAACTGGAGGCTGGAGTGAAGGTCGGGGGGAAATTGATAAAATCAGTGAGGTTTGCGGATGACCAAGCGCTAGTATGCCAGTCTGCCCGTGGCTTGCAAAAAATGCTGGATGCATTGCAGGGGCAGTGCGAAAGATACGGGATGAAGATAAACCAGAAGAAAACGAAAGTAATGCGGTTTTCAAGAACAAAAAGAGCCAGCATAACGATAAAAGTGGGAGGTCAGAAGCTAGAGCAGGTAGAACAATTTACCTATCTAGGTAGTGTGCTGGAAGAAAAAGGGTATAGCAGCATTGAAGTGAGAAGGAGAATTGCATTGGCAAAAGAAGCCTTTACTCGTAGGCGTGAGCTAATGACAGGGGCCTTGAGTAGGGAAGTGAAGAAAAGACTAGTGAAAAGTTTAATATGGAGCGTTGCACTATATGGGGCGGAAACGTGGGCTTTGCGAAAGGAAGATGAAAATAGACTTAGGGCTTTTGAAATGTGGGTGTGGAGAAGAATGGAGAAAATAAAGTGGGTCGAAAGGAAGACGAACGATGAAGTGCTAGAGTTGGTAGGAGAGGAAAGAAATTTGATAGATGAAATTAGGAGAAGGCAGAAGGTGTGGATGGAAAAGGTAATAAAAGGGGATGGTGTTTTGAAGGAAGTGATTGAGGGAAGAGTGTTGGGTAAGCGGGGAAGAGGGAGAAGAAGAACGGGTAGCTTGGATGGAATGATAGGTGGCAGAAGGTATGAGGGGCTGAAGAGGGACATCGTGTGAAATTTAGGGGGTGGGAAGAATTAAATGTCCATTTAAACCTACCTTCACCGGTAGAATACTTATAATAATAATAATAATAATAAACCTGCTTGATCTGGGAGTAGCCGAAAAGTAAGCTTGTATGATTTTCTGAATGAAATGGACGATTTAGAGTCCAGAATTAGTTGCGATACCTCTTTAAGTATCTACCTCTCAATATCTTAGAGTAAATTCTATTCTTATTCAAGATATTCCACAGAGAAAAAATCATTCTCCTTGACCGGGACTCGAACCCGGACCCCTTGAAGCCTCTAGAATTTCCACAGAGAAAGAGGACGCCTTGGTAGCTCAACTGGTAGAGCACTTGGCCGGAAATCAAGGGGTCCGGGTTCGAGTCCCGGTCAAGGCGAATGATTTTTTCTCTGTGGAATATCTTGCATTCGTGCACCTCAGCGGGTGACTCCGTTAAAGTTTTCGCGGCTAGCTCGCGAGCTTCGAATCTATTCTTATTGCCTAGTACAGATTTAGCCCACTTAAACCAGGCACTTGTCGCTCGGTTGCGTATATCCACGCCTTCTACTGTAAATTTGATCTATACCTATATTAGAAGTATGTTCATCTAGCTCTCTTATTTTTGCTTAGACTTCATTTAAGTTTTTTATCACTTTCTTGTGTCTCATAAGAGAACAATTTTGGAAGCGGTTCACTTCAGAATATGGTATAAATCAATAAAATATTCACCTTTTGAACCCCGCACAAACTTTCATTTAAATACTTTTAGGTTTGCCGAATGCAAACATATTTGATCTGGGAGTAACGCGAAAAGTAAGCCCGTATGATTTTTTCGAATGAAATGGCCGATCTAGTTCCAAGAATTAGCTGCGATACCTCTTTTTGTACCTTTCAATATCTTCACGAAAAGAACAATGCTGTTTACGGCATCGCTTTTGGACGAATGTTTTTAGCATCAATGCAGTGGAATCAATGAACGTCCAACAGATACGTAATGAGATATTATGTTCCATTGGGATTTGAATTTTATTCCTTGGTTTTTGTTAAACTATCTCAAATGTCAAGCTATCTTCATGGACGACGATTCCGAAAGAGTTCCATCTCTTCTCTTCATGTCCCAGGTTGGTTCAAATGCACAAACTCGTAAAGAAATTAAAAAAAAACGTTCAAAAATTTGAACACCGCTGAAGCATTCAATTAAATCCTCCTAATTTTAACCGAATGCAAACCTTCTAAATCTGTGAGTAGCGCTAGTAGTCAGCACATATCTTTGTGCGCAAAAATATGGCTGACCTTGCTTCACGAATAGCCTACAATGCCTTGTGTGCCTTCCTATACCCTCGCTAAAAGCACAATGCCGATTTAGTTATTTTACCGAGCAGAAGAAAAAACTCTTTCGCTACCATAAATTGAAAAAAGTCCATTTATACCAATGTAAATACATAATTGGCGCCAGGAATCGAACCCGAGCCCTGAGCCTTTTTTTATATAGCCTTTAGCATCTTCTAGTGTATAGGCTAGAATCCTACAAAATTTCAGCTCAATCTTTACCGTAGGTTATGAGGAGATGCGTAACATAAAGCTGGCAGACAGACAGACACCACTTCATTTATATATATTAGTATGATAATCCCTTTATATGGTTTTCCTTCATTATATGCCCATTCATCCTAAATATGAAATTCCTGAAAGAAAAAGAGTTCAATTCTGATTCTTGAAGGGTATCTCGAATCAGTCTGAGACGCTCCCTGATCCACAGAAAAAAAAGTAAGTACATCAGCCAAGCAACATAAGTGACATACTACTGGCTGAACTGCATTACTAGACGTAACTCGTCATGTCCAAAATTGCATAATTTTCATAGCCATAACCATCGTACGAAATTTCCAAACGTCATCTTCGTCAAACAATAAATCTAAAATGGAAGAAGGATATTTTCAAGGAATTTATGATCCTTTTAGAAATTGCTATTTTTAATCACGGAAAGAATAAACGCGCAAAGAGGAATGTATTTTTTTGGCACGTAGTGTTGAATTACGCCGCCATTTCATGCATGGAATCCATTGATGCCAATGAGCAATAATAAATCGAATATTTGTTTTCTGTTGCCATGTGAGCGGTCCAAATGCTCAAGTCAATCTCTTTAACTGCGGCGCAATTTCATGAGCTGCTATCGTCATACGTTTGACTCCCGTAATTTATCCTTGACCTTCCACTGTTATTTTTCTCTTACTTCGTTCCAATCAATGCGATCTTAGCCCTCATGATGTGTCCCGTAATTTTACATTTTCTTCTCGCAAGATTGTACCAAGAACTGGTATCTTAGACTTTTCTTTTATTTCTCCTTTTTTAGTACGATAATATAATTTAGCAAACAAAAATGGCGACATTTGAGAGATGTTGTTATGTTCGGCCGGGAATCGTTCTAGCGTACCTATGTAAAATATTTAGACTGGATCTTTTAAGGAAACATGAAGCTAACTAGTGAGCCAGTGTGTCCGATGCACGGTTAAAATTTAATTTCGGTGAAGCTGGTTTATTGGATGAATGAAGAACCGATTCATTTGCAGGAATTAAGTAGCAGTGCAAATTTACAACAATATCGTGGTTTGTTTACGGTCACGGTAGGTTGTTTATATCAAAAGAAAATCATGACAAAGTTCCACTAATTATCAATATTTACAACTACTTGAGGAAAGCATTTCACAAATAATATATTTATTAATACTTAAGAACTTATTATTAAAAATAGTACTACATTTATTGATTTTTGTAGTTTTTGATGGAAAATAGGAACAAAGGTATCGTTACCATGCCGATACGACGGTACCCTCAAATGCACCCTTGGGTATGTAGGGAATCACCCGCGAATTAAACAAATTAAAATTTTTGAACTTCGATATTCACACAAATAACACCTGCATCGTGCAACTGTAAATTAACAATTCGTCACAAGCGGAGATCTTATTCCTTAAAATGGTAGCTAAATTATCGATTTTGGTTGCCTATGAAGAGAGAGAAAGGGATGTATAAAAAAGACCTCTTAGAAAAAAATATATATGATTTTTATGTCGAATACGTACCTATAATTTTCATTAATGATATAGATCACAGTATCAGGCGCCACGTAGTGGAATTTATACATATTGGATGAGTAAAAAATTGCTAAAGTTTTTTACTCATCCAATTCATTAATGATAATTTTCACTAATATTAAAAATCACGAATTCTGTTTCGCCAATATTCTACAGTCGGTATTCTACTTTTCTGATCCATCATCAGCGGTCAGCAATTCTAAGATCCATAATTCAAATCCATTTTCAGAATAATCGTTTTTACGATCACATTTTCACGAAAAAACACTTTCCTGAATGCATACTTTCAAACGAGACGTAAAAATCGGTTTGGGGGTTGCCTAGCGATGGTAATTATTGTATCTATAGTACATTTATTTTTCATTGTTAATATTATGAGGATCATTTTTAATACACATTTTCATTGATACATCTTTAGAAACGGTGAAAGCTTTTGGAAGTAATCGCCGATGCATACTTGTATTTACAATTCCGGGAATAAAAGAAAAAGATAATTAATAGTGGGACTTATCAGGGTATCTTACTGCTGAGGCTTGGGGAAAATTACTAAATCTTACTTCATACTCAGACTTACTCAATACGTAATAATATTCACGTAAATTTTATACGGTGAAAAAATTAATTTTTCGTGAACATAGGCTTTCGTGAAATTATTTGGCAACGATTTAATAATAATTGAGCCTGATAAAAACAACATTAGAGAAACAGACTGCCAAACAGAAATATTTTAAATGCCCTCCTTCCTGCGAACAACAATAAGAGGTCATGATCTAGATCTACGGCTATACGCTACCCTGCGAGCTGCCGTAAAGGCGCTTGGCAGGGGTTGGTAGGTCACTATTTGTATAGCAATATAATAACCAAATAGGTAATGATATGTCGGTAGATAAGTCTGTAGTGAACCTGAAAAAAGTCCTTTGATTACTTATATTAACAGCTCGGTTGCATGACTGAAGACAGTTGAAACCCAATAATGTAAAGTAAATAAAAAAACAATTATTAAAAAACTAAATTCCCTACGTAGGTGTATACTAATCGCTTAGCTGCATGTGTCAGGTAGATGCATAGCTAACATGTTTCCGTCATTAAGTAGCATTTCACCTATTAGTACACGTGAATATTTTATGTTAAATGACGATTTTCTCCCTGTCACCAGAGTTGCATTTTATAAATTATTTTTGTGCAAAATCACCCTTTCAAAGTTGCCATAAAGTTTTTCAGATGTATTATACAATTTTATATTTGCACCATGGTAGTACAATGTTTTAAAAATAATTTAGTTTAGATAATCAAATATATGTGAGGAGATAATTGAATGCTAAACAATTTAAGTTTATAAATGTTTTGCTACTACAAGTAGGTACCTTAATTTAGCAAGTAATCCCAAAAAGTTGCTAACTATTCCAAAGGTTGACGACTGTCACTAATGTAATTAAATTTAGCGACAAAGTACCTAATTTAATAACAAAGTAGCTGAATTTAGAAACAAAGTCGTTAAAAATGGAGCTCGACCTGTCACAAGCCATCAAGGTTTCCGGTAGGATACGCTGCAGATGTAGATTAAACCAGGATGCGTACGCGGTTATCAACATCCTTAAATACGGATATTTCTACCAGGACTAAGGTTTAGTAAAGAAACTCGCGCCTGGAACAGATAATAAAGGGAAAAGGAATTTCGAAGGACTGATCGAAGGAAATATTCTAGGTAAGCGGGACGCGAAGAAAGGGCACTTTGCATGGAATTACGAGAGCCAGGAAATACCCGTAGTCATGGAGGAACAACATGAGGATGAAATTTTCGTGGTATGTATTTGATGCCCATATAAAGATGCATTAAATATGTAGAACACAAATTATAATAAAAAAATAGCAAATTAAACTTACTAAGAAGGAACATTTTAGCAGAATTTCAGCAAAGAAAAAAATTTCACCTTTACCGGAATCGAACCAGGAACTTGTTTCCGGCTAGGTACTCTGCCAATTGACCTATCAAAATTTCCTTCTCCCCTTTGGGGTTCGAGTCCTGGTCAAGGTGGATTATTTCTCTGGTGGAAATTTTGCTATTGCGCATTTCAGCGGGTGATTTCGCGGCTACTTCGCATATCCTTGAAAAGGAGTATAATTTTGAGAATGGGGAACGTATTATTTATAAAACTATTTTAATGTGAAGTTTATAAGCTAAAATGTGCTTGGCGAAAATTTGGCTGGAGAATTATGTTGTGTTGCAATGCTATTGTTCTTTAAAATTGTAGGTTATCGGCAGCTTAAAAACCCGGCGACATCGCATGACGTCACGGCACGGTATCACTATGGGCGTTGTTTATCTGTGTAGTACATGGAGGTATGTTATTTGATGAATACTTACCGAAAACGTATCTATTTATCTCATTTGTTTAATGTAATAAACGTATGTATTTCGATTTTTTTATTTAAGTAGTTTTGATCGTAATGAGTAAATCGTCCATTAATTATATTATACCAGTATAGTGCCAAATAATCTCTGCTACGACAAAGCAATCGCTGTTTTTTAAGGATGCCACCGTTAGGGAGTCAACCAAAGGCAAATTTTCAGATTCTGCTTTTAGCATTTTTGTCATAATTTCGATCAAAAATCGGCTAAAAACCTCAAAACAATATCTTCGCTTCGTTGTCTTCTAAAATAAACGTCTCTTTTCGTAGCAATATGGAACCAATACCGTGCAGTGATGTCAGAAGGCGTTTCTGGTCACGTTCCCAAAAACTGACTTTCGTCAATTTTTGGGAACATTTTAATATAACTTAATAATCTTCGTGATTGGCATAGAAAATTTTGGCTTATATTTTAAATTTGTAAGAACATTTTGCATCAAGTACCTACATCATTAATACAGGAGAAACAAAGCTGATGCATAATCCCCATTTCGGAGAGAATGGAACATTGGTGAGTCCGCATGTTGGGTTGCGGGAGATAGGTAATAAAATACACGCGAAATCAGTATGAAATGCGTTCACGGTTGTCTACTCCTGCGTGTTTATATCCCCAGGTAAAAATATTTGGTCTGTAACTAATCTGGATCCGGCCTGCAACTGGTCTGAAAGGCTACATTTTGTTCCGTAAGTGTTCTGTAAGTGCGCATGCGCACTTCAATTCCAGCCTAATAACAATGCAATCGCGCCGGTTTTTCATTGTTTTCCATCGGTAGGTACATGGTATTAGTAGATACCATGGGTAGGTATATTCGGAATGTATGAATGGGGAAAAGTTACAAGCATAAGAATAATTGGTAAGGGTGGAGAAAAACCCTGCGTCTGCATCAGCCTGCTTTTAATGACGCATTAGGGACCGCAGCTTAGCGTCCCATCCGACGGACGGAGTACCTACCTACTGAATTCGAAGTGCTCGACACGCAGCACTTACGTAGGTTTACCAGCGAAAAAAATATCAGCCAATGGATTCGAACCCGACCCTCAGGGTAAAAGGCCAGTACTCTAACAACTACATCAACTTGATCCCCCTGATATTCCCTAAGTCCTTGAATTATTTTTTAAATAATTTCTCGAGAAATGTAGTCAATCACAATCAGGGTCGGCTTAAGACAAAATGTTTACTCAGGCGAGTGAGTATTCAGTCGCCCCCCTCCCCTTCCCTCCCACTTGTAAAACCCTGTTGTAACACATATCCACCAGTTAAACGTAGCAGTAAATATTAAGTAGTAAAGAAAGTATTAATTAGCTTGTCGGACATGAAGTAAGCTGTCAAATCCCGAATAAAAAAAACGCTTCTTCCAGGGGTCTTGAGGGTCACACGAGCACGTGAACCGCCCGGTAATCCCAGGCAATTGAAATATTCACGATAGTGTATGATGAAAACACGATTTTTGTACGTTGAGAACGTATTTGTGCGTGCCGATACACTTTCTGCTTCCAACTGAATCACGCGTCAAGCCCGTTGAGCACAATCCTGTTGTGAAGTACAAGCTGGGCGTATTGCATAGCTAGAGCTTCAAGGGGCAATGCTGTTAATATGGTGAATATGAGCACAACTCGAATGTGATCGCGGTGCCATTGGCCCTCTTGGTTGGTTGGTTGGTTTTTAGGGGAGGCGACCGACAGCTGAGGTCATTTGCGCCATATAGGATAGGTGGACAATAGGGTAATGGTAGGAACATTTCTGGTAATTTGTGAGTGGAGAGAAACCCGGCGTTGGAATTAGCCTACTCCTAACGACCGGCGCCAAGGGGACCATGGCTTAACGTCCCATCCGAAGGACGGAGTACTGAACCTGAAATGCCCCCCCCCCCCACTAGTCACTCAAGTAGTGACCGGTTTGCCACTGACAAATCCGCCACTGCCGAGAATCGAACCCGGGCCCTCGGGATGGGAGGCAAGTACTCTAGCCACCACACCAACCCGATCCCCTTGGCCCTCTTCTTTTGCTGTCTCTAATAGTTCTTCTCAAATCCCAAAGATAGCAAAATGTCTCAAGTAGTCCGTGGCGTTGACAAACTCTATAAATGAGGAGTGGGTGAGTTCCAATTAGATTCAGTATTGTAGTTTACTTTAGTACTGAGAAATTTATGAATATATACTAACGCCACTTTTTACATCGATCTCATGTGGGTAGTTTTTAAAATTTCATGTGTTAACTTCATATGTGTAGTCCTATCGTATATTCTACAACATTGGCAACACAATGCAGGCTATCTGGGCTCCCATTAACGTACTGACTGACTGAGGAACAACCTACACAATGGTTTTTTTATCAATTGTCAGGTCTGCATGAACACCAAAAGATTTTACGCAAGTGACGCCACTGGCTTCTTCCATTCCCATGGCGCCTCTTCCTTCATGGCACCCCGGGTCGCCCAGGCCTTAATCCGGGCCTGATCACAATTATGTCATTTCTGTACTAGTAATAGTTATTTGAGGGAGGTGACTGATAGCCAAGGTCATATGCACCATTAAAGATTTAAAGATAGGGGAGTAAATATTCAAGGAGGAGAAGTAAATTTCGAGGAACGGGGAAGGGTGGAGAGAAATTAGGCTTTGGGATTATCAAAAGGTTCCAAGGGGTCAATGTTTTTATGTGCCATCTAGTGGACACTGAGCTGCATCAACAAATATTTCTCAACCACCAAATATAATCAATAAATCACAATCAATAAGTAACACTTTCCTCTAAACGATAAGAATATTGTCCAAATTCTCTTCATCATCATCCTCCCAAATGGAATGGAGATGTAAAACTAATTGGGCTACAGCCTTGAAGAAGTTATGAGGAGACAAAAAACAAATTCAGCGTGATCTTCAGGTATTGATGGAAACGTATGCTCAAGTCATTGTGATTTGAATAGTTCACCTAGTGCATATTTGCAATAATTTAGCAACAACCCTAGTCATTACCCTCTCTATATTGATTCCTAATTCTATAAAGCTTGGGTTAAAATTCCCCTTGGAGAAAATATAGAGGCTATAGAAAACTGAGACTTTTGATAGAGGGAAAAAATTAACAATTAGCTGATACATGCATTCAGTAGGGAGCATTTAATGTATGTAAATACATGCATAGAAGAACCACCATTAACTGAAGTGAAGCTGACTGAAATTCTGATGACCAAAGCCTCACTTGTATAAACTGATGTGAGTCCCGAGCCACTGATAATTGATGGCTCCTTTAAATTAGGGTTTGAAATTTTCAAAAACCATGTAAGAACAAAACATTTCAGGGTTCCTAAAGTCTGGGGCGTAGGCTAAGTGGCCTACTTGGCCGCCTCTCTGGTGGGACCTGCTGATAACTAGGCAAGTTACGGCAAAAGCCTCTTATGAGGTTATTTTTCAGTGATACCTGAGCATTTTTCTGTTTATGTATACAATCGTATACAATACAAATGAGTTGCATCCAAGTTGTCAATGATGTTACCAAACTACTAAAAACACCTGAACAGAAAAATAAAAACTTTGTAAATTTCACAAGTTTATTAAAGCACATCCAGTTTGATCATGGTTTAGGACTGAGGATGTCAACTATTCAACAAAACTGGTCATACTTCGATAAACTAATGAAATTCACAACGTTTTAGTTCTTCTGTTAAACATGAAGTTTCACCATACACAGCCTGAAACCATCAAACATTCATCTCATTTCCATAGCTTGTCAGTAACACCATCATGCAGGGTTTAAGCAATTTACTTACCCTAACTTTTTTTATTAATGGACTTCAACAATATGAAGAATCATTGTGATACAAACATAGAGTAACGAAACAGTTTTTCAATAAGATACCATTAAAAAAATAAATGTATCTTCTCAATATTTTTCAACAGTTCAAAGGAAGAAAAATCAAGGCTATCTTCCCCTTTACCTTGTAGAATGAATCACATCTTATCTAAATCCAAGACAAATAAATAGTACTTGAGATATATCAGTTAGAAGAATTGCTTGATAGCTTTTAAGGTAAAATATTATCAAACTCCAATTCATATCTTCACTCTCCTACCCAAGCTGAAGCTTAGAGTTGAATGCGACAAATCCATTGCTAGCTGAATTTTCCTTCGACCAGGAAACATAACTCAAGGAAATGTCAGGTAAGGTGGACTTAATTCACATGTCACTGTCACTGTCACTGTACTAATCCAGAAAAGTTATCTTGAGAAGATAGCCGTTAAAATTGTACCGTCTACCAGTTTTTCATGGATTACTCAATTATCAGAGATTATACGGGAAGTATTTTTGGAGAGAATAAAGCATACTGGAAAAGTAACACCATCATCATAGTATTGTATGGTCATTATTTCTAGAAAATTTTAATTTTTTCTCAATTGATATTTTTGACATTAATTTTTATCATTTATAAAGTTGAGTGTGAATACTCCCTACTGACATTATATCTAAAAGCCTAATCACTAACTTTAAATATCTATTGATTCAGAGCTTCTTATTGCAGTGTATAATTGGATTCTGATTCCTAGAATGATTGATTCATGAACATCTAACCACGCCATCCTCTTGAGAAAAGAATGCAATATATACCAGCAATCAATTATGTGGTATCAATGGCACTATGGGGCATGACTGCACTTGGACCCAAAGTCAGTATGGGCCCACAGGGCATCCTTTAGGCTCGAGTTGAAGGTTAAAAGAAAAAATGAGAAATAGATTTAAAATTGACAAACTTAAAGAGGTTCATTGTGATAGGCTATCCATGCATCATATAAATGTGTCATTTTAGTACATGGAAAGACATTATTTTTTTAATCACATGCCCCATTCGCCAGAGTTCTGGGGTATGGAGCCCCTCTGTTTCTTGAACCCAGGCCCAAACACACCCTGCTACACTGGTGACAGTAATATATCATTTTGAAGACTTTTTGGATAATCTACCAGGTCACACTCTGTATTTCTACCAATGTTTCAATATACGAGTTGCCCATCGTCTTCAGGGATGACTGAAAACAATAGACAACTCACCCATCGAAATGTAAACAGAAATCAGAGTGTGACCTGATGGAGTACCCGAATAGCTTTCACCAACACCATATACCAGGAAAGCATCAGTTCCTTCTTCAGTAATATGTGTTGTTTCAAAGTGCTTTGGATAAAAATAAAGCTTTTTCTTCATGATATTCTATCTATGTATTATCTAAAGGCAAGGCCTAGTTGCTAAAACCAGGTGCTCTTCCTTCTTGTCTATGGAAAGAGTTATATGTACCTTATCCAATTTTATATTACAAAAACGTTATGTGAACGGTAGGTTGGGTGGAATGTATTTTAAGTCTGAGGATCCATTCCTTTCGGGATTTCTCCCATGTGTGTTCATTCTGGGGTGACAACAGTTGTATTTTAAGTCCATGAAACTGACCTTAGCTAGTAGAATGATGAAAATATTAAAAATATTTTCAACCTTACTTCTCCTCTATGTTAAGTATGTTTGTGAGCACAGCTAAACTTTACTTTCAACTAAACTACTTCTGTAAATGTGTTCAAACTTTTTTTGCACAGTAAAAGGAGAGATGACTACTCTAGGCAATGAAGAATGGTTTAGTAGCCATGTAGGTTGTGCATTGAGCTGTTGACCTAAGGTCCCACATTCAAATTTGGGAAGAGACTCTGGACGTATCTAGTTCAATCAGAGTGTAATTTTCTTGGTTTTGTCATATCTTTCTGATAAACCATAGTCAGCATAGGAAAAAAAAACTGGCCCTATATCCTTCATAGAAATGAATGCCACACATTTAGGCTTGGTACTTGGTGAGCTCTGCCTTCACCATCAAGGCCATCCTTTGGGATGAACCCTATGGTTTCTTATTTGTAAGATGTGAAGCTTTTAAAATGTAACAATCTTGTTCTAGTGAATTATTTGGAATTTTTCTACTCACCCGCAGACTGGAGCGATGCTGCCACCAACATTGCTCCCACATCCGATGATGAACTTGGAACCTTCACCGAAAACCTTCTTCGGCACGACATCCACAATGCCGCAAAGTATGTGACCATCCATACACAAGGAAGGGCTCCATCCGGCACAAGGGAAGACCATGCACCACGACCGTTAGTTGATTGATAGTCTGTCATTCATTCAATGTTGAGGTTCTGTGTTTTATGGAAGATCTACTACCTGTTTAAAAAAATTTAATGAGAATTAATTTAAACTTTTGCACACCCAGCCTGTTAACAGTGGACTCCAGGGCCTACCAGATCCCTACCATCTCTAAGCTCCAGCTACTTTACAACAACTACGTGGCTGATACAGGGGTCACGGAGCATGTGACAGCTGGAGAAAGAGCAGAAGAAAATAATCTTCTGGATGCAATCATTGACACACCTGTTATGTCCAGAACACACAGGTTCTTGGCAGACAAAGGTATATATCTTTAACTCATCTTTATCTTTACCTTTAAATCAACTGATCAATCTTTAACATCGGGTGATGTTGTTTTTCTAAGGTTGGGCCCTCTACCTTTTATGAACATACTAGAGGTCATATTATATGCATGTGGTAATTGCATACTGTTCAACAGCAAAGATTCTGGACAAAGTCATTTCACCAAAGGCAAGAACATCAACCATCTTCCTTTTGTTCATATAAGAATGGCTTCACATGGTCAAACTTAAGTGGGATTCACTCTTCTGTGAGATGAACATTGTTCAATATTCTTTCTCATTAATTGAAAAATATTAGAAAAAGTGTGTTCCTATAAGAGTAAAACCAAACATTTTCTTCAAAACAAGCCTTATCGTAGTTTAGATAAATTTGTTAAAGTATGCTAAGCCACTTATTTATCTTTTGAATTACAAAACTTTTTAGCATGACCATTTTGTGCTTTGGATATTGTAATTTTGTTTACCTCTTAACACATTCAGTGCAGAAAGCCTCTTAAGAGGCCATGTTGGTGTCTTATGAATGACGACTGGCCTCTTAAGAATCCAAAAAGAGTCAAACAAAAATAATTTCCCATCACCATCGGCATTACTCAAGGGGATTATAAATGTTCACTGCATTAAATGTGTTAAATCATTCTTGAAGCATCCTCCATAATGTATTGTGATCATGCATTTGGAAAGAATTGGATATCATTTTTACTGCTATTATTCCATTATACATATAATCATGGGCAGTTCAAGTTGTTACAACCAAATTTTTGCTGGTTTTTAACTACAATTTACTCCTCTGTTTTAAACTCATCAAGTACACATCATGCCTTTCTCCTCCTTTATCTCAAGTGCATTAATGGAAAAGATTAAATTTACATGAAAATTATAATATTTCTAGAGAGTAACTCCATTGTTTAATTCGTATTGAGAATATTTTTATTATATCAAGGCAAAGGCAAATGCTATACTGGCAATATGCATTAATGATGCATAAAAAAGAAATTCCTTCCATAATCTAAAACACAGGTATTACAATGCTGTTGTTTATTGTGTCGTTCTAAAAATTGGTATTATGTATCTTGAGGAAGCCGAGTGAAGTTAATTATCGAAAACATATTTAAAATCCAGAGCTTGAAGATTGATTTTCAGAGACTTAAAATTGTTTTCATGTAATTATGTTATTGTAAAGCAAAGAATAGGAGAGAAAGAAGATAGAATTCAGTATAAAATGAATATAAATATGTACATAGTGACCTCATCAAAGGTGGTTTAGGATATAAAATATGATTTGCTATTCAGAACACTGTAAAGGAAAGATAAGATGCTCTTACCTAAATAAATACTCAAATATAATGGATGAAACAAAATTTAGTGCCATCACCTCTGTTAGGTGAACACAAAATCCCAGGATTATAAGTGGGGTTGTAATTCAATCGCAGTTTACTATTGTTGAATGCCATAGTAGAACTTAATTTCCTCTTTCATTCCTCAGGCTATGTGAGGAGGGATCAGAAATCTTTCAAGGACATGATGAGAGAGCTTTGGTTCGGTATGTACTCGAGAGGAGGAGGGAAACTCGGCTCAAGTGCCATGGAACACGTTTTCCTGGGTGAACTGAAGAAGGGAGAAATATCAGGTCTACACAACTGGATATTCTTCAACAACCAAGAGGTGCAGAACCATGCCGATTATCTGGGCTATGTGCGGAAGGTGGACTTGGGAGGGGTGAGTAATTTTTAGCTAAATTTTGTGAATAGAATCCTATTCATCCAGTAGGAATTTAACGGAGTAGTATTTCTCCACTTTCCTCTAACTCCTACTATCCTTCAATTCTTATTGCATTAAAAATATATTCCCTTCAGAAAAGCATATTTCCCGTTTCCTAATCGTTATCGTTGCTATTGAAAGAGTCAACTGAATACTTAGGCCAATTCTATTAACCTTTACACGCCAGATTTAAATGTAATTCAAAGTCCCTCCCTAATGGATTTAAATTGGCCCTGCCTTTGCCAGTTGTGGATTTAAATATCCAAAAATGGCACTTTCGGCAGTGAGAAGCACCAAACAGCATGCCAATATTGGCACTTTCAGCATTTAAAGGTTAATGTAGTTGATGGAAGCGGCCGATACATTGTAGAACTCCATTGCTAGTGGGTGAAAAAAGACTTTGCAATTCCACTGTTAAAAAGAGTATATTAACAGCTAGTTTCGCTACACTTTAAAGTTAATGCTAATTAGCTTTCTCAGGTCTAAAAAAATGGCATATGATTTTTTATACCTGAGGATTCTACTGTGTAGCGAAACTAGTCATTAATAAATTCTTTTTAAGAAAGGTATTTCCATGAAGGTAAGGTGTATATTTTTGGGAAGAGGTAACAATGCAGGGATTCGAGAAATGGTGGCTAGAAACCCAGAATTAGTATTTGACTGCTTTTATAGTAAATGGCACCAAGGGGTGTATGGTTTAACATCCCATTCGATGGACAGAGTGCTGAACTCTAAGGGCTCTCTCAGGGTAATTAAGTAAGAACCAGTAGATTAATGAAAAATCTCAACCTTTCCCAGGATTTGAACCCAGTCCCTTAGTTGAGAGTTCAGTACTATAGCCACCATACCAACCTGATCCCTTATTTTTTTTTCATTCTACTTGAGTTGGATCATCTGATCTTGCAACAAAAATATTAGCTTTTTTCTAACAAAAAAATTAGGGTTTTAATGCACCATGTATCAAAATCTTCTTTTTCTGAGAGTTTACAAAAATGTGAAGGACCTGGATGCTTTATCCAACTTTCTCACCATTGCTCCAAAAGCAGCCACCCTTTAGTAATACTTTACTATTATGATGGCAAGGCAAGGAAACGTAAATGTGAAAATAATCAAGGAATTGTGAGTGCAAACAATACTAAGAATAATGAAATTTATCACGAATAAAATCAAGTCTCTCCATTGAAACCGCATGGAGAGTACTTCAAGTTCATCACTGGGTCCACTGGATGGGATGTTAAACTGTGAACCTCTTAGTGAAGAAAAGGATAATGGCAATGTTGGGCTTCTCTCTTCCCTTCCTACTTTATTCTCCAATCCCATCCTGGCAATCATCCTCTTAGGAAAAGGCTACTGGCTCCCCATCCAAATGGCCTGGATTCAAATCCCAGTAGTGACAGAGATTTTTCATCAGTGTACCAGTCCCTACTTTGGTGATTTGTGGAAAGCACTTTGAGAACAGTACTCTTTCCATCAGACGGGATGTTAAACCATGGTTTCCTTGGCGCCTTTCATTAAGAGCAGGATAATGCCAACACCGGGTTTCTCTCCACCCTTTCTCCTTTCCCCGAAAATTCCTCCTCATATCCAATCACCCACCTACCCTGAATGACACAAATGACCTTAGCTGTATTAGAAACTCAACTGGTAGCATTATGGAATTATAAATTGAGAAATGAAATGATAATCCACTTTGTGAAAACTTTTTATATTCATGACAATAAAAATAATACGCAATACTTTGCCCAATTTTCACACTGCATTTTGCAAAAAAACTGATCTGACAAAAAAGTAATGTGATTAAATCATAAATGTTAGTTCTTAAATGAATATATGGTGAAAATTCTGAAATGTATTATTATTTTCATTATCATTAATATGATAAAATAAAATCATAGATAAAAATTATTTTCAAAAGTGGATATGCTGAAATTTAATTTATGAAAATCTTTGGAACACGAGTGCATTGTTGCACACTCTAATTTGAACTCTTCTTCACAATTCATATTTTATATAATGTTAGTGTATTTTCTATGGCTCACCACATTAACTTTAGTGACAGTCAGGAACAAGAAATTAGGGGTTAAAATGTGCACTGTCATAGTAATATATATTATTGCAACTCATGTTCTTCTGATCCAAAAAAATCTCTCCCATTTACAGAAAGGGTATGTTCTCAAGCTACCTCTCAAGTGGAGCCATACCTACAAGCCTGTTGGAACAATGTTCATTGGAACAAGCCCTGAATTGGAGATGGCACTGTATACTGTATGTTTCTTCACAAGGCCAAATGCACGCTGCCCAGTTCGGCTAGGAGACCAGCGAATATATATCAAGACTTTCACATTCCGGTATAGAGGGAAAAATTACATAGGGAGTGCTTATCCAGATATATGAGATATGGACATTGCAATTGTAGATATAAAGTGATTTGGAGACAAGATTTTTATGAACTAGATTCCTTAATCTTTTTTTTTAAAGATTCTGTGATCGTTCTCAGAATCTTTTTCAGTCTTGACGCAGCTATTTTTTTTACATTTTGATATTTCTTAAGTGACTTAAATAAATGTGATATGTGTTGATTGGTCGACTGTAAATTATTCAATTCTCCTTTGTAGAAGCACCAGACAAATGTAAATAGCATTTATTTCATAAATTATATTTATCAAATTGTATCAACTTACTCTGTCTAATATTTTTTTAAAATGTGTCTGTCAACAAGGTTAGACTGTACATAAAAAATTACCTTTCACAAATATACTTTGACAATTTAAGTTTGCCTCTAATTACAAATTTACCTAAGACCTTATCAATAATTACAAGCAATATTTCCCAAGTTAATTAAGAAATTTAACTTCAGGATTAGGACACTTCACTTTTGGAGGTAATTTTTCACTCAAGGCATTCGATTAGCATAGAATTACAATGCTTTCTTTCCCCGACCTTCTTAATATGTGCAATTTGATATTAACCCTAATGCTTATGCCATGATGCTTAAGTGCCAAGATATAATCTTCCTGTTTTCCTTGAAATTTACAGGGTGCCAATATATCACCTCAAGATATAAATGGTTTTTCATTGAACATTGTTTCAAAAAATATTAAATATTTAATTTCTCATAAAATAAATTTTAAATCACACTGAAATATGTTTTAAATATGTCAAAAAATTAAACATGTCTGGGTTAAATGTTTGGCCCTAAAACATTTTTAAACAAAGAATAAATTATTTCAATATTATAGCCGTGAGCATTGTGTGAGGGAAAAATGTCAATTCCATGAGAGCAAAATGGTTAACACATTTGTCATGGATGACACCAAGTGGCATTATCTTTGGTCTTATTTTGGAAGTGGAGTGAAGCCAATTGGTGTATGTTGCTCCTAAGATAATCTGTCATGAGATATGATTCCTTAAAAGAATGCTTAATTTAATTTTCTCCTTCACGACTATGAATTGATTTGCCTGCTAAAGAAAAATATAAAGTGACTTCCACTTCATAGATAACCATAGTATGGTTCTCATAATTTTCAAAAACAATGAACCATGGAAAAAGAAGCATGAAAAAAATAGCATTCAATGAACTAGAGGTTTTGGAAGGAGGTAAGCACAAATACTTACAATTTATTTCTGGCTTATTTGAAGAACTGAGGCATATTAAACCACGCTTTATTCATTAATGAATTAAATGTAATTACATCACCCAAAAGTAATCAATCATTATTTAAACCAATAAACCATGGATATCCATGGTTACTTGATTTATTGGTCCATGGGTTCTTGGTTTTAAATTGTTGCATATGCTATGATACAATTGATAAAAAGCCTTATAATCTGTCTATCTTTCACTTGCCTGAGTTCCAGACATTATTGAAGTGCTTAGAAGTGCTGTATCTCATTGGAAGAACACGAGTACAAAAAATACAATAAAGCAAGGAAAGAGTAAATATCTATATCCAACAGTTTTAATGAAGAACTGCATTCCAAATATTTTAGCAAGGAAGATATACAATTAAATTCCTACTGCAACTTGCCATCATAAATAAATTCATGACCAGTGTGATTGGAAGTCTTCATAATTTGTTTCCCTTTTATTTTTACTCATGGTACCTATAGCAAACTATAACTCAATATGGTACATTTTAAGGCTATTAAAGAGAGGAAGTTAATAATTTCATTTGATAGTTAAGGCACATGAAAATGTAAATGGTAAAAGGCTAAAGAATTGACAATTAGGGATTGAATGAGAATTTGTAGGAAAAATAAACATGGTAAATTGTGGTATAACTATTAAAATAGTTAAATAAATAACCTAAAATGTTTTTAAAGGGGAGTTTGAAAATATTTTTAAAAATTCAAAGATTAAATCATCATTTACATGACATTCAAGTGTATTACACATTTGAAGAAGCATAAAATAAATTTACAGCATTCAAATCAAAAGAGTTAGGGAAGAGGATTGTGCAAAGGGGTGAAATTTATCTTGGGGAGGACTTCCTTTCCTTAATTGGAAAAGAGTGAAGGCCACACCTTGGGCAACCAAGGGCAAGGTATTGTGAAATCATAAAGGCAGTCTCTCTCATTCCACTTCCTCTTCCTGCTCTACAACTGTTTGAACTCCAAAGCTTCAAAAGGTTTTACTACTACAACTAGGGACAAGGAAGGTTGAAGACCCACTCCTGCTTCAGACTCAAGACACATTTGAAGGCACATTAGAAATCGACAGCAGCTGCCATGGAGCAAAGAAAGACTTCTGCATGGATATTGCCATTGATGATATTCATCGTACTCCATGCAGGTAAGTATTCACTTTACCTCAGGTGCTGAAGAATTACGCACTATCTATTTTGTTATAATTTGAAAAAATCACTGATATTAGCAGGGGAGATGATAAATGATATTTGCTTCAAGAAGAAATTTAGGTCAAGGAAGAGTACTTATTGCTATGATCATGTCTACTTTTTCGCATCAGGGAAAATCCATCTTTGAAAGCTGAGACTTAACTTCACTCAAGACTTAATTTCACCTCATTTCTACAGAATAGGTACCCATTAAAGAAATTCTTTGGAACTAGAAAATTATTAAATCATATTTCATACTCAGACTTACTTATTATGATATTAATAAATTCACATAAATTTTATGCAATGAAAAAATCAATTTTTTGTGAATATAGTAATTTATGCAGTTGGTTGGCAACAACCAATAATAAATTAAGACTGAGAAGATCAACAGTAGAGATAAACTGAAAAACAGAAATATTGAAAATACCCTCCTTCTCGCGGGCAATAATAAGAGATCATGATCTAGATTTACAGCTATATGCTAGCCTGCGAGCCGCCGTAAAGGCGTGTAGCAGGGGGTGGTAGTTTACTATTTGTAAATAGTGATACAATAACCATGTACTATGTAGATGTAATGTCGGTAGAGTAGACAGTAGAGCACCTGAAAAATACTTTAATTACTAATATGAATAGAAAGCTTGCGTGGCTGATGAAAGTTAAAACCCAATAATTTCAAGTACATAAATAACAAAATAATTATTACATTGAATTAATTATTTAATTACAATGCATCCTTTCTATAATTATGTATGTATTCATTGGATTTTAACCCCTGCACTAACATTTTTAAACATTTCCCTATTTAGACATTCACCGGAATATAATATCCTTGTGAGAAATCTGTTTCATATAGCTAATATTTCACAAAATTAGGATGCTCAAAAAAAGTTGTAAAAACTTAGCTTACAAAATGATAATTTATAATACCAAGTGGTAATAATTTGTTAATTTGGTATTTCATCTCTAAATTCTGATTTTGCAATTGAACATATATAAGCAGCTTGGAAATAATTTTCTCACCTTAACATAAAATATGATCTAGGCATTGAGCGATGACATTATAACACCTGAACTCAATTACACAAAAGGCAACTGCTCACAACCCAATCATAAATGTCTAATCTGAGCAATATAAGCTCATTTAAAACACATATGTATTGTTTGAACAGCACAGATTATAATGGTAGATGGAGAATCCAAGTTGGCAGTGATAAGAGTGGTGAGTCTAGCACATATGGCCTTTTAATGACATAAATAGGTTTTAATTATTATACTATCAATATTATTTAATACTTCACAGCAAACACACACAACAAGCATTATATCCTCCTCTTTTATGCGGACATGCACAAATTCTATTTATAGCACCAGAATTAATGCATGTCAATCGTACGTATTGTTGAGGTCAATTGTACATTTCATTTTTCATGATATATCTCATTCCTGTGAATTTTTACGAGGTTTAATTTTCACATTAATATCACTTTTCCACTCTCCAGCTTTGAATGATGCAGCAACATCAGTAAGTAATGCCGAGCTGGAAGCCCTCTCAGAAGATCTTCTCGAGAGTGATGTCAACAATGCTGCCCATTTGATAACGGTCAAATTGCAGGGTCGAGTGTCCGAAGGAAATAAGCAGGACAAAGCTCCAAGCAGGTATAGGCACTCAGCTTCAATTGTCCAGAAAATTGTGTTTAGATGAAATGTGTGGTAATTTTAAACCTGCAACACTGTTTTAGACTGCTGACTGTCAATCCAAGGGCATGGGACATTCCGACCTTGGCAAGTCTCAGGCTCCTGTTTAATAATTTTGAGCCAGATGTGAGACAGCCTGAAAAAGTTACTGGAATTGAACAAGCTGAAGAAAATAATTTTATAATTACCATCACCAATACAACAATTATGGAAAAAACACTCAACTTCCTCGCAAATAAGGGTGAGCAAAATATTCCCCACTTAGATTTTTGCCAACTGAAATGCCATGACACTTAAATAACAGTGTTTTTCCATGGAACATAAGATTAGCATCATCTTCTAAAGATATCAGCCTGTATGGTTTCTTGATACATTTCTTGCATTCCTTGGCACTCATTTTATGATAGCAATTTTGCATGAAAATATAAATCATACAAAGTTTGAAGTTGATTTAAGTAGTGAACTATAAGAGACTATGAATAAAACACTTTCTTCAGTGACTTAATTCCATAAGTAAAAAGATTAGATGGACAAAACTCTTTGACCATACAACTCAAAATATTGTTGCACATGACAAGGTTTTGTTGCTTCATCTGCATTGTCAGGTCCTGTTAATAATCCACTTTCTGTCATTAAATCCTTCTTATGAACTATCCAAAGTAAAAAGAATCTGGTTGGATTCCACATGCTAAGTACGTAAATGGTATACATATATAATTTTGGAAATTTAAAAACATCATCTTTAACCAAGACAATGCTTGAGTTCACCTATATGCCATCACCATGGTTAAGTTGCATGAAGGCCGTTTACCATAATTTTTATTGCTAAACCTCATAGAGTTTGCAAAATAAAAATACCCATATTTTCCATTATTCAATCCATCCATTAGTTCTCAAGTTATAAGCAGTGAAAAACTGATGCTTTTGATCCTTTTGGAAAATTTGGCATGCAAAGGACTTGTATGTCATCCACTTTGTCCAATCACAACTGGGAGCGCGAAGCTCCTTTGCCTTATCACAATGGGGGACACCCAGCTGACTCTGCCAATGGAAGTGGTTGTGACACGATTTCTTCAGGCAGACCTCCCCTTCCCACCTCCACTCTCTTTCCATTCTTCCTCATGGACGGGAGGTAGATGATGTAGGCATCCTTAATTCAGTTCATTTGGAGGGCATCACCTTTTGCTTATTTTAATTTTTGATTTATAAGTGTATGGTTCTGGTTAGAAGATCAATTTTTTCACTAAAATTCACTTTTCCTTTCTTTCTGTATGTTTTCATGCATAAAATACAGATTTTGGTTCAGAGTAAAACCCCTATAAGATTTGAAGTGCAGTTTTATCCACCCTATTCTCTTGATTTGGTCCATTGTGACTTCTTCCTATTCCCAATCATCAATTGATGATTGAAATTTCTTTCCCGTGACCCAGATTTTAAAATCTGGGTCGCGGGAAAGAAATTTTCATAATTTCATGAAATTACGATGTCACCACCACTGTAGATGAGTATTTTATAGGTTTAGAGCAGGGGGTGGCGAACCTATGGCATGCGTGCCCAAAGTGGCACGCAGAGCTGGGAGGGCGCTCAATTGGTACCTCTATCTCATTCGATGGGTTGGCATGTGAGTCGAGCGAGTATACTCTTATTTCATAAACTTTGGCACTCAATCGCCAAAAGGTTTGCCACCCCTGGTTTAGAGTCTTCCTACTTATCTGAGGGGATGAAAAAATCAGAACACCACTGAACCAATTGTGTAGAGTTATGAGACTAATTTGAAAAATAAAAAAGAATTCATCTGGTAGAAGGTTATTTTATTGCTTTTTTACTTATCAATGGTCTCCCATATGTACTGATATGGAGCATCCAATTGCTACCTTCTCCCATCACCACTATTGGGTACTCTCTCTCCACAGGCTATGTTTCATATGATCCAGATTCATTCAAAGATTTGTTGTATGACCTTTGGTTTGGTCTGTACACAAGAGCCAAGAATAAGCTTGGCTCAAGTGGAATCGAACATGTTTTCCTCGGGGAACTGAAGAATGGACAAGTTTCTGGTTTCCACAACTGGGTGTTTTTCAGCAATGAGGAAATGTTGGAGAATGCAAATTATCTTGGTTATATTGATGACACACCTTTGGGCTCAGTGAGTATTTAAATGAGCTGTTAAAGAGAGCTTAATAATGATATTTGTAAAATCGTACTTCTGAAGCAATCATTGACAATACCCCTAATTTGATAAGAGAAAAAATAGAAGAGAGAGCTTCAAAGTATAAATGCTTATAGAGGTTATAGAGTCATTTACATTATTGCAGTATGTACTTCATAGAAGTTGTGGTGACTTGTGCTGCATATGAGAGGCATATAGTCGAGAAGATTTTTTTATAAAAGACTACCCTTTTTATCACAGTTTTACCTCACAGAAACATTTTAAATGAACTTATGTGAATTGTTTCTATGAAAAATTGTAGAATTTTGCAATGCCGAGAGCTATCAAAACCAAAGCATGCGACAGTTTGAATAAATATCTAAGAAAATGAGAATTCCCTGAAAAGTGTACTACGTAATAGCAATTTTCTACACTGCTTTGAAATTATTACTCTCTCAAAATTAATTGGATTACTATTGTTTTCATGAGATCGATAAGTTGACCATTAATCTTCTAACCCATTGACTCAGGCAAAAATTTTAAAAGTCATGAATAATTCATATTTATTTGAGTTTCACATAGCTTTTCTTTACCGACACTTTAAATGAATCAACTTAAAGTAAATTTGACCCACCAATCACAATATTAAATACTTCATTCCCAAAAAATATCATTGCTTTAAAATATTTGTAGGCACTAATTTTAAATGATAACGTAGCTGAAAACATTGTCTGTCTCAGCAAAGCCAGGACTATATGTTTGCATAGCATATATGTTATACATTACATAAGCAGCTTCAGTAGAAGCATGCTAATGAAGATATTTACAGCAGTCACTGATAAATGGCACAGGTAACAAAAATAAATCCTGATCACCTACTCTTTTCCATCCACAGAAAGGGCATGTTCTGAGGATGACATTTGAGTGGAGAAATACCAACAAGCCATTAGGATCTATGTTCATCGGTACCAGCCCAGAACTAGAGCTTGCACTCTATACAGTCTGCTTTCTGACCAGACCTAAAAAGATTTGCAACCTAAGACTAGCAGGTCACCCTATTAGAATTCAAACTCATCAAATAGCACAAGATGGAAAATTCTATGTGGCAAGTGCCTACCCAGCCTAATAAAGTACTCCAATTGGCCTCATACAATTAAATTAAACATGGTAATTCCATCAACTATCAAATAAACTTTTGTTTGAGAGCATTTTTCTTTAATGATAGATTATTGGAAGATGTATTATAATGTCTACCAAAAGATAATTAAATGTGCACCTCAAGATAATAAAATGCCTACCTTAAGTTAATGAACTAATTTATAATTCACTGTTCATATCCCCATAAGAAAAAATGAAAGGTGGAACAATTGAACTGACAATTTGTGACTGAAGGATTGGAGGGTCTATAGAACCTCCTAGAGTTCAAGACAGTTTCAACAGAGTTACATTCTCATTCCATGGAACAAAAGAGATCAACAGAGTTCAAGTCAGTTTCAACACAATTTAGATTGTTTCATTACAGTTCCAACACAGGTTCAAGGGACTTTCAACACATATTGTTTTATGAGGGTAGCCAAAGCTGGAACTTGCAAGTCCACTGCAGTAAAACTGTGCACTACTGTGGTTATCACTAATCTAATGCAGTGGATATTCAGGAAAATGTGTTAAAAGTTCCCATGTGTATATCAGCATTCAATAAAATGGTAAGATATCTATGTCTATTGACTCAGTGCTATTATCTAAATCAATGACATCTTTCCACTTAGTCTCATTAAAACCATAATCCCCACCAACACAAAACTGTTAGAATGACGCTAGTATAACATTCTAACGAACGTGGTTTGAAACACGTTATAATTATAATTACATTGGACATTAATGTCCAACTATCCGAATGTTTTTTTTTACGTTTAGAGCAACTGTTTGGGGATAACGTTAAAATAACGTCATCATAAAACGTGAATGTAACCCCATATGGACGGCATTCATTTACCACCCAATCACTTCATTAAATGCATTTGGGATTAAAGAACTAAGATTTATATGAGAAGTAAATGTAGAATGAAATGATGTAAATTAAAACTGATTGCCAATGAGTCTTTTCATGACGTATTTAGGACAACAATACATTAATGTAGTATATAATTAACATCAACAGCCATTCAATCAAATTTAAAATGCAGTAAGATTTGAAAAGTAAGATATAATCCACCTAATTCTTTAAAGTAACGATTATGCATAATAAGCAAAATGTCTGATAAACTATGGAATGCAACTGCGTACCACCAACAAAACTCTATGAAAGCTCGACACTGAAAAAGTAAATATCGTAACAGCACATTATGGGGGTGGCGAACTTATTAACATATTACTTAAGCATTTAAATCATGACGAACTTGTTTAAGCACTTAAATCTCCTCCATTTCTTGAGTGAAATGAAGTCATAGACTATTGAAAAAAGGCACGAGTGCATTGGACTGAGAGCTACCCCAAAAGGCCAAGAATAATTAATAGCCACGACAGCCATTTTCTAAATAAATTACAAGCAAAATAAATTTACTTGTACATTAAATAAAGAGTATGTTAAACACGGTGTTATAGAAGAATTGTGAAGATTAAATGGATTGCCCGAGTGACTGACGAAGAGGTCCTACTACATGAGGTAAAAAAAAAAATAACTTCTGAAAATCTTTATAAAAAAGATGGAGTAATTTAATTATCCATATGTTGACATGATGGCCTGAAGACAATAATGTCAAAAGAAGGCCTTGTATGAAATTGGTAGAGCATTTGACTTTATTAAAATCAATATTGTGCCCAGTATTTTTCCCATTAACCCTTTCTGGTTTCCATGACTATTTTCATCATTTTTATTCATTTCAATTAACTCTTAATTCATACTCTTCTGGCAAGTTAGACCTATACTATGTTAGTACATATTCCATTTACTCATATGAAGTGAAACATATATTAAGTTTATCACTAACCCTATGTGATAAAAATCCGTCTTTCGTCCATGTTGACTGAAGATTTCTTGTACATAGACTTCAATATGATGGCTTTCACAAGCAGCATTAAAATTTAAGGCTCCATACTTCACCACTGCAAACAGATGGTAAAAAAATAAGTACATATTGTTTCAATTTTCAATGATGAAATTTAAAGCATGATATGAATCCACAGATGGCATACTATGAGCTGATAATACAACATTTTTCCAACAATGTTCCATTCTCAGCAAAGCATTTGAGAGCAATATGAGGGGTGTCATAATATATTATATATTAATATTAATTAATATTATTAATTAATGTCATAATATATATTATGACACCCCTCTCTTATTAGGGCAACTTAACTATTAGCCTTCCTGCCACCGGACTTATCATGAATCTTATAAAAACTATTTCACTTGTAGGTACACTCAAACCTATATGACACTGGGAAATGAACCATAGCTAAGATCTTAAGATATAATGCTTATGCACCAAAGATAACTTTTTGTGAGTCTTATGTGCTATGATTTCCTCCCATTGGCTACAAACCTTGACATGGTAGGATGACAGCAGAATTTACACTAGGAAAAAATTCACCTCGACGAGGACTTGAACCTGGGACCCCCTGATTTCCGGCCAGTCACTCCACTATGGCAGAGTGCCTGGCCTGCAGTCGAGCTACCGTGGTTTACTTCTCCACTGTGGCACTCTAAAGGCCTTAAAGGACAAATTGACTCCGCTTTGCAATGATCCCCAATAGCCACACCGTTAGGAGCAATGAATGCTGTTCCTGGCAGGGCCACCCTTACTGGATTGGTGAAAGGGTTGGAGCTAGACAATTTGGTTTGTAAATATATGTAGCATGTTCCCTATAAGTGATTCAGTTGTAAAAAGTCATCATAAAACCCAGTGTAGTAGCTTTGAAGAGTTATATTGTCATCATGTAAAAACTAATTATTGAGCTAGGCCCAATAGTGTTTTTTTTCACCACCATTCCTACTTACCCCGTGTAGCATCATGGAGTTCAGCAAAACAGATATGAATCTAGGAAAAATTGGACTTAGTCCCAGCTCATTAAAGTACAAGCTGTGTCCTGCATAGCAATGGGGGCCTTCGAAAGTCCTTGAACAGCAACTTAGTGACATGAGCAGCAGAAAAGAGGGAAAGGGGGGGGCAGCTAGTTAAAAACAAGGACGTAGGATGGTCTACACTGAGCTTAGTCCTCGGTCTTGAAAATTGGAAAACTTAAAACAAGCAATAGTTATAATGGAATCTCTGAAGTTAGTAGGTCTATGTGAAAAGAGAAGAAAAGGCAGCACTTTTGGCTACATGAGCATTTACCAACAGAAGAAATTGCATAAGATGCAAAGTTTGCGCATCTTAAGATGTGAAGAAACGGCTTGAGAATATTTTGAATTCCCACATGGTTTTGAACGGAGCCGAGAACCTATAAGAGGGTATGGCAAGAATAGATTGGAGCTGCTAATAAACTGTGACAGTGAAGATCATGGAAGGAGTGCAATGGACAAAAATGAAGTTGAATGATGAAGTGTTTAGAAATGAACGGGTGAGAAAGGCATGGTGAAATTTAAACCCTGTTCGAGCGGAAAGTGGTAAAGGCGCGCAGCTTCTCGAATGAAATAATTTCACTGAACACATTACAGGGGAAAATGATTCGAAAGGGGTAAATGCGATTACTTTAACCTCCACAAAGGGATCAAGGAACGGGTTATCCTGGTTTCAAATTTCCCTCTTGCGCACTGCTGCACTCTTATATCAACTCCGATAGTTTCTCGACCTTGATGATTGTTCATTCAGCGTCTTTTACGGACCCCCGAGCACCAATTAGGTTATTTTAGAAATCAGCTGTTATCGTAGAGTTTCTTTTTTCTCAGATGAGATTGTGAAAGTTCGTGTAGCGCTCCTGCTGCTGAAAAGTTACCATCCACCTGTTGCAAACGGCAATGAATCGTTATTGGCGAAGTAACAATCGTGCAGCCGTCAATGGAATTCAACAATTGATGAACGTTTTGCGACCAAAATCGTGGACTAGGGGAATATGTTACAAACCTTCAAAATGTTACTCATATTTATATCGTGGAAGTAAAAGTACGCTAATTAAACGTAGGTATCACAGTGATCATGGAGTTTACGGGTATAAGCCGAAACCAGAGACGGACTTCCAGAGTAAGTAGACCTTGATTTTTTTTCTCAGTGTTGCTTATCACTGATACGATTTCTGTTGCTGTTAAGTCGCAGTTCTGATTTTAGTGGTTAATTTCAGTGTCCACGGAAGCTTTGGAATCAAGAATCGCCCAAAGCAATTTCTACAGACTCGTCAGTGCGTACAGAGAGCACGGTCATAGAAAAGCAAACATCAATCCAGTTTCTATCCGAAAGCCCAGGTTGGTTTTTTAAAGTTAGAAGAGCACGTTTATGTTTTTTTACTCTCCCTATCTTGCGCATAGTGACCTAGCTTTCCTGAACTTTATCCCAGGATAGAAGACTTTTGAGTAAAATCATGTTTATTATATTCTAAGATTACTATTTAGAGGCCAAATGAATCCATGGGTACTGTTAGTTATTTTATCGTAGCTCGCCTGTGGGCGAAAAATGCTGCAATTGGGTGTATTAAAGGATGAGCGGTTTGGTTCATACTGTTAAGAGCAATGAAATCACTGTGACCTTCCCTTGTTTACCAAACTTATTGACACTTGAAAACTCTCACTGGCCCGGCCAAGGCTCTTACGTTCACTTGACACTTCATTAGCACAATCAACAAGACTGACTTAATTTCCTTGAATTGGTCAATTACTTTACTCTCTTAAAACCCTGACTAACCTAATGTTTTTGCTCTTAGGCGAGTTCCCGAATTAGACCTCAGTAGGTATGGGCTTAATGAAAGTGACCAATGCAGGTTTTCTGGAATATTATACGGCACGAAACAAGAGGGATCTGTCGGCGAAGCCGTGGAGTTCCTGGAAAAAGTTTATGCTGACAACATAAGCAGTGAATTCAGTTATTTGCAGGTGACTAGAAAATGAAAAATCAAGTCAGGAAGTTATGTCTTGATTGAAAGAGACATCGGTTAACTTTTATTCCCCTGTGATTTGTTTTATGCTGATATTAGGATGAAGAATCAAGAGAATGGTTTGCTGAGAGGATGGAGAGGGAAGTATCCAATGAAACAATCTCCATTGAAGACCGGAGAAGGATAGCGGGGGATCTTTTGCGCTGTGAAGCATTTGATCATTTTTTGGCCTCCAAATTTGTTACCGTGAAACGATATGGAGGCGAAGGAGCTGAAAGTATGATGGGGTTCTTTTCAGAAACATTCAAACTTGCTGCAAAAGGTAAGTGTAACTAGAAGACCCACGTTCAATGTGGTGGTGACTTTTGATGAGATCCTTAAACCTAGTCTTCAATCCATTTATCCTTTTTTGACATATTGGGCATAATGGCCCAATTGTCACATAGAAGGTCACAAGGCTTGCTACTATTTGGATGGAAGACCTTCTAATATCTCTCTTGATACAGGGGAAGACCAATCAATTAGTAAATTACATCTAATCTCTAGGAATCTTTGTGAGATGGTAAGGGTTTTGTGAAGTTCCAGTTTTGTCTAGAACCTCCAATCCTTCAGTCACAAATTGTCAGTTCATTTGCTCTACCTTCCATTTTTTTCTCAAGGGGACATGAACAGTTGGTACCCTTTCTGAGTATCAGGGTTCAAATCCTGGCTGTAGCAGATGTTTATAGGGGTACTACAGGATACACTTGAGTGCTATGTGAAGAGGACTTAAAATTTCAGTGCTCCATCCATCAGATTAATCATTAAAACATGAACATGCTGATCAGATTGCTTAAACTGGCTGGAAATTTATTGACTAGCTTAGTTTGAAACCATTTTTAATTTTTTCTATAAGGTTATTGGCACTATTTACTCATTCTCTGTGAATTATTCCTGCTTGGGAGTTCACTTTGTGTAAAAACTCTGGAAATGACTACAAATTAGTTTTCTCCAAGTTCTACAAAAGTGAAGCTCTCACTATGGTATATGTTACACTTACATGCATTAAAAAAATTATTATGCTAAATTTTGAGGATTTTAATTTATTTTCTTCCTCAGATGGTGTTGAGCAGATAATTTTCTGTATGCCCCACCGAGGTCGTCTTAACCTGTTGACTGGAATGCTCAAATTTCCTCCTGAGGCCCTGTTTTGGAAGTTGAAGGGACACTCAGAGTTCCCAGATGGCACAAAAGGTTCTGGTGATGTCATCAGCCATTTAAGTAAGTTGCATGCTGTGTTAAAATTATTTGAATGAGACCTACCAGAATTTTGGGCTGGTACATTACTGTGAATCATTCAAAATAATGATTGTAAATTGAATGCATGCTTTATTCTCAAATTTCTGTGGAGAGACATTGTAGTTTTCATTCAGCTTGGTGATACAGGAATTAGGAGTGAATGGAAAAGTAAAGGGGTAAAACATTCCAAATTTTTAAGCATTAAAATGTCAGTACAACCTACATCGAGATTGAATAAGGTGGTGTTCATCAGGATTGTGGTGAATGCATAAGTCCTCATGGATATGTCCCTATTTGTGTAAACAGTTGTCTACCAGCTACTTAGCCAGTGGATAATTGAGTCATTTGATTGCATAGCTGGCAATAATATACCTATGTGGCTTTAATATTTTGGTATTTAATGTATACCAAAATATTCTTATATAGTCCACTGCCTTATCTTTGTACTGGTTGATATTTTCTAATCTTGCTATGCAAAGACTTTTAATTTATTAGTGAAATAATTTTTACATTTTGTGGTGAATTAAGTGGTGGACATAAATCTAAGTCTTATAATTTTTCTATCCCTGGCAAAAATAAGCTCCTTTGTGATGGGTAATTGGGGTGTACAGGGATGGTAGTAGGTACATGTATTGAAGTGTAGTTAGCTGCCCTTTACCCACTATTTACTTTTCACGGAGGGTAGTGCAGTGCCATCCCTACACTTGATGGTTCTCTTTGGGCCATACCTCCACCCTACCCATCCTAGAGCATAAGGAAGGCCTGCTGTACCTTTACCTGACTGTTGATGGCTTGCACTCTATTACCATCCTGTTACACACCCCAAAGGGTAAGGAAAGGCTAGGTATTCTATCTATCTCTACATTTCTGCCACCTACGTTCCCGATGTTCCAACCTATCCTTGCTCAAATCCCAAGGAAGGGTATAGGTGTGGTAAGCTACCATTCATTCTTGAGTGCATTGAGGTGTAGGGGAGATGTTGGGCCACCCATTGCCTACCAATCATAATAATAATGATGATGATAGATCTTTATTGGGGCAAGATTGAGACAATAATGAAGAGGTAGTGCATGACTGAAGTAGCAGCAGACTTGTAAGTAGTGGGGGTCCTTTTGGCCACCCCATGAAAACCCTGTATAATTCACCAAGCAAGGATATTTTGTTGTAGTTTGTGTAGCATCATATTTTCCTAAAATGATCTAAAGGGTGCTGTGGGTAGAAAGAATGGAAAACAAGAGTAGCAGGGAATACACATAGTGGTTTGAGAAGGTTAAGTTTTGCAGAGAGCAGATGCTGAGTGATATTATTGTCAAAAATTTAAACTAGCTAGAACAAATATTTCAACCCAGTGTTGCTAAAAGATATCAACATTCAGGAGCACTATGCTATGAAAACAGCAAATTTGACTTTGATTATGAGGAAAGGCATTACTTTGCCCACATAGACCGCTTGGCAGGTACAATTACATCATTATTTCATGATTGTCTGTATGCTTGTTTTGGGTTCACTGCTTAGCAAATAGCCAAGAAACCGCATAGCTTTTTATGCCAGGAATTATGTTTATACACGTTTTTGTATTTCTTGCTATCTGATGGGGAATTTTTGCATCAAATTATTCCGCAATTCGTTCTGCAAAAGCTGTACCAGAATTTTCATCAGTTGGGAGGTAAATAATTATCCACAATGTTCCCTGGCAACATGTCCTCGTACTTGTCCTAGAGACAAGGATCCAGCTCATACTTCTCAAGAGGATGAAGCTTGAGTTTCTTCTTGTGCACTGCCAAAAATGAATTTAAATAATAATTTTGAAAAGAGATTTAGAGTTTTATTAAAACTTTCTCCACTCTATTCCTGACATAACTGAGAATACCGTATGTCATCACTATGCTGATTATCAAGTAAATATACAAGGGAAGAAATAGATTGCAAGGCATGCCACTGCCCTACCGTTCCCCTACACTTCTCAGGCATAAGTGCTACCTTCCATTACCCATGCCCTTACAGCCCTGGGTGACGTGAGTGGGCCATAGCAAGGGGTTTCCCATCAGCTACTCTTCCAGTCCCTTACTCTCATATGTTCTAAATTACAATCCCGCTACAGTCGCTCCCCTGGGGACTGCTACCATCCATCTACAGCCCGTCGTGTTGTTTTCTTACCCTCCAACTACACTTTATTTTTGCTAGGGATGTACTGTTTTGTACTTGGTAATTCAGAATAATTATGCATGAGATTGGGTCTGTGGTTTACTGGCAGCATAATATTCTGGGACTTAAATTGCTGTTGTCGAGTTCAAGGGTTCATATCTCCTACAGTTCTTCCATTTTGTATAACTTTACATTTCGCAGCTTCCTCAGTTGATCTGAATTTTGATGGAAGGTTTCTTCATGTGACGATGTTGACCTGTCCATCTCACCTCGAGGTAAGAGGTATTAATTTTCTTGGTAATAGCATGCCTGCATGTGCCCAGCTAGGGGTGTCTCATTTTGTTTTGGAAGCTTTCAAATCATGCCTGCTCTCATGAATTTCATGAACCATTCGCTGGGGACAGCTAATTTGTACAATCCTAATCTAATGCATGGTATTTGTCATTTATGAGGAAGGTTAGTGCTTTGTTTACATTGATACGGTCTTATATAGTGACTGTATATTTATTTAACCTTGTTGTCTCAATGATAATGTTAGATTTTTTTGTCCAGAAATTATGAGAAATGGAATGTATAAAGACTTCTTATATGATTTTAGTTATGACTGCACCAGATAATAATAATAAGTAACTGCATTTATTTGGGGCAAGATTAGGTCTATAGTCTCTTCTTTCACCTAACATCTCCTCAATAATAATTACAAGAATTTTAAAAGGAGAAGAAAAATAAGTACATAAATGCACCGTTGCAATATAAATTACGGTGCAAAAGACTTTCAGTATTTACAACATTTGAAATAAAGTAAATTATTAGGCTAACTAGAAATGAGATTATGGAAAATAAGGACTACTAAAATTGAACATGACAGTAGAAATGTGTATGAAAAGAGAAAAATCTAAGGATAAAAGATTCATATCCTTAACAAAAAAATCCACTGCAGGAAAACAGTCATAAAGGAAGGGGGAACAGATGAAGAGTAAATTAATGTACTATTACAAAATTATTGCATCACACCTGATCCATAGATACAGATGCCTTTAATATGGTAGCATGCATTTTATGGTAAAAATAATCAATAAAATAGGTAGTTGGTCCATTTGTTTTCGGCCATTTCTATCATGTATCAACTGTGCCTACCGCGTTAAAGTATTGATGTTGGTACTATTTGCATTAAAATGTTCTGTAGGGAAGATTTTAACCTCTAAAAACGGTAATTAACCATTGCTGACCAATTTCCTATGAATTATGCTGAAATCGCCCAGGTTATTTTTGCAGAATTTGCATTAGTTTAGGAAAAAAATTACCTATATAATGTAACACTGTGAAAATATAGGGAGATGCACCCCAGGTGTCAATTTTGGAATTACAAAAGTTCAGCATCATTAAATAATTGCATTTAAGTGCCATTTGTCTACAATCAGAGAACTACTGGCAGCTAATAGGGATGCTGTAGAAGGAGCGACATAATACGCCTGGCAATTTCACTAGGGATGGGAGGAGTGTTATCCTGCTCCCTGGCACTCTAAGGGTTAATGTATAGGTAGACCCTGTACGTTCTGCTGAAAGCATTGGTCCAAAAATTCAATTTTATTTTGTGTCATATTTACAGGACTTAAACTTTTCCATTTTTTAAGGGAAAAATATTGTACTGTGATTTTTGTTTCACATCTCTGAGTTTATCTTGCCAGTGTTCCTTTTGTGCTTCGCATTCTCCCAAAATGTGACACTAACACTTGCTTTGTGATGTATCTTTATTTTTAAATAACTCTGAAATAAAATTATGCTTGATCTAACTACCAATGAGGGATCTGAATTTCCCCTCCCCTCATTTGCACTTAAAAGAGGAACCCTTAGAAAAATCAGAGAAATTTGCCTAAATGAAATCTGCTTTGTAATGAATTTTTAGAGAAAAAGTCTGGACATCTAGAAATCACTGGAAATGTCTAGTAAAATGGTATAGCAGTGGGCCCGAAAATTTTAGAAAAAATGGAACTTCTAATAATGGTGAGTTTCTGAATAAAGAATGTTTTGGTAGAAACTGTCAAGAAGAGAAGTTAGACTTCTTTGGCATATCCTGAGGAACAGCTGTTTTATAATACTGTTGAGTCATTAAATTGCATGATGAATTCCATCAAGTAATTAAAAAATCTATTCATAAAAGAAAATAGTGGAGAGAGCCTTAAGATTTGTTATTGGCGAAGGAAACTACCTATTTAATCACAAGAGGTGCTAGATAACCCCAGCTGTTAGGGCTTCTAAAATCCCAAAAACTAGAAATCCACTTGTTCTTGAATGTGGAAATAATGTACATACTAAAGATGCAGTCAAATGACCTTTGTGATTTTCTGTCTTAGTGATATAAAATTGTTATAGATTTACATCCCACCTAAGGCATAGGTGCCTCTAAGGCTTCCAATGTTGGTACCACATTATTGTGTAACTTTGATGACTGAAATCCCTTAAAACAACATTCTGACCATAATGCTAATTCATTAGGAGAAACTTTAAATAGTCTTTAATGACCATACATATACCTAGTCTTGTTCTTGTTTGAAAGTGCAAGATTTCGTCCTTTTCATCTGCTGATGGGCATTGAACCTAAATCTTCACATTTTAAGCAGTAATTTTTAACTGCCTCTTTTTTAAATTACCTAATAGAATCTAACTCCATTCATGGCATATGTGATTCCATGATAATATTTTAATTGTTAGTTGAAGATTTCAAGTACAGTACTTCATACGTCAGATGTGACATTTAACCTTGAGTACTTCATAACTTTTGTTAGAAGCAGGCCAACACTAGGTTTCTCTCTACACTTCCTTCATTCCTTGTAAAATTCCAATCTGTATTTTATTTCCCACATATCCTAAATGGTGCAAATGATCGTAGTTGTGGGTTACCTCCCTTGAAGAACTACTCCTACTTTTTAATTCAATGTATCTTTGACTAAATCAAAGAGTTTTTTTATCAAACCTTTTATTATACTTTGCCATTTTTCACTCCATTCTTGTTAAAGGAATGAGTATGCATGAACAGATTAAAGTGAGAATATTTGGAAAGCAGTTTTCGATGGCTCTAGCATGCCTCTTATGGGAATAATGTGCCAAAGTTTTCATAGATTGTGGAAAGTGGAAAGATGGTTCATTCAAATAATAGAAAGTTGAATCTCAAGTCTCTCTAATTTCCTGCTTAACCAAGCTATCATTCTTATGGGGCTAAAGACTTCCCTGGGTTGCCAAGAGTGTTTTTCACCTTCTTTTTTAAGGTGGTCTAAACCTTCTTGCTTGTTCTTTGGGCTCCCTGGATGGGAGGTTTGCATGATAATGCCTGTGACTCAGTTTCTGGCTGCTACAGCAACTGATTATGATCATGAAAGTCTGTCACTTTTTGTACTACCCTTGGGCCACCCAAGGATTCTTTATATGTGATCATGATTTATATTAGAATCCTTTAACTTTATAGAGAAAAAAGATATGTTGATTATGGTACAAATGGTTTTAGACTCTGCTTGGTCAAACTTCATTTTTGATGGAAAAACTAAAACTTTGTAAATTTCTGAGGAGTTACATTGAAACAAGACCTGTTTTGCCTATTAGTGATCTGGCGATGTCGACTATTTTATGAAACCAGTCAATTTTTAATGAACTCTAATGAAATTTGCAAACTCTTTTGTTTCTCTGTTAATAAAAACTCGTTTTTGGGCACTAGCATTCATTGTAATTCCTGCCAAAATTACTCGAAAAAAATTCAGGCCATGAATGAAACGAATATTTTTTCTTTTTGCATGATAATGAGGTAGGAATGACGATATTATTAGAAAATTTAATGATAATATGCTGCTAAGGTGGAATGTTATTCATTCAATATCTTATGTTCTTGTTTGTTTAGAGTGTAAATCCTGTATCTATGGGGAAGACAAGAGCTCGACAACAGTATCTCAAAGATGGTGCTTATTCAGATGACCCAGGAGCCAGATGGAGTGACAAAGTGCTCAATGTTCAGGTATGGAATGAATTTGGAAATATTGCCAATAACATTTGATGATATAGTTTACTGGACAGAAACTTTATGACCTGATCTAACCTAGAAGGATCAGTTGTGTCTCATTATAGATAAACCGTTAATAAATTAAAAAAGGGCCTTAAAATATGTTAGAGGAGTTACATATTTTACTACCCCTTTCTGTCATGATTTTAAGTAGAAATAAGGGTTTATTGATCATTTAAGGCAATCATCAGAGTTGGAATTGATTTTTCTGTGAGGAACAGTGATGATATATGTATTTGGGAAGAGATGTCATTCCTATTAAATGTGTTCTTCAATTTTTACTCAACAAATATTTGTGAAAAACTGATATATCAGAAATGAATAATGACAATAGCAAACTATGTTTTAATCCACAGAGTTTTTTACTGGTACAACTAGTTTCAATAATTCATCATTACCTGATGATGACACCATGGTGTTGAAACTAGTTATACTAGTAAAAAACTCTGTGGATTAAAACATAGTGTGTTATTGTCATTATTCATAATGGACTTCCACAATGCTACGCCTGAAAGGATTGAATTCTAATATATCATCTTCAAGTATTCTTGTATCATATCTCACCAGAACCTGTAATTAAATATACTAGACATTTTTCAAAATTATGGCATGCAAAAAAAATACTCCTGTTTTGGAAAAAGAATAATGCAGAGCATTTGACATCAAGTTGCAATAATAATAAGAACACAGTATTCTGCCTGGAAGAGGATACAGTATTGAATGAAACAAATGTTATTGTATTTATATAATAAGCTGAAATATATGGCTTGAGGACACTTTCTTTTTATGTTTTATAACAATGAAACTTAGATAGTATTATATAAATTTTGTGCAGGGAGAATAATTAACCTTTTGTTATTTAATTTTGAAACATTTCCTGTAAGTTTTGTCTAGTATCAGAATTTTATTAAAAATGCTTTCTTTTGTGATAGTAAGATTTTGTTGGGATTTACACACATAGCCTATGTGGCCAGCCAGCCTACATGAAATATATTGCAATGCTAGTCAAGTCATTTTTATCACCAGAAAATAATTTTGAGTGCTATGGCAATGTTAATGAATAGTGTCAGCATCAAATTTGTACAGATTAAATTTATAAGCAACAAAAATTGGTGCATTTTGAGCTGCAGTTTTAACACAGGACAAAATATATTGAGCCATCCAAAAACCTCATTTAAATTGCCAATTTTACCTATTTCTGCCTAATCATAGTTCACCCTTTTTTCTTGACATCCACCCAGGGAAATTGACCACAGGGTATTAGGAAAGTCAGGGTTTGGGTCAGGAAATTCATTGTGACATCATACAAGATATCATTGTTCTATCATTTGTATTTGTTCATAATTTTAGTTTTGCCGTGCTTAAAATGAACGAAAGTCAAGTTATTCTCATTTTTTTTCTCTTCCGTGCATGACTGTGTAATAATTTTCATTGAATGTTATCATTATCAAGAGGTTTTTTTTTGTGTTTCATGATAAACCTTATATGCATACAACCCTTCATTTAAATGTGAAGCAGAGTGTTATTTTTATCTTTCTTAGAGAATGGTATAAAATTAAAAATATGATAGTCAAGATATTCCAAACACACTTTTAATTTGAACACAGCTTTGCTGTCATATGAAAATTGTTTTTAGTTTGCAGGCACTGTCTTGAACCATAAATGTTCTTGTGTTCAACCCATGGTTACCAACATATTTGTATATAATGGAACTGGAAAAGAATATTTTTACTATTATGATAGTGAGTTTTTCCTTACCTGTTTCTGTTCGCTGCTCTCCCTCATCAGGTTCACGGAGATGCAGCTTTTTCTGGGCAAGGTGTAATTCAAGAGACCCTGGCACTGAGCGGAGTCCCAAATTTTGAGATTGGCGGTACAATTCACCTCATCGTCAACAATCAACTTGGTTTCACAACTCCTGGGGAGAGGGGTCGTTCTTCCGAATACTGCTCAGATTTGGCAAAGATGATTGCTGCTCCTGTTATCCATGTCAATGGAGATGACCCTGAGGTAAGACGGAGAGAGTATGAGACCCTAATGATTTCATTAATGCGACTTTATTGAAACGGTAATAGTAGAAAATAGGGCTCAGATGCTTCGAATGCTGAAGTTATTTTGCATTGTGTAACCTAATCGTAAACCTAAGATAAACACTATCATACAAATGACCTTAGTTTTCAATCATGTTCTTTGATAACAACAACAATATACATAGGTAGTTACTTTTCCAAAATGGAATGCAAAATATTTTACCTTTGGTTTACCTGACCTATGGATTACTGATTTGGCTACTGAAGTCATCTTGATTACAGTAATTCAACATTTGAAGTTGATACATGAGTAAACTTGAAACTTCGACCTTCTAAGCGATATTTGACAGTTCTTTATTTTACCTTGACTAATCAAGTAGTGCAGATATAACAGAAGAATGCACATACCGTATTTACGCGTGTAAGCCGCGCACCTTTTTTCCTGAAACGCCAGAGAAAAAATGGGGGTGCGCGGCTTACACGAATCCTCCAGATTTCGTGTTAGCCGCGAACCATTTTTCCTCAGATTCCTGTTGTTTTCTCTCCTAAGTTTCGCATTCTGTCTAGTAGTAGTGGTATACTAGTCTTCGCAGCATGGTTTAGTAGTAAATCGTACATTGTAAAGTATTCTGAAATTTTGAAGTATGTAATGAAAAATAAAAATCCGCGTTTAACAAAGTCTGAGCGTACAACGGTACTGGAAGAAACGCTAGATCAGAAACACCATTTGTCAAAGCAATAGATTTATCGTGTATAGATCGTAAGTAGGACAACACATTGTAGCACTGATATGTATTTAAATATACTGTATCCTGTAAGCTGCCGCAAGGAGTTTTATGTTTTTTCAAAATCGTAAGCGGAGTTCGTTTCGGTATCACGTATCTGTAGCAACATTTTTACGTGCTAATAGATAGCTCCTTTTGCATACACATTAAAGCTACATTACAAAGACACAACAAAAAATTTGTTACATGGTGGCAATAGTCGTATGCTCAGAGAATATACCTTCTTACTATCCGTGCTATCCGCTCCAAGCGTGAGAGTAGTAAACGCGTTCGAATCGATCATTTAGCATTTTAAAATAATTTGCTATTATCACCCTAAAATGAATTCTGATGTGAAATTTCGATAGTTTCCTGTGAGTATAAAGCTACGTATTATAAAGGATGCCGAAAAAATAGGAAATCGAGCACCATGAAGGAAATATATGGTGCATCTGAATCTAGCAGTGACGAAAACTAAGAATGAGAACTGTTATGATATGAATATTCATTAGTGATTTATGATTATATTTCCGGGAATGTGTTTTTCTTTAGTTTTATAAGAATTATAATTGTTATTACATTGAGCTTAGTTTTTTCCGTGTGTTCCCAAGACTTTCCGGTGTTGTTAAATCGTCCCAGTCCACAGCTACTACGCAGAGAGCAGACGAGATCACCGCTATCAGGTACGGATGGCGTTTGGTTTTTTTTTTGTTGATATGCCAACGATTTCCGTAATAATAGAGTAATCACGGGTTGAAATTGTATATATTTTTGCAATTATTTCAGTTGGATGTTCTTTTGAACAAATGCCGTTTTTATAGCTCTGGATGATATGATCGTATGAAACTGAGATTAGTGTGAGATGCTACGAGAAACAGATGCACAGTAAAAGAGGCCGTGCATTGATGACGATCGTGACGATAATAACACGTAATTCAATCAATTAATGAGAAAGACGTACACGTAATTTAGGCACAGCATTTCTATTAAAGAACGTGCATTCATGTTATGACAAAATGATGCAGACTCAAGGGAAAAAAAAATTTTTTTTTCGATAGAAATAATTTTTTCCTCACGAACCTGCCCGAAAATAGGGGTGCGCGGGATACACGAGGGCGCGGCTTACACGAGTAAATACGGTAATTAATGTCAAGACCTCAGTCAATTATTTTTTCTCAAAACTAAGGAATCAATAAGGGTACATATGCCTCAGCTTTCTTCCCTATAGGCCGGGTTCACTGAATAATAATTTAATGAAATTATGGGATGAATCTACATTTGATAAATTTTTCTCAATCAATAAGCAGCTCTTCAGCAGTGGCTGTTAAGGGTTTGATGTTGTTGTTTGAGGGTTTTTGGTTCACAAAATACTCCTGAAGAATTTTTTCCGATAGCCACTGCCATGGAGATGATTTGGTACCCTCCAGGCTGTTTCAGATATGAGAAAATATATTTCATCTTCTACTTTCAAAATTAGGAGTGTCATCTGGAGAGAGTTAATAATAATGATACATAGATACCAAGCAAGCCTGATGTGTATTGCGGTCTTGTTCCTTTTGGTGGACATTAACACCAGTTGATGGGTCTGAATTTGAATAATTTCTTTTTTCATATACACCCATATTATATTTTTAAGCAGCAATGGGGGCGTTTACTCGGAACCGAAATCGCAAATTTGTACACGAAATTGTTAGATGGAAACGAAAAACAAATTTTAGTGAAAAAATTAATCTTCTAACCACAACCATTCACTCATAAATCAAAAATTAAAATAAGAAAAAGGTGACGCCCACCGAAAATGCTGCTGTGATAACATTGATGTCATTTTCCTCCCGTCCTTGACTGCTTTCAGGGGAGGGGGAAGGGAGTGGAGGGAGGTTCTCGGAAGGTCTGCTAGCACAGATGCTGTCGAAATCGCTGCCATTGGCCGAGTCAGCTGTGTCCCCCCCTTTGCGATAAGGCGAAGTAGCTTCGCGGGCTCAGTTGTGATTGGACGAAGTAGATATACGTCAGAGGTTGCACCACACCCACTTTTTCGAAAGGGTTAAAGACATCAGTTTTCCGCCGCTTATAACTCGGGAAATAATTGTCGGATCAGAAAACGGAAAAATACGGGTCCTTTTATTTACAAACTCTATCAGATTCGGCAATAAAAAAAATATGGTAAACGACCCCATTGTAAATTTGTGTGAGTATAACTGAATGGTGTTAATGTATTTGTGTTCATTTTCTTACAGTTGGTTGTGAAGGCAACACGCGTTGCTGTGGACTACCAAAGAAAATTTCGCAAGGATGTGTTCATAGACATGAATTGCTTCCGAAGGTGGGGACACAATGAGCTGGATGATCCAACTTTCACGAATCCTCTTGTTTACCACATCATTCGCTCAAGGAGGTTTGACTAATGCTGTTCCATAATTTCATGCTCCCATATCATCTAAATTCCATCTTCTTCTGATGAATCTTACTTTCAATTTAAGGAGTGTTCCTGACTTGTATGCGGAGGAGATGGTTAATCAGGGTGTCATGAATCAGGATGATGTGTCTGAAACCATTCAAAAGCACACGCTTTGGCTGAACAACTGTCTCAAAAGCGTGGATAACTACAAACCGTCGGTGAGTGACAGCTGTGAGGAAATTGTGGGAAAATGAGGAAATAGCATTGAAAGAAAACACAGTTTACTTGCCAAGTTCCTCGCAATTTAATGAACTCCAAACAATAATTTTACCAGATCTTTATAAAACCCACTGTTTAATAAACAGTTGTTTATTTGATTGTATGTAACTTAAACTGTGAATCTTGAGTTTTTCTTTTATTAGAATATAGTGGTTACCTGAAGTCATGCATGATAATGTAAGGACGAAGGTTGGCAAATCATATTCACCAAAAATTTAAATATTTGACTCTACCTTTCCAGTAAATTTGTAGCTGATTCTTTTTTTCAACAATGTCAGAAATGTATTGGTGTTATACTCAGTTTAACCAGAGGGATGGACTGTTGCCTGGATAAATTTAAAATGTCCTTCATCCCACAAACTAAAAGATATTGTAAGCGGCAACATAGTCACTGGATAAGTTGAAGTAATGTAGGCATTCAGTAGTGCTTTATAACTCGGCTAATTCATGTTAACTGCACTCATGCTTGCCTAATGGATATCAAAACCTAATGCATTCAAGCAAATGAATGAACCACTAATAAAAACTTTACTCCTAAGTACAGGTAAACCTCACTTTCTGAATTAATATTTCCAAACAGTTACTCTCAAAGCAGGAGCTCATAAAGTTAGGTAAAATTATACATTATAATCTATGACTTAAAGGAAGTTACTTTTTTATGCAAAAATCAGTAAAATGAAAAAGATAATGCCGAAACAGTCATTTTAATGATGACATGTTCCCAGCCACCATATTCTCATCATTTCACCCACCACACTAATGGTTTCCTTATTTCTAATATTTTGTTTGCAGTGTAAACAGTTTTTATAGTTAAAAAAAATCATTATTCACGCATAAGGCAACATCATACGTGAGCAACTCATGTACTGACTGCCCCTTTACCATTTGAATTTGTATAGGAGCATTACAAGAAGCAGTGGAAGGGTGATGCTCAGGCACCTGCCCATGTTACCAAGTGGGACACTGGCGTGAATCCTGATTTGCTGAGATACATTGGTGCTAAATCTGTGGAGTTCCCGGAAGACTTTGTGAGTTCCCTTACTATTTTATTTTCCTCCAGTTTCATACCCAAGTCATAAAATGTGATTGTGAAAAATCTTGTGAATCAGTGCTCCTCAGCTATGAAGTTCGTGGGCCTTTACTTATGAGAGGATTCTAACTTAGCTCCTCATGTATATCATTTAGTTAACAACCTCTGACATGATATGTACGTGGGAGGAATTGCTCTCAATAACTCTTTAATATGTTGAAAAGGGTGTGCTTAGTAAATATTCTTTCTGATCTCTAACATGGTATTGTATTTTGAGGTGGTTCTTTGGTTCTCACATAACATTTCTTGCTGGAAACGAGATCACTTAAAGCTATGGTAGGGATAGCCATCTCCCTAATTTTTGCATCTGTAGAAATCCTTACTCTTCTCTGTGTTTATATTCAACACTTCAGTGTATGCAGAACAGAAAAGTATTTTTCTGTTTCCTGTGAACTCAAACTTTATCAATTATCATAAAACTCATGGCAGAGTGAATATTTGTGTGAACTCTCAAGACATGACCTTCTCCAAGCATGGCCTTTACTATGGTGCCACTTAAGTTTGTAATTAACAACCAAGATCCTTGAAGCTTATTCACACCCAACTGTATTGAAAAATAAATTAAGTGTAATGCTACTTGCCAAAGTTTCTTACAGCAAGAAATATGTCTATGGTTAACTTACGAAATGAGCCTTTGTGAGTAGTTCATGGACACAACTGAAATATATCAGAGCTTTCATTGTGAAACCGGAGTACATTCAGATTGAAGTTGATAGAATTGCTCTGTATGTATGCCCTATTTGTGATTTTGCTTGTGGATTTTTTATTATTAATGTAATTATTATTGATGAGCTCTGTACTGATATTGATGACCTACTTAGCAAAAAAATATTAGTATTAAAAGAGATGATACACACTTGGGTTCTAAGTTGTGACTAATTCATTCAATCACACCTTTTTCTTTTGCTCCCTAAGAATATCCACCCTCATCTTTTGAAAACACATGTGAAGTCGAGGCTGGAGAAGGTAACGAAGGGGGAAAACGTTGATTGGGCCACTGCTGAGGCTATGGCATTTGGATCCCTGCTGTACCAAGGTATGTATCAATTGTAATCATTTCATCAATTTATGCCAGTGTGAAGCCTGTAGTCTAAACATTACTAGTGTTTTCATTGATATTTCAACTTTCCCAAATGGTTTAAAAAAAGTTAGGGGAATTCTTTATGTGATGTCATGCAGATAAAGAATGGAAGTTGCTCATGGGTGACAACTGCCTGTAAAAAAATATGAAACAATGGAACTCATATATTGAAAAAACAGCACTTTTTAATTTTGTTTAAATAGTGCCGGTTTAATATTCCAAAAAAATAAGTAAATTTTGGTTCACATAGAATTAGAGCCGCATTAAACGGCAATAAAAGTGAAATTCTGTGAACCAAACTTAACCTTAGGGATGGCATTGTTGTGTTGGTTAGAGTATTTGCTTCCCATTCTGATGGTACAGGTTCATATCTGTACAGTGGCAGAGATTTTTCATCGGCAATTCTGTACCTACTTGAGTGCTGTGTGGGGAGCACTTCCAAATTTGTTCTCTGTCTTCACCAGGCCAATCTTTCTGCAGGTTTGCCTAGCCTTCCTTAGGAAATATATGGGATGGAGACAATTAGACTATAAAATGCAATCACTTGACCAGTCTGGTCCCATAGTTCAATACTCAGAGCAAATTAGACCTTAATTTTACCCCTATTAGAGACAACATCCCAGGCAATCATCAGTGCCACTTCTACTGAATATGCCTTCCAGATTAACTGTTATTACTCTACTAATATTTTGTTTGTATCTATGTAACGATGGACAGATTGGAGGAAGTTAGTCAGTCATTCGTATGTCCTGAAATCTTGGAGGTTCCCGGAATATATTCTGATTATTTTTGGAATGATTTCTGTGTGTCTGCCTGTTTGTGATAAACTTTTGTTAATAGTACTTCAATAATTATTTATTTGTCTGAGAAATGTGTTTGCAGTCATATGTGATTGAATTATTTGACAAACTGTTTATGTTTGGGTTGCAAAAGGTCCTTTGAAAATGATCCTTCCCATAATAGTCCTTTACTTATATAATTTATCCAAGTTTACACTGCAATTGCGGCACATATCTGGTGGCAATGATGGAAGGCATATGCACAAAATAATATGTTCAACACAATCGTGGAGTTTTTAAGGCACATCAACTGCTTCTTCTGCAATGTGTGGTGTTTCATCAGTGTTATCCATGAAGCCTTAAAATTTCACAATGAATTGACTTAAAGAATAATAGATTACATATTTTGCTTTCAAGCTTATTTTCTTATTTTGTGTCATTTAAAGTTGTTGATATTTGGCCACCAAAAAGTGTTTTAATGGCATCTAATTTCCAGAATTGGCTTTATGTGCATGTCTTTTCTGCTTTTGGCTATTTTCCAAATTAGATATGAGAATCATGCTATTTGAATAGTATAATGCAGTCATTAATTCATGGTAGTTTCATTTTATTTATCATAAGACCAAAAATATAACTAATATCATAGAGTAAGTATATTATAGAGGGCTCACCACGTAGGGCAAAACTATTATGCATTGGACCTAGTACAGGAAGATTTCCTTAAATGGCATGGTAAGAATTTTTCGCATTACATCACAAATTATATTAACACTTCCATTGCTTTTGTTTTTCTAATTGACTTAAGTGGTACATTACATAAGCTATTGTTATAGTTTTTTTATATTATTATAATAGTTCGATATGCCTTTACGTAACGTCAATAGTCATATGGATAAGTTAGCATTTATCTCGCTATTAAAGCAATCCTATCTTGTCAAAGGGGGATTTTTGTTGTTTCATTAAAAACACATAATCCACTGCCGCAAGGAGCAGATTACAAGAGACTTCTCAATTGTGCCACTTAAATCACTTAGGAAAACGAAAGCGATGAAAGCAATACATATCGTTTATGACGTAACACGAAAAATTCTTCCTTTGCCATCTATGGAAACCTTCCAGTACTACATTCAAAACACATAACAGTTTTGCCCTATGTGGTGAGCCCTCTATATTATACTTATTCTGTGATAATATAAATATGGAGGAAATATTGTGCTTGCAACTTTAGAATGTTATTAGTGATATACTTTGAAAATCTCATTCTGAATGCTCACATGCTTGTGATTTGCAGATTATGGTGTGAGGATAAGTGGGCAGGATGTTGGTAGGGGTACATTTTCACACCGACATGCTATGCTCATTGACCAGAAGACTAACGAGATCTATATTCCGCTCAACAACCTGACGCCAGACCAAAAGAGCTTCATTGAGGTAATATACTTTCATGAAAGCATCATATATTTCATGAACTTTTCTCATCGCAGTTTGGAAAAATGTATCTTATCCTAACTTATTGTTTTACCCTTTTTCTGCCAGCCCCTTTAAGGGAGACAGTGCGAAAACTGCCCAGAACATTTCCATGAAAATCGTAAGATTATGAATTCGAGATACATTTGAAGCACTCGGTTTTAATATATGAATTATGTATTTGTCTCAATGTTGTCGATGTATTTTAGTTTTTATGAGGACCATTCATGCTGTCTCTGATTTGAAGGAAATATATTATTTCAAATATGCAATGATGTAATGTAAGTTGGCTGATGTATCGGCCCACTGACAGTAAAAGGGTTAATTTGCAATGTTTTGTACTGACTATAGTAGAGCATTAACCTGTTAATATAAATCAGAATGTAAAATTAAAAAAATTATTGTAATCCAATCATAACATTCTTTGAGAATACTTAATGGACAGGTAAATAATATGCTAATTTACCAGCAAGATACCAGGTGTCTCTGCGTTCATGTTGTATAAATAATGTTTGTTTACAGGCAACTCTAATGCAAGGATCAGATCAACCACACCATGACACCCACCAACTTGGATTTTGACAAAACTTGGTACATATCATCCTTTCATCATCATAAGTGACAAATCCAATCGGTGGCACTGGTAGAATTGCAAAAGGTTGGATTTGGTTGGATGCAATCTTATGCACCCAAACACTCATTTAAGCAGTGTATTATGAATGTTTAATATCAAACACTTGGTTTCATCACAATTGTTTCATTATGGTACATCATCCTAATGGAGAACTTCGCTAGAACTGTGTTCTGAAAGTCATTTTGAGAAAATTGAACCAAAAATGACATTAATTTTTATGGAAGGAATGAAAAAGCCATTATTTTTACTGATGAAGATGAAAACACAGATCTTTATGATCATTATCATCAAAAAGATGTTAGGATTAACTCAGTTCCTTGGTGATAATGAACTTAGTAGCTAGCCATGTTTTGAGTGGAAAAAGGTTGTTAAGACATTGTGTAAGAATTTTTTTAGACTAAATAATACAATTCAAACACAGTTCAAAGTTTGAGACTTTACTTTGCGGAACCACTCGATTGGAGATGAAAAACCACTTTGTACGTTCCACACAAAGATTTTATTGGGTTCGACCCTGGTTTCGACAAAATATGTCGTTATCAAGGTGTAAAAATAATAATGTCCGTTCCTTAAATACCCTCAAATTAGGGGTGGGGAGGGAAACTGAGGAAGGAAGTTTGAGAGGCTGTAACTAAAAAACTACTGAGGATAGATAAAAACAATTTGAATTTGCCTCTTACAATGTTGAAAGAATAATATGTATGAAGTTTTGTCAAAATCCAAGTCAGGGGCTGTCAAAACCTCATTTTTGTGGTTGAATTGAAATGGAATGACCTGCAAGTGACATCAGTTTAATAAATGCTTTGCTAAGTTTTTTAGTTTTAGAATTTGACAAATAATCAGAGTAAGAAGAATAGGGAAAACATGGAGACATATTATATGTAGTTTAATTCTGATGATTACTCAATTTCATTAGCGACTTTTTTTCTGGTATCCCTGGTATTTCATGTCTAAATTGCCTTTCAGTATCATATCTAAAGTTAGTATTAAAGTAAAATCCTGGAACTAATATTGGTTTGGAAATGATTCATAAACAATAAGTTTATAAAAAAGGAATATTTGCTCAGATACTTGCAGCACGTTCACAGTAAACAGATCAGTTACGGTTTTTTACAGCAACAATCTGTCAACTCTATCCCACAACCCCCCTGGTTTCTGTGCTTCACATGATCTTGTGACATTTTGTCCACTCATCTATTGAAGTTCACTGTTGATCCTAGCAATCATCAGTTACTACATGGTGATATTTTTACCCCCTCACAAAGGTTTGCAACAGCATTTTGTCCGAGGAGGCAGTTCTGGCCTATGAATATGGTATGAGCATTACTAATCCTAACTTATTGGCAGTATGGGAGGCACAGTTTGGAGATTTCTTCAATGGAGCTCAAATACAAATTGACACAATGGTGTCTTCTGGCGAAAGTAAGTAACTTTTATGGGCCATGGAATTCTGCCAGTGCCTTTTTTTAAGTATAATATTTTTTAATGTAGTAAGTAGTAATAAATAAAATTTTGATTTTTAATTTTAACTAGTTTTTGTGTAGAGGATAGTCTCATAATTAATAGGTACAGTTTTGTTGTTAAGGATCTAGAATTATGAATGAAAGTGAAAAATATTGTAATATTATTATTTGGGTACATAACTTTTGTATGAATGCATGTATGATGACATATTATGGTAATGATTAGCTAATAAAATCATATCCAAGTAAAACTAAGCAAATATGCACACTTTCCTCTAATTTTTACATCCTGAAATATCTGAGTCCTAATTTAATTGATAGCAGTAACTGATCATAGTCTTCATAATTGACATAAAACTGTATCTGTCTTTTGTTCCGAAAAGTATCAAATTTAAAATTCATATTCTACAAATTTATCATTTATTAGGAATTTTGGTGATAGTTCATTGTTGCAAATGAAACTTTATGGAGGTTTTGGAACAAAATTAAACTTTGATATCTCCTTAAATTTTGGTCTCTAAAGCTCTTTTATGCAGAATGCCTCCAACATCTAGAAATCTCTATGGTGACCATTATTTCCCATGATTTCACTATTTGTAATACATCGAACATATCTTTGTTTATTGAATTTCTAATGGCATCAATTCATGCTTGGTCCGTTGTAACTTGGATCATCATCTCTGGTCTTCAATCCTAAGATTATTCTCTGCTGTAGCTTCTTCTTGCAGAATGGCTGCTTTGCCTATAATATTGTACTGCTATTTTCATTCTTACTTTGTCCACCTGTTATTATTCAGCTTTTAATTTGGTTTGATTCTAGTTTAATCCTGAATTTTTAAGAGAGTTAGTCTTGGATTTTTTTAATTGTTCCAGATCCTTGGATTTAAATGAACAACTGAATTTCCTTTAGATCATTTGAAGTAAGAGTGTAGTTTTTCTCTGAAACTCCTCACTGTTGAGCTATATCATAACTTACTGAAATGCCTTGCTCATAAAACATTGGACTATGGGTGCAAATGAAAAAATAGGGAAAAATTCACTTTCTAAATTTTGTGAGATAAGGTATTTTTTTTAAATTCATGATTCAGTTCATTTTTCAAAAAAATTAAAATATGCATGGATTAAGCTAGATAATATCTGTGGCTGTTATTCTCCATGCCATAACTATATTTGCTTCCATTCCTTAGCAGTGGTAACTAAGCTGGCATGTTCATTTTTGTTGACAGGTTATAAGTGTTTCCCATTGCTTTATCTTTAACCTGTGGCTAGTGCTTACGTGACCATCTTTTCCAGCAAAGTGGCTTCTTGAGAGTGGTCTCGTGATGATGCTGCCCCATGGCTACGATGGAGCTGGTCCAGAGCACAGCTCTTGCCGCCTGGAGAGGTTCCTCCAGCTGAGCGATTCTTCCGAGAACGCTCCAGATGGGGAGGATGTCAACTTACAGATTGTCAACCCGACCACTCCTGCTCAGTACTTCCACCTCTTACGTAGACAGGTAATGAAATTCATTGCATTTAAGGCTCAGAAAAACTTTCTCATATTTGTAAAGGCCTGGGTATGAAACCTGAGGGAAATCATGTGTCCACATTTGTCTGATTTAGATTTTACTATTTTTGATTTTGAGGCAAAACCTCTTTCTGTCACTAAGCAAAATTTCCAATGTTTACCAATCATTTTGTTTTTTTTTTTATCTTTCTTATTTTCGCAACCAATTTGCACTTATTGTTAGCCATCCATTTCTCTTGAAATTAACATAGGGATCATTCCGTCAATTCAACCAGAAAATCAGCAAAAATAAACCTTTGGGTTACCGATTATGAGCAAATTTGGCAAAAAGTCCAAATTTGATAAGAAAATGAAAACCCTAAAGCATATTGCAATGCATGAAACCATTTACGAGAAATCGCAATGTTGCAAAATTCAAATTTTGCTGAAGTGACTACACATTTGATGGTATATCTCTTAGAATAATAAAGCTACAGATGTGCAGGACTTATTTTTAATGCCTTGAATTGTAAAAATTTAATAAAAGAATTATATTATAAAATATGAACAATTTGAGAAAGTTTTTAACAATTTCAAATTTTCAAATCGATTTTTGACAATTTGTCAAAAAATATTATCAAAAACAAAGATCTGTGTCTTTGATTTTGATAATATTTTTTATATGTTGTGGTGAATGGAAATGTGGAAAAACAGCATATCACAGCATTAATATACTGTGACATGCTGTTTTGCCATATTTGTTTGTGTATTCAAGTTTTAGTTCAAAGAGCCTATCAGTTATTTATCTCCTACATGTTGAAACTCAATGGGTACCTTCATTAGTGATAATAATAATAAAGCTTAATTGTAACATCAAGACACCTCATGCCTCAATTATTCTGCCCCTAAATGTTTATGTTTTTGAGATCATGATTATAGACTCTGACGTAATGGCTGTAGCTTTTCATATTGTTCAAGAATTATTTCCCACTGTGAATATTACAAGTTACTCCATTTTCTGATATGCATATCCTCACAATTTACTCAACTTTGAACACTCCACATTAGCATAAAAGAACTATTTCTAGGATTATGATTATTTTTACTTTGCCCTCGTGTAAAAGAATGGTTGTTAATGTTATCAGAATGAGCTTCATTCCAAATCTTTACTGATGCCTTTTTATCTGTAATATTGTCGACTCAATCTTTCTCCTCTGTAAATTTTCCCTTTCAGATGATCAGGAACTATAGGAAACCACTTATTATTGCCTCTCCCAAGATACTCCTCCGCCTTCCAGCTGCCACGTCTTCCATAAATGAAATGGGTCCCCAGACAACATTCCATTCAGTCATTGGTGAGTTGAAGTCATATGTGCGACTTCCATCTCTCTACTGGGGTTAAATCAGTTGGAACATGGTGGTGTCTTTGTTGTAAAGATTTTTGGAGATCTATAAAGTATGCTTGAAATTTTCCGACAATTTTATCCCATGTAAGTCTTTATTTTTGTTTAATGTTGAGTGTGGGGATTAGTTGGTGTGCTGGCCTCAAATCTCAAGGGCCTGGGTTCTATCCTCAGTTTGATAATTTTTTAATTGATACACTGGTTCCTAACTTACTGCTGTGCATAGTGCGTTTAAATTCCTGTTCTCTAATTGGGTAGTTTTCTATTATTTTTTATTGTATTGATCAAAAGTTTATATCCTCTGAAAGGCATATTTTAAGCCATTTGATTTTATAATGACGTTAAGTATTTTTCCTCATTAATGAAAAAGTGAAAACATTCAACTGCATGAAAACACGTGGGCAAAATATTGTAGGCATTGAATTATATGTATGTCAAGACATTCTTTACAATACCTGCCACTAGGTAGTGCAGTGGGCCGATATATCGGCTTTTGCATCTCAGGCGAAAAGTGTGGCAAGCTGGTATATCGGCCCAATATGAAATTATTGTTCAACTTTATGACACTAAAATGATAGCATTTATTTTTCAGCCAATGTAAAAAAATTGTTCATTATTAGTTAGTTCAACTTAAGTAATGTAAAAAAAAAAAATTTACATATTTATAGCAATAGCTTCATAATGTTTTTTTTCCTAAGGTGCTACATTTTATTTAATTACCCTCGGCATTTCTGACTGTTACCCCAGGAATAAGGTTACGACTAAGAGGGTTAAATAGTTTTTGATGTGTATTTATTCAGTAATTTTATTATGATTAAGTTTTATTTATTTATTCGGTTGATTCATTTAAAAACAATTCATTGTATTAAGTGCACCGTGAAGTCGCGTGAACTTCATACCATGATTCGCAGTAGCAGAGGATTCGACATGAAGAAAGCAAAGGAGCCTATAAAATAACTACAGTTGAGCATCTTTAATCCGGCACAGTCGGGACCGAGGTGATGCCGGATTAGGGATTTTGCCGGACTATAGGTCATGCATGGCAACTGGTCTATTTCTGACGTCCGGGATGTTTTCATTGAAAGGAGTTAATTAGTTATAACAAAATATATTCGTTTGCCATTTACTGAACATTATTTTTAAAAGAGTTACTGGGAATAATCAGAAAGAAATGGTTTCTTAATACAAAAACTTATTATTTAAAATAATCGAAGTTTCGCAGTGAGTGAAAATAACGGAATCTAAGCATTGTGCATATTGCTGCACATATAAAAGTTTCATATTGTTATTGGAAAAGGGTATAAAAATTGATATTTCTTATGCTGTAATTTGCGTAACACGATTTCCTACACCGCTCGATTTGTTATCAGCTGATTTAGCGCGATGTCAACGCGTCGGTGTCGTGTGTACGGCCGCCCATCACTACGTCGCCGCGGGCGACCGGACTGGATTATTCTTTAAAGACCATCATCAATAGTAGTCTTCCTTCAACAATTTCAGGCTGATCATCTTCATCCCCACTCGGATTTATTGTTATTAATTACCATTTCAATGATTTCATCATCTATGATATGTTGTGTGGTGAGAATATCATGGCCGCTAACTATCCTTTCGTCTAAATTTACCAATTCCATTTCCTTTCATTCAGAGTTATGGACGATGTTTGCAAACTCCATCATCATATTTTTATCCTCAGAAACATGAAATTTTTTAAATCCCCTCTTATTTCGTCTATATGAAACCTTAAAGCATGCCACAATTTAAACCACGCGTGTTTTAAAACGGACGGTGAAATGCTATTGCCTGCACGTGAAATTTCCCGAATCACGTCTTTTGGATTGATCACGTCTATTCCTGAAATAGTTTATCCTGCTCCATTAGCATTTGGCCAGAAATACTAACTATGCCCTTCATTTTGACGCATTCGAAACCAGGCTATCTAAATTTAGATGTAAGTGCTGATTAATCAGCACTTATATCTTCTTTCAAAGTTTTTCTCTCTTATCTACTTCTTCGTGTCACTTTAACAGTAAAACTTTGATGATTTTTCTCTTTCAGCTTCTTAATGTGCTATAATGTTGAAGATCCCACGTAGTATGTTTCACCCAAACGCTTTACTGATGCAACGGCGTCAAGCTTTTTCACAACTTGCACATTTTCTGCGATGGTTAACGTTTTGTGCTGTTGCCACACCTGAATGGATGAGACATGTTTTGGGTGAAACATAAAAATATAACCAATAATTTTATCAAATTACGTCTAGTGGTCAATCAAAAATACGCGCGCCATTGAAAGTGGCCGATCTGTAAATTAGTCCCGTCTCGGCGATGTCTTCAAATTTATACGTTTACTTCAAGTTCTGGAATAATTCCTGTGTACACGTAGTACCAGAAATTAATATGTTTAAATTATTCTCATTCTCGAAATGGGAAAATTAACGTTAAGAATGGTATCTCAATATTAATATAAGAATAATATTTCGGCAGGTTATGAAGCAATGTTCCGGTTAAAAATTTTTCGGCATTTTCCACTAAGTACTAGGTAGTTGGTCATGCCAAAATTGCCGAATTATGGGTGCTCCCGGATTAGGGGTTCCCGGATTAAGGGTGCTCAACTGTATATAATAGTGGTTCTGAAACGCAATAGTAAGTTCAGGAGACGAATATTTCCTATGCCTAGCAATGCAAACTATATACCTGTTATGTCAGTAACAATGCAGTGTATCCCACCATTTCTGAGCTTTTTCAAATGAACTTAAAATTTACATTTAATTCTCAAGTAACCAGGGATTTATCTATCCAAATTTTTGCATAAAAGTAATTTATGGTCGGGCACAAATCGCAATTAGTGAACTCTGTTTCTTTGATGAAGGAATCTATCCTATTGGATGTAGAGCCGTTGACTCCTTGGCGCCTTTCATTTAGATGAGATTAATGTTGGTTATGAGTTTTCTCTCTACCTATCTCCCACTCCCTATATTATCACTTTACCCATTACCCATCTTATCATTAATAGTCTATAGGACCTTAGTTGTTAGTCACCTGTCGTAATAGCAACATTGTCATGTTGAGCCAAGGATGTAACACTTTCTCTCTTCCTTGTGCAGAAGAAATATGGACAAAAGGTCTCAGTAATTCCTTGCTAATAGTGTGGGTGTGAGGTTATCATATTGACTATGAGAATATTACTACTGGCACTATGATTTGCTGTCTAATGTACAGTCATTTGCAAAAGTCTGTGGGCAACCTCCGCCACGCTACTAGCAGCCAAGCTTTGAATCCTCAAACTATGTTGGCGCTAACTGTGTGGCAGAGAAAATTTGTGCTAAGGTAACGGTAATACACAATATGAAAAAATGGTGGATTTTAATGCCAGGGCCTAAAAAAAAATGGTCGGTAACGAATAATAATAGTGCCTAGGATCAAGGTTGCGCTATTATTATGGCCCTACCACCTTTATTTTGCAAAATAAGTCTCAAAAATTGCGTGTAATTGCTTAATACTCTGATTACACCAGCAATATTGCCGCGAAGTGTCGTGCCGTAACATGTTAGAAGATTCATCTTTCTCACTTAATAGTTGATTTTCAGTCCATTTCTCTTTCTCATATGATATAGTTTCAACGGCAAGTTTACAGAATGAAACTCCCAGAGTGCACAATAAGAAACAAAGGCATTTGTCGTATCAAAATTTACTGGGCCTAGTCAACACACACAAATTCATTACGAAACTTAAGATCCATTGTATGAATAATCAAAAGATGTCACTGCAACACAAAAAAGATGTCTTACCCACTACGTGGATTCCATTTCACTATCATAAACCATTCGCGTTATTAATTTTATGCAGTCCAATCACTTCACCAATATAAAATAACACGTATTCGTGGTAGGTTAAATAACCAGTGAAATACATGCAGTTCATAGTATTTATTAAAGAAACCACTCTCATACACAATTATTAATAGTAGTATTCTACCGGTGAAGGCAGGTTTAAATGGACATTTAATTCTTCCCACCCCCTAAATTTCACATGATGTCCCTCTTCATCCCCTCATACCTCCCATCATTCCATCCAAGCTACCCGTTCTTCTCCTCCCTCTTCCCCGCTTACCCAACGCTCTTCCCTCAATCACCTCCTTCAAAACAATTATTATTCGTTACCGATCATTTTTTTTTAGGACCCTGGCATTAAAATTCGCCATTTTTTCATATTGTGTATTACCGTTACCTTAGCACAAATTTTCTCTACCACACAGTTAGTGCCAACATAGTTTGAGGATTCAAAGCTTGGCTGCTAGTAGTGTGGCGGAGGTTGCCCACAGACTTTTTCAAATGACTCTACATATTGTGAATTGGCTGTGGGAAAAGTTGTCCTGCAGTGTGAATCAAACCAAGGAGCTTGCCAGTTCACAGACTACTGCTGCCTTGTATTCCTAATGGTGTGGACAATTTTTTGGGAAGATATAACCTAGATATAGGAATGATATGTTCTGAATACAAGGATAATATATATTATATATTCAGTGTGGCAGAATTAGACAAATTTGATGAGTAAATCGAAGCTTTCAGTCGTATTTGAAGTTAGGTATCATTGTTCATTAATCTTTTGTGACACTAATGTGATTATAATTTGTTATACATTGAAGGTGATCGTGTGGCTAATCCAGAGACAGTGAGAAGAGTGGTATTTGTGTGTGGAAAGATGTATTATTCACTTGCCAAACTCCGTGAAGAGATGGGAGTGAAGGACATGGCGATTATAAGACTTGAATCGTTATCCCCGTTTCCCACTCATGAACTCTTGGAAGAAGTCACCAAGTATAGGAAGGCCAAGAGTAAGATTTCTCTTTCATAATTGATTTTTCATGTGATGGTCTAATCTTTGAACAAATTTTTACAAAAATGTGTCTCTGTTCTTCTTTTTCATTTAGTTTTTATATGGAGCCAGGAAGAGCATCAAAATATGGGAGCGTGGACCTATGTTCGTCCAAGGTTTGAAAATCTCATTGGTTGCAAGGTATGTGGAATTCAACATGAAATATGTGCATATTAATGAAACGTATATTTATACTTTCCATGAAGTACTCATATGTAAAGCTCCGATTTTTTGGCCAAAAAATGACTTTTTACGTGCTTTGTGTGTAGTCTGTATCTGATAGTGAGTAGTAGTTAGTATCAGATGTAGTAACATCTGATATCTTGGTGAAAAAAAGAATGTTTATGGCCTTCTGCATAATTTAACCCTTGATGCTATGACGAAAAAGTTAGATTTTGTTCATCAGAGAGTTGAGGGTTTCATCATCATCGGTGAGCAACCCTTGGATTGGTTTGATGCAGCCCTCCACTTGATTCTTCTATCAGCCAACCTCTTCATATTAACGTAGTTCCTATCTTTCACATCCTTTACCACCTGTTCTATATAACTCATACGAGGCCTGCCTTTTCCATTCTTCCCGTTCACTTTTCCCTCGATGATTATCTTCATCAGGCCATCGTGTCTTAAAATGTGGCCTATTAAGTTGTCCCGTCATCTGTTTAAGGTTTTCAGTTGACATCTCTTCTCTCCCACTCTTCTTAAGACTTCTTTGTTTGTCACTCAATCAATCCATTTTATCTTCATCATTCTTCGGTAGCACCACATTTCAAATGCTTCCATCCTTGACTTCTCTGCTGTTATTGTCCATGATTCGCTGCCATATAGTAGAATGCTTCAGATGTATGTTCTAATGAAATGTTTCCTCACTTCCATGCTTGTATTTGTAGCTGTAAGCAGAATCTTCTTCTGGATAATTGCAAAAACTCAGAAGGAATAATAAATGAATGTATAATTGTTAAATTATCACTAACTTCTTCAAAGTTGATGACCTAAGGCCTCAAGTTCTACAGAATTGTATGAATTTTATTTTACAACTCTACTTAATTTAATGCTAGACAGGATGTCTAACACTTCCAAAATGCAGAAAAGTTTCTTGCATGATTTGAAATAGATTCATGTTTTTGTAGAATTTTCTTATCTAATATAAACTAAAATTATAATATTAACTCCAGAATATACACCCTAGTTATGGTATGTTACTTCCATCTTTTGTTAGCAAAGCATATCTATATAGGTAAATAATTATGTAATGAAAGCAAAAAGTAAATACTAATGGGGTTAAGTAATTGCATGAAGTAATTTTTTAACCCCTGTTGTAATTTGCTTCATTTAATTACAGCTAAATGATTTCCTCCACAATGAATGCTCATGAATCTTTCTAAAATTCCTTGATTCAAGATGACTGAATATGGTTTATAACTTTTATACTTTTGAATTACAGTTGCGATATTCAGGACGTGGTCCATTGGCAGCACCTGCAGTAGGCGTTGGGTCTGTCCATCAAAAAGAGGCAGCCAATGTTCTGGAAAAACCATTCTCCTTCAACTAATTTCCCAAATGAAAATATTTTCAATCAGAAGAATTCTCGTAACTGTGGTTATCCTTCTAAATAGTGCTGATTAAGTCTTTCAAAGGTTTATTGCAGCTCTTTTAAGTTGTTCAATGTGATCACTTTTATATTAATTTAAGGGGTACTGGAGCTTGGCTAGAAATCATTGTTGTAATCCTGAAGTGCCTCAGGAGAAATATTTCCTCCTAACATTTGTCACCACAAAGGTACCTGATTTTTGAGTGCTGCCAATATTTTTAAACTCTTATACTGTGTCCTGAGGAAGTCATATTCTCTCAAATAAAATCTTCATGTTCCTTATTTTGTGAGAGAAGCATTTTAAATATTTGTATTGTTTGTTAATATTGGTCAAACCTATTTGATACTCAAAACTATTTTGTCACGATTACCACTGAAGTAACATTCCTTTTATACATATATTTGCTGGCAGTCATTGAAGGAGTTGACCTGACTGCTTGATATTCCTATGTAATTGGAAGTAAAACTCATTATCAGCATGCCCTTTATACCATATGTTATGAATGCGTATTGCTCACCAAGGTCAAGTATGTATAAAGAAACCATTAGATGGTTGTTGTTGTTGAATTTTGACAATAAATAACTTTTAAAGTGACTGATTTCTGTTTTTGCTGACAACAATGTGTGTGAGCAGTTACCCAAATGCATGTGCGAAATATTATGGCCAGCTTTGCTTCATGAATCAGATGCGATGCTGCCTCTAGTATGTATGTACCTTATAACATCATTTCCAAAAATACAAGGAAGTTTGTGGCATTCCTTAAGCCCGTTTCACACGATACTTGGTCCAGCACAAGACCTAGTGTGCTAGCCACTACTTGATATTGAGGACGGAAACTAGTATGATTGGAACCTTACTGGGAGGTTTCACACGATCATCGACCTTGTGCTTGCTATGAATCAGTTATTCCATATGATTCTATACTAATTTAAAAAAAGAGAAGTTTGCACAGCGTCTGTAACGTGACTTGATTGGTCGATGGCTACTGGGCTACTAGGTCCTACTAGAAATCTAGTACCGCATCAAGTACGAAATCCAGTAGCTCAGCGAGTATACTAGCTAGCATGCTTGCCAGCCAGTATACTGGTTCTTCACACGACACTGGAAAGCTAGCGTACTAGCGAGTATACTGGACCTGGTACTGGATCAAGTATCGTGTGAAACAGGCTTTAGGAAGAAGTGTTTAAGCATTATTGATGTTGTTATTTGGAGATGACAATGGCAATATCCTTGGCTATGCTCAGAAAAGAATTAAAAAAGAAGTAAATTTTGCCATAAATTACACATTTTAGAGAAATATAGATTGCAAACCATAAAATGAATGCAATAATATGAAGTGTTGTCCATTAAATGAAGAAAAAACGAAATAAATCTATTGGCATCTAAGCATTTAACTGAATGAAAGAAAAAACTTTTGCATTCTCTTAAATTCATAAACCTAATGTAAACAAGTAAACTCGTAATTGCCACCAGATTCGAACACAGACCTTTACAAAAATTGTAATAGTTGTTTCAGGGTGCTAGAAACAGTGCAGTATTCAGCATCTCTTTAGGACATATTGTTTCCAAAATAGAGGGGGGCAGTTCCAATTGGTTACTGATATTTTTTAATGAGGCCAGGCAAAGACCTCCTGACCCAACTCAACCTCCAGGAAACTGTTCATCCATACATCAGTTTCTATCTGTATTAAAAAGTGTCAGTGCCATTATTTATGCATTTTACTGATGTGAGATAATGAAGGCTAAAAAATGGTATTGTTGGATTGCGAGTCTATTTAGGCCCATTGCCTGTGGGAATTGAGCACTGTTTTTACTCCGACCATATCTCCCCAACCTCTAAAAAAGACAATTTATTTTTTACCTGAAAGAACAACATTAAGACTTCCTAAATCAATTCTTTTATAATTTTTAAACCTTGTCTTACATGAACTTTTTTTAGCTCCGAAAAACAACTTTTTTATATTTCTTAAGTTCAAGTGATATTTTCTCTGTGAGAAAAGTATTATAATTATTAATATATTCATGCACTAGGTATGTATGAGTGCTACGGTGAGAAGAGCTGGCCTGTTTTTTAATCATTTCTTGGTGTAATTTTAGCCTAAACTTGAGAAAAAAATGAATTTTCGGAGAAGCATTTACAGTGACAAAAAACACCGATTCTCGCTAAAACTCCATTTAAACCTACTCTAATAACAAGTAGACTTAATACGCTTTTACTGGACTCCCATTATGTGAGTATATCACTAAAAGCCAGTCTGCTGCAGCTTGTAGAAAAATAGTGTAAAAAGACTTTTTTCAAGCGTTAACGCAGTGCGTGTCTGCCTATAATTCAAGGGTGCATTTTTTTTCTGCCAAAAGAGGGCACCAATCGTTGAAGGACAAGTGGACGGGAAGATCGGCAAAGGAAGGCCTCGTATGAGATATATGGAACAAGTAATGCAGGATGTGATAGAGAAGAAATTCGTAAATATGAAGAGATTAACCGATAGAAGAACTCAAGGGAGAGTTGCGTCAAACCAATCTGAGGATTGATGACTGATGAAGGTTAGCACTCTTTACGCTCCAATTTTCGTTGAAATCTGATACGGTGAAGCAAGATACATCTAAAAAATTGTCGATTTCACCTGAAATAATCCTTCAATGCTGCTAATACCCTTTAAATAGATATTTCAAATGTTGAGGTAAGTTATGTTAGAGCAGGTACTTCTGCCCTGTTCATTCCTTTTTCCATATTAAATACATTTCATCCTCTCCGTACATCCCCGACGCTTCCCTAGCTTTCGTCCTTCAATGACGGTCTTCAGCACACCCTCAAAAATTACTTGCTTCTTGAACATACCCTACCTCCTCTTTATCTCCTCCAGTAACTTCCTTTCTTACGTCACCTTCTCTAGTGCTTCTTCGTTTATCTTCCTTTTGGTCCATCGCGTTTTTCTCCATTCTTTCCAAACCCACGTCTCAAAAGCCGCCAATATATTAATGTTTCCTCTTTCTCATGTCCATATCTCGGGATATATAACGCCACGCTATAAAGAAAATGGTTCCCTAAACTTTTATGAACTTCGAAGCTGAATATTTCTTTATTATTTTCCATTGCCACCGAAAACAGCACCTATGGCCTTTACATCGGGGTGTTTAACAATTAACAACAGACGAGCACAAACATCCATGTCCTGAGTGGTGAAAAAAGCCACTCAGGTGGGACTCGAACCCGTGGCCCTAGGTTTCGATCATATTTTCCCTCCTATCCAAAACTGCCTGTTGCCTCTGTCAACATATAAGGTACTTTAGTACTACGCCCAGCTTCGTCTAAGATGCACCCAAGTAACTAAGCCATTACGCCTTGGAAAAGCGTAGATTAAGTGATTAACCTGAGGTCTAAGTCTATGGCTTTCCTCGGGCTTTGCCCATTTGTGGATGATTCAAAAGGTTCGTTTCCCTTGTTGGTATAGTCACAAAAATTCCGATATTTTTTTTCATTTTCCAGCTCCACAGCCACGACTAAAGCTGGCTTAGTGGATTCTGGAGAAACTTTTTCACTGAAGGAGAACCGTTGTGGATACAGTCTTCGGCCGCCAGACTCGAATAGCCGACATTCCTTGCGTTCTTTAAAAAAAACTCGGACCGGAATCAAGGGTATTTTTTCGCGTTCCAAATGCGAAACTGCCACTTTTTTGCCACACTTTTTGCGATTCATTAACAACAATCAATGAGTGAATCTTTGATATAGCGTGTTCAATGCTTGAAATATAAATTCTGTTTGGGAACACTTCACGTTCTGAACTCCGTCCGTCAGATGAGACGTTAAACCGCGGACCCCTTGGCGCCTTTATCAATAGGTCTGCTCTCTTAAGCCCGTTTCATACGATACTTGGTCCACACAAGACTCGGTGTACTAGCCGCTACTTGATAATAAAGACGGAATCTAGCATGATTGGAACCGTCCTAGGAGGTTTTATACGATCTTTGTATTTGTGCTTACGATGAAGCGGTAGTTCACACTAATTAAAAAAAAATGAGAATATCGTACAGCGACTGAAACGTGACGTGATTGTTCGACGGTCACTGGATCCAACCGCGAGCTAGTAGCAAACTAGTACCGCACCAAGTATGAAATCAAGTAAACCAACGAATATGAAAGCGATTGTTAGCTAGCATACTGGTTCTATACCACGCGATACTGGAAAGATTCCATACTAAGTAGTGCTCGTGACCTTGTGCTGGATATAGTATCGCGCGAAACGGCTGGACACGGTCACATTAAGGGACCATGCGGCTGGATATCGCCCCATTGATTATCCGTTCCCGGAAATAAAATTACCTAACTTACGCTAATGTACTTACTAGTTACTAATAATAGGGTTTCACAGTCGACGGTAATGCATGCCTGTAGTGGAGTCTGCCAAACTACTGAGCGGTCTAGAGTACTATGCAGATGTAAGTAGAGGGTTCAGTTAATGAGTTGAGGTTGGTTGGTTATTCAGGGGAGGCGACCGACAGCTGAGGTCATTTGCGCCATTTAGGATAGGTGGGTAATTGGGTAGTGGTAGGAGTTTTCAGGGAACGGAGGAAGGGTGGAGAGAAACCCGGCGTCGGCATTAGCCTACTCTTAACGAAAGGCGCCAAGGGGACCACGGCTTAACGTCCCATCCGACGGACGGAGTACTGAACTTGAAATGCCCTCCACTAGGCACAAGTGGGGACCGGTTTTCCACTTTCCACCGGTTTTCTATTCCGCCGGGAATCGAACGCAGACCCTCGGGATGGGAGGCTAGTACTCTAGCCACCACACCAACCCGATCCCCATGAGTTGAGGTTTCGGGTGAGGTTTCTTTAGACACGTAGCGCTAAATAAAAGCAGAGTGTGGTTTTATCGGCATTTACAAATATTCCTAGGAAATAAAAGACCATACGGGGTAATATATTGACCCCCATTCTACACTTACGAATGTAATTTCACACGCCCTCTTGTGTAAAGTACTTGGCAAGGTCAACCCTTACCAACAATATCGACCTTCGGGTTGAACGCAATGATTTTAATTAAAGAAATCATACACTAAGGACGCACGTGAAAGGTGAACGTGATGCACAAGGTTTACTTGTGACCATTAGAAATGATCACCAACATTCTGTTATCGTGGTGTCAGAGATAACAAAATGAAGATTACATTATGGAATATATATTTCCGAATATATTGTCCATGCTTTTCTTGTTTAGTGGTATATTTTTATAATTTTCACTTCCGTCGTTTCTACAAATATTCCTATCTATAACCAATCTTCTATCAGCCGAAAATGGAGGAATTTACCTTAATCGGTCCGTAGTCCCCCCTAAGGAAAACCGAATAATTACATTACAGGTTTAGGGGTAGTGGTAATCTTCGAAATAATTTCCTCTTTGATTCTGGTATAACCCTAGGATAACATCGAATGCTGAATCCCGCAAGATATCGCCATCGATTCCTATTTCTCCTCATCGAGGGCGTTTTAAACCCTTTACTTTAAGCCTGTGGGAGTGGGTAGTTTTCTTTGATTCGGGAGAGGATACCGGTAGCTAAAATAATTTTCCGTATTTAATAGGCAAAATGGGAAAAGGCAGGGATTTTTCAGGGGACGGAGAAAGGTTGGAGACTAACTCAGTGCCGACATAAGCCTACTCTCAACAAAGGGTGCCAAGGAGTGCATTGCTCACCGTCCCATCCGACGGATGGAGTATTAAACTGAAGTTCTCTATATTTGGCACTCAAGTAGGGACCGGTATATCTATGACAAATCTCTGCCACTGCGGTACACCGAGCCAATGCCCTACTTCACCTTGTCGACACAAAATACTAATTATAGATAGCGTAGAAAAATTACCAAGTCCCGTCTTACAATTAACCAGTGGGATTCAGCCAATTCACAATTTTTAGCCAACACCGATACTTTTGTTGAATTTTACGAACTTGTATTAAAAGGCACTAATTTTCCTCAATATTTTTTAAAGCTCTCACTGATATCACGATTAACTTTGCGTGTCACTTTCTCATTATTCGTATTTAAGTGGTAAATTAATTAAATACCTCACTAACTTTCTGTAAATCGGTTTTTTATACCATATTTATGAAATGGTCATAGGACAGGAATCTGGTTGTTGAATTATTTTAATCAGACCACTGAATAGTAGTCCCTCGTAGAGACTGACGCCAAGTATCGTCGAATTTCGCGGTGACACTACCAGTACTAAATGGCGCAAATGACCTCAACATTCACTAGCCTCCACTGAATGACTATCAAGTAACTAATGTGAGGTGAATCACAAGAATTGGCTTCAGAATGCTTTCCTTTCTGTAGCGGAATTCAAGTCAAAAAATGTTTATATTTCCCGAAAAATAACAATATTTAAAATTTATACCAACTTAACAATTATCATCATCGGTCAAAAATCCTGGGATTGGTTTGACGCAGCCCTCCACTCGATTCCCCTGTCGATTAACCTCTTCATATTAACGTAATTCTTCCCTTTTACATCTTACACAACTTAATCCATGTACCTCATACGAGGCCCGCCTTTTCCATTCTTCCTGTTCACTTATCCCTCGACGATTATCTTCATCAGGCTATCGTGTTTTAAGATATGACCGATTAATTTGTCCATTCTTCTTTTTGGAGTTTTCAGCAGACTTCTACTTTTTCCCACACTTCTTAAGACTTCATTTGTCATTCGGTCGATCCATTTTATCTTCACCATGCTTCTGGTGCACGACATTTTCCAAACACGGGCCCTCGAGATGGGAGGCCAATACTCTAGCCACCACACAATCCGATCCCCGAAGCCTCTTTTTGTACATGGATTTACAAAGTTTTGTTTTGTTGTAATTCCACTAATATTTCTAATGCCTCACTGCCGTAAAGAAACATGCTCCAGACGCACGCTCTGATTGTTTCCGTACTTCTACGATTGTATTTCCAACTGTAAGTAGATTCTTTTTATAACAGAATGCCCTCTTTGCCTGGGCTATTCGACTTACTATTTCTTCCTTGCTTCGTCCGTTGTTGGTTAGTCGGCTTCTCAGGTAATAGAACTCTTTCACCTCTTCAAGTTTTAGTTTTCCTAGTTTAACGTTGGTAACTTGGCAATATAACAACAAAATTTTGGGTTTCCCTGTTCTAGGAATTGATTTCTCTTCACGGTTGTTGCGGACTACACCCTGAGATTACATTATATATCCCCGAACCCCTCAGGATCTCTTCCTCCTATCTCCCCCGTTGTCCCTGTTCGAAGGCATTCCAGAACCCTCGTCTGGGCTGCTCAGAGAGAGGCTATAAAACCTGGAAGAGACCCATTTCAACGCAAATGCCTTCCCGGCACCCGGACGAGGGATATTTTTTATTTTACGATCGCTCGCGGGTCGCGAGAAGAAGCAAATTACAGGAAAGACCGCATTCCATTGTCGCCCCCGGGAAGATGGAGAGTGCCTTGCACCACCAATACCTTGCGACGGGAAGGGCGAGGAAGTAGGGGTAGGTTGACTTCTTCGCCGACACCTGGGTCATCTTAAGATGGGTGTCCGTGGACTGGAATGCAGAGGGGACAAGGAGGCGGGCGAAGGAGTTCCGGCGTCTGGCAAAGATCTTGCTTCGAAATGGACAGCACATTCCTGCAGTCAGCCAGTCCAGGGTTAACAAAAAAAATATACTAGAATCCTTACAAAGACAGTGCGAAAGGTATGGAATGAAGATGGATCACGATAAAATGAAAGTAATTAGATTTTATAGTACAAAAAGGGGGTGGTGGCTCGCGGTGGCTTGCAGGGTATCGTGTAGATGTCAAAATGAGTTAAAAGATCTTATAAAAAATAGAATGCCACGACAACGCGCTATATAATAGCATACACATACAATTATTGTGTATGCGTTATCATCCTATAGATGATTTTCCATATTGGTGTATTTCTGGATCGCTATTTATTCATTAAATAATATAGCTCTTTTACGGGATTTTGAATCGCGGAGTCACGGTGTAACCTCCTTAATTTAAATTAACTTTTATATTATTAGTTTATTACTTTAACAGGCCAGAATATTAGGATAGCGGGGTAGTGGGAGGAGAAGAACTGATAGTTTGGATAGAATGATGGGAGACATGAGGGGCTGAAGAGAGACATCTTGTGAAATGTTGAGTATGAGAGAACAATTAACTGTTCATTTCGTCCTAGCTTCACCGATAGAAAACTAATAATAATAATTACCTATTCTCTTTACTCTTGATTAAATACAACATCCATGCCCGAAACGGGATTCCAACCCGCAGCCCTCAAGTAACGAAGCCGAAACGTGACTGACCCGACAATCGCAGCTTTCTCCTTCTTTAATAAGCAAATTGCCAGCTTTTGGAGAATGTTAGGGAATCGTATAGCTCCATTTTGTCTCCCTTAAGATCGTTGTTCTGCCGGAAGGTGTTCCATGGCAATTTTTACTAATCTTATCTTTTTCATTCGATTAATATGATTTTCCATTCGCCAATTATATTATTTACCCAAGTACTGATACTGTATACTTTACAAATGGGCGTTATGTAACCATTTCTAAATTTATCTCTCCATATTTTTCCCAATTTTCGTCTCAATATTTTAATTTCCGTTTTATATGTAATGAGCTTTTGGTTCTTGTCGTCTCCGGACTCGTCTTTGTTGCATATGTCATTACGGGCCTTGCTCCTTTTTTAAAAATATATTCTCGTCTTCGCAACCATTCTTTGTTTCTCTAAAATCTCTCTCATGTTTCTCATAAATTCTCTCAGGTTTTTGTTTCTCTAAATCGGGTCTATTAGACTTCTACCATTCTGTTTGCTTTTGTAATTTGTTCGCCATGCTTTTTCCAGTCACCACGAGTGGAGAGCATTATACGAATATATTTCAATTATTTGTTATATTAGTTTCCAATTTTTGTCTGGGAATTTTAGTTAGGCATTAGTTTAAATTAGTCTAGCGAATAGTTAGAACCATGGTTGTGAGACTAATTCTAGAGGAGTTCGAGTTATCGTTAACGATAGATCAAATCGAAGCTATTGAGAAACTAAAAGGATAGTCAACGTAAATTTTAAGCTTAGTTTAATGTTTATATTCAACTTTTCCTGTATAACGCATTAGTGTGATTGAGTAAGAGACCTGGTATGACTGACACGTAACCATAAATATTTGATTAAGATATTTGCGCAGTAACTGTCCAGCATGATGCTAAACGCAGGAGACTGTATTGCATGAGAACTCTCCGTGTTGCTTCGTTGAATTAATTAAAAAAATTTTACGCTCAATATTAAAGGGCATTTTACCAAAAGAAGATCCTGCTTACAGCTGCAAATACAAGCGTGGAAGTGAGGAAACATTTCATTAGAAAATACATTTGGAGCATTCTACTTTATGGCAGCGAAGCATGGACAATAACAGCAGCGGAGAAGTCTAGGCTAGAAGCATTTGAAATGTGGTGCTACCGAAGAATGATGAAGATAAAAATGGATCGACAGAATGAGTAACGAAGAAGTCTTAAGCAGAGTGGGAGTAAAGAGATGTCTACTGAAAACCCTAAAAAGAAGACGGGACAACTTAATAGGCCACATCTTAAGATACGGTGGCCTGATGAAGACAATCGTCGAGGGAAAAGTGAAAGGGAAGAATGGAATAGGCAGGCGTTAGTGTATGACATATATGGGCCAAGTTGTGAAGGATGTAAAAGAGAGGAGTTATGTCAATATGAAGAGGTTGGCCGATAGAATAATCGAGTGGAGGGCTGCGTCAAACCAATCCCAGGATTGCTGACCGATGATGATGATGATGATATATGTAACGCAGTTTTTAGTGAAGTAAGCTGATTTAGATTTATAGATAAATGTGATTAATTGAACAATTTATTATCCCTGGGCTAATTTATTTTACGACTCGTGAAAAAGTGCTGAAAAAATCGTCTATTACCTACACGCAATCTTTCATGAGCGAAAATTAACAACACTTGGCAATCATAATGCACCGTGAAAATTCGATAACAACTGCCGATTCCAGATAACGGCATCTACCGTAAAGCGATATATTTATGTCTTCGAACTTCGATTACGAAATCGCAGGAAAGTATTGAATCGGAAGGCCGGGATAAATGTAAGCTTTGGAGGGTTGTCATAAACAAATTAAAGGCGATGATGGAGGTAGCACCCGAGCTGGAAGGTAGCATCCATTGAAAAGAAATAGCAGACGCGGAAGTACAATTAGTATTCAAAAACCTCCATCACAAGTCGTTACGTCCACAGAGCACTTTTCCAACCTGTGGCTGGACCACCGGAGGCTATTCTACTTTCTCAACCACTTTCACTTACTTAGGTAACCGAGGTTCATGTTACAAATAGAAAACACATTTAGCTTTTCACTCATGACTTAATTTGTCCCCTATATGCCTTCGATTGCTAGCATTTTTAAGGCGATTAAAACCATTACGTAATAAGTCCAAATTTATGTATTTTAACGAAGTGCGTGCTGAAAACACAGTGTGTTCTAATTTTACGATAAGAATGATAAAGAGCGGCGAATGATAAAGAGGTGGTAGTGAGGTTGGTAACGTAAGGCTGGTATGGTAATCCAAAGGTAGCAGTTTGAATACCGCCCAGGGAGGTTGTGTTTGAAACCGTCGGGATTAGCTCGAATGGGTAACCATGGAGTCACGTGGTTCAAACACGAACGGTTCGCAAATTTGGCGTGTTAAATCCGCTGATTACGACCTCATTCATTGTTTACACCTGTGTTTTATCTTATCTGGGGGCTCTATAGTGGCGACAGATGAGAAAAAGTCAAGTGAAAACAATTAATGATATTGTAACTAGCGATTCAGACACACTAAATTTGCAAACCATTCGTGTTTGTACCACGTGACTCCTTGGTTACCTATTCGAGATAATCCCGACAGTTTCAAACACAACCCCCCAGGACATGGATTTTGTTTGTCTTGTAATTAGGTTAGATGGATATGTCCTTAGCCGTTGGCTTAAACTTAAGAATACAATGACTACTAATACTCTACCGGTGGAGGTTCGTTTTGATGGAGTGTCCTTCCTTGCATCCTACATCTACATAATATATGTAAGTCATCATAAAGGTGTACGTCAGGGGGTGACTCCTCATTAAATATGTTCTACCTTCCATGCATAATTAGGTTTAGTAGCTATATTTTAGGTGAACTGTGGCAGATAAAAAAATTAAGTAAGCATGCATAAATGCGTTGTTATTAGAGTTTGCTAAAAGCCTTTATGCAACATGGAAATACCTAGGCTACCTACTGATGGACTAGTGTTAATAATATTTTAGAGCTCTTCAGATCCTTAATTGTACGAGGAAAAAAAGCATCTTAAATATTTAGGTTCGGAAATCTATTTCCATAATTTTATGTTAATGGTCCAATCCATTAAAGTAATTGTAGTTGGAAAAATTTCTTTAATGTCATCAGTAAAAATATTGTCTTGATATTAACTTAAGAGATTAAGTAACTTCCTAACGGTTCATATTTACGGCATCCCTATTTTCAGATCAGCATCTGATCAGATCTACCTCATTTATGGTCACTAATTACCGCCCTTTAGATTGAACCCAGTCAGCGAAATTCAGCAAAATTTAGCCAATATGCAGAATTTGTCAATAGTTGCAGGCTTGATGTAATGAAGGTACCCATGAATGTAAAACTTTATACACTTTTCCACAGATTTAACCTGAAGTCTTGCACCTGATGATGACTCTGTGGGTTGAGACGCGAAGTGTGTTTATTAAATCAGTGGAAATGCGCTTAAATTTTTTCATTTATGTAGAATTTTCTTATCAGCATACGTGTAATCTGCATTTATACTTGAAAAATGGTTTTTGGCTATTATTATGTATTTTGTTACTTGGCATAATTAACTTTATGATTCATTGTACAATATAGTGTACAAAAAATTATCATTCTATGTATCCATCTTTTAAAACGCCAAATAGCCATTGCTTAGTCTTCCTCTTTTCTTGGTACCCGGTATTTTACCTTCGATTACGACCTTCAGTATATCACTGTCACTAATAACCAGTTCCCTCCACCAAGTCCAGATCCAGCATACTTCCGCCAGCAACTTTCTTTCCTCCCCAGCGGTACTGAACACTTCGTCATTTGCCCGCCTTTCCGCCTTTTGAGCGAACGCAAGCGAACCAATTTACGATTCGTATGTTGTGGCCTGGTACTGGCCTAACATCTCAAGGGCCCGGTTTTGATAGCCGGAAATTCCAGAGATTCACGATTTCCGCACCTGGTGTTATAAGAACGACTAATGCGATTCCAGTTCTTTTCACACCATAATTGATCCAGTACAAGACATAAGAGTGCTAACCGCTACTTGATATTGTGGACGGAATTTTCGCATGATTGGAGCCGTCCTAGGAGGTCACACACAAACCTTAGAAAAACACAGCATTAATTTCCTATTCGGGATTCGAACCCCATACCGATTAATGAAACGTCGCATAAATGCCGTGATTGATAGATTTTTATTGTTGTTCTAGGGCACGCTGTCTTAAGAATAAGTACAGTTAAGTGAGAAATAGCTCGAACTTTTACATCATTATTAACACCATCATCATTAGTCAGCAATCTTGGGATTGGTTTGACCCAGCTCTATACTCAATTCTCCTATCAGCTAATCTATTCATACTTAATTATTTTTTCTCTTTCTCATCCTTCATCACTTGTTTTATACATCTTATACGAGGCCTTTGTCTGCCATTCTTCCCGTTCACTTGTACTTCGACTATTGTCTTCATCATGCCATAATGTCTCATGATGTGGTTGCTGCCCCGTCTTCTTCTGGGTTTTCAGAAGAATTCTCTTTTCTACCACTCTTCTTAGGAGTTACTCATTACTCACGCGGCCGATCCATATAATCTTCAACATTCTTCTGAAGCACTGCATTTCTGATGCTCCCATTAACTTAGAAAATAACGTAATGAAAATAAGCGCTCAGAGGGTTCGGGAGTAAAAATGGTATATGAAGGAGTATCCTATCAGGTAGAATGCCAGCAATAATATTTGTCATTATTGACTATTATAAATAGAAAATTTCATCCATGATATTTCCAATTTTCATGGTGCCATTTCTCTAAAAAGAGTTAAATAAAAAGAAAACTAAGGAATTGATATGCATCAGATGAGAAGAGACCAAGACTTGTTCTAAACGAGGGTAACTGAAAGAGTAGGAAGAGCCAAGTTAACCGGCGGTGGACGAAATAAAAAAGAATATATAGTAGCATAGCAGAGACGTTGAGGGTATTCTATCAAAAGAAGAATCTACTTACGGTTGGAAATCCAAGCTTGTGAGTAAGAAAGGAACACTTTATTAGAACTTATATCTGAAGTATACTTCTTCATGGCAGCGACGTGTGGAAAATAACATTATCAGAGAAGATTGGAAGTATTCGAAATGTGGTGCTACAGAAGAATGATAAGAACAAAAGGGATACAGCGAGTAACGAACGAGGGAGTTGAAAGAAGTGTGGGAGAAAAGAGAACTCTGTTGAAAACTTTAAAAAGAAAACAGAGCAACCAAATCGGCCATGTGCTGAAGTGATTTGGAAGAATTTCAAAGGAAGGCTTTCATTGAAGTAGGTATGGAAAAAATAATGAAGAATGTGAAAGAGAAAATTATGTAAATATGAAAAGTGTACACGATTGGAGAATTGAGTGGAGAACTGCGTCAAACGAATCTTAGGGATGGTGACTGGTGATAATAATAGCGTCCTTAAAATGTGGGTAAACAAATATCTTGTCCGTAATAATACCGTCATCGGTTGTTGATAAACTAAAATCGTTGCTATGCATAGGTTGAGGAAAAAGATAATGGTTTCAGTGGGAGGTTTTAGGTATATTTAGAGATAATAGGACATATTTTTCTCTAATTTGTTTAAAAAATAAATCGACTTCTTCTTCGTTGAAGGTGGTTCTTTAAGGAGAGAGGTCATTTCCTCAATCTTGACCCCATGCCCTCATTGGATCAACCAAAAGGCTTCCACCACCCTTTCCCATGGTTCTGGGAGCACGTAGAGATTTATATCCATGATTCAAAGGTCGACCGCTCCTCTGAAGTGCTTATTATTCATGGAAAGGAGCCAAGTCGGCGTGTACCTCGATGAAGAGAGGAACTTTATTCAAAGAGGCCATTCACATTGTCAGCCCACACGAACGTCGAGGCTTCTTGCGTCATAACATCGAAAACAAAGCCCAATTTTCAGATTCAACAATCGGAATTAGTCGAGTTCGTGACGTCAGAGTTTCGTCACTAACGAAGCACGACAATGCCGAGGTCTTCCTCATTATGAATACAAGATTGAAACGTAGCTTTCGTCTTTTGAAAACCGGGACATGAAAGGAATGCGGTCTGAAAATTTATCGGTTGAGTTGGTAATGGAAAAATCCGTTCTTCATTGAATCAGCAGAGGAACATGAAAAAAGAGGTCGAAGCCTAAGTTGCCAGTTTTAAGTTAAGAAAGTTGCTAAATCTTAAGTTGCTAGAAATAACGACAAGAAATGAATAGGTAGTGCTTGTGTACTCTGTAGCTTAGAAACGTACGGCAATTTTTGTTCTTGAAATCAACAATTAAGACACAGTAATAAGGTGTAACTATATGTTTATTAGCAGAATTTGACTAAGCCAGGACCAATGCGCGTGTGCAAGTTGTTTCCTGCAAAAATGCGGCTCAACGAGGGTTAATAGGTCGCCTCAATAAATAAACATAGTTTTACTTTACACATAGGTACACAGCATGTCGGAAAAATAACGGAACTTTGTAAATTTACAGAAAATTACCAACGCCATCAATTGAAATAATACATCTGAAAGCTGTACTTTTCATTTGTAGAACAGGCCCGCCTCATTAGAAAAGATTAAGGGATTTTCAAGTTATAGTGATTAATATGACAGTACCTTTTGTCACCTCGTCGCAAAAACACGATGGAGTAAAGAGCTAATATTAAATTTTTATTCGATAAAACTTTTAGAAAAACATTTGAATTGATGAGAAAAGTTAATACTGATACAGTTGAGCACCCTTAATCCGGGAACCCCTAATCCGGGAGCACCTATAATCCGGCAATTTTGCCATGACTATCTGGTACTTAGTGGAAAATGCCGAAACGTTTTTAACCGGAACATTGCTTCATAACCTGCCGAGGTTTTATTCTTATATTAATACCGAGATACCATTCTTAACGTTAATTTTCCCATTTCAAGAATCAGAATAATTTAAACATATTAATTTCTGGTACTTCGCCTACACTGGAATTATTCTGGAACTTGAAGTAAACATATAAATTTGACGACATCGCCGAGACGGAATACGACTAATTTACAGATCGGCCACTTTCACTGGCGCGCGCATTTTTGATTGACCACTAGACGTAATTTTATAAAATTATTGGTTATATTCTAATATTTCACGCAATACATGTCTCATCCATACAATTGTGGCAACAGAACAAAACTTCAACCATCGCAGAAAAAGTGCAAGTTGTGAAAAAGCTTGATGCCGTTGCATCAGTAAAGCGTTTGACTGAAACATACTACGTGGGATCTTCGACAATATAGCACATTAAGAAGCTGAAAGAGAGAAATCATCAAAATTTTACTGTTAAAGTGACGCGAAGAAGTAGATAACAGAGAGGAAAACTATGAAATAAGATTTAAGTGCTGATTTAGATAGCCTGGTTTCGATTGCGTCGGAGTGAAGGCCTTAGTTAGTATTTCTGGTCAAATACTAATGGAGCAGGATAAACTCTTTTAGAAATAGACGTGATCAATCCAAAAGACGTGATTCGGGAAATTTCAAGAGCAGGCAATAGCATTTCACCGTCCGTTCTAAAAACACGCGTGGTTTAAATTGTGGACTGCTTTAAGGTTTGATATAGACGAAATAATTGGGGATTTAAAAAAGTTCATGTTTCTGAGGGTAAAAATATGATGATGGAGTTTGCAAACATCATCCATAACCCTGAATTAAAGGAAATGGAATTGGTAAATTTAGACGAAAGGATAGTTAGCGGCCACGATATTCCTACCACACAACATATCATAGATGATGAAATCATTGAGATGGTAATTAATAACAATAAATCCGAGTGGGGATGACGATGATCAGCCTGAAATTGTTGAACGAAGACTACTCTTGATGATGGTCTTTAAAGAATAATCCAGTCCGGTCGCCCGCGGCGACGTAGTGATGGGCGTACACACGACACTCACGCGTTGGCATCACGCTGAATCAGCTGATAACAAATCGAGCGCGGTAGGAAATTATGTTACGCAAATTACAGCGTAAGAAATATCAATTTTTATACCCTTTTCCAATAACAATATGAAACTTTTATATGTGCAGCAATATGCACAATGCATAGATTCCGTTATTTTCACTCACTCCGCAACTTGGATAATTTTAAATAATAACTTTGTGTATTAAGAAACCATTTCTTTCTGATTATTCTCAGTAACTCTTTTTACAATAATGTTCAGTAAATGGCAAACGAATATATTTTGTTATAAATAATTGACTCCTTTCAATGAAAACATCCCGGACGTCAGAAATAGACTAGTTGCCATGCATGACACATAGTCCGGCAAAATCCCTAATCCAGCATCACTTCGGTCCCGACTGTGCCGGATTAAAGATGCTCAACTGTAATTACTTATCCTGTAAACGTGTGTTCAAGTGGTATAAGCGATTCCAGGGGGGTTGTGTTTGAAACAGTCGGGATCATCTCGAATAGGTAACCAAGGAGTTACGTCGTAAAAACACGAATGCTTAGCAAATATGGTGTCTTTCAATCGTTCGTTACAATATCATTAATTGTTTTTACTTGAGTTTTTCTCATCTGTCTCGATCTTAGAGATCCCAGATGAGATAAAACACAAGTGTAAACAATGAATGAGGTTGTAATCAGCGGTTTTTACACACCAAATTTACGAACCATTCGTGTTTATACCACGTTATTCCTTAGTTACCTACTCGAGAGAATACCGACGGTTTCAAACAACCCATCAGGACAATCGAGCTGCGTTTAAAGATGACCCAAAGATATTTTAAAAAATGTCGCGATGAGTTGAAGGAAAAAGTGCGTGAAATTATAGCCTACGGTGCGAATTCGACTGCAAGTTGGAGGGCGGAGGGATTAAATACGACCAAAGACATGATCTACGAAATTTTGACAAAGGATTTAACGAAACGCAAAGTCTTGTTCCATATGCCTTAAATTAGGACCAAGAAATTCCTCACAGGGCCATCACTGTTCGCGAATTTATGGCGAAAAAGCAAGTCTGTGTGCTTAAAAATCCTCAGTCTTCATTTATCTCCGCGTGCCTATTCCCTGTTCCCGAATTTCAGACTGGCCATGAAAAATACGCTTTACGACAATTTTACACAAGTCCAAGAAGCCGTGTCGAGAGTCATTGAGGCAATTCTGAAAAAAGACAAAAAATCTATGCTATCCTTGGTTAAACTTGCTCAGCGGTGTATTGATGCGGAAGGGATGTATTTTGGATAAAAAGAAATCATTCTGGCAAAATAACTGTTTTTTATTTAAAAATTTCCGTTATTTTTCCTACAAATTGTGTATTATATCATTATATTGCGGGCGTTGGAATTCAATTTGCAAAGAAGGCTACTTTTATCAACCCCAAGAGAGACCCATGGAATGTAGGTATGTATGTAGTGTATGGAATGTACGTAGTATGCGAGGACATGGTTAAGAGCAATTTGAAAATAAACATTGGAGTGAATAATTGCGAAGTCATTCTAAAACGAATGATAGAATGATGAACGTGGTACCCCTAGGGCAGAGTCCCGGGTTCGAGTCCAGCAGAGACCTCTAGACATACCCAACTAAGACCGAGTTTCATTATTTTCTGAGTACAAGATCTTCCTGGAAAACAGCAGACAGTACAAACAAAAGAATTACCCTGAAAATCAACTCTTACTCACCGTTAGGCTTGGTTTTTGTGGACCTCTACCCTTCACCAACCAGACCAACCTTCAGGTTGAACATACCTTGAGTGGTCAGTTATTGAAACTAATGAGAAATACCAAATACAATGATGCACTACACACCCAAGTCCCTAAAAAGGACGGTAGTACGCGAAAACTCCAATTAATTCTTTTACTGATTTTATCAGCATATACTAAAATTTACACTTTCAAATTCCTGAGAATCTGATATGCATTTGATGAAACTCAATTTTAAATTTTTAGTAAACACTTCTGATAAGTCAGAAACATTAATGGAGAGTCATGAGGGAGTGTGTTAGTAGCCATTTGGATTATCTCGAATAGGTAACCAAAAAGTCACGTGGTGTAAACACGAATGGTTCGCAAATTTGGTGTGTTTGAATCGATCGCAACAATCTCCTCCATTGTTTTACACGAGGTTTATCTCATGCGGAGGTGGCCCTATCTTCGTTTTAGAAAAACTCCATCTCTTCTTTTGTCTCCTTTAATATCGTTGTCCTGTCGGAAGATATTTCTCGAATTTCGAAATATTCGAGAAAATCTCAGCGAAAAAATGAGTGAGATTATTACGATATATTCTAACACACAAATTTGCGAACTGTTCGTTTTTGTACCAAGTGACTCCCTGGTTACCTATTCGAGATTATCCCGATGGTTAATAACACACTCCCCTGGCTAACTGGTTCTCTAAGCAGGCTTTACAAATTAATCATTTTTCAAAATTCCTCACTCTTGGTATTCCCACAATGAGTGTTTTCTAAGACTCTTTCGCCCGATATAATCCACACACTTGCTTATGGACCCCATCAAAGATTTCTTTCATAAAATTATGGCTACAGCTATGCGAAATAGGAAAGTTTGCACAAATATGATACCTGAAAAGTGACTTCATTGCTTGAGTGCTTTATGGGGAGTATTCGAGTGCAGTACTCCGTCCGACGGATTGGACGTTAAGATGTAGTCCCCTTGGCGTCTTTTCGTTAATTGCAGGCTAATGCCGACGCCGGGTTTCTCACCATCCTTCCTCATTTTCATTCCATTCCTATCCTTGTATCCTTAATCCTGGTCTGAAGCACCTATAAGTGCGGGTATACACTTAAAAACCATATAGATATAAATAAACCTTTGGATTGCCAATGGAACATTACTTATCACAAATGTCTTAGGAATTCGGACACGACTTGACTACTCAGCAATATCATTTCAACAAAACGAATCAGATACCTGCACTTTGAAATTGAAGAATAGCTTCCTCATAAAAATACGTGTAAGTACTGCGGTATAAGTTGCAGTAACACTCTTAATCTCTGCAGAAAATGCTTCTTTGCGAGTAAGTTTCCTCACAAAAGCAGTACACCAGCAAGAAAAACACCTGGGCTAAATGGAGAGGGGTCAAAAACTGCTGCCAAAGTTCACCAATTTTTTTCCTATGTCCAGAGAAGGGGACAGGAGAAAATAGAGTGATCAACTCCTCTATTGTATGCTTCTCTTTTTTAGATTTCTTCACTGCTTCAACTCCTCTATTGTAGACTTTTTCACCGCTTTTCCAACAAGGAACGTAAGCTCTGCATTCAACACTGTACTGAATAACATGTTTGAAAAAAACAGGCAATTATTTAATAGATTAGTGCAACAAATCAATAGACATATACATATCAACAATTAATGCTTCTTAAAATTATTTCAAAAACTCTCCAAGCGTTCACATTCACACAGTAAAAGCGTTCAAAAAATAAATTATTATCACATTTTCTCGAAGTTGCATAACAGTAGGTTTTTTTATCGATCGACATAAAACGCACACACTAACGAAGACCAGAATCACTTCTGAATGTAGTATCCGGTGTTCCTGACTCGACGGTAGACAGAGACGTATTTCCCGGCCGCTGTGGTCCTCGGCACTATGAACTTCTCGCAGAATGAAGTCCTACTACCAGCAGAGGCCTCACTCAAAGATCCGCAATCCAGGCTTCTCAAGAAAGCCAGCACGAATGTGTAGCAGTTGTAGCTGTTTTCGTCGTAGCTGGAAAGATATAATTGGAAAATAGGACGTTAAGAAATATATTGCAGAATCGGGGTTAGAAGACCAGATATTCATTTCTTTTGCCGTGAAGAAACGGTATGAACGTTTATAATCTTCAGGCCCGAAAACATAAAGTATATCAAATCTTTATCGATTGAGCACAGATTCCTTCAGCAATACATAAGGAGCGAACTCCAGATTTCAAGAAAATGTATTCACTTTCATTTTTCGAACCAGGCACCTCAAAAAAGAAGTAATTACCGCGATTAAAATGATCATTTCACCATAACAAAATCTGCAAATGAGGTAATTATCTCTAGGAGAAAGTGTTTATTAAGAATATTAAGTCGATTTCATTTTTAAGGAAGTATCTAATTATTTCTGGGAGAAAATTCCAACTCGCCCGTCGCATTTTCAAACACAAGGAAGAGATATCTTTAAGGGGTTTTCTCGAATATTACTTATGTTTCCCTTACCTTACCAACCAATTCAAGCATTGCGAATTAGCCGCGAATATCTTAGCAGAGTAAACCGCTGAAATGCCTAACAGCAGAATTTCTACGGAGAAAAAAATCCACCATAACCGCGACTCGAACCCGGAACCTCTAAGAAAGGTACTCTGGCCGGATGATAGCCAGAAATTAATAAATAATTATTTAATAACATTTTTCGCACAGTAGTGTCGGTATTTTTTGAGAGTACGCGCAAAAATCGGCACAAATACTGAAGCAAATTTTTTTAACGTTACAACCAATTTTTTGTTAGCAATGGATATCTTGATGTTTGATTTGTAAGTCATTGAGTTAATCGTGCAAAGCTGACTAAAAGTAAAAAAAAAACCTTTTGAATTCCAGCGGTATCTCTTCGAGTTTGCCAGAGTAGCATCGTGGCAGGTTTGATATCGTTTGTTTATTAGGTCTAGTCATTCAGCACTTAAAAAGTAATAGTTATTTCATGACTACGCTAGGATTGGCATTTCTAAAATTAGCTGCTAATTTAAACTGCTAATTGAGGTTAGCAGTAGCTGTTAGTAATCAAATCCCATTTAACTGAACTAGCGATGAATGAGGACGGCGGTTTTTTGAGTATTTTTTCAGCAGTTTTTTTCTATGTTTTAATTACTTTCTAGACCAATTGTACGGATATATCAAAACCAATCATGCGCTAGGATGAACAGGTATCACGGCCATTATTTGTAATCTCAACTACAGTCTGGCTTCTATTGCTTACGCCCTAAAATTCCTACAACGAGTAAAATTGGTGTACAGATTCCACCGGCAACGGTGGAAACACTTTTCAGCGTAAAGCTGTAAACTGATTTGAGATTCTGAAAGTGGCCCGGTCACTATCAGAATCTCAACTATAGCCTCAATTCCACTGCATGCATCATAAAATCTCTGTCACAAGTTACAAAGGGTCCACAGATTCTCCTCGATATGGTTCGGAGCGGTATACAACGTGGTAATACCGACTTTGCAGGTTGATTCTGCACACCAATTTGATTCGCAGTAGAGATTTTTAGGATGTAAGCATTGGAAGCGAGACTGTAGTTGAGATTCTGAATATGGCCCTTAGGATTGCTGAAAACGATGAATAATATGAACAATCCAATGGAAGTATTCATAATCTCAACTACAGTCTCACCTCTAATTCATCATCATCATCATTGGTCAGCAATCCTAGGATTGGTTTGACGCAGCGTTCCACTCGATTCTTCTATCGTCCAACCTTTTCATTGTGACGTAATTCTTCTCTTTTACATTCTTCACAACCTGTTCCATGTATCTCATACGAGAACTGCCTTTTCCAATCTTCCCGTTCACTTTTACTTCTACGATAGTCTTCATCAGGCCATCATGTCTCAAGATATGGCCGATTAAGTTTCCCCTTCTTCTCTTTAGAGTTTTCAGCAGACTCGCCTCTAATTAATGTCCAAAAAATCTCTACTTTGAGTCAAATCGATGTGCAGAGTCACTCTGCAAAGTTGTTAGCGCCACGCTGTTTACCACTTCGAACCGTATCGAAGAGAATCTGTATACCTTATCAAACTCGTAATCGAGTTTTTATGACTTAAGCAGTCGAAGTGAGACTGCAGTCGAGATTCTGAATGTGGCCCAGCACATTTAAGCAGTGGAAGCTAGACTGTATTTGAGATTTTGAATACGGCCCTAACTGTTCGGAGAACGCAGGGCTATCCGCAAATCATGGTTGCGTAACAATAATCCGGCTTCGAAAACTTAACTTAGCGGACGTCGAGCGCCTGGTTCCACACGTGATTTTGAGTGACGGTTGATGGACAGCTGATTGTGGCAGCGGAGAGGAACAAAAGATCAGGAAGTGGATTTCTCGAACGAGTCCCATAATTGAAAAGGAGCCTTGAGTTTGCCCAGCTTCGTCTGTTTGTGCTCGGGCGACTGTGAATTTTTCCCTGCCGGCGGCGGCGCTTTTAGACACACACAACCGCGGTGGTTATTACGAGTCCCGTTCTCCGTGGCGGGAAAGAAGTCACCGGAACGATATCCGACCGTCTCAGCGTGCCTTTCCGGTAGCTTTTTAGGGAGGAAAAAGGTAGGGTTGTACGATACTGCAATGAGGCAGATTAACATATGGAAGTTCACTTTCACGGCAGCTAGCGATGATACTCCCATATCGATTTTCACAATGTTCCCAGGTAGGCTTGTGCGATGAGTCGATTAATCGAAGTCATCGACGATAATTTCAGTCATCGCACCGCGATGACTGAAATCGATGACGATGAATGTCATTGACCATCGACTGCGATGAGTCGATGAGAATCATCGATGTCGATGAGTCGATGCGAATCATCGATGTCGATGAGAATCACCGATGCCGATGAGTTGATGCGAATCATCGATGTCGATGAGTCGTGACGTGCTGCTGACACGAGAAACGCTACCTCTGCTGACGGCCCCTTCCTGGCGGATCTCCACAAGTACGAGGATGTCCCGACTTTATCAAAATCTTCGGACGTCCTACATTTGTATAGGGACAGGAAGGAAGATGTGTATCCCCGCCTTCAGAAGTACGCGAGGAAATACCTCTGTATTCCTGCCACTTCAACGTCGTCAGCGCGGTTCTTCAGCGATGCAGGGAACGTTGTGTTGGACGACCGATTTGTACTCACCGATGAAAATGCGGATATGAGAATTGTATTATACCACAACAAAGAGTTGTTGCTTAATTTGTAACTTTGTGCTTGTTTCGCTCTTTAATAAATAGGCCTTGTCCTTCTCAATTAAGTTTGACCAAATTCAATCTTCACTTAATAGCCACAAACTGCCAACCGAGACATCTGCATCAATCATTGTCATCGATCATTGATAGTCATCGATCATTGATAGTCATCGATCATCGTAATTCATCGATCATCGTAATTCATCGATCGTCGACATTCATCGATCATCGATATTCATCGATCCTCGTGTATACACTATTCGATGATCGATGACAGCCATCGTCATCGAAGCATTTCGATGAAATTATTTCATCGAATATCGATGACCAAAATCGGTCATCGCACAAGCCTATTCACAGGTGTGAAAAAAATATAATTATAGAATACACAAAAAAAGAACACTCATGCGCATTGTATATTTCGGTGGTCACAGCCACCTTTCTCAACGAGAATAGAAATACTGTTAGAGAAGAAGATACGGTTGGAAGGGGGGGTAAGATGAATGTAGTTGGGGATAGGCTGAAGGCTGTACAGGGCTAGTGAGTCACCTTGAGGCCGGGAAATTTAAAGGCTTACATGAACCAAATGCAACTGAGTTCAACTGTGTGGAGTTTAATGGGGGGATCGGTGGGGGAGAGAGAGGAAATATTGGATACTTTGTGAACAGAATATGATTCATCTTTGAAAAACTGCTATAACTGAACCGAGAATGCTTCATCCACCTAATAAAGCTGGGTATCCCCGGATATTCCTCTAAGAATAAAGTCAACCATTCTTGGTCTACGGCACCCACCTCTCCGAAGACCAACAGGGCTGCTTGGATAACCGGATCAACGTTTCGTCCCACCGCTCCTTATTCATCTCCAGGCCGGCGTTCTCATCCTCCAGCACGATGCATTGTTTCCACGCGTCGCCGTCCAGGTGCTGCCGCAGCCCGGAGCGATCGAACTCGACAACGACGCCGCTGGACGATGTGACGGCAATGTGGAGGTCCTTGGAGTTGAAATAGTCACTGTCGCAAATGGGGAGAGGAGGGTATCATTAAATAAAGAATTAATAGTCTTCAATAGGGCAAGATTGATACAAATAAGGTCCCTTCCTCTATATAACTCTTTCTCAACTGTGTGCACATAAATAAAAGAAAGAAGAACAGAGGATAGAGGTTATAAATAGCATAAATAATATAAATAAAAACGCCAAGGAATTGATTTAAACCTGAAAAAACCACAACACACATTTTCAACACAATCGTCATAAATTTTATAAACAATATTCATTATTTAAGTTTCATCATCACCACGAATAAAAGTTTTTAAATAAACTTTTTAATTTCACAATAAATTTTCATTATACTACCACTATTTTTTCAACGCTTAACGTCATCTTCAGGTTATGATAACGTTGAAACCATGGTCGTAGTATAATATATCCTAGCAGGTTTTTTTAATCTAGTAGCCGGATATGCATTGACTGATATTGAAAATTAATGAAAGAGAGACAGATTTGCATTTCATACCCAGTATTTTTTTAATTACTTTCAAAGCCAATTTCACGGGCACATAGAACCAATCATGTTCTTGCATGAACAGGTACCAAGAACCACATTCAGAACCTCAACTACAGTGTCACTTCTACAGTTAACATCCTTAAATCTCTACTGCGAGACAAATCGGTGTTTAGATTCACCCAGCAAAGTTGATATTACCACCCTGTATACCGCTTCCAATAATTTAGAGGAGAATCTATATACCTACCCTTTGAACCTCGTAATAGATATTTTGTGACGTAAGGAGTGGAAGTGAGACTGTACATCTACATCTACATAATACCCTGCAAGCCACCACAAATTCTCACCAGACATGCACTACATATCATGCATTTGAAAGGATTAATATTAATATATTAGTCTAAACTGCAATATTTAAAAAGATAAAAACAGCAAGTGGTTGAGTTGAATATGCCTAGCCATATTCAGAATCTCAACTCAGTTTTTAGCTTTACGCTGAGGTAATACAACCTTTGCAGGTAGATTTTGCACACCAATTTGACTCGTTACAGGGGTTTTAGGACGTAAGCTGCAGAAGCGAGACTGTAGTTGAGATTCTGAATATAGCCCCAAGTCTCCTGGGATAGAATAAGCTTTGCTCGCATTTGAGAAGTGACGTATGAAGAAGTGAAGTGAAAGCATTCCCGCATACTTCCTCAAAGATGCCATGCAAGACTAACGAGTGTTTCTCTCGCAGTGACTAACCCAGTCACACCGGTACAGACGCGGGCGCAAAAAGAACACAATCTACCGGTTGAAATGTAAAGCTCTCTCTCTCTTTCTTCTTTCAAACGGTGACGTGAGCCGTTGGATTTAGGGGAGAAAGTCATTCTGGACGCCGCGGCGCGCCGTAGAGAAATTGGTTCCCACCACCACATAGCATCACCCAATTGGGGGTTCGCCACATACTTACTTGAGGAAATCTCCATGCGTGGGACGTATGACGACGGAGCAGGGATGCTGCGTTGCTCTGGCGAACGGATAAGGAACTCTAAAAAGGGGAAAAAATAGAGAAATGGGAACTTTTAATTTATTTTGCACTAGGAAGCCAGTTCACATGAAAGTCCCACACTGGGAAATATTTTCTGAAAGACATAAAGCCATCACCAAGAAAACCAAATGACCGTTTTACACGACACTTATTTCAGTACTGAAATTCGAACCAAATTCAGCATACTCAAAATCGTATCGTGTAAACAGCTCGATCGTATGCGATGAATGCATTGAATCGCGTCAGCATGAACACCGGGCTGAAGCCCCTGAAGCCTGGCTACGTGCCTGCTACGTAGGGTGCAGTTGCCTCCTGTAGTAATTAGGGGCCGTAATAGATTTTCATCATCATCGTTTGTCAGCAATCCTGAGATTGGTTTGACGCAGCTCTCCACTGAGTTCTTCTATCAGCCAATCTCTTCATATTTATGTATTTCTTCTCTTTCTCATCCTTCATCACTTGTTCCACATTGGAACGTTTGATTACAGCGAAATTATATGGGGAAATCAGAACAAGTTGGGAAATATAAATTAATAACCTAATTTATGCATAGAAATTACTGACTAATTCACCACTTTTGCATTACTTTATATAAACTAACAATTTAGTACAATTCTAAGCCAACATTTCATATGTCTCTTAACTACATTTCTACTATTTTCCTGGGGTTAGTAACATTGTACCTATCAGTTGCTTGCAAGTAGTGTATAGGACGTATTATTTTTGCATACTTGCATGGTAGGAGTAACCTTGTTATCTCTGACTGGTAATGCGAACCTTGTGATTTTTCATCCCCTGCCACACACCCTTGCGGTGGCTTGCAGGATATTATGCAGATTTAACGAGCATAGATGTTTTTATAAGTTACATATACGTTGTGTATAAGTTGTACATACATTGTATACAAGGGGTATGTTGATTGTACAAACTTTGTATTTATGTTGTATATACTTTGTATATAAGTTGTGTATACTTTGTATACAAGTTGTTAATACGTTGTATACAAGTTTTTTATACGTTGTATATACAACAGTGTTGTAAATAAGTAGATTCAAGGCGCAGGTGGGCGGGAAGCCGCCGCACCACCACGGTTCACTTCTCGGGGGAATCAGGGCGCGGAGATTTTTTCCACGAAGACGCGATGGTGCGAGTCGAGAGAGGCAGGAAGGACATTCCGAGCCCATCCCTCCCACCCTCGACCTCCTCCTGCTGTTGGGGCCCATCGTCCGCATGGGCCCAAGCAGCAGGTCGAGGCCCACTGCGGGATTCTCCATGCAGAAGAACGCCGCCTCCTCAGAGTCGAGCAGAATAATGGCGATCGGTCGCAGTGTTGACAGAAAACTGGGCGGTATTTCAACATATTGGTTTTCAATTCAACGTCACTACAATATTGAAATTTCAGATTCTAATATCGGGCCAGTAGAAATTGATCCAAAATATATATGGGTCATTTCATGTCAAACCAACCAGGGTATTACCCTTAGGGTAACTGATTTCGACCAAATTTGGCAAAATGCCATCATTTAATGGGAAATGAAAACCACAAAGCCGTTTTGCAATACATGCATCCCTTTACCAGAAATTGCACGTTACAACATTCTGCTAACGTTACTGCCCATTGACTATAAGAGCTGTAGACGAGAAAAGGGCTTATTTTAAAGGCCTTGAATTTAAAAAAAAATGCAATAAGGGATTGCATTACAAAGTCTAAACAATTTTATAAAATTTGTAACAATTTTAAATTTTCAACTCTAATTTTGACGATATACCTTTATCTTCGATTTTGGTAATTTTTTATGTTTTTAATACAACCTTTCCTACAAGATAAAAAAGTTAGGTGGAGGTAATATTTCATTTGAGAACATAAATATTTTTGAGTGTAGGCGTAACGCTGGCCGGTCACTATTCCGTAAATAGTGACCGCCACGCATCCGGCGGACGGAGGGCTTAACTCAAAGTAGGATTATCAAAACGCAATACTCAAGTAGGGAACCGTAAACCAATTAAAAATCATCTCTGAGAACCTTTGAGACGAAAGAGCCAAAAACTATCCCTGCGAAGCGTTTAAAAATTATTCAAGAGCAATAAATATGTTGTTGCATTCGTGAGTCAATTATCTCAATTTTTACTTGAGCAATTATAAGATATTAATCTTGAGGAATTTAACGTTGCACGGTTACACATATACAAGTACCCCTCTTGAAACCCAACACACCTCCATATTTTAAGTATATGCATAAAATATTATCTTATTATGTAATACATCTGTTCTGGAGAAAATTCTATGTTCTGGAGAAATAATTGAATTGAAAATTTTGAAAATTGAATTGAAAATTTTGAAAATTGAATTGAAAATTTTGAAAATTGAATTGAAAATTTTGAAAATTGAAATAAATTTCAATTTCAAAAATTTCAATTGCCTATATAATCATTTCCCTTAACTTCCTTGAGCCGTCAGGCACACGAAACCTCAACGTTAATAATATCCTTCCTTCCTCTTATTTATCTGTCGCTTAGCTATCTAGGTAGTGTCTTGGAAGAAAAAGGATATAGCAGCATTTAGTGAGAAAGAGAATCGCATTGGCAAAAGAAGCTTTTACTCGTAGGCGTGAACTAATGACAGGGGCGTTGAGTAGGGAAGTGAAGAAAAGACTAGTGAAAAGTTTAATATGGAGCATTGCACTCTATGGGGCGGAAACGTGGGCTTTGCGAAAAGAATATGAAAATAGACTTAGGGCTTTCGAAATGTGGGTGTGGAGAAGGATGGAGAAAATAAAGTGGGTCGAAAGGAAAACGAACGACGAAGTGCTGGAATTGGTAGGAGAGGAAAGAAATTTGATAGATTAAATTAGGAGAAGGCAGAAGTTGTGGATGGAAAAGGTAATAAAAGGAGATGGTGTATTGAAGGAGGTAATTGAGGGAAGAGCGTTGGGTAAGCGGGGAAGAAGGAGAAGAAGAACGGGTAGCTTGGATGTAATGATGGGTGGCAGGAGGTATGAGGAGCTGAAGAGGGACATCGTGTGAAATTTAGGGGGTGGGAAGAATTAAATGTCCATTTAGACCTACCTTCACCGGTAGAAAACTAATAATAATAATAAATAAACGGTCTCCAGGCCTCGACGAGAGAAAACAATTTACAATCTGAACCCGTCACATGCATCCTTCCGCGCACTTTCCATGTCACGTCTACAATATGGTGATGCAGGTCTTCTGGGTTTTACACCGCGTTGATCCAAGTTTCCTCGGGCGACAGTTTCGAGGGTGTTACCGTCGGCTTCTTCATATCATTGAAGTGTCTGTTACGCTTGCGAAACTGCCATCCGAGGAAGAATAGATCAACGCTATGTAAAACCCGGAATATTTATCTTCTCACCCTTCGACCTCCGGAAGCCTAAAGAAGGATCCATGAATATCTTTTTGTAAATGAGGAAAATTTGAGTATACTTACAAGAGGAGTATCTATATCTTTATTCAATGGGGGCATTTAATCGTAACCAAATCCCTATTTTGTACACGAAATCGTTAGATGGAAACGAAAAATGAATTTTAGTGACAGAATTCAACATCTAATTAGAGCCATTCACTCATAAATCTAATATTTAAATAAGCTAAAGGTGATAAGGTAAAGGTGGTTAGAATATTAACTGTTACTAAGAATTTATTTTTCGTTTCCAGCTAACGAATTCGTGCACAAAACAGCGATTTTGGCTCCGAATAAACGTCTCAATTGTCCAAGTAACCTTAATGGTGCAAATAACATTGGCTATCGGTCACCTTTCGGCATAACTCGAATATTTCGTGAACTCCAACTTGCTATGGTAGATTGCATGCTGGTGGTTTAATGTAGGTATAAGTTCCTTAAGATAGCCCAACCAACAGCACGTTATTGCATGCTTGCTTTGCAATTTATTCTTTTTTGATTTGTGAGAATTAGACTAGAATATAATTACTAATCCTTTTTATGCATTACATGTAACGAATGTTTGGTGTGAATTCACCCCCTGCCACACACCTTTATAGTGGATTGCAGGGTATTATATAGATGTAGATAACTACTAACTAAACTAATAACAACAGCCTTTAAAAATATGTGGGCATTTGAGAAGAAAGAGAAACAGGGAGTGAAGTAAGGGTTAAGAGAAACCCGGTGTCGTCTTTTTCGTACCCTTAACCCTTAGAAAGGCGCCAATTCCTCGTTTCGCCCCATTTCCCATTCGAAGAACAAGATGACTAAACTTCTAATTCTTCTCCACAGAGCACTCGATTAGGGACCGGTATACCACCGAAATAACAGGATTCGATCCAGTACCCTCTGGATGATAGGCTGGAATAAGAGCGTAACCCTAACCTGATACCCCCTATTCTGGGTCCACTAGATCTTTTCTCTTCAGCACATTTCCATTGAACTTGAATATTTTTGGTCAACTAACCCTAGGGTCGGCAAACTGAAGCTCGCGATCGTGCTAGGCTCTTGGAGTGTGTGAATTTTTTTCACGATTAAAATTTAAATTATAATAAAACTTCCAACGTTTCATGAATAAAAGCATATTTTGGCATTTGTGAATTAAACAATGACAGTGTCACTTACTGATCCCAACTTGAAATATTACCTTAAACAATATTATGACCAGTCATAAAACGGATATACATAAAAATTCTCAGGAAATCCAAGGCTTAAAACAATGAAAGCAACTTTCGTGAGGATTTTCGCACTTTCATTAAGATATAATTATTTCAATTACTTCTTAAACGTTATTGGAAAATTTTGCAGCTCCTAAATAACTTTTGAATTGCTGCAAGGGACAAGTTGGACTATTCCGTTACAAAAGTTTGTTGACAAATGAACTAACCGATTATCCGAGTGCTACGATATAGACACATGTGGGGACTCAAAAAGAAAAGACACGAAACCAAGCATGTTTAAATTATCGGGGGCATGAAGCCTCCTTCTTCAGAAGAGTAGATAGCAGTCTAAGACGTTTGTTGGAAATCATTTCAGATCTTGACTTCATACATATTTACAAATCTCTACTGCTTGATAATATTTTATTCTCTGTGGAGATTCTGCTAATGCGCAATTTCAGCGGGTAACGCCGCCGTAAGGTTTTCTTGGCAAGTTCGCGATCCATGGATTAGTTATTAACATAACGTCTACACAACCTGCTGGAGGAAGTAAAAATCGGAAATGAAAGGTTTCCCAACAAAAGTCGTTGCGTAACTCTCTCAACGGTTCCTCGCGTCCGCTCAAGGTTGATTTAGAAGGAGTAAGCGGATTGCATATCGGTAAATGGAAAAATCAAACACGGAAGTCCCACCACGCTGGGGAGACCCAGCCGAATGGAACGAGCCGGACGTGCTAAACGCGAACTCACGCATGCCCCCAAACTCTTAGCTTGGGAGAGAATGAGAAAAAAAATATTACAAAAAAAAACAAAAGACATTAGGCACCGCGTCAGGCATCCACCTTTCCCAGGTGGGGCCACCTCCTTACATTGGGCACGTTCAAGGTTGAGGGAGAGGTAGGAAGGGCCTCGTGTTCCTTTTAACCCGAGAAGAGCTCTTTTTATTTAATGGCATCCGCCCACGCAATCGAAGCGAGAAATACACCCGTCGCATGAGCCATATCACGTCGCGAAAATCATTCACTAAGAACCTTAAGCAATTCTGCAATGCCTTATATAAATGCACACCAGAAGACTAGAATACATCTTTTTGATCACTGAAACTGAAACAATATGTCATATATCGTTAGTTACCAGTTAAACGAACTAGAGCGTGTGCAGCGGAGATGGCAATATTTGTAAAGGGACGGCATGATAATGGCGATCATGCACTATTTTTATAACTCTCTGAATGAGAAGTTTATAAGCTAAAATGGGTTTGGCAAAAAATTTGCTGAAGAATTAAGTTGCGTAACAAAGATGCTTCTCATTACAAATTGTACGTTTTAGGCAGCTTAAAAACACGACGTCATCGCATGACGTCACGGAACGGTATCACTATGGCTGTTGTTTATCTGTTGTACGTGGAGCTAAGTTGTTTAATGAATAATTGGCAAAAACGTATATAATTATCTCATTTTTTTAAATGGAATAAACTAATTTATGAGATAAAACTTGTGTTTTTGGGTCTTGGTGTCTATAGTCGATGCAGATAAGAAAAGCTCCTGTGAAAATAATTAATTATATTGTACTGACACACAAAATTCGCAAACCATTTGTGTTTGAACCATGTGACTCCTTGGTTACCTATTCGAGATAATCGCGACGGTTTCAAACGCATCCTCTATGGAGCCTAATCCTTTCCAATTTCACCGCCAATCTGGCTCCATAGTCAGCCACAGTCTAGCATGCGTATTTCGCCTTCAGTACATTCTTAACTCCTTGCAAAAAACTACATAAGATTTTCCAGTTTTAAGTACCTAATTTTAAAGTAGAAGATGTTGATAAAAAAAAGTCGAGATTTTCATGAAGGGATAGACGATCAAAAACGTTTGGAGACAGACGTCTTACAAAAACTTTAAGGTGGCTGGAAAGAATTTTATCTGATGGGATGGGATATTTTTATGCATATGAATATGGAATTTAAATATCTTGGAATTAGACTGACAAATGATCTTTCTTGGAGTAAACACATACGGGAAATAATGGGTCTAGCTAATCGTAAACAGGGATTCATCAAAAAAGTACTGGGAAAATGTGACGATCATGTACGAGAGATCAGCTACTTTTTCCTTGTTGGACCTCATTTGGACTACGCTGCCAATGTATGGGACCCTTATGAAATAGGCCTAAATAATGAACTTGTAGCGAAGTTCGGCAAGATTTTTAAAGGAACGGTGTTATAACTATTAGGTTGTTAGCGCAACCAGTCTATTTATACATGAATCAAAATGGGAATCACTATCAGACCGTAGGTTGAAATTTAGACTTAATCTCTAAAATAAATTCCAAATTAATATTTGCTCGGACGACGTTAAAAATATTTTCGAATCCCAACTTACTATGGCAGACTGACCATAATCATAAAATTATAGAAATTGACTGGCTAACTGAGAGATTCAAAATGTCTTTTTATTCTCGTACAATTAGGGATATGAATAGCTGTAAACATGTCCAATGGTATAAATACGAGAGTATCAATTTATTGTACAGGTAGCTTCATGTTGGTGTTAGGACTTTAAGTTAACCCTACTAACAACATTATATTACATGCTTGCTTTGCTATTTTTAATTTTTTTTAAATTTAAGTTTAGACTAATATATCATTACTAATCCTATTTTACGCATTTTTGGTGTGAATTCACCCCCTGCCACACCTTTATGGTTGCTTGCAGGGTATTATGTAGATGTATAAATGTAGATTACCAATCTAGCCCTCTTAAGATTGATGACCTAATAGAAATGTTGCAAAAAATAACAGACCCAGGGTTCTATCGCCTTGCGTGGACTGGCTCCCACACGAACGAGGAAAAGAAAGGCTGGGAGAGATTACCGCGATTTTGAACTCCCACGAGCCACGCTCGACTCGGGCATTGTTGCGTCACGAGTTGAATACGAAATGCACGCACGCCAGCGATTTATACGTAAACGGATTCTGCACTGGATTTGCGAAACGCCTAAAGGTCATGTGCGCCATAAAGAAAAGCACGAATCTGCTGAGACAAGAACCATAACGGTTAGTCCACTACAGAAACACTAGGAAGTAAAAAACCTTTTCAATTCGTTTTTGAGTCAGTCAAATTAAGATACAATTTGATTTTCAAGTGGCTGCATATATAGTGCCAAAACCCAATGACTTATGGCATTATACTGGCTTATGGGCTTCAAAACTCTGGGTTTTTTTAATTCAAGACAAAAGTATGGTTGAAAGAAGTAGTTTCAATGCAAAAAGTGAAAGGCTTCCTTTGGGACCAAATCGTTCCGTTATCGGGCACCGCCTCGTCCTATTTCTCAGGAAACTTATCTTTTACCTCCCTATCTCCTCAGACATGACTCCCTCTATTCTATACCATCCGACGGCATTCTATAGATAATTAACTCCACGTCCATGGATAAATGGAACTTAGGCCAGGAAAACGGCTTTATCTACTTGGGAGTGGACCTCGACAAACGATTGACGTAGGCTTCCTTCATAAAACTTCAAATTGGTAATGAAAAAGCAGCTGCTTTAGCCCTTTCTTTAATTCCAAGCCATCGTTCTCCGGTATATTTGAAATCTAAAAATCAACTTTATACTTTGATGTTCCAACTCTTTCCCATCTACAGCAGCGCAACGAATATTCACCTTAATAAACTTCAAACCGCTTAAAACTTCACAATTATTAAATAATAGGCTTTCCGTTTTCTTCTGGCAAACAGGAACATCCTGAAGGACCTAAAAACTTCCCCGCTACTTCATAGATTCATGGTTTCCCTGCACGAATTCAAATACTATTTTTAATGCACTGAGAATGAACAATAATTGCACCTTTGAAACTACACTCCGAAACCTTACCAGAGGCACAAAGCTCTCAAAATTTCTCTTCTCCTCACCCATATTTTCTCTCCCTAATATACTCATTTACCAGCCATTATATGACTACACAGCGAAATTAAACGGCCAGGTACAAAAAAATGTGAGAAAACTCTCGGGAGACAGCTACCGGCTTGGAACTGCGGAGCCATAAAAAATAAATAATACATTGGCGCGGCGTGAAAATACAGACCACATATTTTGTACACAATTTGATAAATTTTCCGGAAAAAATTGAATCGAATAACGGTCGTAGAGCAACAATGATCTGGTTGCAAAATCGTTGTTAGTTGTTGATAAATGCAAAGGGAAGAAATTCGCTGTCCAACATGAACCTGCCCTATCGTAAAAATATGTCGGTTCTCCATTAGACGAGGGAGAATGTAAGGTCAGACAACTGAAAAAACTCGGGTCATATCTAAAACGTCTTGATTGCTGAAAAAAATGAGTCATGCACTGCTGTGATCGTGATTAGTGCCCAAAGAACTCCATTGAGATTGCGCCCACGTCAGCAACCACCTTCATTCATCTACATCTACGCGATACCCTGCAAGCCAGCACGAGGGTGTGTGGCAGGGAGTGAAGATCACCAAACATTGACTAGTAACTAGGGTACTACATGGAAACATGCTACATAATAGGCTCACATGCAGCTAGACGATTAGTATCTACATAGTAATACAGGGATAGGTGGTTAATACTTGCATCGTTCACTACAGACTACTATACAACATTTCGCCGACCTATCACTTTGCTATGCTGCCTATTGTGTCTCTAATGGTACGAGGGAAAAATGACATTTTAAATCTATTGGTACGAAAATCTATCTGTCTGATCTTATATATCTGATCGAATTTAATCGAATCTAGTAGAGCGGGTGTTTTTAATCTATAATTATATAACGTTAATTTATATCTAACATCTTCAGTAAGGCTATCAGTTTTCAATTTCTGTGATAGATTTAATCTGTATTTTAACCTGCGATCTGATAATGATTCCCAACCTTATTCTTCTATTAATTCTGATACACTTAAACCTATCGTAACACCTTTTAACGAACCTAGCTACTCTACTCTGCACACTCTCTACCTCTCTGATCAAACCTAATTGAATCGGATCCCATACACTGGCTACATATTCAAGGTGGGGCCTAACTAGTGAAAAAAAATTCATTGCTGCAATAAAACGTCCACTATGAGCTTATAGGTGGTAAGACCGTTCTTTGACATCCTGTGCCAACTGGAGACATTGACGCCTTAATATTCAACAACAGTTAGATGATACAAATTCTCAATGAAAAAAATTGGGGAGATTCATAGAAAACCATAGTTCAGAAAATGAAAGATTGCAGAATATGGCAAAGGTAAGCATCTGGCTGTATGATATGTAAACTCCTTCAACAGCCCACACGAAAGGCCAGCTCACGTGAGAACATATCCGAGGGCGTTTAGTCCAAGGCGAGCCATTTCTTCCCTCGGACTTGAAGAACAGAAAGAAGGGGGCGTGGCAGTGATCTTATGAGGAAACAGAAGCCGAAGAGGTAGGTATCACGTGCTAAGAAGAACATACGGGAGAGACGCATGTAGAAACAGAACGAACTGAGCTGGTAACAAAACTGCTGGAAGGAAAAAAGCAGAAGGATCGACCTTACAGGAAACACAAATACATACTACAAATGTACTCGCACGAAGGGAAAAAGAAGTATCACAGCTCTGTATGAAAAGGCATGGAAAAGCTACAAAAGTTGGCATTCAGGAATGCAGGGTCCATAACACTATAGATTTCGCCGACCCATAAATATTCACACGAAAAAAAGGCGTGCTAAGTCTAGCCTAGGGCAAATTCCTGCATCGAATGACCTCTGCCTGGACCTTAAAAAAAAACTTAAATCAGTTTCCAAAACACTGTAAGGGCTAAAAATCCCTATGAATAATAATCGGTGTCCTAATGATCTTCATGGTCTTGATAGACACGCCATAAGCAGGTGATAGGATTACCTTTAAAAAACTGACAACATAAATGTTTCACTTGTTCGATAGGAGATGTTGGCCACAGAAAACTGTCCCTTAAAAAATAATTCAACATGTTTAACATTTAAGTTTACGCCTCTTTGTAGAATTGAGATATATTTACATTCGTTTACGTTACATAATCTGCAAAAAAACGCTTTAAGTCAGTGAGAATTAATCCAGTTCGATCCGGTCTCATTCAATTCATTAGAGACAACAAATAATAGAGGTCATTAGAATCTCAATCCTTCAATATTCGGTTTACGTAAGTTTTGCAAAATATATGAAAATAATTGCAATGCAATAGGAGTTAAATCATAGCGTTTTAAACGAAGGTTGGCCTGGTTCGTGAGCACAGTGTTTACCTAGTACTAAACTCAACTACGCAACAAATTAACTCATTAGGGTAGCGGGGGTAGTTTTCTTTCCTTGTGCCACTATTTGATGCCCGTAAAATCTCTTCTGGCTAGGTTTTAAGCGGACTTGTGCAAAGAAGACTCTCGAATTAGATCCCGCGACCAGTGGCCAGGGTTTCTACCAAGCTCTACCAAAAACTTCCAATCCATTTAACCACAGATAAAAAAGAAAAATTTGAAACTATTCCCAATGAGTAAAAGGATAATTCACGAACATAACGCATTTCGCAAAAAAATCTTATTGTTTGTCTCTAGGTAATTTGTGCTGCTCCCATTAAACCTGACTGTTTAGGTGAACCAGCTACCAATAAGTCAGACATCTCCCGCTGGTTGCACCTCGAAATCTGGTCTTGAACGAGGGAAAATTTAATCTAATTACTTTCATGGGGAGACCATGTTCCTCAAATTACTCACGCCCTCACGACCATTGCGGACGTACATAAATGGAGCAGAGCTAACTTTAAAAAAATAAACGGATTTCACACACACCACATGGCTTCACCCACGTGAGAACAAGATAGCGATGGAGCATGACCTCGCCGACCTTTACCTGAAGGGAAGCAACATGAAGTGAGTGTCTGGATCCAAAGGCTGCCCGCAAGCCGGGCACGAACTGCCGAGACCGAAGCAGAACACCTTGGGCCCGCAGTGCTGGAAGCACACGATGCCGGGGTCGGTGTCCATCCTCTCTTCCTTCCTGGCCTTTGTTGAGTGTCTCTTCCGCCAAAAGGATCTCGTCCGGTGACTCACGGAAACCTTGAACCTGACTCCTCTTCCTTCCTCGGGCCGGGCACCAAACACACGCCGCAGAACACTAACTGACCGGTTTGGCGACGTTAGGAATCCAACAATAACAATAAAAGCCGAGCGCGCGCGCGCACACGAAATAAACAACTCCCTTGACTACCAAGAGGAACAACGATCTGCGACCGCCTGGGGAGAGCGGAATGGGGTCCTTCTCAAGCCGCGGAGCAAGGCACGGCTCTTTTTCGTGACACCACTCATCCTCGCAACCACCGGCGGGTGGCTTTCGACTCGCACCCCTTCGTCGCCACCGGTCGAGGTGAACTCGCTCTCTTTCTCTCCGCCGGACACGGAGACGTAAAAATGTTATTCAACCTGAACCAGGTGCGCCTCGTTCGCAAATTCGCCGCTGAGGTCTCTGCTTGAAGGACTCGCATGCTGCTACCTGCTGAGAAAAAATAAAACTACTAGCGCCTAGCAAGTTTGGCGCGACATCGGTATTTCAGAACCGCACAACAATGCAAACGTGTTACCAGAATCCCTAAATATGCGCCTCGTTACTGCAACCAAGCGTTAAAACCACAATAAATGGTCGTAAAATCAATAATAAAGAAGTGAATATCCTTCAGGTTTCTTTAAAATAACAAATATGGGCTAAACAGTTTGAAACTATCAAAGGCTGACAAATTTTCAATCGCATGCCTTATTGTTGTCTTAGCGCCAAAGAGATTCCTCAGATTCCTAGAGCTAACATATATAAATATTTTCCTTATCTTTGATTTCAAATGATCTATATCATGAATTGAATTCGGTCTGGGTTCTGAGGATAGAGCTCAGCAAATACTGAGCACAACAATGTATTTATTGATTGATAGTGTTCTGCTGTTTAGAATAGTTTTTGGTAGAAAGTCCCTGCCATAATTTGTTTTCATTCATCTAATTGCACGAAATAAATAATTCCTGTTCTACGTCTATATTAATGCAGGCACATTTCCTATTCTTCATGCTATCCATAGCATCTTTTCTCTTCCTCGTGTTTATTTACCCAGCATTCTACCTCGTTAACGACCTGCAGCATTAAATTGTACCTAAGTACCTATTTCATCTACTCTGCCTTCTCTCTGCTTTACTTACAATTCCTTTCATCTCAAACCATGTTCAACACCTCTTCATTCGTTCCCTACTCTGACCATCGCAATACCTCCATTCTCCTCGCAGATATTTCTGCCATCAATTAAAGCATAAAAGGGCTACAAATTTCAGCCAGCAATTAAAGCCAATAGGACTTGTTCAAGGTGTTTTCCTACTGAAACATAATCTAACTCAGATCAATCTCAGGGTTGTATACAGCCTTTTTAGACAATTCCTTCCTTATGCCCTTTCAATTGTCCATTGATGTTTGATGGTGTATCAGAAAAAGGAAGGAGAGAGAGATAATATTCTTAGAAATTGTGGACAGCCTCTTGAGTCATAGGCGGAGGAAGGAGGAATCTAACTGGATTGAATGAAAAGAACTTGGATGTTGTTAAAACTGGATCAAAAAAGAGCAGAGCAAAAATATTTTGGCATTGAAAACAGAGAAGAGTACGCGGTTGTTTGGATAATTTGACAAGAAAAGCTATATCCTCTTTGGTCCTGAAAATACCTGACCAATGAAAAAACTTTTTCGCACATATGGTCCCACTGAAATTATATGTTAAAAATTTTATTATTATTTTTGATGAAATAATTATAGTCCACATATGCGTACAGTTTTCATTTGAGAGATAGAAAATATTTTATGACATGCAGCATGGGCAAGTGATAAATAGATGAAGTATAGTTATTTTTTTGTGGACGCCATATTGATACCTGAAAAACGAAAGCTAGAAGAGAAATGTTCTAGTGTATGAAATCGGTGCTTGAAAAGGCAGAAAATTCAAAATCGTGTATTTTCACAGATGGGTACATCAGTACAGTAATATACTGGTAAAATAAGCTGGTAAAAGCTACACTCAGAGGGACGCTTGTCCCATTGTTCACATACATGGATAAGGGAAGCGAAGTGGGTACTATTCAAAGCGCAAGGCTATGACGAAAGAAAACATGAATGGCAGAGTATGTGCAGGTATTCGGGGAAGACTACTGACCGCTGAGACCATTTGAACCATTAAGGATATGTGCGAATTTTCGCAGATGTAGGGATTTTCAAGGAACGGAGGAAGCAGGATATCCCAAGCAAAGAAGGCATTCTATCAAAAGAAGAATCTACTTAGGGATGGAAATACAAGCGTAGAAGTAAGGAAACAATTCATCAGAACATAAATCTGGAGCATGTTTCTTTACGGCAGCTGTCTACGATGACAGCAGCGAAGAAGAAAAGGGTGGAAGCATTCGAAATGTGCTGCTACAGAAGAATGCTGAAGATTGAATAAGACCGAGTAAGTAACGAGGAAGTCCTAAGAAAAGTGAGAGAAAAGAGAAGTATGCTGAAAACCCTAAAAAGAAGACGGGACAATTTAATCATCCACATCTTAAGACACGCAGGCCTGATGAAAACAATCGTTGAGGTAAAAGTGAACGGGAAGAATGGCAAAGAACGGCGTTGTATGAGGTATATGGAACAGGTCGGGAAGGATGTAAAAGAAAAGAAATAAGTGAATATGAAGAGGTTGGCCGATAGAAGAATCGGGTCTAAGGTTGCGTCAAACCAATCCTAGGATTGTTAACTTAACTACTCTATAATCAAACTTCATCGAAAAAAATGAAATACATTCGTCAGCCGGCTGGTGATTGATAGCTTTTATCGTTAGGATAAGGTTAATGGAGTGTCCCAACTTACATCTGTAACTTAATGATTTATCGGACCCATTTCCACAAAGTTTCTGTTTTCATGTCGGCGAATTTCTTACCCCTCCTCATAATGTACGCAATACATTTTCTTATTCTTCCTCGTCCAAGCTTACCCAGCATTCTACCTTCGATAGACATCTTCAGCACTCCATGAACACCTGTCTCATCCACCTACTCCGCCTACTTCTAATTTGTACTAGCAAATTCTTCTCTCCCAATCAACCATGTTCAGCAAGGCATCTTCATTGGTCCGCCTTTACTTTAATCACACTTTCTCCCAAGCAGGTTGCAGGTTAGTATGTATCTACTTGAGGAAGCATTGGCATGCTACCTTATGCGTGACAATGAAGTCAAAACGGGGGTACTTGGGAAGGATTAGGCCCCACCTACTCCGTACAAAACTTCTCTTGTTAAGATTGCACGTGTATTTAAATATAAATAACAATGAAAGCGTACCCAAATTTCATAAAGTGATATCAGTTAATCTTCTTTAGTCTATTTAAGGAGGCTCCACCGAATTATGAAGTAGATGTCATTTTTGTGAAAATTTAAGGACACATCATATTTTGACCCATCTATCGATTGGCATTAAAATAATGAGGCCTTACCATCATATATTAGAGGAACAAGGACGCTTAAAATCGGCTATTTTTTTTGTTATACGGCTGAGTATGGCTGTTGCAGTAAAATTTGCAGATTAATAGTGTAAAGAGAAATGTCATTTTGACGAAAAACTTATGTAAGATGCGCAATTTTATGTAGAATTTAGCATTGTAAAAAAGTGCTCGCCTTACCACACTTGTTTAATTGATGTTAAGGAGGTTGGTCCGAAAAGTGAAAGTCATGTCATTTTTTAAATATTTTCAGCACTTATAGAACGTAAGTTCCTCTATCTAATAAAGTAAAGATAATTATACCAACCCATACTCCTTTTTGCACAAATTGCATTTAAAATTACATACGATTAACGGCGAGAATGGCCATCACATGGGAATATAACGTTTAAAAATACCATAGTGACATGTCATTTTTGCAAAAAAACTGATATTTTATGCGTCATTTTACAAGAAATAAAATGACACGAAAAAAAAGCATCAACCCACCGTATTTTTCGCTAAATCCACCAATTTCTGCGCTTATAGCAGACGAAATGCGTTAGTTGTCTTCAAGTAGCGCTGCGGTCGCTCTAGCCAAAATGTATGGCGTATGAATAATATCATTACTAATGACATATTAAAGCATATTTCAGAAAAATATTATAACATAATGTTTGATAGTAATATTCTGGTGTTATAAATTAGTAAATTCATTGAATACATGAATTTATTTCTTTAAAGTAAATGCTGAATTGACTCCATAGTCGAGCTGATTACAATTATCATATTTTTTTTACCCTTTAAGGAGGCTCCACCGGATTAATAGTGAAAATTTCAGGAAACACAATTTTTTGGCTCTTCTATTGATTGCCAATAAAAATAATTAGGCCTTTCCTACATAGATTTGAAGAAAAAAGACGTTGAAAATCAGTTATTTTATACGCAGTTTTACAGCAGAGCATGGCTCTTGCAGAAAAGTTTGCAGATTAAATGTAAAGAGAAATGTCGTTTCAGCGAAAAACGAACATAAGATGTGGTATTTTATGTAGAATTTAGCATTGTAAAAAAGTACTTGTTTAATTGATATTAATATGTATATATATTGCTCGAAAAAAAGCAGAAAAGCCTTAGTTACATAAAAATGGCGCTACAGTATGTTGTTATCATTGGCAACGGTACTTGTGACGGAACGTGCTTATAAGCCTACTTACTCACTTAATTTAGGAATATACCCTACCAAGGTCCTTCTTATATTATTTACGTACTTTAAATGTTTCATTGGTTATTGACATGGTGTAATTAATACCAATGCTTCCAAATGATAGCAACGTCATTGTTGCCAAACAATTTTAATAAATATGAATATTAATAAGATTAAAAACAAAGAGTTTCATTAGCAAGGGAATAGTTTAAAACTAAGTAAGAAAATATTTAACCTATTTTAGAATACGTATTAGCGGGATTGAGCTTGTATTCTCACTTTGTAAATTAAACGTGGCAACAACACTTCAGCCATGTTTAGAAGTCAAAAGAGTTAAAAGAGCTTGTAAAAACTTGAATGCAACTACAACGCGCTACATAATAGCATACTCATAGAATTATTGTGTATGCGTTATCACCCTATAGATGATTTTCCATATAGGTGTTTTTCTGGATCGGTATTTATTCATTAAATAACTTAGCTCTTTTACGGGAATTTTAATCGCGGAGTCACGGAGGAACCTCCTTAAGGGAGATGTTACTGCATTTTTATACCCTGGGAGTAAATTTTATAACTGGAGCTGGTTCAAATTTAACCAATCAAAACTACATACTATCTAGTACAATAACGGAATTTCCAGAAGGAAAAAAAATTACCTTGACTGGGACTCGGACCCAGAACCCCCTATTTTCTGGCGATGTACTCTACCAATTCAGGTTATATGGATTTTTTTCCTTGTAGAAATGCTGCAATTATGCTTTTCAGCGACTGACTTTGCTAAGGTATTCGCGGCTCATTTCGAAATCCTTGAAATACATATCTCGCGTTTTCTTGTGCATTTTCAACCGTTTTTTCTCAAAGAAATTTTAAAAATTCGTTCCATTATTCATCTTACTACTTTTTAATAATTACTGCGCGTAAAAACAACTTCATCCATATGAGAACCGCGAGTAGCTACCAGTATGTCCGAACTTAAGACTTTTTATCAGTTATAAGAATTTAGAACCTTAATTCTGTTTCCATTCCCCAAAAATTAGTAGATACTCTTGTCTTTCCTCACATAGACTACTGCTGTGTTGTATACTCCGCCAAACAGAAGTACTGAATCTAAAACTTCAGAGGATTCAGAACTCTTGTATGATGTATGTACATCTTCGACATTACATATTATGAACACGTGACCTCATAATTTGAAAAACTAGGATGGTTTAGAATACAAAATAGGCCCTAACTTAATAAGTCAATGTTCACATACAAGATAATAACGACAGAACTTCCTACATATTTATGCCAGAATGTAAAATACAATGTTCAAACAAATAAACGTCCAACATATCGCATGGAAGAACTCCTCATTCCTCATTATTGAACATCTATTTACATTGGGTCTTTTCATGTTACTTGTTGTGGGATGTGGAATCGTATGCCACAGACTATTTAGAAATCTAAAAGTGCAAAGATATTTATACGGAAATACCATAAAATCCTGTCCCAATTTAATTTAATATTGTATTATATTCTGAAACACCTATGACGTGTATTTTCATTGCTTTTTTATATTCTTGTTTTTGCTTTTCTATGGAAACTATGCGAAAAGTGTATTATATTTGTATCACCTACGTACTCATTGATGTGATATATTCCTTGTAATAGAAGGTCTGACTCTAAATTATGAACACAAATTCTGTCCGTAAGGTACACTTTGTCCCGGAATAATAAATCTCCTTTCATCCTACTTACCAAGATGGCCGCTGGCTTCTCAAATCAACTGCCATGCCCCCTCCAGTACATTATAACCTCTTTGCTTTCTCCATAGTCCTCAACACCATCGCTGGAAAAATACAATAAACAATTCATGAAATGCAGACGTTAAGGTTTGGATATCATCGATGTGGTTGTCAATTGAGACACCAAGACGGTGTTGACAACGAGGGAAACAGTTTTTCCTGGTATGTGGGTCGCTGAAAGTAAGATGCCAATTATGAAATTCGCAAATGGAGGACTAATGAACTAATTACCGCCAATTTGAATTGAAACGGGGGAAAAAGTCACTCTCCACCGAAGAGAACGCTTGTTATCGTAACGATGGGGGGAAGTAAAAGTTGTTTGTAAACTGGCTGTTTGGCGGCCGTAGTCATGGAGACGCATTATTGCGCAATCCGTGTGTGCCGTTCCCCTCTTGTTTAACCAGTTTCCACCATGCATGTAGGTAATCGTAAGGCGCTTAAAGGTTAGGAGAACCTTACATATCGAAACATCGTCCATATGGCATCGCTGACTGCAACTATCGATAGTTACTATGAAACATACTCGTAAAGAGGGAAATGAGAAATGGCACTAATGGAAGTCATAGTTAAATCGTAAAGCTATTACATCGCCGTAATTGGAGCAATATTTAACTCATGAAACGACATTTTGAACGCAACTTAAACTTACCTGATTGAAGCAACATTAAATTTCTCCAATGAATGGACATTGCATTCGGACATAGAGTATAAATTTTACACAGTAGAAATTAATTTAAAATCATCTCAACATAATCAACCCAATTAGAGAACGCATCGTTACATAAAGAATCCTGGAAACCATCTTTTTTCGACACGGATTTAAATAACTACCTACTACCGATTAATTACTACAAAAACAATCTAGTTTAGTCGTTATTCAATTTTTCATATTGATGAACTGAAATAGGCATGATTTTACTAATTTAGGTTAGTATATTGTAATACTGTTTTATTATTTTTTACATGAGTCAAATATTCAATAAACCGCATAGTAGTTGGTTTCCATGACGTCTGTAAAACATTGTTTGTTCCTTTTTATTTACAATGACATTTCAGTTGCTAACGTAAAAAAATATATTTGGCTTTAGACTTGATTACCATTGTCTACATTATTATATTTGAAATAATCAATATTGAATTCTTATAATAATAATATATTTTATTTCACTCACAAAAACATACAATATTATTAACAGTTTTTATTTGGGGAAATTAGGCACCCATAAGGAAACCTGTATTGGGGTTGTCATTAATTTATTACGCATTGTTCATTAGCAGTCTATTTTACAACGTAGAAATATTTATATATTTGTATGGGCATTGCAATAGAAACTAAAAGTGTGCTCAGTAAAAATAAACTAAAATACATAGACTATAAGCATTAAACGAAAGAAGAATACAAAACAAGTTACAATTTTAGAGATAGTTATATATATTACATAGTTATATCAATTTCCTATTACATAGTGTTGTCAAGGTGGTAGGTACTTTAACATTAAAGAATATTGTCTATATCCCTTTGCATGAATAACCATTTTCTTAGATGTCTAAGAAATCTGGCTTCACTTTGTAGAGAAGATATTTCTCTAGGCAAGATATTAAATAATTTAGGTGCAATATAGGGATATGAATGTTTATATGCTTCAACAATGGGCCTCGGAACTCTAATATTGGTGCTATTTCTTAGCCTTGTTTTATGTAGGCACGGTTTATTATTTTGACCTCCCCTATTATAAAATACTCTTAGTACCTTGTAAATAAATTAATGCCTGAGAGGTAAAATATTTAAATTTATGTATAATGGAAAGGAGGTATCCGTACTCGCTGTTCGAAGAATGGTACGTATTATTTTATTTTGATTACACGTAATGGCTGAATATTCGAACGATACGTGCCATCCCAACAAGTAAGACCACATTGTAGTCTCGACTTCACAAAAGAAAAATCAACAGATCTTATAACAGATTAACAGATAAAAGTAAGATAAAACAGATCCGTGGATATTCACTCCCGGAGACTTTTCTTTGACTTCTTGGATGGCTTTCTCGATGTAAACATTAAATAATACGGGAGACATTGCACATCCTTGCCTCACTCCTTTCTTTATGCTTGCTTCTGCACGGCTGGGTCCTGATTTGATTATGGCCACCTGGTTTTTATACAAGCTGTGGATAACTCTTCGGTCATTGTATGATACTCCAATTTCATTCAGAACCTTTAGCATCATGCTCCAATCCACGTTGTCAAATGCCTTTTCCAAATCTAATAATGCAACAAACGTCGGTAGATTCTTCTATTCTCTATAAGTAACCTGAGGGCCAATATCGCTTCTCTTGTGCCCTTGTTTCTTCTGAACCGGAATCGGTCCTCACCCAGTAACTCCACGGCTTTTCGTTCTATTCTTCTATAGATGATTCTCGACAATATCTTCGAGGCATGTGTCGTCAGACTTATGGCCCTAAAATGTTCACAGTTCTCAGCTCTCTTCTTTTCGGCAATAGGAATGATGATGTTCTTCTCAAAGTCCGTGGGTATCTCTCCTGTAGAGTACATGTCGCAGATGTTTTCTACAGCTGAGTTAATGACTTCTCTCCGGCGTTTTTTATTAGTTCGGCAGGAATATCATCTATTCCTGAAGCCTTATTTATCCTCAGATCCCTTACAGCTGCATCAAATTCTGATCTTAAGATTGGGGCTCCCAATTCATCCTAATTGACATCATTTTCCTCTTCGGTTACTTCCACTATAAGATAGCTTCCATTGTCCAACTCTTCCAAGTATTCCTTCCATCTCTTCACTTTATCCTCATGTTCAATTAAGAGTTCTCCATTCTTGTCCCTGATGCTGTTACATCATGCAGCCCGTTCCTTGAAGTGATTTCTCACCATCATGTAGGCAACTTCCACATTTCCATTTGCAAGGTTGCTTTGTGCATCTTCGCATAGATCCTTCATCCACGTTGCCCTTGTTTTTCTCGCTTTACGGTTTATTTCATTCCTGATTCTTTTGTAGCCAAGTTGCCCTTCTTCCGTTTCCACATTTTTATATTTTCTTCTCTCTTCGATCAATTCTAAGACTTCTTCTGTAATCCATGGCTTCTTCTTGACAACTTTTCTTCTCCCCAGAGCTTCCTTTGCTGCTTCCTTTAAGCCCGATTTTGATGTTCTCCCATCTCTTTTCTACTGATTTCACAGTCAAATCCTCTTCTATTTTGTTTTCCACTGCCTTCTGAAAGCCCCGCCGTTGTTGAGGTTCCTTTAGTTTCTCTACTTGCCATACGTTCTTCATTGATTTCTTCGATTTCTTGAATTTTAAGCGGCATTTCATCATCACTAAGTTGTGGTCACTGTCGATATCTGAACCCGGGTAACTTTTGCAGTTCTTGCTAATCTACCTAGTGTATTGAATACCAAACTCCAAAGAAACATAAGTTCATGCATCAGATTTATATACCACCTGCGTAAGGACGAAAACATAGCCCCTTACCGTAACAAACTGAGGTGGTTAAAGGTGGAAAATAGAATAAAATACTTTTTGGGAGTCTTCCTTTACAAAATGTTTGATTGTACAAGGCCTCAATATCTTTTGGAAATGTTTAACAAAAAACTACTGAAAAACTCCGGATTTATTTTATTGCCCAAGATATCACACCACCACCTACCCATTACTCCTTTCTAACAACTTCAAATACATTTTGGAACTCCCTTCCTATGGATCTAAAACAAAGTTCGCCTAGTGAAGCGTTTTAAAACAAAATGTATTAATATTTATTGGAATTACAGAATGGTAAAAGTTAGAATTGAATCTGTTTGCAAAATGTAATCTGTTAGTAAAAGATTTGTACATCTTCTCACTACTTTGAGAAGATGTAGGTACAAATCATTCAAGAGATTCAAAATGTCCTTTTTTCCTCGTACATTTAGGGATACGAATAACGGCAAATATATCAAATACGAGTGTAATAATGGATTGCATTGGTAGCTATACGTTGGTATGAGGAATTAAAGCTAACCCAACTAACAGAATGTTTTTGCATATTTGCTTTGCTATTTTTATCTTTTTTAAATAGTGAAGTTTAAACTAGTATATTAATACGAGTCCTTTTTTATGCATGATATGTAGTGCATGTTTGGTGAGAATTCACCCCTGACTTTATGGTGGCTTTCAGGTTATTATGTAGATGTAGATATACATGTAGCTAGAAATTGGCTACTTTCTTCTGCACATTCGTGGCATATTGGTTGTAAATCTTGTGGCCATAAGCGTTGTGTCGATTAATCTCTCCTGTTTACTCTCTGCCGTAACGTATCGTACCCACGTAATTTGTTGCAGTAAAAAGTACGACTCACGCGGTGAGATATTAAAGTAACGGAATACTTGTAGACAAGCAAATTTATAAAGTAAGATGGGCCTAAAAGGGGTGTATAGAGAGATATATATTTATTTATGTTCTAGGGTCCGCCCTATAAGAATAAATACATTATTATTGCAAAACAGCTCGGACTTTTACATGAATAGTTACACACATTCAACAAAGCATACATTTAGCACAGATAGATATGCATAATATAGCATAGATTTCATGCTTTCATATAATTCACTAATGTTGTTACTTAGTTTATTCTTTAAGGACTGTAATGTAGATATACTCATCATTTCTCTCAGTTCGTCAATCAATTTCTCTAATTTTGTGATTATAGTCCAGTCTGCCATAGTAAGTTGTGGTTCGCAAAATATTTTTAACCTCATCACTGAATATATTATCTAGGAATTTATTTATGATTTTAAGTCTAAATTTCAACCTGCGATCTGACAATGATTCCCAATTTAATTCATTTAATAGACTGGTTACGCTAGTAAGGTTATCGTACCGTCCCTTTATAAATTTTGCCGATCTTCGCTGCACACGTTCAAGTTCATTATTTAGAACGATTTCGTAGGGATCCCATTCACTGGCAGCATATTACAAATGGGTCTAACAAGGGAAAAGTAGCTGATTTCTCGTACATAGTCGTCGTATTTACCCAATACTCTTGATAAATCCCAATTTACGATTAGCTTGACACATTTTTTCACGTATATGTTTACCCCAGGAAAGATCATGTGTCAGTCTTATTTCAAGATATTTAATGGATTCCACGTTTGTTAATTCATTATTACTTATCTTATAAGTGCTAGGAGGAAAACAAATCTTTTTCCAAAAATTCATCACTACACATTTTTTAAAATTAAATTATAGCTGCCATGTATCACACCATTTTTCAATTCATGTACAAAAAATAGGAATAATAACTAAAATTATTATAGGTTAATGGGGATAATAACCCCACACATACCTTGCTACCATTGGAGGGTTCAAAATTCTCCCTTTTGATGGCACGTATCCATTTTGCACCGAGATCCTCATCCTTTGGGAAGTTAAAACGAACAATCTAGTCCACTTCCTGTAATTTTAAGGATTTTAATAATTAGGGATATGAATAGCGGTAAATATATCCAATGCGAGTGTAACAATGAATATCATAGGTGGTTGCATGTTGGTATAAGGACTTTAAGCTAACTCAACCAACAGAATGTGTTTGAAGCTTGCTTTGCTATTTTTATCGTTTACAAAAAATTAAAGCTTAGACTAGTTTATTATTAACAATTTTTTAAGCATGATATGTAATGCATGTTTGTTGAGATTTCCCCACTGCCACACGCCTTTATGGTGGCTTGCAGGGTATTATGTAGATGTAGATGTAATTTTCTCGGCACTGTAAAACACAACAGGAGGAAGGCATGACACAACACCACTAAATAACAACTTCTCAAGCGTGCACAGAGACTGCAAAAACCAGCGTTCCAAATGCGACCTCGTGTTTACCAGTTTCAATCAACAGTTAACAACAATTAAGAACAGGCTCTAGCAATTCCATAGACCCTCTATGGAATATTGTAGCACCACTCGCAATAACGTCACTCCGTAAACCTCATGCTTTGAGCTGGCCTTCTCTCTCAGTGGTTACGGTAACAATCGGGACCCGTCGAGAGTTCGTGACGTCAATATCTCGTCATCGTCCACGCTGACAATGTCAAGACCTTACTGAATAAGGAGCCGGAGTAAAAAGAGGGACTAGAATGGGCGTTCAATACTGAAATGCTCGCAAAGCGGTCAACGAAACGCTGGAACGAGTTCAGCGTCTTTCGATTGCTCAGGCGACGTCCTTAGCTGAAGTTCTTGCACACCAAGCAGGTTCCCGTACCCGGCATATTGTCAACTCACTTCTCCCGTTTCGTCTGTCCGGTATCGCATTATATGGGCCCCCTTCCCAAGGAGACAAGTGGAGGGAGAAAAATCCTCTGGATCCGTCGGAAAAGACGCAAATCGCGACAGAATCCCGGAAAAGCCACCTCGAGCTCGATTTCAATGCTGCAATCGCAGCTGTACTCGGTCTGTGTCTTGAGTTTAAGACACAAAATGGGGAACTTGTTCTTTGGAAATACGTGCCAAATAGCAACGGTTAATCCGGAGCGAAGTTGCCAGCATGAGTTTTCGATAAGTACGTACCTACCTGCCACACACCCTCGCGGTGGCCTGCAGGGTGTTATGTAGATGTAGATAAGTCTCCCTAAAAGCTGAAGGACCTACAAGTAGGAATATTTCCTACGGGAAAAACGAGCAAATAAACTATTGACGTTGATCATTAGGAAAAATAGTTGTTCTAAAGAGAATACAATCAACTATCAGGTCATCTGCGCCTTTGAGAATGCATAAAAATTGGTTGAAACTGGTGTGGTTATTATTATGGAAATGGTCTCCAAACCCAAGGACCGGGGTTCGACTCCCGACAGTGAGAGAGATTTCACATTGGTAACAGGTCCGTTTTTGAATGTAGTGTGGAGGGCACTTGAAGTGCAACACTGAGTCCCTCGGATGGGACGTTAAATCGTGTACCTTTTGATGCCTTTCAGTCAGGGCCGTCTGATACCGACGTTGGGTTCCGCTCTGCCGTTATATTCAACCAAGAATAACTCTATATGCTAAGGCCCATTTTCACATAGGCGTATCTGGAAGCGTCTGAAGCCATTCCCCTCACCACCACGTTTACATGGGGGGCATGGAATACCCCCATGTAAACGGGGGGTTTGGGAATTTTGAAAATATTTATCTTAAAACCACATTGACGTTTTGAAGGTGTTTTGAGCCTTGAAATTCTCTTAGTAATTACATGTTTTGAATCAAAGTTTTAAAAATTTATTTTTAATTTAAACCACAAAATTACGAGGTTTAAGGCTTTATGAGGGTAACTTCTTTCTTTTTATATTCGAGAAAAACCTGCTATAACTTGAGCGATTTGTGAAAAACGAGAATATTTTTAAATACTTTTCAAGGACTCATAATCTTATGAGTAATGGTAGTACAACTAGGCTTGGGAAAACATTAATTTTAATAAATATAATTAATTCTATATATACTGCACGATTACGGTCTACGATTTGGGTGAAAATCATACTAATAAGTCTAATTACAAAGGGATTTAAATTATACTCTTTTTAATTAATAACATTTATATTAAGGTTTTTAAATAAACATGACTTTGTTTGCTAGGAAACTCTATATTGCACAATATATTCAGATTCTGTTATATACTTTTATTGTATTATTTTGTTCGTAATATACTATGATCCAAACTTGAAGACCTTGTAGAATTTATTGTTGATAATAAAGTTATGACATTGATTCATGTACATATTTGGGACATTAGAATGGGAAAATTCACAGGTTTAGGGGCGCCATTACACAGGGGTTAGGGGAGGGGACATTCGCCCTACCTGGCTACGATACTGCATACGGAAATACACATACCGTTACACGCGAGTGTATTTCCGCAACCAGGCAAATTAGAACAAATGTTGTACGTGCGTCGGGACTGCGTGGCCAAATATACGGAAATTAAAAATCACGATCACACTTCATGCTCTTCCGTTAATTTCGTACACAAAAAACGACAGAGCGTGCGGACGTATTTCCGAGACCACCACGTACTAATTACGTAATTTAGGTAAATAACGTAATTAAATATTTTACGTCCTAATTACGCAATCACGTAATTTTTGTAAATTACGTAATTAGTACGTAAAATAGTTAAAATGCATCCCGGGTAAACAGATTAAAAATATGTAAAACCAGGGACAGTCGTGCAACGAAACTGCGATGAAAAAAAAATTGTGGACGGAGAGCCTCGAATCAGGGACGTCAGCACTGCGAAGCTAGTACCCTACCCCTGACCCAAATTCAATTAATAAACGCTGTTTAATTATAAGGTTTACATTGGCCATAAAATATTTCAAACACGTTTTTTGACGAAGTTACTGGATATATTACCATATACGTGGGATTCGTAACTAACTAATCAAGGACTAGCTGCCTGGCAAATTTCGTCAAAATCCTAGACCCGAAACTCGGACACTCCCCTTGTAAGCGATGTAGAGGTCCACACCGATTACGCCGCCGCCGCCGGGGTTGGAAGAGGGTCGGCCGCCGCCGACGAAAACGTATTCGGCGCCCACGTCTTAGGCAGTGCACCCCTACTGTCTGCAATGGACTCATCTTTCCGCAAAAATTACTCAGCGATGTCCTATGCTGTCTGTCTGTCTACTGTTATAGCTGCAACGTAGAAGCCTAGTACAGTTTATGGAGCATGTAAAATCGAAGTGTTATGCAGTAGTTTGGTAGTTGTCTCATTTGTTGGTTTGTTGCCTAACAAACTATATAAAAAACTTATTAACAACATTTTGTGACATAACTGCACCATTAACATACGTTAAACGTCATTTTTACGTTTTTTTTAATCAATGGGGGGGGGGGGGGGGGGGGGGGGGGTTACAACCCGCAAAATTCCCCCTGGGTACGCGTATGCATTTTCATAATGCCTGGTTCGCTTTGATTATTAATGCATAGAGACCTCAATGTATTTGGTTTGCATTAGAAACTTATAGTCACAAAAATTTCATCAAAATACGAGTGGGCTTGTTTTTTTTCCAAACTTATCACTCATCAGGCAAAATTTATAAAATAGTATACATACAAGAAAATTAAAGTCGCAATGGGGAACTTGCATGGGTCGGCGATTGCTATAAAAACTATTTTGAACAGGTAAAACGGAAATATTAGCTCGCAAAAATACCTAAATTATCTCCATTCATCATCAGAAGAAATAAAAAATTGACTTAAAAAATCAAGCAAAATTTCTCTGAGCCGACCACTGCGCGAAGACACCCGAGCTCTGCCGAGGCTAGGTGTGACGTCATCCGTGCCTAATCTGCCGTCTGAGTCGGGAAAAACACCAACGCATGCTGTAAACATTGTTTTGGTGGAGGATTTAGTCGCTCACCGTCACTTGTTCGTGTGCTGTTATTCTTGGGTAAGTTTTCCTATTGTTATTGTGCCACGATTATTACTTGGGATATTAAAAATGCACTTTCGGGATGATAAAATAGACTTTTACCTCGAATATTTCAGGTAAAAAAATGGATGATTACGTTGCCGCTCGTTCGGACAATATTCCTGAAATTGATGCCATGACCCTCATGGCATTTGTTATGACAAATGATTGCTATACGTCGGCGGAAAAAAAGAAAACTTATTCTCCTGACCGGATGGGATAAAACTCTCGTTATGAAAAATTTGTAAGGCGAAGCTGATGAACTTCGTAAGGACCAATGGAAAGTCTCGTACCTTAAAATGATGATGGCTACAGCTGTTTTGCTTCGGTAATTTTGCAAACAAACCTTTGGACAAGAAGTAATGTAGCTCAATGAGGTTATGCGAGTGATTTTTTCGTTATTTGCTTTCGATAATACTTGTGTGCATTTAAAGCCAGGGGCATGAAGTTACCGTCGTTTGCCTCAAAATTTCGATTTTTATGAATACAACGAGAATAAATGAGAGATAATTACTTTGAATCCTTTGTTTATAATACTTATTAATGCGGAGAATGAAGGTTAGTTTATCAGAGCGAGGCACAAATCTAGAGGATTGGCCTTATCGGGAATGACTTACCCTTGATTTAATAGTCCGTATGAAGTTCGTTATAGGGAATGGACTTCCCAGCTTACGATTTATTTTCTTCAATGAAACTAAATAGTATACTGGTAATAATTAATTACGTTATAACAAGAATAGTTGTCTTGTTTTCAAAACCAATAAGTACGAAGCACGTTTATCCACGTCATGCTGTTGGATGTCAGGTAAAAGGAAGTTGAAGCATTACTTATCTTATTACATATCTTTATTTTCGCCAGAAGTATCACTGAATTTTAAAAGTCATAACCCTTATGCTCACATTTACCTCTCTACCAACACTCACCGGTTTAAGTTCTGTGCTATGATGTAGTTATTATCATCGGATATTCAGCAAAATACATTGCAATAGTCTTTGTCAAGAAAAACAACACTAACATCAATATCAGAAGGAAATGTCAATATTTTTACCTTCAGTAAATTCATTTAGGAATTTAAAGTGCAATTTTAAAACATAAAACCTGATCTTGATCGTCCTTCTTTGCTGAATAAATACATTGGGGGCATTGGGGCATGATCCCATAATTCTATCCCATACATTAAATGGTAGTGGAATAAGGAAAAGTAGCACCTGCTATTCAAAACGCTTAACACAAATGAACCCGCTTATTGATTTAAAAATCATTACCGTCCGAAACCCCAATCTATGGAAAGGCATTAGTATAAGCTAAACAGTGTTCTTTAATCATCACCATATCACATTCAATGCCAGCATTAAGTTTGTAAACGGCTATAATAATTCAAAGACCTGAATTTTTTCAAATGTACTTTGTAGCCCTTTAATTAAATACCTATGTGGGCCACAAACAACTTTTGTGGCAGAGTATAGTATAGCATTACCTGAATGTAATTCTCATGAACATCAACACTATAACTACACCACCGAAACATAAAACCATTCTCAAGTCTCGATTACATGCATATAAAAAGACACAATGACCCTGGGTCTTATACTTGCCTCATGTCATGCTAAAGAGATTATGATGAGCACTGCACTACGCCGCTACATAACGTTACAGATCGATGTAATTGTATTAAGATAAAAAAACTTCGGCACCAAATCAATAGCAAAATATATCTACATTGTAAAGGCATTGCTTTATTAACTTGAGAGCATCAGACCTAATACACACGTTCTCAAAGAAACACATCGCACAGTGAGTACATTTCAACTCAGCTGGCACGTAAAAGGATTCGGAAATTAAACTATCTTGACTCTAACTTGTAACTCGTATCGAGTAACAATACTATGTCACCTAATTTGCCAATAAAATTACTAAAACACCACTCAGGGCCGAAAAATTGCTTCTGACGATTCGCGGAGCAATGAATGTTTTGGAAGTAATCAACAAATCACTGTCGAGATGCGCACTTTCTCCACGGGAGAAAGAGATACGTCGGGCTCTTGAGTGGGACGCTTACACCTCACCTTTGATAGAAGGTTGGGTTAGTCAGTCACTTATTGACATTGTACATACGTTTCTTCTTGCGTTTGTAGGCAACCTAATAAATAGCTTATTAGGCACCTTGGTTGAGGTATTTTTACAGCCAGGTGTTAAACAATACTTATGCCTCGAACTCATCTCGCTGGCTAATTACAATGCTAGGGAGTTGGGTCGATGTATGGAGCGGGCACTGCAAAAGTAAGATGAACTTTCGAGATTTAAACTATCTTGCCTACATATTACTCATTATTGACGTGAAATATCAACTGTATATCATTAAGTGATTACCTACTCAATTAAAAATCAGAGGTGGGCTCACTTTTGGGTTGAATAGGCTCGCTTGAATCACCCGTGTTGGTGCGCTGTTAGCCCAGCTGCTTCGGGCGATTGTTCGGCACTGTTGACGTCATCGGGTATTCTTCAGCAGTGGCTTGGGGGGGAGGGAGTTTTCGGCGCATTTTAAAATGTCGCTATATTTAACATTCAATATCTCGCGAAGGAAAACTCAGATTTACATGCAGTTTTCTTTGTTGAATCGAGAAAATAATTTTCTGTCCGCCTGTTAAATAAAAAAAAATCATGCAAGTTCCCCATTGGACCTAAGTTTCGCATGCCTAAAATCAGCAACTACCATTAAAATGGAGTAAAAACACTACAGGCCTTCTCGTTAACTAGAAGGCTCTAAGGCGGGGGTCATAAATACCACTGCCTTTGATTTCCACTTCATACACATTCGAAGCTACAGTAGGCGTTTGCGCAAGATAAACAAACTCGTAGCTTTTGAAAACGTTTAGAATTTCATAGCCGTGTGTTGTCCACTGCGGGCTGGTAGTTAACCGACCTTGACCCGCAGATTTTGGCGTAGATAACGTCTCTGGACTAAAGCAGAAGGAACTATTACCTCCACTATTGAGGAGAGCAAGTCATGCCAACAATAGTTTTCAAAACCGGAACGCTTTCCTTTGATTCGATCCCGTTAACAAAGGAGAGCTAATGATTGGTACGGAATAATATCGTCCCATTTAACCACTGTTCTTATCAAGTCAATTCTATATAATCAGCGTTGAATTATCGATTTAATGGGGCCAGCATTAATTTTATCAGACGACCTACGACTTTTTGCTATTTGGGAGCTAGGTCGATAGATCTTCGATACAAGTGCTCCTGCGAAATGGGTTTTCGCAACCATTTCCATAATAGAAACTGGTGCGCGCCGCCATGGATGTGTCAAATTTACATTGTGTACCTACTATAGCACAAATGTCGAAAATTGTGGATTTTCGCGTAATTATTAAGTGTCATGTCATAGTAGCCTCATGATTAATTATGTTTCATCAGTCCAGAAATGGAGCGTGTGTTTTCTTAAATATTTAAGTGTTGAACACATAATACTCGTGGTAGATCCGGTAGCATATATGTTGCAACGAAGAAACCCTGAGCCTACCTTCGTTAAACATGAAAAATATCATATCATAATTTTGTATTCTTTGAATGATACAAGCGCCCCTACGTGTATACCTGTAGAAGCCTCACAGGCCGGCAAGTTTAATCATTCATTCCGGCGAATTCTGACAGAACATGTATGTTTTTCAATTAGAAATCACATTAGATCCACCAGCCATGTCAATAAAAATGGAAATATAAAGTGTTACAAAGAACCTTTCCACTTGCATCAGGTATGCGCGAATGGGTTTGTTTACATTTGTCACCATCAGAATTTAAACGATTTCCTCTTTCTTGATGTCTCCTGGGGTAAAATTAAGAATATGTTTCTACTCTTTAGCGTACGAGAGTGATTCGGAGAAGCAAAAAGCGCCAATTAAAAGGTTAAATCACGCCTTATTCCCTGTTTGAAATGAATCACCAATATAAATCTTATGGAGCACAGCAAATTGATAACTTATATGGCGATTGTTATTGCTGTCGCTGAAGCAGCGTTTACACGTAGCAGTTGGCTGCTATGACAGTCGCGAGATGCTCGATTTATTTATATCGCTACTGCTATGATGCCTCTGCACCAACTTCTATGCTGCTTAAAGCCACTATTTAGGCGTTGTCATAACAAATAAAAGGAGTTTTATTTTTAATAGTGATTGATGGTTTAATTTTCATGAAATTTTCAAGCAATAAATTCCATTGACGATTATCTTTTGTTCCCATTCTTTAAAGAGTAGAATCACCCCTTTGGAGAGGGATATTTTTGTTATTATATCCAAATTTCCGGTGTCAGACGTCACGTATTGCTTTCCGTTGGCGATTGTTACGATTGTGTTGAATAGATTTCCGCTGGAAAGTAGACGGACTACAACTTTGCTAATAGCTCGAACTGGGATCGATAGTGTTCCACATGTGTCCAGTATCGACCTGAACTCGCATCGCAGTTGCTATTTACTCATGCGAGTGGGGCTTAATAGTTGTTAGCAGTTGACTGTCATACCAGTCAACTGCTACGTGTAAACGCGCCTTGAGACCTATCTCTAAGGGGAAGATAATCGATATCTATCGATATGATTTGGGATTTTATATCGCAAATGGATTTGAAACCATACAATAAAAATATATTTTCCTACCTATATTATTTTTTGCAGCTACAGGCTGAGGTGAATGAATATTGAATTTTCCATATTTTCTTTGCCCGCAACTTCATTATTAAATTTATTACTGCTTTATTATTCTGAAACTCACAATATATCGAAGTAATATTAATAGGATTTGACGGAATTTGCGTTTTTAATCGTAAAATTTAGAAACAATTGACAAATTATTCACAGTAAATTCAATGAGAATAAGAAGAATTTAAAAGATTTGTGAGTAAAAAATAATGGACAATGACCGTCATGAAAAAAATCAGCTTTAAAATCTTGAAACCGTTGAACATCTTTTTTTTAGCAATATTCTTTAAGATAAAAACGGATGATTCGGTGAACTCAGAAATATAAGTAATGGGATTTTGAAATAAAAGAGACATAAATATTACATTAATTAAAATAACCAGGGATAAATAAGGTTGCAATGAATCTTAATTTTTCAATATAATTGTCACAAGATTTTTTATCAAGAAAACATTTCATTTATCATTTTTCAAATTTGAAAACTAACGCTTTCAAAACTACACCACCTCCATGTTAAACAATACAACGGGTAATTTTTAAGTAAAATTATTTTTTAAAGCCTGCTTCTCAAAGCAGTTGAGTCTGATTCTTTCGCGAATTTCTTTTCCAAGTGTAACTGAACCCGATGTTGTTCAAGGTCACCTGTCCAAAACCTAAGACACTGAATACACCTTACATTCAAAATAAACAAAACAATATCATAGAAAGTAAACTTAGAGATACGTAAACAGCGAAAGGTGATAGATAAAAGAAAAAAATATTCAGGTGTGATTGACGACATATTATCAAGAGGCCTGTTGTATTAGCATGTGTTCCCGAAGTTTAATTAAAAGCGACTTTCCCAAGCCGTATCAGAGAAAGCCGACATATGCACAGTACGGACGCCAACATAAATATTAGTTGAGGCAAACGGAAGATAAAACATCAAAAGCCACCGTCAGGTTCAGATAAGGGGCTACCACGATATGAAAATTTGAGCGTAACTCCAAGTTTATCATTATATAAAGGTTAAACTCCTGATGCCTTGGGAATAAATAGGATGAGTATATGAACTTTAAACTCCCATTTAAAATTTCCGAATGAGTTTTCAATTGAAAATTCGCAAAAACAACAATGAAATTGGAATTTTAAAGGAGTTCGTCACGGATTTATTATTTCGTGACAATACTAGCGACGTTACGACCGTAACTATACGGTATAAACAACCATTAAACATGGCCTTAGAAGCATTAGTACCGAAAAGCACACATGCATATTAAATATTTGGAATTATTCGTTTACTATTAGCCACCGATGGTACTATATTTCCTTAATAGCTCTAAAAACCCATGATGGCGTGCACTATCATCATCATCAAGGGTCAGCAATCCTAGGATTGGTTTGACGCAGCCCTCCACTCGATTCTTCTATCAGCCAACCTCTTCATACCAACGTAGTTCCTCTCTTTCACGTCCTTTACGACCTGCTCCATGTAACTCATACGAGGCCTGCCTCTTCCAATCTTCCCGTTCACATTTCCCTCGACGATTGTCTTCATCAGGCCATCGTGTCTTAAGATATGGCCGATTAGGTTGTCCCGTCTTCTTTTTATAGTTTTCAGCAGACTTCTCTTTTCTCCCACTCTTCTTAGGACTTCTTCATTTGTCACTCGGTCGATACATTTTATCTTCATCATTCTTCGATAGCACCATATTTCGAATGCTTCCACCCTTTTCTTCTCCGCTGCTGTCATCGTCCATGCCTCACTGCCGTAAAGGAACATGCTCCAGATATACGTTTTGATGAATTGCTTCCTTACTTCCAAGCTTGTATTTCCAGCTGTAAGTAGATTCTTCTTTTGTTAGAATGCCCTCTTTGCCTGGGTTATTCTACTCACTATTTCTTTCTTGCTTCGTCCATCGTTGTTTACTCTGCTTCCCAGGTAACAGAAATCTTTCACCTCTTCCAGTTTCTGTTTTCCTAGTAAAACGTTGGTTTGGCCTCTTCTCTTTTGCTGCACACTAATATCTTAGTTTTCTTATTATTGATCTTCAGCTGATGTCTGACCATTGTCCTTTCCATGGTTGTTATCATCTTATTCAGCTTCTTCTCTGTCTCTGCTATGAGAGCTATGTCATCAGCGAATCGTATAAGATCGTATATAGCACGCTGATTGTTTTTCCGTGGATGTTCACTCCAGAACACTTCTCCTTGACATCATTGATGGCTCTCTCAATGTAAACATTAAAAATTACGGGAGACAGTGCACAGCCTTGTCTCACTCCTTTCCTTATTCTTGCTTCTTCACAGCTGGGTCCAGATTTAATCACAGCTACTTGGTTTTTATACAAACTGTGGATAATTCTTCGATCATTGTAGGAAACTCCAATTCCTTTCAGAATATCAAGCATTGAATTCCAATCCACGTTGTCAAAAGCCTTCTCTAAATCCACAAATGCAATGAAGGTCGGTTTGTTCTTCTCCATTCTCTTCTCTATAAGCAGCCTAAGGGCTAATATTGCTTCTCTTGTACCCTTACTTTTCCTGAATCCGAATTGATCTTCATCCAGGAACTCCTCTGCTTTCCGTGCTATTCTTCTGTAGATGATTCTTGTCAGTATCTTCGATGCATGTGTCGTCAGGCTTATAGTCCTAAAATTTTCGCATTTCTCAGCTCTCTTTTTCTTGGGAATAGGAATGATGATGTTTTTCTCGATGTCCTTTGGAATTTCTCCTGTTGAGTACATGTCTCAGATGATTTTGTAAAGATGAGTTAATGTCTTCTCTTCTGAATTTTTAATTAGTTCTGCAGGGACATCATCAATACCGGAAGCCTTATTCGTCCGAAGATCCCTTATTGCTGCGTCGAATTCCGATCTCAATATTGATGCTCCCATATCATCCTTCTCGACTTCGCTTTCCTCTTCAATCACTTTCGTGCTGAGATTGTTCCCGTTGTATAACTCTTCCAGACATTTTTTCCATCTCTTCACTTTGTCTTAATTTTCAATCAAAAGTTCTCCATTCTTGTCCCTTATAGCATTGCATCTTGCGCTCCGTTCCTTGAAGTGGTCCCTCACTATCCTATAGGCAGCTTCCACCTTTCCAATGGTAAGGTTGTTTTGTACATCTTCGCACAGATTGTTCATCCACATTTCTCTAGCTTTCCTGGCTTTGCGACTTACTTCGTTCCTTATTCTTTTGTACAAAGCTGCCCTTCTTCAGTTTTCGTATTCTTGTACTTTCTTCTTTCTTCAATTGCTTTCTGTAGTCCACATTTAATGTTTTCCCAACGCTCTTCTACTGGTTTCTCAGTCAGGTCCTCTCCTATGTTGTTTTCTACTGATTTCTGAAATTCCAGCTGATGTTGAGTCTCCTTTAGTTTTTCTACTTGCCAAATGTTCTTTACTGTTTTCTTCAATCTCTTGAATTTTAGATGGCATTTCATCATCACTAAATTATGGTCGCTGTCGATGTCTGCACCCGGGTAGCTTTTGCAGTCCTTCACCTGATTCCTGAACCTCTGCTTCACTAAAAAATATCTATGCGTAATGCGTCTAGGCGTACACTATGACGATGAAAATTATCTTACGCCACAAAAAACAACGAAAACAGCATATCATGTTCATACAAGGGAATTAAAAAGTACTGGAGGTGACATCTCAGCGTGAAACAAGGTTGGCCATTTTAGTCGGCACAGACCTCAGAGAAAACACGCATAGAGTTGGTATAGCGCGCGGATGAACGTAGACGAGTAGATGAAATAATCGAATACGATTTTTACAAATTTATATAATGAACAGTAGAGAGTGTGCAAGTACGGAAAATGACAATTTTTGGTTTATTTTGTATAAAGTAATATCGGCTGTTTGTGATAGCATTAACTATCAATGGAATAAAATCTATTAATACTTCCCTAAAATAGTATCATGAGGATAACTTAAATTGATTTATTGAATTCTAAAAATAGTAATGTTACGAGGGTAGCCTTTTAAGTGTCGGGAATAGGACGTTCCTTATCACCTAGCAACTATAAATGGTGTTTACAAACAACTTTTTGAGTTGGTTAATGCCCATGCAATGTTTCGGCCTGATCGGCCTGGTAGTTTTAAAACGGTGGCGTGTCAAAGTTCCAAAGTCGCTGTAAGAGATGGAATTAAGTCATGAACAGTACCGCACGATAATTTTCTATAACTTTCGACGAAGCCTCACCCAGCAAGAATGCGTCGCAGAACTTTTTGTTGTTTTTGGCGAAGAAGCACCATCAAAGACAAACGTTTATCGCTGGTATGCAGAGTTTCAGCGAGGACGCTCTAGCTTCAGTGACAAACCGCGTGAAGGGCGACCAAAAACCGCCGTCACTCAAGAAAACGTTCTTGCTGTACGTAACATGGTTCTGGAAGATCGTCATGTTACATACCGTGAGATTCAGGCATCATTGGACATCTCAGGGACCTCAGTTCAAAAGATCTTACACGAAGAGTTAGGTGTTAAAAAATTGGTTTCCCGCTGGATACCGCACCTCCTCACAGAAGAACAGAAAGCAGCTCGAGTCAAATGGTGTCGAAATACTCTACAACGATTCAACTCAGGAGCATCAAAGCACGTTCACAACATCGTAAGTGGTGATGAATCATGGATCTATAGCTACGAGTCTGAATCGAAACGCCAATCTTCAGTAAGGGTCTTCCAAAGTGAACTCAAACCGACAAAAGTTGTTCGCTCTCGCAGCGTTGCCAAGAAAATGGTCGCATCGTTCGTAGCCAAATCAGGGCATGTAGCGACGATTGCTCCTGAAAATCAAAGAACAGTTAATGCTCAATGGTATACGACCATTTGCTTGCCAGATGTGATCGCCGAGCTTCGGAAAGATGACCCAAATCGACGCATTACGCTCCATCACGATAATGCAAGCTCACACACCGCTCGAGTCACAAAGTAGTTTTTGGAACAGCAAAACGTCAAAGTTCTTGATCATCCTCCATACAGCCCGGACTTAAGCCCCAATGATTTTTTCACATTCCCCAGAATCAAGAATATGCTACGAGGAAAGCGCTTCCAGACGTCTGAAGAAGCGGTCGATGCCTACAAAACAGCCATTTTGACTACCCCTACTTCGGAATGGAATAAATGCTATAACGACTGGTTCCATCGAATGCAAAAGTGCATTGACTATCGCGGAGAGTACTTTGAAAAACAATTTAAAAAATTTGCGTTATTGTACCTCTTATAGTTTTCTTCATTCCCGACACTTAAAAGGCTACCCTCGTATTCACGTTTGTGTAAACATGCATACGTAATTCGAAGCTTGTCATACCAAAAAAGGAAATGCCTTTCATATCTATGGAATAAATAGGATGAGTAGATGGACCTTAAACTCCTATTCAACGTTTCTAAATGAATTTTCAATTGGCTAAAATTCGCAATGGTAACAATGAAATCGGATCTGAAAGGAAATTGTCACGGATTTATTATTTCAGAACTTAAGCAAAACCTTCTTCTCTTTTTTTGCATACTACACTGCTTGTCTCATATGTACCTATCTAACAAAAGACCTTCATTTGAAAATGACTCCAATGTACTATTCTCTCTATGATTATCTTCAACACACCATTATGTCTCAAGACAAAGCCTTTTTAGTTGCCTCGTCTTCTATTTAGAATCTTTAACAATCTAGTAACTCTTTTCTTCAATTTTTCTCAGGATCTCACTGCTTGTTACTTTTGTCGATCCATTTAACCTTATACTAGCTTAGGTGACCGTTGAAATTCAACGGCAGTGATACATATCATATGTATGCATAGTATTAAGAAATTATGACATTTCCTGTTAAGGGACGAAACCAAAATTGGATGTTGGAGCTATCTTTTGCTCCAAATCTAAATCTAAAAATTCTAAATTCGAGTTGTAAATCTATTATATTAGGACATCAATGGATAAATGCTGTCACAAATCGTACATTCTCCCTTACAGGAATGGGAATAGTAATCCGAACCTTTAAGGCAAGAATAAGGCCAAAATAAGAATATTTGCGAAGAGTAGGACCCACCTGTTTGACAAAAAAACTTTTTTCTCCGACTTTTCACGCAGATTTTTCGAGCATCAACTCTGGAACTTTATTTTAATGGCGTCAGTGAACTATTTACGGATGCTTATAAAAATACAATGCTTATAAATAACAACATTTTTCACTATTACAAGCCAATATAATCCGTAAGTAACGTTAGTATTGTTCCCGTATCTCTGTGCAGAAAATATGGCTGACCTTGCTTCACGGATGGGCTACAATGCCTTCAGTATCTTTTAATATCCTCGCGAAAAGCACATTGCTGTTTACGGCATCCTTCTACCACGAAATGTTTCAGCATCAATGATGTTTTCATTTCGGAGACGATAATGGTAAAATATTGAGGAACCCTCAGAAAAGAACCGAAAAAAACTATAAATTTCAGCTGAAGTTTCACACCGAGAGCAAAGTGTTAATTGATTGAAAGAATAATAAAGTTTAAAAAAATTCCGTAAAATGCAGAAATAATTGAAAGAAATCGATTAACATTTAGTTATTTTACTGAGCGATAGAAAAAACTCTTGCGCTTTCATAATTTAAAAAAGTCAATTGAAACCAACGTAAACACATTATTGGCGCTTGACCTCTCCGCTGCTGTTATTGTCCATGCATAACTGCCATAAAGAAACATGCTCCATATGTATGTTCTGATAATATTAAAAAAAAATATTTTCAAGCTTGTACCATTACAAGGAAGTTATACTGGTACTGTGGGGGTCATATGATGGTAGCCTATTAGTGAAAATGAAGCAAATGGGGCCAAGCAATTTCGATTTTAATTCATTCTGCCAATTGAATCTGGACATTAAATAAGCCTCGGCATAGATGGCAGTTAAACGTTAAGGAATAGCTCTATAAGATAACCTTGTGTATGTAGATTTATTTCGTACTCAATGTTAATTATTTTACTTCGCATATTTTTAGCTAGGCAAATGTAATTTTAGTGAACAGTCACCATTTGAGTTCAGGAATTAGAGGAAAGAAACTGTCAGTCCATACAAAATCAAAGTCCCGGTTAAGAAAAAAAATACTCTTCTAAATACACTGAACGCTAATCTGTGTTAAGTTGTTCACCTTCGTGCAATCCCTTATAGTCGATAGGTGCCTTGGACCGAAATAATCGTTTTTCACAACAATATCTCCTAACCAGTCTGTCCCTGAGCCAGTCGAGCCAATCTGTTCTAAAATGTCCTTCTATAAATCCCTGAACTTAGCTATTTAAAACAGAATACGAATCAACGCCTCCTTAGCGTGGAGGCCTCTAATTATCATTCTCACGTAACGTGACGCTCTTGCGAGACACAAAGCGTGAAATGGGACTTGATCCAATCAAACGTCGATTCATTGTTGGGTGCGCACGCATTTTAATTACCCGGAGTTGCTCTTGGATACGATTATTGCGTGCAACCGACCGTCAGATGCGGCCATTTGCGTCATTAAGAACACGGGACCTTAAGTTAAGCATTATTAGGGTTATTGGAGCTCGAAGGAAGGGTGAAAAGAAATAAATGACATTAAGAAGTAGGAAATATCAACAGCTTAATGACATATCGGTTCAATTATTAATAGTTTCCGGCGAAACTCGGTGGAATTGATACATGGTGAACAGCAATAAAACAAATTTTGTAATATGTGGACCATTAATATGTGGAATTACAAAGCTTTGATATTTTTTGCTATTCATATCGGTTGAGATTTAAAATTTTTGTAGGACTTGGTGCTTTCCCGGCGTATCTGCTTCAAGAAGTTTTCTCGGGATGTCCACCGGTGGACAATGGACGCCCTTACCCGGTGAACAACCCGAAAAAACTTCTTGGAGTTTAAAACTGTTGTATTCTTTTCAACACTCAAGTCCATTTCAAGGAAGTTAAAGTGTACTGGAGAAGACATCGCTTATGATTTGAGAAACCAGCGGCCATCTGATAAGTACGGAGATGAGGTCTTGCTACTCGTAATATTAATAGGGATTAAGTTGCTTTTCACTCCGTAAACACTTGCAGTGAGATGAATAACGGAAAGCACTTTAAAATTTGTCGAAAAAACAGCTGAAACTGCGTATACACGCCAACAATCCCCAAACATGTGTCATTATTATTAACCTTTATTGTTAAAATACCACATAAAAATGTAGATATTTCCATTGATAGATTTGTCAGTACAAAGATATACTATGCATATTAATTCAAAAAGACGAAGTCAAACACGCACAGTAGCGCCACATATGTAGTTTCATTAGTTTCAATTCGACCCAGTTTTAGTGATATAATTAACTTAAGGAGGTTCCACCGTGACTCCGCGATTCAAAATCCCGTAAAACAGCTATGTTATTTAATGAATAAATATCGATCCAGAAAAACACCAATATAGAATCAATCATCTATAGGGTGATAACGCATACACAATAATTGTATGAGTGTGATATTATATAGCGCGTTGTAGTTGCATTCTATTTTTTACAAGCTCTTTTAACTCATTTTGACTTCGATACATGACTGACGTGTTGTTGCTTCGTTTAATTTATAAAGTGAGAATTCATGCACAATAGGTTAAATATTTTCTCACCTAGTTGTAAACTATTCCCTTGATAATAAAACTCTATGGTTTGAATTTTATTAATATTCATATTTTTGAAAACTCTTTGGCAACAATGACGCTGTTACCATTTGGAAGCATTGGTATTAATTACACCATGTCAATAACCAATGAAATATTTAAATTACATAAAAATACAAGAAGGACCTTGGTAAGGTATATTCCTTAATTAAGTCAGTAAATAGGCTTGTAAGCACGTTCCGTCAAAAGTACCGTTGCCAATGATAACAACATACTGTAGCGCCACTTTCATGCAACTAAGGCTTTTCTGCTTTTGTTCGAGAAAACATTTATTAATATCAATTAAACAAGTGTGGTAAGGCGAGCACTTTTTTACAATGCTAAATTCTACATAAAATTGCGAATCTTATATTAGTGTTTCGTCAAAACGACATTTCTATTTACATTTAATCTGCAAAATTTTCTGCAAGAGCCATGCTCTGCTGTAAAACCACGTATAAAATAACTGATTTACAACGTCTTTTTTCTTCAAATCTATGATGGAAAGGCCTAATTATTTTTATTGGCAATCAATAGAAGAGCCAAAAAATTGTGTTTCCTGAAATGTTCACTATTAATTCGGTGGAGCCTCCTTAAAGGGTAAAAAAAATGCATCAATGCCCCATTATATACCCTTAGGAAGATTAATTGACCCTTTCGTGATAAAATGGAGTACGATTTCATTGTTATTTATGTTTTAATACTCATACAGTCTCCACAAGTGACGTTATGATACGTAATGTTTTGTACGGAGTGGGTAGGGTCTAATACTTCCCAAGCACCCCCATTGTTAAGAATGGGCTAGCATTCCAATGCCTCCTTCAGTGCGTTCTAATATTCTTTTTCTACGCGGTCCAATTTACTGGACAATAAAGAGGCACAAATAGTGAGGCACAATATCTGGTGAAAATTTGGGCAATGTGTTTCGCACGATGAACATCTATAATGGGACCAATATTCGCCATAACAATGCTCATACATCCCGAACGAACACGCCGTATTATATTAAAAAAAAAAGAGCATCGCGAAAGGCTGGTTTATAGAATACGTGATAGAAGAGGGTAATAAAAGTTTTATTTATCTTTTTAAAATACAATACAAGTGATTTTAGAAGAAAGTTGAATCTTAAAACCATCTGGAAGTGAATGTCGAAAATGCAGAATTGATTATATGTTGTTTTTTTGGTCACTAGGATACGGCAGAGCTTATCTCTGATTGGATATTGGCCAGCAAAAAATAGAATTTGATCTAAAGCGGGTTAGAAAATGTGAATGAGGTTGACGAATTGTAATTGGTATGATTCTAGCCGTCAAGCCACGTTCCAAAATACAATGGATTGGCGAAATAAGGGGCCCTGTCAAACGAGAATTAGGGGAATGTGAAGATCTTGCGGATATATTGCAGGTATCGCTTCGAATAGGGCCCGGGTTCAATACCCGGCAGTGGAAGAGATTATTTGCAATGGTATACTGGTTCATATTTGAGGGTTATGTGGAGAGCAATTCAAGTTCCGTAGGGACGTTAAACCACAGACCATTAGGTTCCGATTGTGCTGTAATCGGGTTAAGTCCACCCAGGCACGTAGCCAGAAATTTGATTCGGGGGGGGGAGGGGGGTAATTCTAGTGTAGCGTAACTTGAAACAAATCAGCCTTGCCCGTTCGGTGCCAGAATGTTACAAATTTCTTCCCTTAATTCTCAGTGCTTGGTATTTACTTTCACAGTGACCATTCCTATCTCTTCTCACTGATAAAGTTCACTGCTTATCTTGTTATTAAGTGGTTAATTTGACCGTCCCCAGGATAGAAGTTCAACGCATACATACATATCAGATTGAAAAGAACAATTATTAACCACACATATGCATCAAACTGGAGATCACGTTTCTAGACAGTTAACATTTGAATTATACGCAGTATGATCCGGATTATCATGTCCAGTTAAAATCAGAACAACAAAATTATTGGGAAAAATTTCGGGGGGGCTGAATCCCCAGAAGCACCCCCCCTTACTTCTCTACGTGCCTGAGTCCACCCTTCGTCCGATCTCTGAAAGAAAATCCTTCCCACATCTTCTACGAACCAATCAACAGAGAAGCTGACCTTGACTCTCAAGCACTGAAACAAAAACAACAGCATAGACAGATCTCTGAAGTGTCATTATCCATAAGAAGGCACGAGGAGAATGCAACATATATTGTGTTGACATCTATCAACTTCTCACTTCCTCATTCTCCTAAATATAAGAAAAATCCGCAGTTTCAAATGCAACCCTAAATAAGGTCTAAAGAAAAACAAACTGCTCAACGACCCTCGTCGTCTAACATTAGAAAAATAATTTCCTCATCATATTCTGTATTCATTAACAACAAAAGTGCTAGAAGAGTTGACGTGGCAACGGATACGTAAACATTCGGTCGTCTTGGTGAAACGTAAACGGTTTCCCGTAGATGTGAACACTCACGAGTGATGGTCGGGCATCGCCTTTTGATCGTCAACTGTTGAGGAGTGGATGACTCACGTAATTGTGAAAAAAGGTCTCCGAACTCGAAATATGAATTGATCCCACAAAAGGTTGTGAATCATGGTTTCCTGACGAAACGAAGAGTAACTTCATGAACGAATGCGCGCTTTGTCTTTGCCGCATGCCTTTTCTTTCAGAGAAACGATCGCTTTCCCCATTCTGAGTCATCAAAGATGGAAGTCGATGAGGATATACGATGATGCTTCATTCGAAAAAGAATTTCTCATAGTTTATTACTCACGTACCGCTGAGAAATAAAAATACTTTAAAATCATTTGATGCTCCCCAGTTCTATCTAAGTTTACAGGGGAATTAGATTTTGGGGCTATTACTCGGAACCGAAATCGCTATTTTGTACCTTAAATAGTTAGATGGAACGAAAAATGAATTTTAGTGAAAAAAATAATCTTCTAACCAGAGCTACTCACTCATAAATCAAAAATTAAAATAAGCCAAAGATGACGCCCACCGAATGAGCTGCGTGAAGGATTACTACGTCATCCACCTCCCGTAGCGTGACTGTTTTTAGGGAAAGGGAATGGAGTGGAGGTGGGAAAGGGTGGTCTGTCTAAAGATATCCTGTCGCAACCACTTCCACTGTCAGAGTCAGCGGTGTGTCCCCAATGGGGAACATGCACTATTTTTTATAACTCTGTGAATGTGAAGTTTATTAGCTACAATGTGCTTGGCGAAAATATTACTGAAGAGTTAATTTGTGTTACAAAGATATTACTCTTTGAAAATTGTACCTTTTCGGAAGCTTACCAACACGACGTCGTCGCATGACGTCACGGCACGGTATCACTATGGGCGTTGTTTATCTGTTTATGCGTGGAGGAAAGTTGCTAAATGAATACTTGGCGATAACATATGCATTTACCTCATTTGTTTAATGCAATACACGATGGTATTTCAATTTTTTATTTACGTAGTATGGATGGTAACGAAAGTCGTCCATAAATTATATAATGCCTGTATGGTGCCCAAGAATTTCTATTGCGTCTATGCAATCGCTGGTTTTTTATTGGAGAACGCCGCTATAAGTGAGTCAACCAAAGGAAATTGTCGGAATGTGCTTTTTTAAGTATTTTTTCAGTCATCGTTTCGTTCGAGAAACGGCTAAAAAAACTCAAAACAATATTTCACTTCGTTTTTCTTTAAAAATAAATGTCTCTCTACGTAGCAATATGGAACCTATACCGTGCAGTGACGTCAGAAGGCTTTTCAGATCACGTGACTTTCGTCAATTTTCGGGAACATTTTAATATCATTTAATATCTTTGTGGGTGGCATAGAAAATTTTGGCTTATATATTTGAATTGGTGAGAAAATTGCGCATCTAGTAATTCATTAATCTTCGAGAAACAAATTTCATGCATATTCCCCATTGAGTTGGGTGACGGAGCTTCACAGTCTCAGTTGTGATTCGACGAAGTGGATGACGTACTACAGAGTCCTCTGGATTGCCAATAATAAACTATATAGTTATATTTTGGCAATCCAGAGGACTCTGACGTACTAGTCCTTTGCACGCCCACTTTTCCGAAAGAGTTAAAAACATCAATTTTTCGCCTCTTATAACTCGAGAACTAATAGATGGATCGAAGAACGGAAAAATACGGGTCTTTTTATTTCACAAACTCTATCAGATTCCGCAATAAAAAATATGGAAAACGACCCCATTGAAATAAGGCTTCCCATCAAATTGGGCGGAAGAAGCACTACAGATATAAGGCACAGAATATCTTAAGACTAAGAAAACAATAATAGATAGGAAATATAACTGCGGTGCTTCACTAGAAACAAGAAAGCAGTAGCAACGAGGAAAAATTCGTAGGTAATATGATAGAGACCTGGGATAGAGATTGCGAGATCAACAGTTGGAGTAGGATGCTGAAGATTGAATGGACGGATAATGTGAACAATTAAGAATACGGATTGGGTTTTCAGAAGTACCAGATATAAGACAGGCCCCGTGCATTTATTACGTATCGCTTATTTTTCTGCTTTTTATATTCTGCTGCTACCCAAATCTCTAAAGGGCTCTGGAACATTCTATGTGACTCCTCCTAAATTATGTTAAGTTCACTATACACCTAAGTACTTCTTTTTGTGAATTGTAAAAAATTTTCATTCCATGCCAATTCCATGTTATTTTATATTTTTAATAAATTATTTTTCCATCAATAGTATTATTGAATAGGTAATAAATACGTGTATTATGATACTATTTTAACAAAGAATGAATTTTATAATGCACCCAACATGGGTACCAGAAGGCTGGAATCCCAACCTGTCTATAGTCCAATAGTCGATATTTCAATAATAATTCGTCCTACCAATGATGTTAGAATTTAGTACTTTACAAATAATTTTTTGCAACTTTACTGTCAATGGAAGGATGGTATTGGCATGTTAATCTACCGTAGTCAATAAATCTAACATGGGGCTTATTTACTCGAATTCGCTTCATAGAATTTAACCTATTTAAACTACAAATATGGCATACAAATACCTAATAAGATAGGCATTTGCTATGGGATAGGATATGGCTATTTTATTGATATTTTATTTGTTTTCTGAGGTATCTTTTATAGAAATATTTTCAATTTCTAGGGAAAGAATTATGATGGCGGTAGTAGGTATGTACATTGTAGACAGGGCAAACATTATAAATTATACCGTTTTTAATGTAGGTACTTTACCATCAATTACCAAATTTGCTTCCTATATATTGTGTTTCTTCCATTTTTCAATAGGCAATACAAAATAACAATAATTTTTAATACTTAATACCAACAAGAAATAAAAATTCCTTAAAATATGGCGTCAAAAAATACTAAATCTCCACAGCTTCTTTCGCTGTCGGCAGCAACAGGAGATGACTAAATATTAGTTGGCCATTATTTGCGAATTCCAACGCCCTACAATATGGTATCTTGTGCAAAAAATTGAACTTTTAGGCGCCTAATTTTCAAACGAGACGTGATTCATTTGGGGTTCGTCGAATTCCAAGATCATTTCTAGCCATTGCATATGTAAACTTCATTTAGGTCGTAACTACGAAGAAAAGAAAAATAACCCATTGCGATAAAGAATCGTGAACGTGACATGAATTTACTGAAAGATTATTACGTTGGAAAAAAAAATATATGTGCATTTGTAAATTTATGAAGTATGAAAATAGATTTCAATGAAGAGAAAAAGTTTTCGGAGAGAAAAGAAATGCATCTTAGATGATCAGGATTGTCTCCTAGAATTTTTCTGGGTCGCCTTCGGTGTCCAGCCTTTCTTAGAGACACCCAAGTGTCAGTTACACTCTACCAAGACGCGTCGGACCCTTGCAATGACAGCCCTACAGGTTAAATTGAGGAGGAATCCATTCCTCCGCGTCGTTTTCTCAAGTGAATTACGAAGGCTTCCTCCTCCGTCTGCTCCTGACGGAAGACGGCCGCACAGGTACATCCGTTTTAGCCTCATGAATTTTCAAAGCTACAATGAAATGCACAATGCAATTAAGGCACTCTGAGTTAATTGAATTAAAATATTTTTAACATCATCACTGAAAATATTGCCTTGGAATTTGTGTAAGAGATTAAGTCTAAATTTCAACCTGCGATCTGACAATGATTCCCATTTCAATTCATTTAATAGACTGGTTACGCTAATATAATTATCGTATCTTCCCTTTACAAATCTTTCCGATCTTCGCTGCACACATTCAAGTTCATTACTTAGACCGATTTCGTAGGGATCCCATACACTGGCAGCATATTCCAAATGAGGTCTAACAAGGGAAAAGTAGCTGATTTCTCGTACATGATCGTCACATTTACCCAATACTCTTTTAATGAAACCCAGTTTAAGTACTTCACCCATGAACAGTACCTTCTCCAGGAGTAAAGGTAGATGCAACTCCAGGACGTATTAATCAAACAAGTTTTTTCATAAACCGGCCGGGTCTATTTTATGGCATACGTTCCAGAATTTGTGGTGCAAATCATAGATGTATGCCAATTATGAATGAGTTAAAACTAATACATTTATTGAATGAATTACAAAAATAAGTGAAGCCTCAATAGGCGACTGAAAGTAACTGTTGGTTCTTAAACCATTATATAGTAAAGTAACAAAATACTTCTAATGAAGAGATTAGTTAAAATCATAACCTTAGTATGACAAACTAAAATTACTACCACTATACCACTGAAAAATCTGCCACTAGCAGGGGGTTTGTACTTGAAACCGACGGAATTATCTCGAATTGGTAACCAAGAAGTCGTGTGGTATAAACAGGAATAGTTCGAAAATATGGGTTGTTTAAACCTGTGATTACAACCTCATTCATTGTTTACACTTGTGCTTTATCTCATATGTGGGCTCTATAGTCGAGACAAATGAGAAAAACTCAGCAGAAAACTATTGATGATGTTGTAATGAGCGATTCACACTACATTTTTAATCCATTCGTGTTCATACCACGACTCCTTGGTTACCTATTCGAGATTATCCCAACGTGACGGTTTCAAACACAATCCCCCTAGTCTCCAATCCGAACGCCAGGGTTTCATTCCTGGGCGGTTGTGTTTGAAACCGTCGTGATTATTTCGAATAGTTAACACAGGAGTCACGTGGTACAAACAGAGTTGGTTTGCAAATTTAGTGTCTCTGAATCGCTCGATAAAATGTCATTAATTGTTTACTCTTGTGTTATATCTCACCTGTCGCACTACAAAGCCCACAGATGAGATGAACACAAGTGAGAAACACAAAAGAATGAATGAAATAGTAATCAGAGGTTTTAACACAACAAGACAAATACTTCGCAAACTTTGTGCGTTAAAAACGCTGATTACAGCTTCATTCATTGTTTATATGTGTTTTATCTCATTTGGGAGCTCTATTGTCGAGACAGGTGACAAAAACTCAAGTGAAAACTATTAATTATATTTTAATGAACGATTTGGACACACTAAATTAGCAAACCATCCGTGTTGGTGCCACGTGACTCCTTGTTTACCTATTCGAGATTATCTCGACGGTTACAAACACGACCACCCTACATCAACCCGATCACTGTATGAAACGGTTAGGTGATTAGAGGAATTTAATGGACAGCTGAGTCAAACTAATGTTAGGATTGATGACCAACGATAAAGATGATTTTCCAAACGTGTACATCAATCATCAAAAACCATATTAAGACTCGTTTTCTGTGGATATTGGTCCATATTACGGACATATCGATTGCTACCTATAAGATAACGCATCTACCATAACGGATACTACTTCCGATATCAACCTCGCCTCGAGGATAACCAAGCACGAGGTACCGTGCGAAACGGAAACAGCAAAATATTTGGGGACTAATCCTTTTCCCTGGCCAACTGTGAAACAACTAATACTACTCAGTCACTCACATAGCTTGGGTTCAGGTGGACGTGTCCAGAGGTTTCTGCCTGATTTCAACTACGGTCCAAAGGTCAGCTGTCTACCCACTGCACTAACACGCCCTCTCAAAATGTATAGAGTAAAATGAAAGACATTCCAAGTGTTTTAATAGTAAGTAAAATAAAAACAAACAAACAAAGGAACTTGATATATTTACTAGAGGTTACCGGAAGGCTTCTGGAAGTATTTTCTTCTGTTGTTATGAATCATGTACCTTTAAATTTATGTGCGTCCCGTTCTCGTACCTTCAGAAAAGCATATTGGGAATGTTCAAATGCTTAAGATAATTTAGAACAGAAAAAGAGTATTCATACTTCACGTACCGTACTGAATGAAAAACAAAAATCATAATTTTCCACGCGCGAAACGATAACGAATACAATTGGTTATTAAATTAACCATCAGATAGCAGATTTGCCACAGGGAAAAAAAACACGGGGGAGAAGGAAACCTTGTTAGCTCTATTGGCAGAATATCATAACAGATATTATGGTGTTTCGGGTTCGAGTCCCGGCCAAAGAGGATTTTTCTCTCTCATGAAATTCTGCTATTATGCATTTTAGCGGGTGATTCCGCTAAGATGTTCGCGGCTAGTTCTCAATCCCTGATTTAACCATCATATTTGAAAAGCTAATTACATTTTGTTTTAGGTGTCATGGAATCCTTGTACTTTAAAAATCACTTAGAAATCGGAAGCGTTAGTAATCGATGAGAAAAATACAAACAGATTTGAGTTAATGCCGCCTACAGCACATTTGTTGAAAACTTTTCCTTCTCCAGCAACATCACTGATGAGAATATAACAAATCAATTCATTCATTTTTTGCTGATTTTGTGGCCAGCGTGGTGGTTGAGGTACCGGCTTCAAACTCCGAGGGGGCCGGGCTTGAATCTCTGCAGTGGCAGGGATTTTTCGTTGGTACAGCGGTACCAACTTGATTGACGTGGCAATTTAAACAGCCCTACATTGATAGCATTTGAAGTTCAGTACACCCCCCGCCGGATGGGACGTTAAACAATTGACCCCAGGGGAGTTGTATTTAAAACCGTAGGAATTATTTCGAATGGGTAACCAAGGAGACACGTGGCGTAAACACGAATGGTTTGCAAATTTAGTTTGTCTGAATTGCTCGTTTCAATATCATTAATTTTTTTCACTGAGGTTTTCTCATTTGTCTCGAATGTATAGCCCTCAGATGAGTTTAAACACAAATGTAAACAATGAATAAGGTTGTAACTAGCAGTTTTAACACACCACACTTTCGAACCACACGTGTTTGTATCACGTGGCTCCTAGGTTACCTATTCGAGATAACCCCGATATCGGTTTGAAACACAACCCCCCTGGGCGCATATGATTTAGACTAGACTAATGCCGACGCTGTGTTTCTCTTCATCGTACCCCCAAAATTCACTTACAACACAATCCTTACAACAGGGTGAGCTTCGATATATTTTAAATCAAAAGTAATTGCACTGATGGGATATTTTCAAATTTTATTTCTAAGATGCCTCATGAATATTTTAAGCCACTACAGAAAATAATCGATTAATGTAAGTTACACTGCATTTTTATCTACATTTGCCTGTAATAATTATTCCTATTTCGGAACAGGTTAAAACATGTTTAATTAGAGCAATATGATCATATATTTGTAATTACAATTATCTGAAAAAGGAATTCTAAATCAAATTTATTAATTTTTCTTGAACTACGAAGCTTAGCTACGTTTTTAAATCACTTACTGCAGGAAATTTGGATCTTACCTATGTTAAAATTTTTGGGCAAAATTAAACAGCTTTACTGTAAACTACATTATAGTAATAATACATTATAGAAGACATTATAGTAATGAATTTAAATGTATAAAAATTCACTTCAGTAATAATTCACTTACTATTAATTCTGACATAAGTACTAGTAAAAAATAATCCTTAAAAATAGTGCATACTATTATATTCCTAAATAACACAAAAAGAAAGGCTTTCAGAGTACTTTCAGATAATCTGCATAAAACACAGAAATTGTTTTTTTTGGCGAATCCCTCTACTGGTTATTTTCTTTTGGGACTTAAAATATTTGTGAGACATCGTGGGAATATCTAATATTTGAAAAGATTGCTTCGGTGCAAGAATTTTGGATTTAAAGTTCATCTAAACCGACTGTTACAACTCTCTCTACACTCTCTGTTACCACTCTCCTTCCAGTCTTGAGGCATCTGTAAGAGAGGTGCAGACTTTAAACCGTTGGCTGAAGAAACCGACTATCGACTCCTACAGCATTTCCAAAATTACATTTAAAACCTGCGTTTTATTGAATCTTCAATGACTTTCTGAATGTCTGAAGATGATAAGTTACTCAAATATTTGTTCCCTGCGTCAAAACAGTAAAAAAGGAGTAAATGGCTCCAACGCGTTTCAAGTTCAGTACTCCGTCCGTCGGATGGGTCGTTAAACCGAAAACCCCTGGTCACCTTTCTTTAAAAGTAAGTTTATGCCAACACAATGTTCCTTAACATATTTTATTTGCGCCCTAAAAAAATCATAAGTACACCTAATGAACCACCTGTACTTACTTATGGCGCTAATGATCTTAACTCTTGGTCGCCTTCTTCGAATAACTAACATGAATATTCCTCTCTGTTATAATAATCAAATTATTTTCGTGAAGGTCGTTTTACACCTCAAGTATTTCAATACTGAAAATCAAACACAATTCATCACGCACAAAATCGAATGCTGAAAGCCTCGGATGGACCAACAATACATTACGACTTCTGTCCGGCGCATGCGCAGAAGCTATTGTGTGTTTGTTTACATTGTTTGGGCACGTATCTTTCGAGGCTTACTTTTCACGACAATTTTGTAGTTTTTAAACTCCAGTCTTTTAAGTTCTTAAACCAATTTTTTGCAAAGAATCTTTGGTCAAGGAGTAAATTTTGCAGGAAATGGAAAAATTCACCAAACACGACATCTCACCACTCCGTAACGACAGCAATGTTGATTCCAGCTTCGCCACCGGTATTTACTTGAAAATCTCTCCTTGTATGAGATTGTTATTTGGGTTAGAGACTAGGATGAATTAACCGAAAAATTACTTATTATAGGCTTAGTATACATTTTTATTCGAGAAAATTCATACAGAAAGTTAATTGCCAACCATACATGGCTGCTATCATATGTTTGGAATTATCATGTTTATATTTAGGCAGTAACTAGCAGGAAATTGCATTGTACCTTTTATCTTGCTTTTAAAGTGTTTACTGTAAGCGCAAGCGGTTTGACTTATCCACGGGCAGCCGTACTGGTTTATCATCATTGGTCATCAATCCTCAGATTGATTTGACGCAGCTCTCCACTGAGTCCTTATATCGGCTAATCTCTTCATATTAACGTATTTCTTCTCTTTCACATCCTTCATCATTCGTTCCATATATCTCGCACGAGGACTTCCTTTGCCATTCACCCCGTCCACTTGTCCTCCGACGATTGTCTTCATCAGGCCATCATGTCTCATGATGTGGCCGATTAAGTTGTTCCGTCTTCTTCTTAGGGTATTCAGAAGACTTTTGTTTTCTCCTACTCTTCTTAGGACTTCCTCGTTACTTACTCGGTCGATCCATTTTATCTTCATCATTCTTCTGTAGCACCACATTTCGAATGCTTCCACCCTTTTCTTTGCCGCTGCTGTCATTGTCCATGCCTCACTACCATAAAGAAACACACTTCAGATATACGTTCTGAAGAATTGTTTCCATACTTCTAAGCTCGTATTTCCAGCGGTAAGTAGATTCTTCTTTTGATAGAATGCCCTCTTTGCCTGGGCTATTCTGTTAACTTTTTCTTTCTTGCTTCGTCCATCGTTGGTTACTCAGCTTTTAACCTTACCGGTCACGTGAAGTTTTATCGAGTACTAAGCGGGCTACTATTGAATGAAAATATCGTAAAATACCATTCTCAAAAACGTGGCACATGCTATAATATACATGCCATTAGGATAAGTCTCTCATTTTGTGGCTAGAAACTTGGTTGCGTCTTATGGTGGGCATCGCATTCGGAAATTACGGTAATTACAACAATTATTTCTTTTTCCAGTGCTGGAAATCGAATTTCACGCATTCGTCTAATATGTATCTGCCTTTTTTTTTCAATCCGCTACGATTTCGAATGCCAACCGAACGCTGAATTCGGTTCAATTTTCGTAATTGTTGTACGTCCTTAAGGCGCGCGCGTATTCGAACCGGTTAAAAGGCCACGCCGCCTGGAAAGAACTGCCGTCAACACTCGAAACAGGTGTGTTGCGTTCGCTCGGCGAAGTTGACGTTGAAGCAAGGGGTGGGGGGTAAGAAGGTGGAGAAACGGAATCTCCATTCTACGTCACGGCTGACTGTTCGGAAAAGGAGAAGACGGGGGCGGGAATGAAAGGGGAATGAGTGAGTAGTAGTGTGGGAAGGGGGATTGGCTGGAATGGGGAACAGGATACGCTCTGGGGGGGGGAGGGAGGGGAGGACAGGAGTAGGAGGGGAATTTCGCAGCGTAAGAGGGGTGGTTGGAGGGGTCTCAAGAAGGGAAGTAGTGCGTCTGCGACGGACAGACTTTAGTGGCCGACTCAGTTGAGCCAGATCACTTCAGTCTGCGACCGACCACTGGAGTGTCCGCAGGTCCCGACGCCAGAGAGCTGTCCGTCAGTGCCAACAGCCTACGAGCCCCCAAACAACGTCAACAATCGGGCAGGGCATATTTGGATACTCGCCAGCGAAGCGCATCGGACAAAGGTAAACTTCAACTATCTTGCGACCTCGCTTTTCGTCTGTTCTGTAACCGCGGCAACCGAATTGTTTACTTGAACTCACTCGTCATTAACTTGTTTATGTAGATGCCAATTTTTATAGTTCCTACTGTTCTGTTGCGAGTGTATCAGTGTACAAAACCAAAACCGTAGATTGTCTTGGGTAATATTTTTTTGTTAATCATTTCCGATCTAATGATATTTTACGTCACTTTACTTCTCATAAGGTAAACTTCAACTATCTTGTGGCTTCACTCTTCGTCTGTTCTGTTACCTCGGCAACCGAATTGTTTACTTGAACTCACTCGTCATTAACTTGTTTATGTAGATGCCAAGTTTTATAGTTCCTACTGTTCTGTTGCGAGTGTATCAGTGTACAAAACCAAAACCGTAGATTGTTTTGGGTAATATTTTTTTTATTAATCATTTCCGATCTAATGATATTTTACGTCACTTTAATTCTCATAAGGTAAACTTCAACTATCTTGTGGCTTCACTCTTCGCCTGTTCTGTTACCGCGGCAACTGAATTGTTTACTTGTAATCACTCGTCATTAACTTGTTTGTTTAGATGCCAATTTTTATGATTCCTATTGCTTCTCTTGCGAGTATATCAGAGTACAAACCCAAAACAGTAGATTGTCTTGGATATAATTTTTTTTCTTAATCCAAATCAAATTATATTTCACGCCACTTTACTTATCATGTGTAAAAATCAAATTCGTATTAAATTCTCGTAAGATATCCAGCATAGGAGCGAGGATATTTAATTCTATTTTCAATAGGATTGAAGATTTTTCCTGAATGCCACCTATTATGCACGTGATATTCATATAGGCATATTTTTTTCCGCAGGAATCACATCCACTTGTCATGATTACCTTTTTCATATCAATAAACCATAGCTAAGCCATTTGGTGGGTGGTAGAAACATCATGAACCATACTTTTGTCTTTCACATTATCATTTAAACATACAAATGTTGGCTACATATCGTGACAAACAACGTGAAATAGTCGATGTGTTTGCTACCGGATACTTCGGTAACGGATATATTAGTCCGCCACTTATGTCAGAGTGAAATCAAACGCTTCCATAGGAGAAAATGGCTTAGATTTGAGTTCAAGTCATGTTTTGTTGGAACAAACCGGCAGGAAAATGTGAGAATCGAAATAATAACATTGTTTCGCGTGATAGTTCAACTATTGAATGCCCCTACGTGAACTCGGCTGCTTGGAAACCGCCATTTATTATTTGTTTACGACTTCCTCAAGGTGACAATGGTGTGGGTTCCAGTTTTCTGGTCTTGACTGATGTTTATGTGGTGTAATTTAAAATGCCTCAGGCTCATTTCTGGAATCCCAAGAGGGATTTGATGGCAGATTTTCCTCATTGCCAAGACGCGAGGTGAATGGAGTTCAAAGCTTGTTCATTTTCGCTGTGGCTTGGTTAGATTCTAAGGAATTTTTTTTCCAGTGGCGATTTGAAATTGAGGAAGGCATTAAAATATATCTTGGCAGGAGAATTCCCAGATATTTTCCTGAATCCACGGTCAGTTGGCATCGAAGGAATGTGCTGTTGATTCAAGGCTCTGGAGACAAAGGTTTTACGCGGAAGTTAGAATTTTCTTGTATTCATTTTTTTCTATTAGTCTCAAGGCCGACTGTTGCTGTGCATCAATAATCTAATTTTGATTACTCCAGCTGCAGTAGTGAAATAGGAGAAAAACTGCAGTGCTACGAAGGAGGAATACAAAGAAGATGGACTAATGATTGTCATTTTTTTCAAACATTATTTTGCCCGAGTTAACGGATTTGCTGTTTAAAAATCGTTAACATAAAGGCTATATTAAACACTTCCAACCTTCGTGTTTTTAATCCGTTCTAAACTCTTGGAACGATGACACTACATGATTTTTGCGGAGATTTAATATTTAAGCGAAGGTGATAGGAGCGCTTTAGTTCAGACTAATTGTGTGTGATTCTATGGGGTGCTTAAAAAATGAACTAAATATTTCAGTCATGAGAATCATTATGTATTATGGCAGGCATCTGTCGAATGCATGCATCCATGCTTTATATTACGTTAGACCTTGGAGAAATGGGCATCTTTATCCCGGAAGAAGATGCCTAAAGATTAAGAAAAGATTAAAGTCCACAGATGTTTATAAAATTAAGGTGCTACAACATATTATTGCGGTATTATAGTAAAATCAACATGATAGGAGTGTAACCAATTATAAGTAGGAAACGTAGAGTAGATGTGGACAACAATATTCATGCTGTTTATTTTTTATATTGAAAATACGATTAATCATTTAATTAGTGTAGGGAATGCAAACTAGAGCTATCATTAAAATTTATTGGCATTCTTCAAAAAAAATCCCTATTCCGTGAACTCAGGCATGTAACGATTAGATACGTATTTGATTTGAAAATAAACATCATATGGCTACAGACCTAGTCTTTTTTTCTTCGCTTATAAACACGTGGGAAGATTAGATACTTTATTTAATTGGTTCGAATTAATGTCTTCAACAAACTTCCCAGTCGGATATTTTTCTTCCTCGCCAATGCATTGACGTGTTAAACGTAGTACATGGAAAATGAATGCATACGAAATTCATACATTCAACTAGGTACATCTCCATTGTACCTTGCAAGCCACCACAATGGTGTACGGCTAGTTTGGACTCCACAACAGGCATGTATTGTGGGCTAGTGAACAACCATGTTGTTGGTGATTACCCAACAGATTTTTAAGTTATTGTAACTAATTTACCAAGAAAGCCAAGCCAATTTACGTACAAAGAAGCCTACTGCCTTCAACTAATATAACGGTGGACATATACTGCACAAATAACAAAATTTCCTTTTATGAGCAAATCAAGCAACGAGATGTAAAATACAGTTGTAATCAATCGCTAATATTTACAGTTTTATGTAGATTTGCAAAACAAAACCAAAATTCTACAATACGTATCATTATTAACTCCCAGCAAACTGAGATAGTAACAGTCATTGCCCTTTTAATTTTCGCGTAAGGAATGGCATTTTAAATCTCCTAGTTCTATTATCCCTATTCTATCTTTCGTATTTTATCGTAATGGTTTACCTTACTAGCAGTAAGTTGGGGTTTTGAACATATCTTTCACGTCTTCGGAAAAGATATCCACCTTAAATTTCTGCGATGGATATAGTCATTACCTTTACCTACGATCTAATGACAATTCCAAACGTTATTCTTCTAACAATGGACTGGTAGAAGTAAAACGTCACGAGATCACGGGATGTAAACAATGAAAACAAACTCGGAGGATCGTTGGGTAGAGGCGCTAGACTATTGTTGCAAACACCGTAAGTGATCTGTTAACTGCGAGTGTGCTGTAAATATCTAAAGGAAATATTCCTTTGTTTTAGGAAATCTTCGTTTGGCTGTCTTTGTTTCTAATGATTACGGATCAGTTTCTATCATTTATTAAGTCCTAGGTTTTCCTTGTGGCATTTATTTATAATCAGAGACTGCAAGGCCTCATTGCGTGAAATTAGCCATTAAGGTATAAACGAAAAAACAAACGCTAAATAAATAGAGCATCCGTAAGGATTAAAACAAAAATATATCTCCATACCATAATTATGCAAAAAAGGTTTCAAAAAATTCATTTGATCGACGTAAGTGTAAACGTTTGCGTCAGTGTTGTCTATAAACTAACACTCTTTATCCTACATGAACATTAGACACACCTTCAGTCCAACTAAAAAATTACTATTCCACGCCTTCTATATACTCGTCCATCGTGAGACACTAATAACCCTATCGTGTCGCCTTTATACAAACCTATCTGCTCTTAGCTACCTACCTATATTTGTATTTATTCGGGGAGCGACGGGTAACTATGGTCATTTTCGCCATTGAGACAAGTGAAGAATTGGGAAGTTATCGGAATTTCTTCGGAATGTAAAGGAGGAAGGACAGAGTAAAACCCGGCGTATACGAAATGCGCCAAAGGGTCACAAATTATAAAGTGCCAACCTACGGACGGTGCATCTACATCTACATCTACACGATACCCTGCAAGCCACCGCGAGGGTGTGTGGCAGGGGGTGAAGGTCACCAAGCATTCACTACTAGCATGCAAGCAAGCAACTAAAGGGTCTCATGCAACTAGATTGTTAGTATCTATAGTATTTGAGGGGTTAATACATGCATCATGCACTACAGAATACTCTAAAATATTTCCCCTACCTATCCCTTTCCTAGTGTAGTGAACTTGAAGTGCTGTCCAGATATTATTGAGATTGGCACCGGTACATCAATGAAAAAATCTATAACACAGCTGGATCAAAACCAGGATCTTGAGATGGGAAGCCATAAGTACAACCACAGATCATCCTGACTCCTATGTAGTTAAGCTAGCTAGCTAGTGATGAATAGAGAAAAATGAAGGACTACAGTGAACAAATCTTAGAAATGAAAGATGTAAAGATCGGAACTTTTATAAGGTAACAGAGGAAATACGATAGGAAACCCGGCGTATTCACTATGGTACTCTTAACGAAAGGACACAAAGGGTAACATATTATAACGTCCCATCATACGGACGGCGTAGTGAACTTGAAGCGTTGTCCAGATATTGCTGACGTTAGGACCTGCTGGCCAACGAAAAATCTCTGCCATTCCCAAGGTAGGAACCCAAATATTTTGGATGGGAGGTCAGTACTCTAGCCGCTACACCTACCCGATCCCCTGTTGTAAACTGGTTGAAGTAGTAGGTGAACGATAAACACTTAAATAAGGAATACGGAATATTAAATCTCTATAACTACGTACGTATCTTATGTCATATGTGGTATGTATCCAGGCTTTCAACGCCCGCTTCCCATGTTATTGTTCCATTGTTTCTTCATTCCTTCTGGTTCATTAGCGGCAATCTATAAGTCATCTTTTGGATTTCATCATTGCTCAAGAGGCGTATGCTAAGTCCTGTCCATAACGATGTCCAGCGTTATTTACCTCTACCTCCTTAAGAAGATAATTACGAGCAAGATGTCATAGCAAGATATTCTCTGCATATATACCTATTAATTAATACGACGAACCAATGGCCGCTTGTGGTTTCAAGAGGAAAGAAGTGATTGAACAAGGCTTTTCTGGAATACCACGTGGCTCATAGTACTATAGTATTCCATGTTTCCAGATATACAACAGGGACAGCGGAGTACAACGGAGAACGACTACATTGATTTGTGGAAAATATTTGATGACGAAATAGAAAACCTATTTTGTTATTAATTTAAGGTGGATGACTTTCATTAAAAAAATCAAAGATACATTTAAACCAGAGCGTAATCTGATGAGTATGATTATAAGGATAAAATTAGAGTGTCAGGTAGCGGTACAGTAAACTCCCGATTTTCGTTGCTAATGGGTTCAGGGATAATCGGGAAACGCGGATAATCCGCTGTTTGATTCTTTCTGGATTCATTTCTCTACGGCGCGCCACCAAAATAAATAAAGTCCTTAAGAAAATAACACAATCTGCCTATGAAAAGATCCTCGCTGTACATAGTAGAATTTTATGACAAAAATGAATCCAATTGAGTTGTCCCGACCGCAATTAAATGTTCGCAAGCCTCGGGTGACGTCACGAAGCCTGGCGTAAGACTAGTCAGCATTGCCGTAGTGAAAGTCACGATTGGAGGAAAATAAAAGTTTACTAACCTTTGAGACCACTTCAGACAGACTGAATAGATTGGCGGTGCACGGATAATCCGCAGCTCGGATAACGATCGCACGGAAAATCGGGATTTCACTGTAGTTACTTTAGTAGATGACCGACAGCTAAGATCCATAACTTCATTTAGGATAGGTGGGCAATCGGGCAAAGGTTGGAGTTATTCAGGGATATTATCCGGTGTTGTCGTAAGTCTGTTCATAAATAAAGACTCCCGCCCCTCCCCCGAGGGGTCCTTGGTTTAACGTCCGATTCAACGGACGGTGTAATTAACATGAGGTGCCCTCCACAAATCACCAAAGTGGGGACCGGTGTACTTATGACATATTTCTACCACGTACGGGACTTGAATCCGGACTTTCGGAATAGAAGTACGTTATTCCAGCCACCACATCAAACCCGATTCCCGCGACTCCTTTCGAAGAAAGTAGGCCTTAGCTTTAGCGATATTCAAATGTTTTGTAACACGACATATATGGTGATTCACTCCAGATGTACGCGTAACACCCAACAGGCAAGGACGCTGATCCGCATAGTGCGAAATATAGGACGAGCTGGGCGCATTGACTTGTCTTCACTGCGAGTCAACAAAAGAAAAACGCATTGCGCTCCGGCAATCTGCATCTCCTTCCATCTATTCTCACTTCCGCGTACCCTATTTAAAACGATAGTATGGACTTTTTAATTTTTCAATTATTCAACCCCAAAGGCAATGCACGATGGATTACGCAAGATGACGGAGATGCGCTATCTCATTATACGCCTGTGTCGATGCCCCACATACTGCATGAAGCATGTAAGTATCTCATACGCCGGCCGGCATGTGCGTACGTACCGCGACCACTGACTTGCGGTCAGTCGATGCCCCCATCGAAAGAAAACGAAAATATGGGTCATCCTAGTCTCTAGTTGCATAAAATACTGAGATTCCGTCAAACTCTCCCATTACGGAAGTCGAGGGGAAAGAATTGAACGCATTGCTTGAGCAGATAAGGTTCACAGAACGATCATTGACAAATATCGACAAATCAAATTTTACGCAATAATTCTTTTAAAAACTGCTATCTATCAAAAAAAAAAAGCATGAGTGTTCCTTATTCTTCGGGACTACAGAACTATTACGACGTGCACTCCAATGTGATCCAAGATCATGATAAGCTTAGAGCTAACCTCGTCCCAATAATCTATTATAATAAAACCAGCTGCCATACCAACCTGAAAATTGTTTATCCGAGCAATTAATACAGCTTTCCTATTAGTCTACGCGAAAAAAACTGTTGAAAATTTCAACAGTAATTTGGACCAACAGTTATTTCCAATGGTTACCGAGTAAATATTCAACAATAAATTTGGCCAACTGTTGAAATTCAACAGTAACTGTCGAAATCTAACAGTTTTTCGCAAAGGGATTCTGCAACGTAAAGAAATAGTCACTCTCATCCATTTGCACTCACCATTGCCTTTTTTATTGAAAATGGAAGTCCTTGAATTAACTGACGAATTGGTTTCGGAATATACCTATAGATGAAAAAAATAAATATAAAAAAGGTTCTGAAGAAAAGCAAAGGGGGAAAATGATTTGGTACATTTTGAGACGTGATGAACTCACGAATACAGTCGTCAAGGAAACGGTAGATGCAGAAAAGATGAACCTAGAACAATATATTCACGCGGAAATTAAGGAGGACTAAATCATGAGATGTGTAATTGTTTAGTGCTGGCCGATAATAATGACAGTATTGTTGGTTGTTATTTGATTGTAAGTTGGTTGTCTGAACTACAATACTAAAACTGATGACTAGGACATGAAGGTGAGTTGATAATTTCAAAAATGTCTAAATTGGTTCTTTTCATAGGTGTACATAGAGTTTAGTAGTATCCGAGACCTTGCAAATCAATTTCAGTAGAACATTATGAAGGCAACTTTTCAACAGGAAAACACGCTGACGAAGTCTTAACGGCGATGCCCAGAAAAAACTGCTACGTGGCGAAAAAGGCCAAGGAAATTTGCTTGGGTAGAAAATTATAGCGTACTTCATTTCCTACTAGTCAGCGTAATAAACGATGGAAAGTAGTCCTGTTTCGCATTCATGGTGGCTGAATGGACTCTAGGTCAATAAACGCGACAAATTTATAGCCAAGATTCACAATATATTATATTTTTCTGGGATCGAAATTGTGCCATCAGTGTGGTAAAGATGCATTAATCTCAGTTTTCAATCCTGAAGTTGGTCTTCTTGATGAGACTAGAGCTCACCAAACATTAAATACGCCTATGGCGAGAGAAATTCACGTATTCCAGAGAGTATGGTGTCCAGTTCATTTCTCTGTGACGCCTGGAGTTCCCCAGGAATGCTTGATACTGTAACGTCGGACAAAAACTACGGGAGAACACTAATTTCAATAAAGAAGAAGCTACTTCTCAGACTCCTTTATTCTTCCTTCTCCGCACCAAATCAACAACCAATCAACAACCCAACAATCCCCCGCTTCACTCCCCCAGCAACCCACCAACATCTCTCAAACAAACAAAACAAATATCAGACGTTACAATACCAATCAAACCGCTTTAAATCGGACGGGTCTGTGAACACCACCCTAGGAGGTGGGGTGTTTGAAACCGTCGGGATAATCTCGAATAGGTAACCTAGGAGTCACGTGGTACAAACACGAATGTTTCGCAAATTTAGTGAGCCTGAATCGCTCGTGACAATATCATTAATTGCATTAACTTTGGGTTTTTCTCATCAGTCCCGACTATAGAGCCCCCAGATGAGATAAAAAACAAGGGTAAGCAATGAATGAGGTTGTAATCAGCGGTTTCAACACACCAAATTTGCGAACCATTCCTGTTTATACCACGTGACTCCTTGGGTACCTATTCGAGATAATCCCGACAGTTTCAAACACCACTCCCCTAGAATCGAACGTGGGATGTATATACGAAAAGACCCGTACTTTCTATGTAATTTTGTCATGCAATTAATCGATGTGATCCAATTTTTTAATTAGCCAAAATTAATTTTAGTTGATTTTAGAGGAAAGTAATAGAAGGAAGGATGCACAATACACGATTACCACGGAAATAAGGCCTAATTCCTAAGAAATATATAAGCGTGGGAGTGAGGAAACAATTCATTAGAACGTACATCTAGAGCATGCTACAATATGGCAGTAAGGCATGGACGATGACAGTAGTGGAGAAGAAAAGGGTGGAATCATTCGAAATGTGGTGCTACAGGAAAATAATGAAGATAAACTGGATCTACCGAGTGACAAACGAAGCAGTCTTAAGAAGAGTGGGAGAAAAGAGAAGTCTAGTTAAAACTCAAATTCGAAGACGGAACAACTTAATCGGCCATATCTTAAGACACGCTGGCCTGATGAAGACAATCGTGGAGGGAAAAGTGAACGGGAAGAATGGAAAAGGCAGGCCTCGTATGAGATTTAAGAACAGGTTGTGAAGGATGTGAAAGAGAAGAATTACGTTAACATGAAGCGGTTGGCCGATAGAAGAATCGAGTGGAGAGCTGCGTCAAACCAATCCTAGGATTGTTGACCAATGATGATGATCCTAAAAAACTAAAAATCACACTTCGGAATTCCTCCGACACCGAGGACATTATTAAGTGTCCACATAAATTCGTAGAAAGGACTACTAAGATAGGATTAGAGAAATAAGCTGAATCACAGAGATACAAATGATCGTTCTTCCCTCGATCAATTCGTGGACATAGCAACATTAAGACCTCTCCCAACATGATAACTTCATTGAAGTAAATTTTCGTTAAGACAAGGAAGCAGTCGCATACATTTGATTGACTGGCAGCAAGAAAACAAACAGAGATAAAATTTGGTTTGGTCAATATTTGAGTATATAGCCATTTCTGTATGTACTCGTAATGTGTTTAATGCATATTTGTAGCACTTATCTGATATTTCCTTGCATGTTGGACGAAACGTGAAATTTGTTATGTCGTTATTCTCGATATGCACGATATCCATAATAACCCCTCATTGGGTAGGAATTGTAAATAAACTAATGTGAAGGTACGTAATAAATGTTTGGTGGTAAGCCACCCCCTGCCGCACACCCTCTAAGTGGTTTTAGCTTCATTATTCATCTTCATTATTCTTCTGTAACACCACATTTAGAATGCTTCCACCCTTTTCTTCTCCGCTACTGTCATCGTCGTTTTGACGTTAGTCAGTAGATAGAGATATATGTATTGAAGTTGTTAGTGGAGGGAAAGGAGAATATGACATATTGATATAACGATAAGAGGTAGGAAGCATGCGGAACTAAAGGCAAACATCAAGATGAGCATGCGCTTATTCATGGGAATATTTGGAAGTGTGGAGTCAATATAGCATATGCACTCCGGTACCGATAAATGCACACCAATATTTACAAGAACGATCATTTCGTGTGTAAAAAGTAACTTAATGGTTGGTTTCCATTGGATTCTGTACAGTGGTCCTAGAAATAAAGAGAGACTGCTATAAAAGCGAATAAAAGAATGGAAATTATAGGTAGAGTTAAAGGAGTTATTACGTATCTTATCCGAAGAGCTGTACTAACCCTTACAGGTAGAATAACTAATAATCTGTGATCATTGCATCATAAACCTAAAATTTTATCGCGCCGCTTATAAACATAACTTACGATGGCTACAGACTGTCGCGTACATATGAAGGTTATGGGTACTATGGTTACCTTAACAATGGAGTTAAATGTGCATGTCAATCCATCGAGGTCATGCTATGGCAAAAATATCCATGGAGATAATTTTATGCAGGAGCAAGAGTGAATAAAAATGATTTTAAAAAGTGGATTATCAGCGGAATTCATCATAAAAATACACGGTTAACTGTTATCCTTATGATTTTTTCCGCTTCATCGTGCATAGCTTTATACAGAGCCTGATAGTTTTTTTTGCCAGTTTATCCTGCCATGGGTATTACTTTCAATTACATCAATAAATTCACTTCATGTTTCGCGACGGGACCTTGCCATATCATAGGTAAATATTCACCTTTATCCAATCTTGAGCCTGCCGTGGTTTCTGCAGTCTTAGAAAGTATCCTACTGACCTCAGTCGCTTATCTCTGCGAGTATGAAAGGGAAGCGATCTTCGAATCAATTTCAGGTGTGACCACGAAGTTCCAGATTTGGATTAAAACGGCTATAAATAAGCCCTGTTTTCCTATTCTCGCGCTGTAGAAAGTTCAACACCAGACTCTATCAAAAGAAAAGATGTTGGCCAATGTGAATATGGGATGGAAAATTTATGCATTCACGGGGTCACGTTCGCGATTTCTAAACGGGGGAGTGGAAACCACAAAATAATGTTCCATCTTCATAAATAAACGAAGCTAAATCGTGCTCATGTCACGATTCAATGAAAATCAACAAATTCCAATATGACAATGATCTTATTAATAGAATTGTCAGTAAAATGACAAAAATAATATGTACATATATAGTTATACTGAGTATGTAAATAACAGAATCGCAGATGACGAAAATTGTGGCAGTCGAAGGTAAAGCGAATTTGATTCTCGTGTAATTTTGACGAATTAATACTTCCATTTTCTATAATTTTAATGATAATCGGGTTCCCACGCCTAATAATATAATTTTTTACTTTGACAACGTTATATCCATGTATAATTATCGGTAAAAGATTCGAGATCTACAAATATTAGGGCAAAGATTACTGGGATCATATTGTTAGTGGTGAGATTATGTCGATTGGTAATAAAATTGCTACCCCCAATATACCCCTTTATCACATCACATAAAACATTTCAAAAGCACGGAAAATAGCGAGTCTTCATAAAGCAATTGTTGCCATACTTTTCGACGAAAATAAAAATCTGTTATGATTATTTCGCGGGAATCTTTCTCCTTAAAATTGTGAGATACCTACTTGTAAATATGTCAATGCTTCTCAATTCCAACCAGGTTTTCCTTACTCGTTCACAATGTGAAATGTTACGAATCGGAGCAACGATTCTACTCAAATTGCTACAGCAGAACCGCAAAATTTTCGCTGTAAGCACGTCCAAAATAGTCCTAGGGCTCACGATGGATATGATGGGTCCCGGGGATCCAATCTATGAGTAAATACTTTATATAATTCACCGGTGGTACATGATGACTTGCCATTCTATACGAATAATTACAAAGCACATACGAATAATTCTATATTAATAATAAAGCACATAAAATTCTCCGCTGTTACCAAAACAATGCATCACTTTTAACTGGATGAACATATCTGTGAGCACTCTGTCTTCCTATTATTGGACAGAAACGGGCAAATGAAGAAACAGCTTTTTTTCACGTAAATACATCCCTAATTTTGAGTAAACTAGGAAAAATCGGTTCAACTAAGGGCCCACATAAAATATTTTAAGGACCCTAGCGTATGAAAGCGATTATTTACTTCATCATAATAATGATTTTTGTTGTAATTTCACCCTTCGTCTCCATCAGCAAAATATGTTAAACTTTCTGTCAGTACTATCGGAAAATGTAAGATGACTCCTCTGTCAACAACAAAAGAATTTAGAGTGTGAATTTTGGCAATACTTTGAAGTAAAATTTTCCAAATTAAAGCATTCTTAGAAATAGAATCTTTCCTTCGGGGAGGGATATCCTTATTATTATCTCTAAATTTCCGGTATCAGACGTCGTGTTTCCGTTGGCGATTGTTGCGACTGTATTGGATACATTTCCGCTGGAAAGTAGACGGGCTTCAACTTTGCTAATAGCTCGAACTAGGACCGATAGTATTCGACTCATGCACAGAACTTGCATCGCAGTAGCTGTTTACACCTTCGAGTAGGGCTTAGCAGTTGATTGTCCATAGAAGCCAACTGCTACGTGTAACCGCACCTTAAAGGGGCCTTCAACTTTGCTAATAACTAGAACTACAGCTAAATCTTCGCGATTCCCTGCAAGCGTCTCGCAAGGGTGTGTGGCAGGGGGTGAAGATTACCAAACATGCACCACTGACATGCAACTAGGGTACTGCATGGAAACATACTAATAATATGTATATAAGTCTCATGCAGCTACGTGGTTAGTATTTACTTGGTAATAAAGAAATTAGTTATTGATACATGCACAATGCGCTACATACTACTCTACAATATTTCGCCCACGTATCCCTGCGCTATGATGCCTATTGTGTTCTCATACGGTACGAGGGAAAAAATGACATTTTGAATCTATCTGTACGACAATCTATCTCTCTAATCTTATGTATCTGATCGAATCTATAATAATACGCAGGTTTTTTAAAAATATATATCTAACATCTTCAGTAAAGATATCCTATTAAAATTTCTGTAATAGATTTAATCTGTATTTTGACCTACGTTCTGATATTGATTTCCAACCTAATTATTCTATTAATTCTGGTACACTACTAAACCTATCGTAAAACCTTTTAACATACCTAGCTGCTCTATACTGCACCCTGTCTAGCTCTCTGATCAAACCTACAACTAAAGCAGCGTTTACACGTAGCAGTTGCGTCTGCACCAACTTCTATGCAGCTAAAAGCCGCTATTTAGGCGTTGTCATAACAAATCAAAAGTTTTATTTCAATAGTGATTGATGCTTAAATTTTCATGAAATTCTTCAAGCAATAAATTCCATTGACGATTATCTTTGTTCCCATTCTTTAAAGTGTAATATCTCCCCTTTTGGGGGGGGATATCTTTGTTATCATATCCAAATTCCGTCGTGTATTGCTTTCCGTTGGCGATTGTTGCGATTGTGTTGTGTTTCCGCTGGAAAATAGATGGGCTTCAACTTTGCTAATAGCTCGAACTAGGACCGATAGTATTCGACTCATGCACAGAACTTGCATCGCAGTAGCTGTTTACACCTTCGAGTAGGGCTTAGCAGTTGATTGTCCATAGAAGCCAACTGCTACGTGTAACCGCACCTTAAAGGGGCCTTCAACTTTGCTAATAACTAGAACTACAGCTAAATCTTCGCGATTCCCTGCAAGCGTCTCGCAAGGGTGTGTGGCAGGGGGTGAAGATTACCAAACATGCACCACTGACATGCAACTAGGGTACTGCATGGAAACATACTAATAATATGTATATAAGTCTCATGCAGCTACGTGGTTAGTATTTACTTGGTAATAAAGAAATTAGTTATTGATACATGCACAATGCGCTACATACTACTCTACAATATTTCGCCCACGTATCCCTGCGCTATGATGCCTATTGTGTTCTCATACGGTACGAGGGAAAAAATGACATTTTGAATCTATCTGTACGACAATCTATCTCTCTAATCTTATGTATCTGATCGAATCTATAATAATACGCAGGTTTTTTAAAAATATATATCTAACATCTTCAGTAAAGATATCCTATTAAAATTTCTGTAATAGATTTAATCTGTATTTTGACCTACGTTCTGATATTGATTTCCAACCTAATTATTCTATTAATTCTGGTACACTACTAAACCTATCGTAAAACCTTTTAACATACCTAGCTGCTCTATACTGCACCCTGTCTAGCTCTCTGATCAAACCTACAACTAAAGCAGCGTTTACACGTAGCAGTTGCGTCTGCACCAACTTCTATGCAGCTAAAAGCCGCTATTTAGGCGTTGTCATAACAAATCAAAAGTTTTATTTCAATAGTGATTGATGCTTAAATTTTCATGAAATTCTTCAAGCAATAAATTCCATTGACGATTATCTTTGTTCCCATTCTTTAAAGTGTAATATCTCCCCTTTTGGGGGGGGATATCTTTGTTATCATATCCAAATTCCGTCGTGTATTGCTTTCCGTTGGCGATTGTTGCGATTGTGTTGTGTTTCCGCTGGAAAATAGATGGGCTTCAACTTTGCTAATAGCTCGAACTAGGATCGATAGTGTTCGACATGTGTCCAGTATCGACCTGAACTCGCATCGCAGTTGCTATTTACACATGCGAGTGGGAGTAAATAGCAACTGCGATGCGAGTTCAGGTCGATACTGGACACATGTCGAACACTATCGATCCTAGTTCGAGCTATTAGCAAAGTTGAAGTCCGTCTACTTTCTAGCGGAAATGTATCAACACAATCGCAACAATCGCCAATGGAAAGTAATACACGACGACTGATACCGGGAATTTGGATATAACAACAAAGATATCCCTTCTTAAAGGGAAGATTCTACTCTTTAAAGAATGGGAACAAAAGATAATCGCCAATGGACTTTATTGCTTGAAAAATATCATGAAAATTTAAACATCAATCACTATTGAAATAAAACTTTTTTTATTTGTTACGACAACGCATAAATAGCGGCTTTGAGCTGCATAGAAGTTGGTGCAGACGCATCATAGCAGTAGCGATATAGATATATCGCGAATCTCGCGACTGTCATAACAGTCAACTGCTACGTGTAAACGCTGCTTAACAAACTAGGATCGATAGTGTTCGACACATGTCCATAATCGACCTGAACTCGCTGTTGCTGTTTACACGTGCGATTAGAGCTTAAAAAGTTGTTGAAATTTGACTGTCATAGCAGTCAACTGCTACGTGTAAACGCATCTTTAGAAGAATAATCACCTCTTCATGTGGTTTCAAGCGCTAAGTATGTTCGGCTCAATTTCGATCGCCAAGCTTATTCGATTTTCCGGTCACGATCACGGCGTGCACCGAGCGATCACATCTTGGAATTTTAACCGCGCGAGGGTGCGTTCGGAGGGACAGAAATCGGAGTGAAAACAAATAAAAAAAAAATGAAAAGCCATCTCCCGAGACGCCCAACGAAAGGAAAAAAAACTCACTCGGAAGAAGTCCCTAGGTCGAACCCGCGTGCTGTAATGTATTCATCTCCTTTTCCTCCCCCCAACTTGGAGGAGTTTGGAGGACCTTGAACCCGACTTCCCCACGTCTTAGATCGTCTCCTTTAATGACCGCCTCTTGTTACGCTCACTGAGTCAGCAACTCCTCACTTGAGGGAACGTCTTGAGCAACGGACCTTCGCAGATAAAAAAAAGACACATCATAACCCAAAGAAAGGCCGTAAGGCACGTGGACAGGTGGTATTAGATCGCCCTGTTTGCATCTACATCCTCATAATACCCTGTAAGCCACTATAACGGTGTGTGGCAGGGGGTGAATTCACACAAAATATGCAAATCATAACATACTTGAAAAGGATTAGCAACCACACTGTAGTTAACAGTCTCGGGCCCAATGCTGTAGAAATCTTAAATCGTAGGAATGAAGGATGAAAAAGAAACACTGCGATTCCCATACTCAGATTTATTTCTCATAAAGGTTGCATAGCAACGAAACCATGGTCGTGCGAAATAAAGCGTGGAAATTGCAGTTTTCATTTTTCATCCTTCAGTCCTACAACTTTATTCTAGTTCATGCTCTAAGTGGGTTAGGTTTCCTTACAGCAGCATGAAACTATCTATGCTATCCACTGATAAATTTCTATAGGGATATAAGATGAATATATTTACAACTATTCATATCCCTAATTGTACGAGGAAAGGACATTTTGAATCTGTCGGTACGGCAATCAATTTTTCCTCATTTTCTGATCATGGTCCAGTCTACCATAGTAATTTGGAGTCCGCAAAATGTTTACTCGCGTCATCAGGGAAAATATTGTCTTCAAATTTAGTCCAGTGATTAAGTCTATATTTCAACATACGGTCTGATAGTTATTCTCATTTTATTCATATAATAGACTAGTTTCGCTAATATAATTATCATACCGTCCCTTTAAATGTCTTGCCGTTCAAAGTAACATTTGTAAATATAACGCTTTCTGCAAGTACCAACAATGGTGTGTGGCAGGCGCTTACTCCACCCTAGACATGCATTTATCGACTTGAAAACTATCATATGATCTAAACCACCAGTGACTGCACCACCTATTTCAGATTTAATGACTAATATGTCCATGGAACGAGGTGCCTTACATGTACGCATTACGGCTTCTTTCCTTAAACTAGCATGTAGCCGGACATATTCGGCATACATCTATCTACATTTACATAATACCCTGCAAGCCACCATAAAGATGTGTGGCAGGGGGTGAATTCTTACCAGCCGTGCACTACTAATCATAGAGGAAAAGGATTAGTAATAATATGCTAGTCTAAACTTCGCTATTTAAAAGAGATAAAAATAGCAAAGAAAGCATACAAAAACATGCTGTTAGTTGGGTTAGCTTAAAGTACTTATACCAACATGCACTATCTATGCTATCCATTGATAAACTCGTATTGGATATGCATACATATTTACCGCTATTCATATCCCTAATTGTACGAGGAAAAAAGGACATTTTAAATCTGTCAGTTCGGTAATCAATTTCTCTAATTTTGTGATTATGGTCCAGTCTACCATAGTAAGTTGGGGTTCGCAAAATATGTTTAACGTCATCACTGAAAATATTATCTTGGAATTTATTTAAAAGATTAAGTCTAAAGGCATAAATAAGTCTAAAGGTACAAATAATTGCTGGTTCCTTTCCAAAAATACAAGGGAATATAAAATACAATTACACTTGTGGACTGCTTTCTCCAAATTTTAGTATGCGCCTAACTTTTTACATCACCGTAACTCTTTAAAGTAGTGACGTCTAGCTTGCAAAATGTTCAATTTCGGGTTAAAAACAGCACAGTGATCAACCCTTGCATTGATCAGATTGGAGCTTTATTTCTAACCCCTAAGACGTGTAAAATTCTCATTTATACAAATATAAGAATTTGTACAACAGTGTGGGATAGTCCAGAGCTCTCTAGATGGCATTCTCAACACTACCTCAAGTTTATTATTGTCAATCTAGAGGACTCTGGGACAGTCCAGAGCCCTCTGATTGCCAAATAATAACTATAGTTTATAATTGGCAACCCAGAGGGCTCTGGGACAGTCCTATTCATACTGCCATCTGTGGCTTCTAAGGAAAATATGTTACTCAGAAAATGACTCACAGCTAGGGTCAATCTGCTTCTGTACTCCGGGATTCGAACCCGGGCCCGCCTATGCATGTGCCATTGTTTCTTGAACTTTTAATCAGATGGGTTCTAGCACTCACAGTGAAAAATATCGATTATCTACTAACCACTATGGGGAAGGAAATTTTAGCTCTCTGCACTGTAGAAATATAAATACAATTTGGTCAATAATAATATTATCCAGCCATATAAATGCAAAGAAGAGTAGGGAAACTCCACCAAAAGAAATTTTGGTTTAGTTTCCCTACAATTTGAAATTTTGGTATATCAGCAAATGCATGGTGTTAAGCTGTTAAATGATGTGATCCCTACTAACCCCTCACCCTTGCTTTCAGTGCCTCCGCCTCCATCCCCTTAGTCCTTGAGCCTGGCGTCAACTTGTTTGTTCCTTCCTTGCGGTTTTCACCTCAAAACCACTCACCTCCCTCACCCCCCTTTTTTAACTGACCTCTCCAAATATATAAGCTGTGTTAGTCATGAATTTTTCACACTGTAATCTTGAGAATGGCCTGAGAAGGCTGAAACCGGTTGATTTGTTTTAAATATATTTGTGGAAAAGAACCGAGTTTTTTCTTTTTCTTTTTATAATGAATAAATTCCACAACGTTAACTCGCCAACCATTTCTTTCTACACCAAAAGCTACTCGGACGGGTAGAAAGTTATCAAACAATCAATTTACTGAAATAAACTCCAAAAAGCTAAAATGCAAAAATTTAGTTTCCTCTTTGATAGCCCGAACAATAATATAGAAGGTATCTTTTTATCGTTACGTTTTGCGCCCCCACGAAGAAGTTTCTTGAACCACTGCTCCAGCCACTGGGCAAACGCGTCTACTTTGTAGCGATGAAGGCGCAAATTGATACGACTCACCTCGAGATGCCTTCGTTGGTAGCTGAGAACATTTCCATCGTATTTGCATTGCTCTCGTCGCATCCTTCGCGACCGCCAGCGTCTCCGAACGTGAGTCATCGCCTTGGGTAAGACGGAAATCTCAAAAGAAAGGCACAGAGCAGAGAACAAGCCAGAGGAATACATCTGACTTCAGTTTGTACAAATAAAAAGAAAAAAACCTTGTTCTTCTCCTCACAAACATTGTTAAATACCGCTTGACCGGTTTCGACCTCTTCAAGTAATTCACGAGAGTTGAGTGAGCTCAAACCATAATTTTTCCATCTACTGGAAAAATACCTTCGCTGATACTATGAAATTCCGAGCGACCCTGATCATCTTCACTCATATAAGACATAAATATCACGCTAGTATTCATGTAAACATGCCACAAACATTGAACGCGGGACATTAATCTGAGATAATAGGGTTATGTGAGGCTCCCGGTGTTGACAAATTTGGCTTCTCACTAATATTGTGTCAGGGATCTTAATAATGTTTGCGTTGGAAATATGACAACAGTGAACATCATATCACACCATTCATCAAGATCGAAAACAAAATAAGAGCATTCTGGTGCATTTTTGATAAATCTGGTGTCCATTTACCTGCATTACGGTAATAATTTGGGTCAAATTTCATTTGAATGTCATCAACAGAGCTGGAAAAATTCGCAACAACTTTATTTGAGGGCAGCAACCCAAATGTTAGGGGAACTTGCTTTCGCGTGGACACGATAAGTTAAAACCCTCAAGGGGTAATTTCAGGCTCACTCATGGGTCTTATCGGGGTGGCGGAGACTCTCATTCCTCTTGCACGGAGATTAGACAAGCGTGAAGGGTATAGCGAGGTAGACGACATTCCCTGATGATAAAAATGCGTAAAATTCGCCATATGTAAACGATAAAATTTAGTGCCAGACGGTGACTAAATAGTCCTTTGCACCATCAAACTCCTCATCAACGTTACGTGCATAAAATATCGTTATAAATAATGCAGGGCACTATTTTACGAAATGACCAATAGATCATATTGCGGAGTAAAACTATTAAAATATGATAAAAATTTGAATACCGGTGTAGGGAAAACGTAAGGATAACGATTAGTTATAGATAGATTACGAACGATATCTTATGTGGGAAAGCCCCTCGTAAGATGTTATTAGGGCGTGAGAGTTGTTCGCAATCGCCTCAAGGCGATCACATTTGCCTTAGCCCTGAACGACTTATGACATCAAAACGGCTTGTTGGTGACTTACGAAATTGCACTCCCTCTTATTCGTGAGACGTATTATGTTATTATTTCCCGAGATGCACCGTTTTTTTTATCCTTTACAGCGTAACAATTTGCATTAAAAAATTGGAAAAATGTGCGGCGATAGGTTTTTTACGTTCACTCGTCAATTGTCTCTCTTCAAGTCATGAATATTGCATCAAGGATGTTGGGGAAAAATTGGGAAGGTATTTGGGGCATAATACGTTAGAATCCATGCATACTGAAACGATATGAGGAAAACAGAAAATATATGCAAAGCTTCAAGGCGACTATCAATTTAACCCTCATCAGAATTAATATCTACTAGCCTTTATGGATTTCAATTTCATTGATTTCCGAAAAAAAGATAAATGGCTAGCCTTCGCAAGTGTCGGAGAAGAATTAAAAGAAAAGAATAGATTAAATCTCTTCTTAATTTTTCCTGCTTATACCTAAGCTTATATCCAGAGAAAAGCTAACGGACTGAAAGTACATCTACATCTACGCGATACCCTGCAAGCCACCGCGAGGGTGTGTGACAGGAGGTGAAGATCACCAAACATGCACTATTGACATGAATTTGGGCCACTATATGGAAACAGGCTACATAAGAAGTAGGTACTAATTTGACCGCGGTAGTCAGGTCGTAATTCCTCGTCTGCCTGGAAACCCAGAGGTAGTGTGTTCGAATCTCACCTCAGAATAGGTGTTGTGTTTGTCTCTGGTTTAGGTTAGGTTTAGCAGTGCGATATGACATTAACAGTTGTAGCTCATTGAAAACTATTTCCATTACTAAAAGTTCAACATCCTCACCCGAGAAAAGTTTCGGGTTCCGCGACCTTTTGGTTTCCAGGGAAACACGTTACCAACCTGGTAACCGCGGTCATCATAAAGATAACGATATGTTTACAAGAGTTGATATGTGGATTTTGGGAAAACAGCTAGAGTTCATTAAGATAAAAACCCTGGATTCGTCATCCTGGTTGCTCCTAGAGAATCAAGTCCACGCAATTGCATACTCCTTTTTTTAAATCGGGGTCTAATGTCCTCTAGACAGTGTAGCCAAGCGGTAGAGCGTCGCTATACTATCTGGAAGCACCGGGACCAAGCCCTGTCTATTTGAACCAGGCATGTAGCAAGGGAGGATTGGGTGGGGGGAACTGGAAATTGGGGGAAATAGGGAAGAGGGAGGGGAGAATTTGGGAAAAAATTTGCTTGTTGTGACTTTAACTGGGCATGATAATCCGGGATGCGCGGCGTATAATGCAAATGTTAAATGTATCTAGAAACGTGGTCACTCGTTTGATGCATGTGCGTGGTTAATAATTGTTCTTTTCAATCTTATAATTATGTATGATTTGAACTTCTGTTCTGGAGCCGGTCAAATTAACTGCTTCGTAACAAGGTAAGCAGTGAACTTTAACAGTGTGAAGAGATAGGAATGTGTACTGTGAAAGTAAATACCAAACCTTGAAAATGAAGGGAAGAGATTGTAACATGTTGGCACCGAACTGGCAAGGCTGATTTGTTCTAAGTTACGCTACACTAGAGTTAGCCCCCCCCCGAAGCAAATGAAACCGTGCCTGATTTGAACACTTACACTTGGACCCAAGCTGGGAGTGATATTCTGGGTACAAAATATTCTTGATAAACCACAGATGTCGTAGGGAAAGGACCAGGGCCCGTTCACGCCCTAGATACGTTAATTCATGGTAATCTCTAACCTCAATAACTAGCCCGACATTCGGGTTGATACCTGTGGTTTTATTTTCAGTCAACAACTCTTATGACAATCCACTGATTTCATTCTTGTGGAAATAGAATTATATTTTAAGGTAACCCAACTGGTTATCACACGAGTTGAAACAAACAATGTGTCAGCTCACGGATGATGTCAGCACACCAATTACTAGGATGGTACCATTAGATGCCATGTAGGTGACGTAAAATGGTGACATTTTCGGGTGAATAAAAGAGTGAATGCGGGCAATATATTCACGTTTAAAGAGATGTAAAGAGGAAAATATAACAGGATCGGCTTATACATTACATCACTCAAGTCCAGTTCCAACCGGTCCATTTTTGAGTAACTTGTACCAGAATCACAGATAACGTGATCCTATCAATTTTTTTCGTGAACGAAGAGGAATTATCGATACACCTCAACCGGTAGAAAGGGAACTAATACTTACGTGAAGAACTTACGCGCGTAACTTCCTACGCGTGTTCAGACTACACCTGAGTTACCAGCGTAACTTCAGTGTTGCCCTCAAGCCGCAATGGCTGAATTTTACAAAGAACAAGAGACTACTGTCGACCAAAATTACATGTGCACTCGATTTTGAAGGGTAAATTATTGAAAGCCGTGCATTGTTGCCGCAACAAATAGCCGCTGACCCGTATCATTCCTAACCAATACATATAAATTAAAATAAAAAGTTGATTAAAATACCTTCTTAACGACGATCTATTGCATCATTTGAATATCTAAGGAGTACAACGTAATTAAGATAGCATTAGATTGTTTGATTGACCACCCAGAACCAAGAAAAATGCTTCTGATAAAAAATTATTACAGCATCATTCCTTGCAAAGATAAATTTCTGAGACTTACAGAAAACGCATAAAACCTTCTTGCATATATTATGTTATAATTATATTAGATCGGCAGACGGGTTATTGAGAAATAAATTTTTAATGTTGGTGTAATTGTTGAACATGTCAAAAAACCGTCCCTTTTTCCATTCAAACTTAATTGAAGAATACCAAAATATCATTCTAGAATTTTATTTATACAAAAATTAACGTAAAATTAAGCGAGAAACAATGTGATATAGCTACATTTTCTGTAGACCTTTTGGACACTTAATAAATACCCTTTAAAGTGAGTACCTCTCGAGTACACATAATATTTCAACAGTAGCAACAACGAAGTACTGCGCTTGATGTGCTCTCCACACAGTCCTAAAGTAGGGGCCGGTACGCGAATGAAAAACAAAATTCGGCCGAACCCTGGCCTTTGTCATGTGATTACGGTAATCTAGTCACCACAAGAACTGAATCCTCCAAAATATCGTTCCCGACGCTGGGAAAACATTGCTAAGCCTCTCTAAAGAGCAATCGTTTTTGACTCATGTTTGGCATCGTCTGGCGACTGTTTGTTTTGAGAGCCGTGACCACGGTTATGCAATGACGAAACCATCCCATACACCCAATTGTGAGCCCAAAAGCGTGAGAAATTACTTCAGAGTCGTTCCCCAGGCGGACCCGTTCATTTGGAACGAATCTTTCCGGACAGACCCATCTCTGATCGATGAGGAGTTTTACCGGGCGGACGTGCCATGGGTTGGGAAATGCGTACGGCAGCTTTTTGATCCGTCGCCAATCTCATTCAAGTCTCCGCAATGAGACGAGAATAAACGTCGATTACATTTGGCTCGCGTCGTCCGGAATCAACAGTGTTGACAGTCGAAGACGCCTAAGCTTTGACGTCATCCAGTCATTGGGGAAAATCCAAATTTTTGCATTGCAGAATATATGTGCCGGTCGAGGCCACGTGACGTCAGTATTTCGTCACCTTCGGAGCTCTAAAATGTCTGCTTTGCCCTGAACGAGGTCTTCGATTCATATATTTATTTAATGCCCAGTTCACACGGTGCGTTTTTCCTTGAGTGCTAGATTGCTGGATTTCGTGCGTGCTACCAAGCGGGCGACGAAGGTGGCCGCTAAGTAAGATGGTTGTCGGATCACACGCAGCGAGCTATCCTCCTTGCTCACTCTTTTTAGAGCCTCAACAAGAAGATGTTTATTGTGATAGTTCTGATTACGAACTGAATATAAACACGTTTCATCTCTATAGTCTTCGATAAGCACTGCAACTTGATCCCTAGTCTATAGATTTACCCTCATTTTTAAACACAATATCAACCATACAATGTTATCAAAGGCAGAACCTATTTTGATCACGTGGTGCAAAGCTGAACGATAATTGGCCGGAACAAAAGCCATCAGCAAAACACGTAAAGAAAATAGCACCGGACCAAACCTCAAAATCAAGCAAGCTAGCCGTCAAGGCAGCCCGCAGCAGTCAGCGTTTCTAGCAAGCGAGCAGGTACGGCACCCATCAGCACCCCACGCTAGAAAGCCTTCCGGGAAAAACGCACCGTGTGAACCGGGTAAGAACTTTAGCGAATGAAGCAGGGAACTTTTTTTATCAATATCCAGGGTCACGCTACATCTACATCTACATAATACCCTGCAAGTCACCATAGGTATGTGTGGCAGAGGGTGAACTCACCACAAACATGCATTACATATGATGCATAAAAAAGGATTAGTAATAATATACTAAAGTAAATTTAGCAATTCACAAAATGTTTTTAGTAGCAAAGCAAGCATGCAATATCATGCTGTTAGTTGGGTTAGCATAAAGTCATTATACCAACATACAACTACCTATGCTATCCATTGATACACTCGTATGGGATATATTTACCACTATTCATAGCCCTAATTTTACGAGGAAAAAAGGACAATTTAAATCTATCAGTTCGGCAATAATTTTCTCCAATTTTGTGATTATGGTCCAGTCTACCTTAAGTTGGAGTTTGCAAAATATTTTTAACGTCATCACTGAAAATATTATCTTGGAATTTATATAAGAGATTATTCTAAATTTCAAGCTACGATCTGACAATGATTCTCATTTAAATTCATTTAATAGATTGGTTACGCTTATAAAGTTATCGTACCGTCCCTTTACAAATCTTGCCAATCTTCGCTGCTAACGTTCGAGTTCATTATGTAGGCCTATTACGTATGGATCCCATATACTGACAGCGTATTCCAAACGAGGTCTAGCAAGGAAAAGGGATACATGTTCGATTAAAAGGAATACGAAAACAAGGAAAGGGATTCATGAGCGTAACTGTGTCCGGCCCGACGTAGTGGAATGATATCATGATCATGGGAAAAACACAAGAGATAGCACTTATTCCACAGTTTTTGAAAAATGTGATATAAGTGCTATCTCTTGTGTTTTTTCATTACAAAAGGGATGCAGGTTCGATAGGGGAAAATGAACGAGATATCAATAGATCATGATGATCTCGGAGATGGGGTTTGATTGCCGAAGGCAATGTGGAAATAATTTGACCAGCGCTAAACTGTAGTTTTTAATCGCTAAATTGGCATGTAAATTTTTCTATTAGCTCATTTCCGAAGTGAGCGATAGGTACGCATTGGCCTTGGCTTATATATCGAAATTTGAGAGAAAATTTCGTACCAGGTACATTATTAATACATAAGAAGCAAATTCCATGCATATTCCCCATTTCGAAGCAAAACCCCCTTGCAGGCCTAATGTCTGCCAGTGTTGCGTACTACATCAACGTGGTGACGTTGATGAATCGCAGGTTTTGAGGAGTTAATCCAGGAGATAAAGGATATCTCTGTTTGTCCACGACACTCGACACGATACAATGTTGTCCAACCGATTATAATAAATGTATACGCCAGAGCGGTGGCATTGTCGCAAACCAATGAAAGGAAAGGGGTATGTGCTCATTGCTGGATAAATTTGGCTGTTGTCGGAGTAGCATTTGGAAATTGCGACGATGCATAACAATATTACATCTACTTATACTTAAATTCACGGATGAAAGCTGAAAAAAGCTATCAGTAGAAAGAGGATTTTTTTCACCAACTTTTTACTCGGCATGCTATGCTAAGGTTAAAATAGATTATTTGTTTATCATTTTAAGTTAAAAGAAAAATCTTTTTGACAAGAGCATAAAAATCGCCTCCATGGAGACGCCGTAAATAAACAACGAAGAAGAAAGGATTATTGACGGTAGGAGACATGTATGTTGCTGCTAATCGTGCACATAAATAATTTATAAGAGCTAGTTAATATTGTTAATACGTGAAATTAATGAACTTTTACAGTCTTTGCTATTTAGACTTAATTAAACTTCCTCGACAATTTCTTTCCAACCGCCCAACAAAGGACATTTTGTGTGGGGAAGGGGGAATGTTGAATGTGAGAACGTTTCGCACAGGTTTACTCTCATCAATTATTTATCCTTGTTTATCATTTTATTGCTTTATTTGGAACTTGCGTTGGGATGCTTCGCAATTGCTCTTTATAATTGAAGCAGCTGGAAAATGTGCTGTGTTTTTAGCACGTGTATAAAAATGGCGAAGGTTGAACACTAGTTACTTCTTGTTGCTCATAACAACAATGTATAAATACATTTCGGGGCTTAATTGATACTTACCATATTCCAATGCACTTCAAGTTGACCTGCCTTCCTACGAAGGGAACATTTAGGCGCCCAACTGGAGAATACTGATATATCTTTAGTCAAATGCCACACTTTTTTTTACAGGATTTGTCGGATTGTCGACAAGAATGATAGGAATCAAAAAGGGGCAGGGAGAATATAGAAGTACAAACTGGAGGCCGGTGGTTCGAATCCCTACTTAGTCAAACTGATTTTCTGTTGAAATATGGAAGCCTTCCATCTTCCCTATGTTCCCGTCTTTTCATGCATTCCCCATCCTTTTCCCACTCCTATTTCCTGTGTGTTAATGCATAGATTAAGAAAGCTGCCGCTTGTGGCATACTTCCAGGTACTTATTCACGTCACAGTCATTAAGGGATTTCCCTTCAGGGCAAGTAACATGCACTTCCTCTAGCAAAATAAAAACCCTGTTACACGATAGCTCGAAGATCACTTCGTAATCTGCAAATGCTCGTTCCTTTCGCGTTGTAAAACTTGGCGGACGGGAAGGAACGTCCTGTTGCGTGAAATTTGAAAGTTTTAATGCCTGCCCTAACATCGCGTGGTGAAAGCAAGTCTGCCAGTTGAATAAGCTCGCGGTAGTAGTTTACGGTCGGTTGCCCGGGAAACGATAGGGTGGGGAGATACCACCAGCACCACAGCTAGGTGCCCCTTCGCAGTACTTACCCGGAAACCGCGTACCTAAGCAGGACTTCTTTTGTCTGGGGGCCATTTCCGTAGACGTGAGCCTCTCTCACGATCTTCAAGTTTTTTTCATGTTGCGATTTCCTCTGATTCCCTTTTTTTCGAAAGGATGTCCTGAACTGCACGTGCATCCCAGGGCTACGTGACTGATGCGAGAGCCATCCGTGCACGCAGTTGAGTCACGCTCCGTGCTCCTCCTCGCTTCGATCCTCCCCAAGCGCGTGATGCGCGCATTGCACAGCTGCTCGCATTACGCGCTCTCGTGCTGCGGAAGTAGATTCGTCTTTGTCATCCGAAGTAAACAAAGTCGTCGCCAGGGTGCCTGATAATGGAGTCGGCGGCCCATGTCAACAAATCGACATATTCTCCCCAATGAGTTTTTCATCTGACTGAAGCCGTGTGTACATTAGCCAATTAGGTGATTAAAATCTCCCTTTGAATGAAGGTTGCCATCTATGATCATCTACGAATTCAACTTCGTTAAATTATGTACTTCAGGATATGTACTTCTGTACTCACGTCGGGAAAATGGTAATCATCATTATTTTTCAATCCAAAGGTTGGTTATAAAAGCAACGCTGCATTATTCAAACTATATCAGTTACATCCTTGCACTTCTTGTTTTGTAAACACCTCTTTCTGAGGTTCATGTTCTTGTCACTTGTTCTTACTCTTCTTGTGCTCGTGAGGTCCTTACTGGAAAGATTTATGGAGGAGTTACTGAGAGCTGGTAAAATAATATTTTTATTCACTAAATGCTCCTTTCGTTTGTATGCATTCTTGGATATTATTTGATCCACTTCAGTAGTCCATGTGAATATATCATAAGTTAATTACCATATTTTAATTTGTTCGCGGGCATTATTCTGCGCCCAGTATATGAAACATTGTAGTACTTGAGCCTGAGGTAGGGAGTTTGATTGGTAATAACAGGTCGTCACTAGCAAAATAACTTGTTCCCTTTCAACATTAATGTTTCAATTTCCTAAGTCATTGGAGTAATATGTATTTGGCGACCTCGAATCTCATAAACCAGACTGACTCTGGTTGAGCATTGATTTCATTCTTAGAACTTTCTGATTGTTTACTCGAACTTCCGTCAAATTAGATTTTAAAACCATAGGTTCCGTACGCTTATTAGAAGGAAGGTCACAACTGTCCCAACCTTTCCCTGGTCCTACGCCAAATAGGCCAAGGTTGTCGATATCGAAATGAGGGATGTGGCGAATTTGGGGAGTGGTGACCAAGCAGACGCCGAATTAAGGAACGCACGGCCTCGAATGTTGACGGTCACTGGCAAGGAATTAAAATTCGTGGGAGTACTTTCAAAGAACACAGTGTTAACTTTGTTAGTGTTGTAACTGGATTCTGCAAGCGTAAAATAAGGCCATTTATGTTAAGTGGACAATTTTGACAGAGCAATGAATTATTCAGGACACAACGGTAGGTGAAATATGAAACCTTGCGTCGGCAATAGTCAATCCTGTAAGGTGCCAAGGTTTTCTCTGCTTAACGTCCCATTCTGCGGACGGGGTACTGAACGTATAGTACTCCCCGTACAGCAGTAAAGAGGGGTATGATTGTACTGATTAAATTTGCCAGAGTCGGGATTTCAACCCGGAGCCTCATGTTTGCAAATAAGTACAAGTGGCTAATATATCTACAAATTTTAACGTATAAGGACAGTCTCAATGCAGTGTACTTCTGACAGTTAAGCGCCATAACAGAATTTCTTCTGTGACAAATTTTTTCCCTCTGAGATTTGCTCGTGTGGCTGCAGCTTGAGAAACCAATGGTATCTGCTCTGAGGAAATAACTATAGTTTCGTATTTTACACCTCCTACCGTAAGTTTAAAAAAATTGATTAAAATATATATTACAAATGCGTGCATTTGCGTTTTAATTCTTTAAGCAGGAAATTTCTTAATCCTAGTATATAATTTCCAGGACAATATATTTGGTATCAAAAATTGGAATTCAGTTCCTAAAAATATGTTTTATCAATTCAACGCAAATATCCTTTTCGGATTTACTGCCAATTATATAATGCATGAGATATTTTTACACCATCTGGTAATTTAAGAATTGTATGCATGCTATGTTTGCATCTGGAAAGAGTTCCTTTAATTTTGTAGTTCATGTACCGGTTAAACTATATTTTTTAAGAAACTTCATATTTAAAAAATTATAAAAGTCAATTCGACACATAATTAAGCGTATTAGAGCCGCATTTGAACATGTAGTTTGACATATACATTACCTGAAAAAGGTACATCAATTTGAACGAAGGAAATATCTTCCACTAAATACACTTTCGAAAATGTGATCCAAATAATTTTTCGGTACATGTGACCGTTTTGCAAATACAATTTTGAAATTGAATTCAGTAGCATTTCGTTTGAACGTAAGGTCTTTTTTTCATTGAAAATATGAGTTTGCCATTAAATAAGGAACTGTAGCATACGATGCTTCCTATTGTACATTTAATCTTTAATAGAGCAGTAACAGAGGAATCCGTGCGATTTAACAACTATTTAGCAATCGCCTTAAGTAATAATTGATAATAGATACCGCAAATGATTGAAGAATTTAGTCAAATGGCTCCATTACCTTATTGCAGGAAAACATATGGAGAATTTAATTTTCTGTTTCGGACTTTTGCACTGCTGTCTTCCGAGAGGGACAACCAATAAGTCTATTGCGGTAGCAATAAAATCTAGCCGCAATATACTCTTTTCTTCAGATTAGATCCTGGCACATTTATGGACTTCAAAAAATTATGACCCGCGTCCGTCTTGATCATTTACTTTGGGTATTCATCCTGATAGCAGCAATCAAGGGCCAAGATGATGCCAACGTGTCTGCTTCTCGGATGAAGGTATTTGAAAAAAGAATACTCATGACCTTTGATATGTTCAGAACTTTTAAAAAGGTCATGGTACTCATCGTATAATTTATTGGCAAAAGCAAAAAGACTTGGCTGCAAAGATTTCACTTATGTATTTATCCTCTCATAAAATATTTAATATGGAATGGCTGGAACCATGCTTGAGTTAAACATGAGGGAATTCGAAAACTGACTGTTCTTTTTAGCATAAAACGTGACACGGTAGTTATGTCACCTTTACGAATGAGATTCAACTTTTAAAAATTACTTCAGAAAACTTTATCGCTGCTTAAAAATTTACAGACAATGCTGAAAATTAATGTCTTACATATCGTAAGAAGGAATAAAGGGACAGGTTATAACGATGGTCTTCTTTGTACTACCGTTCCGAGGGCCCGGGTTCAAATCCCGGCAGTAGTAGAAGTTTGTCATTTGTTAACCGTCCTCTATTTGAGTTCTTTGTGGAGAGCACTTGGAATTCAGTATTCCGTCCGTCGGATAGAACGTTGAGCTGTGGTCACCTTGGTGCGTTTCGCTTAGACTTTAAGATTATGCTAACGCCGACACTGGGTTTCTCTCCACCTACACTCCATAACCTCTCTATTCTGATTCTTGTATCTGTCCTCCCGGTTTGAATACCTTGTAAGTGCGGGTTTCGTATTCGGGCCTTCGAAATATGAGGCCTCATTCCATATAGGGACGCTCATGCCGTATTACAAACACTAATTAATAAAAGGGAAGCAATTTAGAAGAAGAGTAGTTCAGAAAAGAGAATGTACAATTTTAAAATTGCATGCACCCATTCATGTTCCTTGAGGGATAACTTTTAAATTCTATTAAACTCGGAGATATGCTATCTTCCAATGGTATTGCTTCATTTGCCGCTTTCTTTCCTGTAAGCGGTCCTTAGAGCCATATTCAGAACCTCAACTACAGTCTCACTTCTACTGCATACGCCGTAAAATCTCTACTTCGAGTCAAATTGGTTTGCAGATTCACCCTGATGAGTTGGTATTACCACATTGTATAGAGCTAGATCCGTATCAAGGAGAATCTGAATACCTACCCTATCGTACTCGCAATGAAGATTTTAAGACATAGGAGATAGAAGTAAGACCGTAGTTGAGATTCTGGGCTATATTCAGAAACTTAACTCACTTCTCAGCGTACGCTAAGTAATACCACCTTTGCAGATAGAGTCTGTACTCCAGTTCGAATCGTTGCAGGAATTTTAGGGAGTGAGTAGTGGATGCGTGACTTTAGTTGAGGCTCTGAATATGGTCCTTAGTCTCATGAATACAAGGGGTGAGAGGAAGTCTCAGTAAGGTTCTCAGGCTCAGGGAGTCGAGCAATCGAAGGAGGGTGGAATGCTGTCTGAGGTGGAGCGGCATATTCTTCATCCATCTCGGTCACGTCCGGCAAGGGACATTGGGAAATATCCTTCACGGATTCTTCGACTCTCGAGCCCTGTCGGATGACGACAGCCACTAGACTAGCATCTCATCTCCCCTCGTCGGCATCCCCGGAGAGGTCACCTCAAAGGATCAAATTCCAGCCACGCCTCCTGAATACGTAACAATCACTTGAGTTCCCGCCTATTTGACGAGAGACGCGAGGGGTTGGTTAGAAAGAATGTAGGCAACAGTACGCATGGGGAGAAAATATTTCAAATTAAACTGGTGGCCCTTTTCGAAATGATTCATTAAAATTATTATTAAAATAATAGGTTGATAAAAATATTATTATAATGAGTTGATATAGTAAAAAATTATTTTAACAATGAGTCTCAAGTAGGTTTCCATGTGAAACTTCTACTCTGCTTTGCATTGTATTTTACCAACTGCTACCCCATTTATTTTCTGAATCCCCCCTCTGAATATAGTTTCTGTTTGAATATCTTGGTTTAATCTTTGCAACACGGCTAAGAAAACTTCTGAAATGTTGAGATTGGCTCATTGGGAAGACTTAAAAACTCTGGGAAAGGTGTTTTGAGTAGTTTTCGCGTTCCCGACAGATTCGCTGTCGGGAAGAATTCGTAAAGACCTTCATAATCAAATGATGATTATCAAGTGGATCAGAGGAGGTATCTTTTTACGTCCTTGTACTCGATAAGCAGCCAGAAAACTAGTTAAGGTGTGTAAAATATTTGTCAAAATTTAAGTCAGAAGTTCTGAAAGGTCTCTGTGAAAAAATCACTAGGAAAAGGTAGGAAATTGTGATGGAGCAATACTAGTTTCTTTAGCTCAGTGGCAGACGTGGTAGAAATGTTGGAAACGGAGTGACCTGATAACCCAAGGGTCGCGGGTTCGAATATCGTCTAGGGAATGGATATTATGCGTATCCTAATATTGATAACTTATACTAGATGGTGCAACATAACATTAGGAGAAGCGCAGTTCAAAAAAGTGAGGCATATTCTCAGAATTTTTCCAAACAGTGCTATGATTATATATTGGGAATACTTATGAACTTGTCATTACAGAGTATCTTTTCAGAGTTTATCATGTGCTTGTTATTTCATTGAATGTTAACATTTATATATTTGAATTGAAATCCTTGTATAATAGTTGACTTAAGACTTAAGTTTTATTAATATTGTTATTTTGTTTTTTCACCAACCCTACTGCTATTGTAATTATTAAGAGTTGAAAATATGAATATTTATATATGTGAAGCATTATACAGTAAGTAAAGTCTCACAAATTCACAAGCTCACCTTTGTTTTAAATTGATAGCGTGAAAATTTGTGTACTTGAAGCAGAGTGTTATAATTGTCTTACTATTATGGTATCATTATGATGTTATAATTAACATCATTAATTTTATTAGCATAATCTTGAATTGAAATTGAATATTATTTGCAGCTTACACTGTACTGTATGTCTAAAAGGCCAACATTGGTCTACGACAATAAACGTATTACTTATTTATTATTTATTTACTAGGCTTTTAAAAAACAGTATACGCTAGAGATAGCTAAAATTGAGAAATTCGAACCTTTAATTGAAGCATTTCTATTCTCTACGGATATTCCACTAAACATAGATAATACTATAACCGGTAAAAAAAAACTAATCAGCTGTGGTTGATATTATTGATAAAATTAATCAAAATTCGATCTTCCCGACCAAATTCCTTCTATCTTCTCCTAAAAACCTCTCGCTTCGAACGAATATTATCAGCATTTATATCAATGACATGGGTGAAAAAACGTTTGAAATTATCAGAGCTCCAAGCTATGATCTTCAGCTCAGACCTTTTAATCTACACTCCGGCCAAAACGAACTCCAGTCAAGCAGAAGCATACGGAGTGGAATAAAGTCAAGCCAAGCGCGCAGGAAGCAAAACTTCGCTTAGAGAGAACATGATTCGCCTCCCGATTCGATTGTTGCGTCCACGCGTCCATAGAAACAAAATGGCGGGCTGGAACCGACGAAGTCTGAGCAGCGTCACGTGAACTGTCTCCGTGCTTAGAAGTAGTCTTTCGCCTCCTTTGTGGCGTGCGACAACGGACAAGGTCGCCACGTGTGGGGGGATAGAGACACGTTATCTATCTCCTGCGACATTCTACTCACGGAATTCCCCACCGACTTATAGACACCGAAGGAACTGTTCAGCGCAAGACTTTCACCTTCTTTCCGAGTAAATTGGAGATTGCAGAAGCGAGTGGATATCGCGGCTCACATCCTTTCTCGCTTCTGGATTATTGTGAACTAGAAGAACGAAAATGGGTGCAGGAGGATCAACTCTCGTGTCCTTCCCTGAGGGAAAGGTAACTGATTCTCCGATTGGCAAACCACGAAAACAAGAAACTATTGCTTTATCGGTCATGTTTTCCACCAAAATAATCGCTTGCTACTTGATGTCGATGTGGTGGTACCGAATTCTTATGCCTAGTGCCCAGTTTCGAATCCCAAGCACAGATGTTTCATCAGTGTACCGGTCCACATTTTAGTGCTATGAGGAGATAACTTCGAGTTCAGTAGGTAATCTGTCCATCGGATGGGACGTTGATCGTTTGACTCCTTCGCACTTTCATTCAAGAGTATGACATTGCCGACACCCGTTTCTCTCCGTCTTTCCACCGTTCCTTGGAAAGTTGCTACTGTGTACAAATACGTGCCAAACTATCCTTAATGACCTTAGCTATCGGTCGCTTCCCCAGAATAACTTCTAATGCTCAAATCTCCTTCAGATGGAAATTTAGTGAAAACCACTTTTCTCATAAATTATTTTCCAGTGCTTTATGCTATTTTTGATGAGTTGCATGATTCATATTTTGAGTTGGTAATTAACGAAACATCAGGTTTTTCGGGTAGCGATTCTGTTAAGTCAAAAGGAATTCGGCTCATATGGAGAGCTGTGACTCACCTGGGAGAACGATTCGAGATCCATCGTTCACCGCCCGAAACATGAAAAGAATAATCTATAGCTAGAGTTATATTATGTGTTCTCACCTTGCATTCCGCGCGATAAAGTTCACAACGTCGTCTGCTGCTATCGCAGCTATGACAACCGTCCTCTGCGATATGGCGACCGATTAAGAACGAAATCATCCGACTCCGTCGTCGTGATCCAGTACGACCGTCACGCCATTAAGGGAGCATGAATTGCACTACAACGATTAATGTTTATTCCATACGTTATGACGTTGAAATCTCGGAATCGACAAATCTCTTCGACTGTACAGAATCACCCCTTGAGAATAAAAAGGACTGCTGGGAATTTAGCTTAAACCTAAAAATGAGTTCAAGTGGTGAATAAGTATTGGGCTTCCGTCCGCGTTCGTCCATCTCAATGTCAATAGCAGTTTCGCAAGCATTCCAGCACGCCTCCAGAGGTCAGAATGCATACTACATTGTTTGACAAGAAATAATTGCCGGTCTCATTATTGCCGACCTAAGCGGAAAAATTCACCCAAACGGAAAAGTTAGAGGGAACCTAATCAAAAACAAAAATATTTTCACTTTTACACAAGGAAATGGAGATGCAGTGTGTCATCGTAGTCGGACTAAATGACCGAGCCTTTTCTGCCTGATAATTGAGTTCCAGTGACCCTCTAGGACGAGTAAGGAAAATTTGAGGAAAAAGTATGTTCCTATTGGACAATGTTCACAGGCCGCTACTGAAGGATATGGCTACTTCCAAAAACACATAAGCTCATATTTTCTGCGGATAAGAAAGAAAGAGGCGTTTTTTAAAATAGCCAACAATGGAAAAAACTAGGGATGGGTCGGTTCCACTGTTTTTCGGTTTCGGTTCCGGTTCGGTTCCGGTTCGGTTCTTAACTTCGGTTCTCGGTTCCGATTCTCGGTTCCGGTTCTTAATTTACCACTTACTATGCATTGCTTAGTGGTAAGATAAGATAATCAATAATCATTTTCAGAGACATACTGCTTGAAAAAGAATGCCTACTTCATTATATTTTTGTGTTATATATACTATATTATGATATAATTTACGAAAATGATATGAAAACTCGCACCTCCAAATAAGGTGGACGTAACATATACTTATCAATCAGAATATCCTTATTACGGCGGTATTTCATCACTTAATAGAATTGGATGTAATAAAATAAATCATATAGTCATTTTAACGACTGAATTAGAAATTATCGCGGCAACTTTGAAGCATCTAAGTACACTATTTCACCAGGTTTAAATGTGAAGCCTCCACTTCCAGTGTGTGAGCAGGTTTCAAACTGGTTTTCGCGGCAATTTTTCGGTGCCGATTATTTTTGGCCTCGGTTCCGGTTCTAAGCTCAAGAACCGGTGGAACCGAGAACCGAAGAACCGAACCGACCCATCCCTAGAAAAAACCAAATCAAAATCATTGCTCTCCTCAGAGTGACAGTACTTTGCCCTGTAATATGCATTATAACGAATAATAATAAATTCTGCTTGCTATCATTTTACGATAATTAAAACCTCAGTGATATTATGATAACGGAGAGAAGAAAAGCGTATTTAGCAGGAAGAAAGGTGTTTATTTTGATGTAGTGACTTACTAAATTCATAAAAGGGAACAAATATATTGAAGCATGAAGACGATTAAACATTTGGGTTAGAGGTACTCAGGTGGGGACTACCGACGGTCAAGCCTGCTAATGAGGGTCATACCTCGACTCCGAGCCTAATCCGACCCTTCGCGAGCGACCCGAGACCCTCACCGAGGCCCGTCTCTCCACGGGTGGTCATAAGGCTGAGCTCGTCCGATTGCAGTTAAATTTTAACTTTATAAACTATAATTGTTATAAACAATGTGTTAGTTTTTTAGTGCTCTCCATTTCAAATAGATCACATTCCTTTTTTGATCGATCCTCTACGATAAAAAATAAGATTTTTTGTAAAATAAACAGAAATCATAGTTCGGACTTGGCAACGATGTACGGGAACACGTGGTTTCCAAGAAAGAGGGGAGCGAGGGTAGGTGTGAGGAATCTTACGGGTGTAATGGAGAAGATAATGAAGGGAATGAGAAGCGCACTATGTGAGGAATCCAACGTAAGATACTTAGTACACTTAGATAGATACTTAGTAGTAATAAAAGAGTTGACTTTCCTAGCTTTAAAATTTATTTAAGAGATTCCTTATCGGATTTTAAAAAGTCTTCCATCAACTTACTATGTACGGAGGGATCCTGGAAGTCGTTCATTAATATGATTAATATCATGCGCTCTGGGATCAATAGGTATATCCCTAGTAAATTCACAACAGAAAATACTGAACCTAGGTGGTACAATGCCGAAGTGAGAAAATCCCTGAGACGGCAGCGAATATGTCATGTTAAAATGTAAAGAATTAGTACATATATGCCCACTAATGCAATGAGCGTAAACTAGATGTAATGAGCGTAACGTAATAATTGAAAATTAAAAAATTTCAAAGTTTGCTGCAAAGACAGCCCTCAGTAATGCATTCGCAGGATTCAAAAGAAAAACACTTGGGAAACAACTGAAGGAAAATCCAAAAGTCTTCTGGTCCTACGTCAGGGAGGTGCAAGGCCATAAGTCTACCGTCCATTCACTAAAAAATGATAAGTGGGAAATGGCCACAAACACTCTTGACAAAGTTAACTTGCTTAATTCCTTCTTCCAAACCGTTTTTAACCCACCTTCCGGCGATCCAACTGTCGTGTTACCTGACCTCTTTCAGCGGCTGATGCAACCAATTGACATTTCCTGTGATGGTATTGAAAAGTTGCTCAAAGATATAAGCCCCAACAAATCTCCTGGCCCTGATCAAATTCCCTCCCGCGTGTATAGAGTGTGAGCTTCCGAAATTTCTCCCTACCTTCAAATAGTATTTAATAAATCCCTCACTGAACACGTCGTACCGATGGACTGGAAAGTAGCCGATGTAACACCAATTTTTAAAAGTGGTGATAGGGAGCAGCCATCTAACTACAGACCAATATCTCTCACATCCATTTCATGCAAGGTCCTAGAACATATAATTGTCAGTTCAGTCATGGGACACCTAGATAGCCAGAATTTGTTGTCCAACATTCAGCATGGTTTCCGGAAGAGCAGATCATGTGAAACTCAACTTGCTCTCTTTTCCCACGATATTTTAGTTTCTGGCGAAAATAATATTCCAGTGGATGCTGTTTTTCTAGATTTCAAACAAGCTTTTGACAAGGTGTCTCATAGCAAACTAATTTTGAAATTAAAGTCTTATGGGCTAGACAGTAAAATTATATCATGGATAAGTGATTTTCTACATGATCGGGTTCAAAGGGTTGTTTTGGACGGTGTTACCTCACCGAAAATTGAAGTCACTTCGGGTGTCCCACAAGGTAGTGTGTTAGGTCCACTCCTGTTCCTTCTGTACATTAATGATATCAGTAAGGTGGTAAAAAGTAAGATTCGTCTATTTGCCGATGACGCAGTTGTGTACAGAGAAATTCTAAGCCCAAACGATATGCAATATTTAAATGATGACCTACAAGCAATCGAATATTGGTGTGATACATGGCAGTTAGAATTAAATTTTAAAAAATGTGTAGTGATAAATTTTTGGAAAAAGAATAGTTCTCCTCCTAGCACATACAAAATAAGTAATAATGAAATAACAAACGTGGAATCCATTAAATATCTTGGAATAAGACTGACACATGATCTTTCCTGGGGTAAACATATACGTGAAATAATGGGTCAAGCTAATCGTAAACTGGGATTCGTCAAAAGAGTATTGGGTAAATGTGACGATCATGTACGAGAAATCAGCTACTTTTCCCTTGCTAGACCTGATTTGGAATATGCTGCCAGTGTATGGGATCCCTACGTAATCGGTCTAAAAAATGAACTTAAACGTGTGCAGCGAAGATCGGAAAGATTTGTAAAGGGACGATACGATAATTATATTAGCGTAACCAGTCTATTAAATGAATTGAAATGGGAATCATTGTCAGATCGCAGGTTGAAATTTAGACTTAATCTCTTCCACAAATTCCAAGGCAATATTTTCAGTGATGATGTTAAAAATATTTTACGAACCCCAACTTACTATGGCAGACTGGACCATATTCATACAATTAGAGAAATTGATTGCCGAACTGATAGATTCAAAATGTCCTTTTTCCCTCGAACAATTAGAGATACGAATAACGGTAAATATGTCCTATCAGAGAGTAGCAATGAATAGCACTGGTAGCTGCATGTTGGTATGAGTACTTAAAGCTAACCCTACTAACAGAATGTTTTTGCATGTTTGTTTTGCAATTTCTATCTTTTTTAAACAGTGTAGTTCTGACTAGTATATGAATACTATTCCTTTTTTATGCATGATATGTAGTGCATGTTTGGTGAGAAATCACCCCCTGCCACACACCCTTGTGGTGGCTTGCAGGGTATTACGTGATGTAGATGTAATCTTGCTCTAGCTTTAAAGCAGTGAGTGATCCAATCTATGGAGGGAGCATTAAAATCTCCACCTATTATTATATTACGCTCGCTGTTACGGGACATTATATCATTTATCTGCCTTCCCAGTTCTAATAGTGAAACAACATCAGTATTTGGGGGCCTATAGAATGCGCAGAAAGATATTGATTTTGGTGTAGTGCATGTTAATGAACACCAAACATATTCCAAGAGGTTGTCGGGAAATATTACTGCTTTGCTAATAATGAGTTCTTGACTGGAATGAAAACACCACCACATTTCCGGTTTTGTCTGTATTTTACATATATTTTAAAAGAGTTGGGACACATTTCTGAGTCATAAATATCCTCTGTCAGTCTAACAAGTCTAAGAAATGTATCCGTACGACAATGTATGTCCTTAATCTTGTTAATGTGATGAAACCTCCAATAATGCGCAGGGGTTCATCTACATCTACATAATACCATGAAAGCCACTATAAAGGTGTGTGGCAGGGGGTGAACTCTCACCAAACATGCACTACATATCATGCATAAAAAAGGATAAGTACTTGTAGAGGTACTGTTCAAAACTACGCTATTTAAAAAAGATAAAAATAGCAAAACATACACGCAAAAACATGACGTTAGTTGGGTTAATTTCAAGTCCTTAAACCAACATGCAGCTACCAATGTTATCCATTGCTACACTCGTACTGGATATATTTACCGTTATTCATATCCCTAATAGTACGAGGAAAAAGGGACATTTTGAATCTGTCACTTCGGCAATCTATTTCTCTAATTTTGTGATTATGGTCCAGTCTGCCATAGTAAGTTGGGGTTCGTAAAATATTTTTAACATCATCACTGAAAGTATTGCCTTGGAATTTGTGGAAGAGATTAAGTCTAAATTTCAACCTGCGATCTGACAATGATTCCCATTTCAATTCATTTAATAGACTGGTTACGCTAATATAATTATCGTATCGTCCCTTTACAAATCTTGCCGATCTTCGCTGCACACGTTCAAGTTCGTTATTTAGACCGATTTCGTAGGGATCCCATACACTGGCAGCATAATCCAAATGAGGTCTAGCAAGGGAAAAATAGCTGATTTCTCGTACATGATCGTCACATTTACCCAGTACTCTTTTGACGAATCCCAGTTTACGATTAGCTTGACCCATTATTTCACGTATGTGTTTACCCCAGGAAAGATCATGTGTCAGTCTTATTCCAAGATATTTAATGAATTCCACGTTTGTTAATTCATTATTACTTATTTTGTAAGTGCTAGGAGGAGAGCTATTCTTTTTTCAAAAATTCATTACAAGACATTTTTTAAAGCTTAATTCTAACTGCCATGTATCACACCAAGTTTCAATTGCTTGTAGCTCAATATTTAAATATTCTCTATCATTTGGGCATAGAATTTCCCTGTACACTACTGCGTCATCGGCAAATAGACGAATCTTACTTTTTACCACCTTACTGATATCATTAATGTACAAAAGGAATTTGTACAAAAGTTTAGATTGATTAAAAACGCTCTGAAAAAAATAATCAACAAATTAGTTTTATCTGAATTAGAAGTTGCTATTTCGCCCCTATCATTTTTCAAGGAATTAACCGTTGACTTTTAGTTCCTTTTACTTCCCTAACATATGACCAAAATGCTTTCGGATTTCGCTTGTTATCCCGAGTACTTTTTTCTCGAATTCACTAAACGCTTTTCTAAGGGCTGTTCATGCAGCTGCTTTACACATTTTAAAATGTTCGATAGTATTTTTCAGATCGCTATTAGCCACATTTTTCTTCATTTTTCTTAGTTTCGCGTGGCTAACTTGTCGGTGTTTTAATCATTTTCTAACCTGTGCGTTGTACCACCTTGGTTCCCTATTCTCACTCTTATACTAATGAGGTATCTGTAAGAAGTGACAAGTGACTGCATAATTTGGAAGAACTGTTTCTATGCATTGTTTGTATCACTATTTCTGCTGATGCTCTCGAATTTTTCAAAAGAACTCTGTAAGTCACGCCTAAATCCGTTAAAATCTGCTTTACTAAGAAGGTAAATCTTTCTTTTCAATTAAAAATTTTTTTCAGTATTGAGGGAAAATTTAGCGTGTACTACCTTGTGGTCACTTATTTTATCGACATTTTCAACTTTAATAAGTTTTAAGGGATACTTGTGGCAAGTAAATCGAGAACATCCTCCCCTCTCTTAGGCAAGGTGACAATCTGATGTAGTGCGTACGATGCGAACAGGTTAAGCAATGACTCGCAGATTTCTTTGTTCCTCTTCCCAGACTAATGACTACATGTTTTCCAATCTATCGATGGTGTATTGAAATCTCCACATAAAATAATCTGTCGTTCGTTGCCATGGGAAATAATGGACCTGATCTGTTTCTCGAGTTCAAATCTTGAGTGAACATCGGAATGGGGTGGTCTATAGAAGGCACAAACGTATAACACTTTCGATTTAGCCACCATTAGCCACCACACCATACACTTTCTTTTATATTATCTGGAATCACTTCTATTTTGCTGACTATTGTGTTCTTAACTGCGATAAATACTCCCCCTCCCGGCCGACCCTCTTGATCTCTCCTGTATACCCTGAAATTTAAGGGAAAAATTTCACTATCAGCAATATCGCTTGTTAAAAAACTCTCCGTTCCTATATTGATGGCAGAATTAGTACTTTCTGTAAGGTGTCAGAATTCGGATATCTAGCTTATTAAACTACGACAGTTAACTACCACTATTGGAAATTCCTATATTTTAATATGGCAGCTTATTGTATTTGTGGGGCTACTGTTTTCTAAATTATTGGGAAAGTTACGGTTTGGAAACGCATGGGTGTTATTTTGATTTATATGTTTTTGTTTTTTCTCTGCTTTCTTCCGTCCCGCTAAACCTCTACTGTGTTGCCTGATCAACTCGTTATTCCTTACTTTCCTGGTGAATGGTAAGTTATGTAATGGCCCACGATTTAACCTACTCATTGCCCTACTCTCTATTCTAAAAAAGACCTACGGTGATCTCCTAATGGGATCCTTACGAAATAGGCTTAAATAACTGGGAATCATTATCAGATCGAGGGTTGAAATTTGGACTTATTCCTTTAACTGAACTCCAAGACAATATTTGAACCGATGACTTTAAAAAGTTTTAGTGACTTTCAACCATATCTATATCGGTGCTTTCGACTTACCATATAGGACATATCCAATAGTATAAATACGAATAAAATATGAGTTTGCATCCATTTCATGCATGATATGTAATGCATGTTTGGTGTGCATTCACCCCTAGCCACACACCTCTATGTTGTCTTGCAGGGTATTATCTACATCTACATCTACATAATACCCTGCAAGCCACCACAAGGGTGTGTGGCAGGGGGTGATTGCTCACCAAACATGCACTACATATCATGCATAAAAAAGGAATAGTATTAATATAGTAGTCAGAACTACACTATTTAAAAAAGATAGAAATTGCAAAGCAAACATGCAAAAACATTCTGTTAGTAGGGTTAGCTTTAAGTACTCATACCAACATGCAGCTACCAATGCTATTCATTGCTACTCTCCGATAGGACATATTTACCGTTATTCGTATCTCTTATTGTGCGAGGGAAAAAGGACATTTTGAATCGGTCAGTTCGGCAATCAATTTCTCTAACTTTATGATTATGGTCCAGTCTGCCATAGTAAGTTGGGGTTCGTAAAATATTTTTAACATCATCACTGAAAATATTGCCTTGGAATTTGTGGAAGAGATTAAGTCTAAATTTCAACCTGCGATCTGACAATGATTCCCATTTCAATTCATTTAATAGACTGGTTACGCTAATATAATTATCGTATCGTCCCTTTACAAATCTTGCCGATCTTCGCTGCACACGTTCAAGTTCATTACTTAGACCGATTTCGTAGGGATCCCATACACTGGCAGCATATTCCAAATGAGGTCTAACAAGGGAAAAGTAGCTGATTTCTCGTACATGATCGTCACATTTACCCAATACTCTTTTAATGAAACCCAGTTTGCGATTCGCTTGACCCATTATTTCACGAATGTGTTTACCCCAGGAAAGATCATTTGTCAGTCTTATTCCAAGATATTTAATGGATTCCACGTTTGTTAATTCATTATTACTTATTTTGTAAGTGCTAGGGGGAGAGCTATTCTTTTTCCAAAAATTCATTACAAGACATTTCTTAAAGTTTAATTCTAACTGCCATGTATCACACCAAGTTTCAATTGCTTGTAGGAAGGTATTATGTAGATGTAGAAATGCGAATTCTTTTAATTCGGGAAAAGAATTTATTAGTAGACACTTGAACACATGCATCTTACGTAGTAGGTACTTAGTTTTCCTCATTTACCTTCATTCTCTTCTCCTCCTTTACACCGTAAGATTCCTAGGCCCGTGAGATTCCTTCGTTCCATTTCGATCACCCCTCTCTCGGGAAAAACCACGTGTTCCCGTACATCGTTGCCAAGTCCGAACTATGATTTCCGTTTATTTTACAAAAAATCTTATTTTTTATCGTAGAGGATCGATCAAAAAAGGAATGTGATCTATTTGAAATGGAGAGCACTAAAAAACTAACACATTGTTTATAACAATTATAGTTTATAAAGTTAAAATTTAACTGCAATCGGACGAGCTCAGCCTTATGACCACCCGTGGAGAGACGGGCCTCGGTGAGGGTCTCGGGTCGCTCGCGAAGGGTCGGATTAGGCTCGGAGTCGAGGTATGACCCTCATTAGCAGGCTTGACCGTCGGTAGTCCCCACCTGAGTACCTCTAACCAACATTTGTCCACGACTATTATGTATATTGGATTATTATAATTAATAACCACAACATTTATATTTCTATAATACCTAAGTTTATTCAAAATGTACTTTTCTCCTCGTTCAATTAGGGATGTTAACAGTGGAAAAAGTATCCAATAGCAAAAATACGATTGTGTCAATGGATAGCATAGGTAGTTACATGTTGGTATAAGGACTTTTAGCTAACCCAAGTAACTGCGTGCTATTGCGTGCTTGCTTTGCTATTTTTATCTTTTTTTTAAATTGAATTTTAGACCATAGTATATTATTACTAATCCTTTTTTATACATGATATGTAATGCATGTTTGGTGTGAATTCACCCCATGCCACACATCTTTATGGGCTCTGGCAGGGTATTATGTAGATGTAGAAGTGTAAACTGAATGAAGAGGTTTACAGGATATACTGGTTAAGAAGGTACATCATTGATGTATGTACGTCTGAAGCATTATCCAGATGTACATGCCTTTGCTAAGGAGTTAATAGGATGCTGGGTTTTCCTCTTCCCCCTAAGAAAAATTTCTCACCATACTCAACTATCCAATGTCGCACATGTCTAAAGTTTTCGGTGGTTTCCCATGGTAACGGCAACAACATCGCGAATGAGGAGAAAGTCATTAAAATAAACGACACATAACTTTTTCCTGTCGTGAGAGGTAGAACTTCCACGTGCCCTCATAGCCCACAGCGGAACGCTCGACCCAGTGCCGAGAGACCACTGAATATTGCTTCGCACAGAACGTCGGGAAAACCGGACTTTAAGACGGGTGAATAAGCAGTGGTGACGCATAAAGTGGTACACATCTCCGCGGGCCGTTATCTTCCCACGTGAGGCAGACCGGCTTTGGGCCGGAGAGACTACCATGCATGCATCGCGAGACCCACCGGGTGTATATTTGCGTAACTTTCCGATCGATACGCAACGAGTAGTATCGTCGCCATTTCTGAAAAAGCTAGTTTTCTTTCCTACCTACCTTTCTACTTTCCTATATACACTTCTTCTTTACACTACATCTTTCCGTCTAGGTATCTCGACCACGGTGGAACTACGACCACCAAATTAGTCGATAGCATCGATCGTTAGGCTCAACGATGCACACCCGCCGTCAATGACGGAACTGTTCTATCGATGTGAATCGAGTGATGTGTCGTAGTTGTTACCAGATTGCGCACGTCGTGGGCATAAGTCGAAGAGGCTAACACAGACTTCATTAGACACTCGGAGACAATGGCATATATGTCGATAGTTATGGAACGCTAAGTTTCATCATACACTGTCAGGTCTTCGATGCTTCAAATAACGCCCATCCGCGCTATAGCAATTTCATCTATCTCCTTGCAAATCTGCTGAAGGCCGTTTCGTAGGATGCGATAATGATGTATAATAGTTTAGATTTATCTTTAAGCCTTTGAGTCGAGACGAAAACTTTCTCCTCTCAAAAGTTACGTATTTTCTTCGGCAGAGGAAACGATTACACGATAAAAAATTAGGTAATTGTGACCTTCAAATAATCGTGAGAGGTCATCTAAATAAATACGTCCTATCCCCGACATCTTTCCCATCTTCAAAACACATAGCCTTTCAGGAATCCACAGGTCAAACATATTTTTGTTGAAGGAAATATTTTTGTTTTTGCTTATAAACGAAATATATAGTATTTCATAGTCCAATTGTTGGGATGGGAAGGTTCTCCGACGAAAGAGATATAGTATTTCACTCTGTTTTGGGTTATTTCCCCAAGAGAGCGTAGTGAATATTTACGTCCGATGCAAATAATACATATTTTATTTGGTTACGGAGTATATAGAACGAATAAACTGCATTTCGCAGAAAGGACGGCGTTTGATATGAATGAAAGAAGCTTTTTTGGATAATTCCCTAAAAATGATCGATAAATAGCCTTTGAAGTATTGACTTATGCCGTTAACTGAATTAAAGATACCAAGGAACAAACTTACCCTATATCTGAAACAGCTTTCGACTTAAAATTGTCATAATGACGGCCAATGACTATACAAAAATTGTACAAATACCTACTAATGGTAGCCCCGCAAACGTGCGAGAAAATATCAACATCAGTAACATTCATTCATTGCATATTCAAAGGTTCTTGCACACGTGTAAAAAAGCTGTAAATATACATGGCCTATCCCAATTATTCCCGATAACTTAGATTTAATCCATTGCCATCTCTTCTTTTACATGGAAAGACTGACATTTTAACCTCTCTCTCATATTCTTTCTGTCTGATTTTATCTTACAAATTTTTCAAATCTTATAAATCCAATTAGTAAAGTACCTAACTAACCAGAGTATGCTGGAGATGTGCATGTGGTTTAAAACCATTAGAAGGTCAATCCTGCTTAAATCCTCACAAGTTATATAAAATATATGCTACAACTTATAATCAGATGTTGTAACCTAACTTATTGCGTCTACATCACCATGGCAACAACGAAAACAATTTGTAACATTACGAAACATTTATTTTTATTCGAACGGAAAAAACTCTCAGCATGGAAGACGTTACAGAAAGCAAGATTCTATTTTTACCACCAGACTTGAAGGAAATTCACGAATAAAAAATATATTTATGAAAAACTGAGCGTTCGCAAAAATACCATAGGCAAAAAAATTTAAGCGTGAGAGAAACAAAGGCGAAACGGCAAAGCGATGTAATATTAAATTCACGGTTGTTTTCGTTCCGCGAGTGGGATGGGAGAGAGGAATAGAAAAAAATAGCGAATTTCTTACCTCCCCTCCGCTTCCAGCGCCAACCATCTTCGAGGAGGTGTCTGTCCGTCCGCTAAGAACCCAGTCGGCCGGTAACCTCTCTCTTCCTTCTTCTCCCAGCACCGTTACGGGCAATCCTGTTAGCCAAGACGATAGGCAGAGGTCGACGACGCGTCGCACAGTGGGACCAAATGCCAGATAGATGGCCATAAGTCCCTAAAATAAACTTTCAAATCTAGGTCTTCTATGCACTGCGTTGTCTTCTATGATAATGGCGCCACCAAGAAATGCAATTTACAGGTATATAAGTATGAAAATTTGCGCAAAAATCATTGTTAAAGTGACTAGGTCGTAGCTCGCTTGTGTGTGCAAGCAAACCCGCTATTAGAAGGTCTATTTTAAAGTTGAATTGTAATTCACATACTCAATCGATTGTAATTTAGTAAAAACAAATACCTTCCTCATAGTAAGTAGATATTATGCATACAAGTGAAAAGTTTACCAAGATGTTTTTTTGAACGTTATCTTCATTTTTTACAGTAAGGATTTTTCAACTTTTTTCGCGAAATTTTTGAAGAAAAAATTCAAAAAGTTGTATTGCCAGGCATTTCATCACGAAATAAGTTACATTAATTTGTAGCCAAAGATCTTAGCTATCGATTGATGAAAAAATATGCTGCAGTTTAGCAGCGCAATGTTATTATTTATGAAAATATGTAAATCACTTCAGCTATCACGTTGCGCGGGTTGCATATCACATGTAATAGCCCGTTACTTTTATCCGCTCAGCAGCGTCAAATTTATTCTAGTTTTGGGGGAGGTAACTGATTATTGTTAAATTTTCATTCTTTCTTTCCTTTCAAATCTAGTCCTTTCGTATACGATGCTGTCTTTTCTGATGATTGCGTCGCGAGTAGATACATTTTATCGGGAGGTAGGTATGAACCTGCGCCCAAAATTCAGTGTTGAAGTGACCAGAGCGCAGCTCACTCGTGTCGTGGAAGCAAACCCAGAATTTGTAGGCCTACTTTGAAGTTCAAACATAATTCGCCAAGTGCATTTTATTATGTTTGAACTTCAAAGTAGGCCTACAAATTCTGGGTTTGCTTCCACGACACGAGTGAGCTGCGCTCTGGTCACTTCAACACTGAATTTTGGGCGCAGGTTCATACCTACCTCCCGATAAAATGTATCTACTCGCGACGCAATCATCAGAAAAGACAGCATCGTATACGAAAGGACTAGATTTGAAAGGAAAGAAAGAATGAAAATTTAACAATAATCAGTTACCTCCCCCAAAACTAGAATAAATTTGACGCTGCTGAGCGGATAAAAGTAACGGGCTATTACATGTGATATGCAACCCGCGCAACGTGATAGCTGAAGTGATTTACATATTTTCATAAATAATAACATTGCGCTGCTAAACTGCAGCATATTTTTTCATCAATCGATAGCTAAGATCTTTGGCTACAAATTAATGTAACTTATTTCGTGATGAAATGCCTGGCAATACAACTTTTTGAATTTTTTCTTCAAAAATTTCGCGAAAAAAGTTGAAAAATCCTTACTGTAAAAAATGAAGATAACGTTCAAAAAAACATCTTGGTAAACTTTTCACTTGTATGCATAATATCTACTTACTATGAGGAAGGTATTTGTTTTTACTAAATTACAATCGATTGAGTATGTGAATTACAATTCAACTTTAAAATAGACCTTCTAATAGCGGGTTTGCTTGCACACACAAGCGAGCTACGACCTAGTCACTTTAACAATGATTTTTGCGCAAATTTTCATACTTATATACCTGTAAATTGCATTTCTTGGTGGCGCCATTATCATAGAAGACAACGCAGTGCATAGAAGACCTAGATTTGAAAGTTTATTTTAGGGACTTATGGCCATCTATCTGGCATTTGGTCCCACTGTGCGTCGCCTCCGGCCTATTCACGCGGCGAAATGTTGGGAAGGCACGAATCCTGTTAGGGAGATTCGACAACATTGTTGGATTTTCGTTCCCAACAATGTCGGCACCGCCCATCGCGCAGAAGGAACATCATCAACACTCTTTCGTTACATTGTGGCGTCCATTGCAAGAACAGGTTTAACAAAGAGATCTTATACATCTACATAATACCCAGCAAACCACCATAAAGGTGTGTGGCAGGGGGTGAATTCATACCAGACATGCATTACATTTTATGCATAAAAATGGATTAGTGATTATATTCTAGCATAAACTTAACAATTTAAAAAAGGTGAAAATAGCAAAGCAAGCATGCAATAACATGGTGTTAGTTGGGTTAGCTTAAAGTCATTATACCTACATGCAACTACCTATGCTTTCTATTCATACACTCCTATGTATGCTATCGGATATATTTACCGTTATTTATATCCCTTATTATACTAAGAAAGAAGGACATTTTGAATCTGTCAATTCGGCAATCAATTTCTCTACTTTTATGATCATGGTCTATGCTACCGTAGTAGGCTGGAGTTCGTACAATATTCTTAAGGTCATCAGTGGAAATATTATCTTGTAAATTCTTTAAGATTTAAAGTCTAAATTTCAACCTGTCATCTGACAATGATTCCTATTTGAGTAAAAACCAAAACAGTCATCCGACCTACAGGACCCGGGTTCGATGCCATAGCATCATTATCAGTTAGTTAGTTAAATGCTCAGGGGAAATGACCGACAGCTAGGGTCACGTACGCCATTTGGGTGGGTTATTGGACACGGGTAGGGATATTTCAGTGAGCGGTGGAGGGGTGTAGTGTAATTGCACTTAAAATTAGTGTAAGTTTTTCGCCAGACTCCTTCCTTTGTCACTCGGTCGACCCATTTTATCTTCATCACTTTTCTAAACAAACCAACTTTCGAATGCATCCAGCCTTGAATTTTCCGTGGCTGTTATCGTCCATGCCTCCCGACCGTAAAATAAGCATCCTCCGGGTATGTATAAGTTGAAGTATTACCTTAGTTCCATTGTATTCCCAGCTATAAAGAGGTAGATTATATTCTTGCAAAAGGTTTCTATTTATCAATGATATTCTTCTGATTATTTCCTTCCTACTTCGCCAGTGTATTTAGATTTTGGAGCCGTAATGTGTTAACCCACTGGATTGATTGCTCAAGGTTTTTACAAGCAGCGTTTATACCCTTCTCTGATTTCTTCGCGTTATCTTTTCCAAGAGCTTATTTAGTTCCACGGGTATTCACGTTTTCAAGCTGATGAACGGAGGTTATCTGTTTGTCAACTGAACCTTCATTGCGCAAATTACCTCAATCCTCGATCGCCTCCCATGATAACGTATGTAATTATGATACTTCCCATAAAATCAGCCATATATACATATCTTTGGCAATAGTAGGGTAAAGATTAAAGTTATAAACCTCTAGTCGAAATAAATAGGAAGAAACACCATTACTACGTTCAATTCTGGACTACGAAAGCAGTAATCCCAGAAATTTAGCATAAACTGATAAGTAGCATGCGTATTCATAAATAATAATTAATATTTACACTAAAGAACCCTTTGTCTCATAGCACTACACAAGCATTGGTATGATGACTATTTTTCTCACATCCCCTGCTATGAACTACTCTGAGCACTAATTATTGACACGATTTTTCCACCTCTTGATATTTTTAAATGGACAAAATTACATGATCTGGCATGTATATTTTAGGAAAATGGCATTAAAATAGATTTATGAAGCAATATGGAAAACTTTTGCACGCCAAGAAATTATAGTAACCTTATCCTATGTGAAGTTTGCTTATTTTAACGTCAAGTTCTATCTCCACAGCCTTTCACTTGTGGGTGATTTCAGGAATCTTCGATGGCTAATTGCTTGACTAATTACTACAGACAAAGTTATAATCCCCTTCCGCGTTAACATATTATGTTTGGGAGTTCAGAGTTGAGTAAATTTGAGTTTTATGCGGAGAAAATTTCAAGTTCAGTACTCCGTCCGTCGGAGGGGACGTCAAGCCTTGGTCCCCGTAAGGATCAGACTAATTCCTCCACCCTTCTATATTGCCAAGAAAAATTCTACCTATACCCTACTACTTCTATCCATTTCTAAATACAACCATCTAGTGCATCTGACTCTATTACCTAATACTTATGCGTCCATGTAGTAGCCTAGCCGCAAGTCAATGGTACATAATTAGTGATCTTCACCCCATGTCACACACCCTCGCGGTGGCTTGCAGGGTATTGTGTAGATGTGTAGACTTATTTCATAAGGCGCAAATATTCTTAGCTCTTGGTCACCTACCCCGAAATAGTCAGTACACAGGTTGGTAACCTACCGGTCTGGTATCCGGTCAGGGGTTCAGTTCCCACCTCAGGAAAGTATGTTGTGTACGACTTAGATTTAATGTTAGATTAGACGGGGTGATATGGCCTGAACAGTTGTAGTAGGTACCTAAAAATAAAATGCTTCCCTGTTCAACAGCTTCAATCGCCTGGTGTAAACTGAGGAACATATTGTTACGTTTCTCGAGTTGAGTTCCTACATATATTCCTTTCATTTGATGTGAACCCACCTTATTGTTAGTCAAACTGAGATTTGCGGTTGGGAACTATAACGTTGGCGGGAAGGCAGCTTCACAAATTGACTGTGTGTTCACTGACCTTAGCATCGTAACTTTTCAACACATTGTTACGTATTTCGAGTTGTGTTATAGTCCTTTCATTTAATGTGAGCCCGCCTTATTGTTAGTGAAACTGAGAAGGCTTTGTGGTTGGGACACTATAACGTTGGTGGAAAGGCAGCATCAAAATGTCGATCTGCTAGTTCGCAGACATTAGCTTAGTACCTCAACTTAGCAACACATTGTTGCGTATTTCGAGTTGTGTTCCTATGTATAGACTTTTCATTTAATGTGAGTCCGCTTGAGTAAAACTGAGAAGGCTTTGCGGTTGTGATACCCACTAGAACGTACGCGGGAAGGCAGCTTCACAATGTCGGTCTGCTTGTTCGCCGACCTAAGGCGTGACGGTGACTCCTATTCCGTAATGAGTAAAACGCTCAAGGAATGAGCAAAGTCTTCGTATTTTTTTTCTCTCTCCCTCCCTATCTCTCCGCAACTCGGGAGGGATTTCTCAGTCACGCGATCGGAAGACAAAAGAAAAACTCGTTGCACTCGACACTTGCTAAACCCCTAGGATCCTGCGTCTCCATTGCGAGGAATCTTTTTCCCTGTTCCTCTCTCTCTCTCTGAACTTGAGCTGACATTAGGCATTGGAAGGAGAATGTAGACAATATCAGATTGGAACGAATAGAGAAGGCGTGATTCCCTATTGGATTCGCAATTTTCAGACGAAAAAGAATCGGGTAGCGAACCATGCTTGCGGCATTTGACGAGATATTGTTGTGGTTACTAAAAACTATGGCGGTAATAATGCACTGGATGACGCAACAATGCTGACTTGAGATGACAGTGGACATTTTGTTAGGTACAGACATATAAGCCAACGGCTCGCGATACTTATACTGATGAAGTTGTTTTTGCACGAGGTGAAAATATGAGTAATAAGATGAATAACTGGATTTTTTTTTTAATTATTTGAAAAAAAGGTAGAAACTGCTAGAAGAAACGACAGATATTATGTCGTTTAAATAGGTTAAATTCGAACCAGTTTTAGAAACAAGTTAACTCCCAGGAGAATCAAGTGCATTTATCCGTAATCTGTCTTAAGTATCCGTAGGAAAATTAATTAACGCTGATGTTATGATTTTTGAGTACGATTTCATCGTTATTTATGTTTTGATACACAAGAAATCCACATAAGAATTCATCCATTGAAATCATGACATTGTGTGCCGATAAGGAGGGTTAAAGTCCATACCAAACACCTCCATTCTGGTTTCATTGTCACCCATTAACTACCATGCCTCCTCCAGTACATTATAACCACCTAGCCAAAAGTAATACGCTTTACATCAAATACGAACTTGTGATCATTGCTATGGGAGACTATGGGCTACTAATTTCATTTGCCCATTTAAGATGGCTGGGTATAATAAAGAATAAATAATTTGCCCAAATAGTGCATTCAGCACGGAAATAGGACAAGTTAAAAGAATACACCTACAGTAAAAAGTGTGATATTTGCTAAAAACCTTATGGTCATTTATCTACACTCTGGGACCACAGCATCAAAACACTAAATATTAATTCAAATCACGCATCTATTTGTTAACAGAATGATATAATTTATCACCCAGAAATTTTTGTCCGTAATATTTAAATGTTTGATTTGATTTGATGCCTTTCTCGATACATTAATAAGGCATTATGAATGAATTAGGCTCAGTTTAGGAAATGGTAGGGAATTTAGGAATTTAGAGTATACTTAGGGATAGGAGAAAGGACGGAGAGAAACCTGGTGTCAGGATAACCCAGTGTCAGGATAACCCAGTATCAAAGAAAGGTGCCAAGGGTCCCTGAGCTTATCATCCCATGTGACAGACGAAGTACTGAACGCTAAGCGCTCACAAAACGGCTATAATAAGCTTACCCTTTCAATTTCACCAAATTTCAGTAGCTTCACACCAAAGTTTGTGTTCCAAACCTTAAAGCACAATTTTTACGACTGAATAACATCAACACCACTTGAGGATGTTTACTTATTCTGTTTTCACGTCTATCGACATAGTCCGTGTAAGTAGCTCTCATCCTTTCAACGACTGCAATTAAATGCTTTCTTTGTGTCCTTGTTACCAAATCACGAATATGTGCTAATATAGTTTAACTATGGTACTACAAACTGCTAATAACACGGTTTTCCAGTCGACTAGTCCAAAAGAGAAAAAAAACGAGTGTGCGCAAACTCAGTCGTCTGTTTTCTCCGGCGAACAGTCGAAGCACGGTGAGCGACCAACAATGGTCGCGGGTAGGTGGAGGTGAAAAGCAGAAGTAATAGAGCAGAAATCAGACAGTAGAATGCACTAATGCGCAGATAATAGTGCGTAAAATCCACTGCTCTTCGAAAAATATCGCGGTTGACTCCAACCTCACGGACAGGTAAGCTTCACTTTGGTAATGGTAGTTACCTCCATCTCCATATGTCTTTGCCGGTAGACATTACATATCACGGTAGATAATCAACAAATTACCACTATCTTCACTAGTAGAATGTTTTTTTATAGGGAAGGGCGTTTTTTGGGCTAAAAACTGCTTTAACCTGCCAACAACAGATGGTTGACGCTCGTAGACTCTACTGAATTGAAAGCAAAGCTAGCATAATACCTACCACTGAAATTCATTCGGAAACTTTTCACAATAAATACATGTTTGTGTATAGTAGGCAGAGTTTAGCTGATAGGACAATTGAGTTGAGAGCTGTGGCAAATCAATCATAGGATTGATTAATAGTGATGATGAGTCAGTTTACAATACCACCAACCAGCTTACAGAGCCAGTTTACAATACCAACATTACGAATACCAGCGGGACATATACGCATCATGTTACGTTAGGAGTAATTCGAAAAAAAACTATTTTTTTTTCTTTTGCTGTTGCCAGATCAGCCTACCCTCCCTTCTTTTGTTTCTAGTAAGTACATATGAATGGATATCTATAAATGCGGTATATTTAAACGAACCTGACCAGACAAGCTCGTTTCCACAGCGAAGGATTTAAACCGATGAGCCGGAACGAATCTAGACGTGCGGAAATGTTGGATATTTCTGTCATCGGGCAGGAAGTCGGTGGAAGTGGAAAGTTGGCACGAAATGGTTTCTCACAATGTCTCCTCCAAATGCCATTGTCTTCTTGTTTCCGGTGCGGCCTGACCCCTGACACCGAAGCAAAACAGTCATTGCCCTTTCGTCTGCAGTGGAAGCCTTAAGAAGGACCCTAACAATCATTTTGCTAGCTCAAGAGTCAACTTTTTAAAACTTCAAACTGGTTAAGCAATAATTTTAAATGAATTTAATTTGTTTCAATATTGTTTCAACTGTATTGTTTTATATTGAATTATATTGTATGGCCTACCTTTTCCATTCTTCCCCCATGTAACTTTCCCTCGACGATTATCTTCATCAGGCCGTCATGTCTTAAGACATGGTCGATTAAGTTGTCCCGTTTTCTTTATAGGGTTTTCAGTAGACATCTTTTTTTTAGATTGTATTACACAAGGGTTTTTTTGGTACCAAAACGACTAAGGATATGGCATACCTTTCCACGTAAGATATTAATCCCAATACAAAGAGTAGGTACATTATTGCCCCTGAAGGACTGCAGGCGTTTAATTAAATGTTATTCTCATATTAAATGTTCGGTGAAAATGTGAATTAGCAAGAAATATACTTGACATTCAGTTAAAAAATATAATTAACCAAGGATCTGGGTAGAGTTCTTCTGTAACACTTCGAAGAAATAAATTAATTGAGAAAAACAAGCATACTTGTCAAATTTTCATGAACATTCTTCACTCATGGGAGGGATTTAAATCCTCCTAAGTGATTCTTTGAGACATTTAAGCTCTGGCGTGGAGATAACTCACCAATCTTTCACCTCGAATGTTTCATTTAACTGTCACGGAATGAAACCTGCAATGTTTTAATCCGATTGGTGGTCGCTAAGGTAACACTAGCGTTTATTCGAAGTAATTCATCAACCTCGAGTGAGAGGCTCAGTCCTCAACGCTTTTCAGAATGCATCGGCCGTGAAAAAACTAATCATTGGTGCGTGCGAACCGATGCGGAAATGTTCTCAAGGTTTGACCTTCTCGATGCTCGAAGGATAGCTATGTTGCAATTTATTCACAAAAAATAATATTTCCTACGAGCGAAGTGAAGAACCACAACAAAAACGAATCAATAAAATTGTCCGATTATACCAATTATGTATGTACCTAGCTTCATCTTTAAAAAAATGGAAAAACTTGGAATCTTTACCCAATTTCTTAAAGTCATCACTTAATTTCAGCTGAGCTTCGTCAAATTCCATTGTTGCTCCCGTCGACCATTGGTTAAGCGGGTGTTTATAGCTACACGACGTAAAATGGAATCCGTAGGAAAAAATAGGAAATATTTTAAATGGGAAAAAGTTTGTCGACTGTGAAATGCAAATTTCGTCTTTCGCTTTTTGTGAAAGGTAGATTTCATCATCACAGTTGTCGCCACCGGCGGGATTTTTTGTCATCAAGAAACCCTAGGCACCTTCGATGGATTTTGGAGATGGTTAAATGGCACATGATGCCTGAGAAATTCGTCTAAAATTCTCCATCCTCCCTCCAGTTGGTGGATTATTTCTACAGTTCAATAGGGGAATACAAAGCAATAAATTCTACTTACCACAAAGCCGAGTTTGAAGCCCAGTGTAGGTAATCGGAGTGATCCAATCAGAGTTTCCTCTTCCTTCTGTTGGCTTCCAATCGGCTGTGGAAATGCAAAGACCAGAGTTCAATAAAGGTGTGAAAGTTAACAGGAAGAAAATTCTAATGCAAGTTGGCGCGGAAACTGATTCTGTCCGCCTCGAGGCTATGGGGAAAGTAGTTAACTAGACGTGAGTTGAGTGAAAGTACAGGAAAGGCAATTAAATTCTCAGCCAACCATAAATCCACTGAAGCAGCGAGCCTGTATCGAGTATTTCATCTAGTCGCACCGCAGGTACAAGTAGACGTCGACGCTGTTGATTCAAGACCAAAAGACGTGGACAAGAGGCCATGCTATTCTGTACGTCCGAAAATTATATTACGTATGAACAGGGCAAAATATATCGTAAAAATTTCGATACATATGCATCCACGTTGTACCCTTCAAGCCCCACCACAAGGGTGTGTGGCAGGAAGTGATTATTAAATCAGATACGTAAAACTGAAGAGTACACTATCCCATTGTTAGTGCCTGCTCTAACAATTACGAGACCAGAATTGTATGGTAGAACCGTCGACTGAAAAAATGTCTCCGTAATTATCTCCGTTTGCTTAATCATAACAGAATAATATTTTTCCTATGCATCAGTGTTCTTTTAACGAAATATTCCAAAGATTTAAAGTCGAAATAAATTAATGAGATTTAGTACAAGTAAAGACAGATAAATGGTAGGACTTCTTACCGTCTATTTATGACAAAAATGTCCATGTATTTACTGTTTATCAAGTTTAAAAATAAGTAACACAATTTTGAACCTCTACGATAACTCTGTCCGTAATATAAGCTCGAAATTCTGTAATTTGCCGAATGCATGATCGCGAATATTTGCGGTAAAAGTTACTCATTTGGATCGTACTGCGAATGTGTTCTTACCTATTCTTGACTTGCAACTATGTGAGCGAAAATATACGTACAGGATGGCATTTATAATAAGCTAAGTCGCGCACGTCGTAAAGAAACTAGATCACTGGTTTACCTATTCACTCGAACCAAACGAAGAGGAGGTGCGTTTGAAACCGTCGGGATTCTCTCGAACAGGTAACCAAGGAGTTACGTGGTAGAAACACGAATGTTTTGCAAATTTAGTGTGCCTGAATCGCTCATTATAATATCATTAATTATTTCCACTTGAGTTTTCTCATTTGTCTCGACTATATAGCCCCCAAATGATATAAAACACAAGTGTCAACAATGAATGAGGTTGTAATCAGCGGTTTTAACACACCTAATTTGCGAACCACGAGACTCCTTGGTTACTTATTCGAGATAATCCCAACTGTTTCAAACACAATTCCCTAGGTAGCATATGATAACTCACAATAATGGTTGGGTTATTCATGGATTCATTTGCATTATGCAAATCCTGATGGAACGTAGTGGACGGAAAGGAGTGGTCTTTTGAAGATAAAGTTCTAAGTAAACTCACAGTAGAAGGTGCTTAGACTGTCTCGTGCATACAGAGCTAGAAATTGAGATAGCATTAGAATTATTATGTTATCCTCTTATCTCTACGGTGACTACACCTATTTGTTATACCTACGTTAAATATCCATGATACTTGAATAGGGTAATGCTATAGTACGCAAAGGAAAATAATAATTTGAAATGAAAATGGGGCAGCAATGAGATATTAAAATCGATTTGACATACTGAAACTAAAGCATAACGGAAAAATGATTTCGGCATTAGAATATGGGCGATATTTTATTCAGGAAACGAAATAAGGACGGAGAAAAACCCTGCGTTGAAATTTTCTTTGTCTTAACGAAAGCCACCAAGGGGTCCGTAGTTTAACGTCCCATCCGACGGATGGAGTAATGGACCAGCACTCAAGATGAACTGAATGATCTTTGCCGAACCTCGAACCCTCGACCTCGGGATGGGAATCCAGTGCATTAGCAATTAATCCAGCCCGATAATCATGTAAAACATCCTACTACAGCCACATGAGGTTATTATACTATTAATCCTCTAGGAACTTAACGTTATCCGTTCATCTTAGAAATAAAATGGTTACTATGTATCTCTATCGTGTTTCCAAATTCCGGCTATCCACTGAGTTATTTCATAAAGTGGTGACAATGTATTTTCACTATTAAGACGAGTGAGTACATCGAGACAGCCATCAATGTAACCAAAGAGAAGTCTTATGGGGTGAATATCCATGGAGAAAAAATTAGCATGCTGAGATTCGCTGATGACATGGCACTCATAGCAGAGACAGAGAGGGATCTGAATAAGATGCTGATGACCATGGAAAGGACAATGGCCAGATATCAGCTGAAGATCAATAAGAAGAAGACTAAGATCTTGGTGTGCAGCAGGAGAGAAGAGGCCAAAACCAACGTTAAACTAGGAAAACAAAAGTTGGAAGAGGTGAAAGAGGTCTGTTATCTTGGAAACCGAGTAACCAACGACGGACGAAGCAAGAAATTTATTTATAGTGAGCAGAATAGCCCAGGCAAAGAGGGCATTCTATCAAAAGAAGAATCTACTTACCGCTGGAAATAGAAGCGTAGAAGTAAGGAAACAATTCATCATAACGTACATGTGGAGCGTGTCTCTTTATGGCAGCGAGGCATGGACAATGACAGCAGCGGAAAGGAAAAGGGTGAAAGCATTCGAAATGTGGTGCTACAGAAGAATGATGAAGATTAAATAGATCGACGGAGTAAGTAACGAGGAAGTCCTAAGAAGAGTAGGAGAAAAGAGAAGTCTTCTGAATACCCTAAGAAGAAGACGGAACAACTTTCGGTCACATCATGAGACATGATGGCCTGATGAAGACAATCGTCAAGGGAAACGTGAACGGGAAGATTGGAAAAGGCAGGCCTCGTATGAGATACATGGAACAGGTTGTGAAGAATGTAAAAGGGAAGAATTACGTAAATATAAATAGATTAGCCGATAGAAAAACTCAGTGGAGAGCTGCATCAAACCAATCTGAGTATTGAAGACTTATGATGATGAAGACGGGTATGAATCCATCAACAATGTAAATAAATGCTGCAATTGTAGAGAGGTTCCGAGAACAGTTTGTCACTATTTTGGTCGTAGCTAACGATATGATTGTAATTGTTTAAAGTTTTTGTTTTTGGCATTGCCACGTTCGCTGACGTGTTCGTTTTGTCTCACGCAGGACATGGAGGACATCAACACCCGGCCCTGTCTGCGCATGGGACAATATGAGCTGAGCTTCGAGAACGGAGATGACATCGGCCCTGCCATGAGGGAAGTCGCCAGGATAGAACTCAGGGAGACACCGGAGGTCATCGAGAGGGGAGTTCAAGAGCTCAGGGAACTTCTGCAAGGTCAGTCGGCTGAGAAAACAAATCATGTTCATTTACATCTACGTAATACCCTGCAAGTTACCGTGAGGGTGTGTGGCAGGGGGTGAAGATCACCAAACATGCAACTAGGCTTCTGAATGAAAACATGCTATACAATAGGGTAACATGCAGCTAGTATCTACATAGTAATAAAGGGATTGATTGCATGCATCATGCACTACAGACTACTCTAGCAATATTTCACCAACTTATCCCTTTGCTATGCGGCCTATTGTGCTCTCTTATGGTACGCAGGTACAATATGAAATCGAAGTTACTGAGCTCCAAATGCCATGAACTATCGCGAAATTGCATTTTTGACCTTCGACGATGTTTGAAGGGGAATCAAATCATCATTTAATGCAAATGGGTGACTTGCGAAACTAAAGCCAATGATTTTCCCAAATAAATACGAGAATCACATAGTGCTGTATCATCCCCTCGACGACTGAAGGTTAGCAGTTCACCTTGCACTTCAATCCACACAAGTCCCTCTGTCTCGATGTTGACGATGGCGCAACATCCTGTTGTTATTCAAATGAAGGTGGAAGTGAGCATTTCTGAAATTGGAGGTAAATCTTGCTGGAGATGCAAATTTTTCCGATCGGCTATTAACTTCGCAAAAACGTTTAACGAGCAGAATGCTATTACGATACCAAAGAGATTTGACATTGGAAATTGATGTATAATCGATGAGACAAGGAAATTAGGTATCTAACGGAAGTTTAGGGAATCGCAGATCTGAAAAAACACCAAGTAAACATCCTAATATTTTTCGACAATCAGCCCAAAATCAATAAATTCGCTCAAAGAAATTACATTTCAAAGTACTAGGGATGGGTCGGTTCCACTTTTTTTCGGTTCCGGTTCGGTTCTTAACTTCGGTTCTCGGTTCCGGTTCTTAATTTACCACTTACTTTGCATTGCTTAGTGGTAAGATAAGATAATCAACAGTCATTTTCAGAGACATACTGCTTGAAAAAGAATACCAGCTTCATTATATTTTTGTGTTATATATACTATATTATGATATAATTTACAAAAATGATATGAGGGCTCGCACCTCCAAAGTAGGTGAACGTAACATATACCTATCAATCAGAATATCCTTATTACGGCGGTATTTCATCACTTACTAGAATTGGATGTAATAAAATAAATCATGTAGTCATTGAAACGTCTGAATTAGAATAATTCGCGGCAACTTTGGAGCATCTAAGGACACTATTTCACCAGGTTTTAATGTGAAGCCTCCACTTTCAGAGTGTGAGCAGGTTTCAAACTGGTTTTCGCGCCAATTATTTCGGTACCGATTATTTTTGGCTTCGGTTCCGGTTCTAAGCTCAAGACCCGGTGGAACCGAGAACCGAAGAACCGAACCGACCCATCCCTACAAAGGACCCAACACCGTTGAGGGTTTTTTGAGAACTGTTCTAAATTTACTTCTACCGGTGGACTACAAGATTCTTTTATTTATGATATTATTTGTAGAACTTGATCTTCAGATAAATTTATATCTTTTAGAACCGGGCGATCATGTAAGGAAGTAATTTAGTTCTCCGCAGACTCATTTTCGTTCTTTATTAACAGCTAAGCACTAATTAAAAAAAATAAATTTATATATTTTTGATGTCATCTTCAACAGGGTTTGTTTTAGTGGCTTGAGTACTGGCCTTCCATCCCGATAATCCGAGATCGAATCCCGGAAATTGCAAAGATTAATCGCTAGTTTACACGTAATACTTGAGTGCCATATGGTGAGACTTTCCAGTTCAGTATTCCGTCCGTCGGATAGGACGTTGAAACGTGGTCCGCTAGACGCCTTCCTTTAAGAGCAGGCTAATGCTAACGCCAGGTTTCCCTTCTTCATTTCTTCCTTTCCCTGAATATGTCCAGCCTCTTTCCAAATACACATCTATTCTAAACGTCGCTAAAGACCTTAGCTGTCAGTTAACTAACTGAAATAACTACCACCACCTGCTACTCAAAATTTATCATAATGATCAAACATATTTTCGTGCCAACGCGATCATAAATTGAATTTCATAAATCCCTTTGCACTTTTCTTCATTTTTGTCTCTCCGATATCGAATGCAATACTTCAATTCATAGGTATCAACCTTCAAGAACATGTCCTCCTCTCCAACAATCCCATTCTCTCCTCTCCCATCACTATGGAAATCCAAACAAACAATAGACAAACAAAATGAAATACACTAATTGACAAATGAATATATAAAAAAGAAATAAAAATAAAAGTGATTGCTGTTAAGCTCATAGACATGCATCAATATTACAGTGAGCTGGGGTTTAAGTATATCTTTAACATCTTCTGCAAAGGTATCCGCCTGGAATATACAAACAAACTAGTTTTTTCCGTCAGATTTTTTTCGATATAGCAATGCAGTTCTTCTAAGGTTATTTCAATGGAAGCATGGAATACACTTAAGATACGATTGAGTACCATAAGCCACGTGGTTCGTCGTAAAAACCTTGTTGTATCACTTCTTCATTCTTGGAACAACGGTGGCAATCGGTTCGTCGTCTTAATTAATGGGCACTGCGCATAGAATTTCTTGCTATGATATGAAGGATATCTTGCTCGTAATTTTCTTTTTAATGAGGTGGAGGTTAATAGCGTTTGAGATCACTGGGAAGATGACTTAAGTCTTGCAAATTTGCATAAGTATCCTGAGAAGTGATGAAATGCAAAAAGGTTACTTATTGATTGCCACTGATCGACCAGGAGGAAATAAGAGGAAAAATATGAAGAGGAGAGTACGTTGAAATACTCGACGGATTGTAGCATTCTGTTGAAAATTGTTTTTGTTAGCTGGTGAAGGCGACCGACCGACCTACAAATGAGGTACTTCGCGCCATAGAGTAACAGGGTAAAAGTAAGGGTATTTCAGGGATCGGAGGAGGGCGTGTACTTGGATAACAACTGTAAATAAATATTCACATCTCTCCTTTCTGTATTATACAACATATAAATTGTTACCCATTCAGGAAGTAGAACATTGAAATGGATAAAACACTATGAATTAAGTTAAACAAAGCAGATAAATGGCAGCTTCGACATATACAAATATCAGTTAGATCTGTTTAACCTTGCGTAATTCCTTGAAAAGCATATATCGGTAATATCCTCTGATTTTTTCTTATGTGTGCCAATTTTCTTAGGTTTCACACATTTTCTACACTTTGACTGGGTATATATTTCATCACCAACTGGTTTTCGTCGACTGGAAAGATTTCCTTACCTGCATCGGAACAAGTTGCTAACATCTCCTCTTTCCACCATGCACCTTCGCATAAAATTGTTTCTAACCTCAATTTCCAAAGCATTGAGCAACTTTGAAAAACTTTCAACTGAGAGACGTATGAAAGTGGCGAATTCAAAACTAGTATCAGTAGCCAGCAACGTTACAGATCTACAAGCAAGTAATTATAGCTAACTTGGATCCCTTTACGAAAATCATAAAATAAAATGACAGTAGCTATTAATGGAATGTACCAACAGCGTATTATTATTTGTGTTATTACAATGTGTATGAAAAACAATATGTGAAATTTATTATGAAAAGATGTATCTATTTTCATAACAATTCAATGTCTTTACTGTCATTATTACCAGCATTTAAGGGGATCGGGTTAGTGTGGTGGCTAGAGTACAGGCCTCCCATCCCGAGGGCCCCGGTTCGATTCAGTGGTGGATTTTTTCAGTGGAAAACCGGTTTCCACTTAAGTACCTAGTGGTGGGTATTTCAAGTTCAGTACTCCGTCCGTCAGATGGGACGTTAAGCCGTGGTCTCCTTGCCGCCTTTCGTTAAGATTAGGCTAATGCCGACGCCGGGTTTCTCTTCACCCTTTCTCCGTTCCCTGAAAAAACACCTGCCATTACCCAATTACCCACCTATCCTAAATGGCGCAAATGACCTCAGCTGTCGGTCGCCTCCCCTGAATAACTAACCAACCAACCTGCATTTAATGATAGACATGTTCTATCTTCATAAATTTTGAACGAATAAAGTGCATTATTTTTAGGCATAGGTGGGTAATTTGGTACGAGCAGTAATGTTTCAGTAGTGGTAGTAGAATTAGTTTCAGGAGCTACAATGGCTTAGGTTATAGCATAATTTAGACAAAGAAAAAATTCAACTTGACCGGGACTCGAACCCGGAACTGCCTGATTTCCTGCAAGGGAACTTGTGTTTGAAACCGTCGAGATTATTTCAAAAAGGTAACCAAAGAGTCACGTGGTACAAACACGAATGGTTTGCAAATTTAGAGTCTGAATCACTCGTTACAATCATTAATTGTTTTCACTTGAGTTTTTCTTATCTGTCTCGACAATAGAGCCCACAGATGAGATAAAACACAAGTTGAAGCAATGAATGAGGTTGCAATCAGCGATCTTAACACACCAAATTTGAGTAGGTACCATTTGAGTTTATACCACGTGACTCCTTGGTTACCTATTCGAGATAATCCCGACGGTTTCGAACACAGCCTCCCAGGTGCTTCACCAATTAAGGTTACCGGAGCGGTAACCATGGGTCATTGAGAGTGCATTGTAATAATTTTTCAAGTACGTTGAAAAATATTAGGGCAAATTTTCATTCAAGTCCAACCAATGATACCATGAAACTCGCCGTACATATATGCCATTATGAAAACTCGAAAAGAAATTTATATTGTACATTTGCTTTAATTAAAGCATGTTATGACTTCGCAAAACAAAAAATGTCATGGTTACCATGGAGATTTTTTGGCACGGTATTCGAAATTAAGGTGAAAGTAATATTTAAAAATATGCATTTTTATATCTTTGAATCTGTGTTGCAAAGTGATATTTGTAAATTGTCTTTATAATAATATGATATTTATTATTTTACGTTTAGAAGAAAATATGTTCACGTGTTATCGAAGTATAGCGAAATGTATCTCGTGTACCACAAGGTTATTTGTTGAAAAAGCGTCGAATTGCGAAAAAATATAATCGGTAAAATCAATTTATTTTTCACCTTCACCCATAACTGTCACTAATAAGGACACGTACATATCGTTACACGGAAATCTGTGCATAGACAAAAATTACTCCAGCCACCGTAACCTACCAAGGCTTCTTTCTTCCCTGTGAAACTATTGAGGTTTGTTTTTTTGGATGGTGATATTTTATTTGCTGAAATTCAGATAATGAACATTTCAACAAACGACTCCGCCAATGTATTCGCGGCTAGTTCGCTACTTTTGAATTCGCCTTAGTTTATTTCGTACAATCTAACCTGCATTTAAGTCTTATACAGACGTAATATCCATAACCGGAATGATAAGATAAATGCTTATTTGAAAATATAGGGCGTTTAGAAAGGCGATCAGAGTAAATCAGGCAAAAATATATTTCGAAATATCAGAGAGATTATACGTTGAATTAATGAAAACAGAAAATATAAATGAATGGAATTAAAGGATTAGGGTCTTTACAATTTTTTTTCTTTACCAAGTACCCACGTCACTATTTTACATATTAGTTAGTTTCACTCGTGGGGGGAATTAATTTTGGAAAGAATGAGCGCATCGACTAAATACTTAAACGACTTGGAGACCCACCTGTCATACGGGGTTGTCCCGGATGACAGCGATGACCGTATCTTTCCTCGTTATGCCACTTGGGGTCTATTTTACTTACGCACAAGCAGCCGCGTGCTCCTGACCAATCAAAAGCCATCCACCTGACCTTCATACGCCCTCATCAGGAAGTCCATCTCGTTGCTCGTAAAAAAGAATAAATATCCTCCACGTGGTGAACCACTGAGGTGCAATAATCTCAGTAGTTCCCCTTTTATCTCAGTCTAACGACCATCATGGCATAAATTTTTTGAATAGTCATCTTTAAGGAAAAGGTTTCCTACTTTACATATGCCTTTGGCGACAAGAAAACTAATTAACTTGCAGTGGTACGTAAACGCTAATAGGTTTCGAGAATAGTTCGCCTCCATTTTGCTCGTAGCTGCCGTTGCTAACGACATGATCGTAACTGTTTACAGCTTTTGTTTTCGGTTTTACCAAAGTCGATGACCGTCACGTATTTGGCGACATGGAAGCCAATTAACTAACAGTGGTGGATCAACGCTAATAGAATTCGAGAATAGTTCGTCACCATGTTGCTCGTAGTTGCTGTTGCCAGCAACATGATCATAATTGTTTACAGCTTTTGTTTTCGGTGTCGCAAAAAGTCGCGGACTGTCACGTTATTGAGGTACGCTTTTGACCACTTTTCTGCTAAATCAAGAGCCTAATGGGATTTTTAGGGCCCTTGACGTTACGGTCTGCGAATCACTTAAGCTCGAAAGAAATTAGAAGTAAGAGGAAATATCGTATTCTACTAAATCTACAGGTCACCCTTTGAGCCATTAGAAAGGCATGTTGTAAGGGGTCGTAGGACACTAGCAGTGTACATGGCACAATAAATGCAAATTCATTTTGACGATTTATTTCTTTCGTGAAGCATTCCTGCGCCTTACGGGTGCATTTATGAGTACATTTTATAATTAAATCAATTTACGTGAATTATGAAATGAATTCGTTGCATGAAAACTTATTGAGAACAGCTTACAGACTAGCGAATATTTTAATTTTTTGTGCTGTTTTCACCTATATCCTGAATTGTTTTGAATACTATTATTTTTAACCTTGTATATAAAAAGCGATCCTCTTTTTGCAGCATAAACTTGTCTATTCAGCTTACATTATGAAGAAACAAGTAATATTTGGGAGTCAAATTCATCATCATGTAATGTAATTGTTGATTAATTTAATTTTTTTAACGAATCATTTTTCTTTTTGTCCATCAGATGACAATGATCTCAACATTCCTTTGGAGGATGACTCATTCCTTATCCAGTTCCTACGTCCCTGTAAATACTACCCAGAAAGTGCCAGAGCATTGGTAAGTTCAATGAGAAACTCTTTCTTTACCGGTGAAACCTTATCGTTTGTAAAAATTAACAACGGGATCTGAACCATACACGGAATACAGAAATAAATGTTTCTACATTTCACGAATATAAGTTTATACTCAAATACATATCTTAAATCATAATAGTGGTGAATTCAATTATTAATTTAAAAGTTATTTAATCAAATTATTTGAATTTATAAGTAAATGCATTGAGTCTGTAAGTTGGCCATTACTTTCTTAGATCCTGTTTTCATGTTAATATTACTGTTTATATCACACTGAAAAATACCGAAGAAATGAATTTAAAGCCAAATAATGCGAAAAAATGTGGCATGGCCGTGAAAACCATAATGGACACAAGACATTTCACGAAGTTTTATTTTATCTACCTTGTATTTCCAAGCTGTAACAAGAATATTTTCCTTTTAACACAATAGCCTTCATGCCATGCATGTTATTATATTTCCATTGCTTTGGGGCCGGGTTTGTTTGGCGATTAGAGTATTGGCTCCTCACTCGGATGGCTCGAGTTCTCGGGTCCCGGTAGAGCAAGATATTTTCTATTGGTAAACCGACCCTTAATTGAGTGATGTGTGGAGAGTAATCGAGTTCAGTACTCCCTCCGTCAGATGGGACGTTAAGCCATGGTCCCCTTGGCGCCTTTCGTTAAGAGCAGGCTAATTCTGGCGCTGGGTTTCCCTCCTTTCTTCTCCCCTACGCATCCGTTTCCCTCCCTGCACCTTTCATCCCGGTCGGAAGCGCCTATAAAGGCGCGTTTACACGTAGCAGTTGACTGCTGTGACAGTCAACTGCTAACAACTATTACGCTCCACTCGCATGTGTAGATAGCAACTGCGATGCGAGTTCAGGTCGATACTGGACATATGTCGAACACTATCGATTCTACTTCGAGCTATTAGCAAAGTCTACTTTCCAGCGTAAATGCATCCAACACAATCGCAACAATCGCCAACGGAAAGCAATAAACGACGTCTGATATTGGTAATTTGGATGAAATAACAAGGATATCCCTCCCCGATGGAAAGATTCTTATCTTAAAAGAATAAAGCACCTTTAGTTATAGATCTTAAGTAGCGTTTACACGTAGCAGTTGACTGCTATGACAGTCAACTGCTAACAACTATTAAGTTCCACTCACTTCTGTAAATAACAACTGCGATGCGAGTTCAGGACGATACTGGACACATGTCGAACACTATCGAACCACGTTCGAGCAATTAGCAAAGTTGAATCGCAACAAACTTCAACGGAAAGCAATACACGACGGAATTTGGATATAATAACAAAGATATCCCTCCCAAAATGGGAGATATTACACTTTAAAGAATGGGAACAAAATATAATCGACAATTGAATTTATTGCTTGAAGAATTTCACAAAAATTTAAGCATCAATCACTATTGAAATAAAACTCTTTTTATTTGTTATGACAACGCCTAAAAAGCGGCTTTAAGCTGCATTAAAGTTGGTGCAGACGCATCATAGCAGTAGCGATATAGATATATCGCGCATCTCGCGACTGTCATAGCAGTCAACTGCTACGTGTAAACGCTGCTTAAGAGTGTGCATAGATATATTATCGATAATATATATATTGCTATTACTCGATACTCGATATATTACTATTACTCCAGTACTCGATATTATATACTTTTACTCGATATTAAAATTATATTTCCAATTTCGTGTTTCTTTCTTCCAGCTCCGACGCTACTACGCCTTCAAAGTGAAGCACGCCAAACTGTACGTGGGTCTAACGCCCAAGAGTGCAAGGAACATTCTGTCTCAGAGTATCCTCACGGTTCTCCCGAAGAGAGATCAGTTCGGAAGGCGGATCCTATTGGTCGAGTCGGGAGGTGAGTTGAATCCAAAGACATTTCCACCAGCGAATTCCTCAAGATTTCTGTCTCAGAAAAAGTCGCCAAGGAGAAGTGAAATGATATTCCTACATTATAATGATATCGGTCGAGATGTAGTACAATGCGGCGTTTGCAATGCCTATTTCTCGCGACTTAATACGCGAGCCATAATACACTTTATCGAGTGCATCCAAGCATATATTTTTAATACATCCTCATTTTACCCTACAAGCCACCTGAAGGGTGTATTGTAAGGGATAACTCCACAACAGGCATGCGTTATCGACACGTAAACCATGAAACTATCAGTGGTTGACTACTTCTCTGTCAGTTATCAACAATTTTACCGAGGGAACACGGTGACTGAACATGCAACACAGCATTCTAACTTAAAGCGATACCATGTAAGACATACAATCCAAACATGTCAAACAAGTACATGTGGTTTCGGGCAAAACTGCTGGGGTATGTCTCAAACAATTGCAATCATTCATTGTTCACGTGCATGTTCCTGTAGATGTTTTAAAAAATTCACGCCCTAAGTCTTACTAAAATTTACACACACTGCTTAACCTACCATAACACTTTACAAAACCTAAACGATTTCCGCTGCACATTATCCAACTATTTTCATCAGATTTAAATTTAAATTTCATTATAAATTACCTGGAAAACCTGGAGTCAACTCTGATTCAGATTCCCTGGTTCTTGAATTAAAATATTCATCGATAAACTTGACATCCATTCAGAAGAAAGTGATCGTCATGAATTAGGCTGGGCCGAAATAATGCGAGACCAAGCAGAGATCTGTTAATACTTTTAGATGGAGAGGCTAATACAAAATATCCTAAATTGTATGCAACACCAGTACTGAGCTGCCGGACAGGTTAAGCCCGTTTCAGACGATGCTTGATACAGCACCAGGTCGAGAATACTCTGTAGTATGCTAGGTTTCCAGTATGGTGTGAATATTAACATTATGCTGGCTGACAAGCATGATCGCTATTGTACTCGCTGAGCTACTAGATCTCATACTTGATGCGGTGGTACTACTATTTCCTTTCAGCCTCCAGTAGGACCTAGTGTCCGTTGTCCAATCACGTTACGTTTCAGTCGCTGTGCGATCTTCTCTTTTTTAAATTTGTAGGTATTAAATACCGCTTCATAGCTGGTACAAGCACAATGAATGGGTGAAACCTCCTAAGACGGTTCCAATCATGCTATATTGCGTCCTCTATTAGTATATTTTTATTTAGATTAGTATTATTAGTCCTCTATAGTAGAGGCTAGCTTATTAGGTCTTGTGCTGAATCAAGTATGGCGTGAAACGGGCTTTAGATAATATCAAAATATTGGACATTACCTCATTCACATTTCCAGCTTAAGACCGAGAAACCGCTAAAAATGCTCAGCAACCCCTCAATGGCTTCGTTAAATCTTATGGTTAATGGCTTACATTCAGAAGGCTTTCATCTCTGACGATTTGTAAAAATCCCTCCACGAGAGCGCCGTCGTGGCAGTCTTTAGTGATTAATCGATCTAAGTATATGAAATAGTATTTCATGAAAAAATACACAAAAAATGTTAAATCTGAGGCTTCCGCGCTGATTATCATTAAAAATGGCTTTCGGGCGTTGCTCTGCGTCATGGTATCTTTTAGCGACAACATTTTATCCAGTCATACGGCTGGCGTATTCAGGTCTGAAGTGACGATACGTCAATTCTTGGCCGTGTCATGCATATAAATGTAGGTTAACCCTAGGTTGACCCTGATCGGTGAAGATAGTTGTCTGGTCAATGCATTAAACAATCAACAATTATGATCGTTAAGCTTAAATGCTCTCTTCCAGCTAAAACACAGAGTACAAAGACCGTTTTACACGGTCATTGAAACTGCGGAAGTTAACGTTGCTTCCATTTGAGCAGTCGTCCGTGAAAGACCATGGCGTAGGAAATTGCGAGGAGGGTTGCTTGACAGCTTTGCACGGTGCATTATGTCAGTGGCAATATACCATTCAGTAGCGGTAATACCGTCAATATATCGCATAACGTCAAGATCTTTTCGTAGCAATTAATTGGACGTAAACGATGCGATAAATTACCACCACTTTAAAATATGTTTTCCATCTATAGTCTAAGTGGAAACCCTAGTCCAGTATACTTAGCCCAAATTTTGCACAACGAACTAACGACTGTGGGCCAAGGTAATGAGATAGGGATCTCTTCTTTACGGACTAAATTTAAGCTTCCACGTGATTAATCACCCAGCTCATCATTATTGCACCTTATTCACTACTGAAGGAGTTAAGTGCTAACAAAAACACTCAACTCAATTGTCAACAACCTATTTTATTGCTAGAATTCCACTGGCAGTTCGTTGCCGCTATGACTGCGCCATCTAGTGAGAGAAATAAACTTCAAACTTGCGCGAACGCATGTATCAGATTAGAACATATTCTAATTTGCTCGCAGTAGTTCACGGAGTGGCGCTGTCACTCCTCGCAAGTCGTCGCTTTACACGGAGCAATATTTCTTGCGCAAGTGTTCTCGCAGCAGGTTGCGCAGTATCAATGACCGTGGCCTTAACAGTCCTCCTGGTTGTAATTATAGAGGTTTTTTTATGAGCTCTATTGCTTCCCGGTCATGATTGTTGATTGTTTAATGCACTGACCGGAAAACCATCTTGACCAATAAGAGTCAACCTAAGGCTCTCATTTATATACATAAGACGGCCAAGAGTCGACGCATCGTCGTTTCATACCTGAAGACGTCAGCAGTATGGCTAGAGAAAGTTGTCGCTAAAGACACCCATAACACAGAGAAACGCTCAAAAGCCATTATTTAGAAAAAATGTTCTTTGAGTACAGTTTACTTAAGTGCATGGGGCTAGAAGAATTGATTCAGGGTAATCAAAAGGCAGAATAAATGCATAGCTGGCTTTCTCGCTCTCCTAGCTTGATAATCTGCACCTGCGCGGCAAGATCGAAATCAAAGACGACCTCCAGACCTCCGGTTTGAGGATGAAAATAAATCTCTTCCGCCATTGGCTATCGGTGGGCTTATCTAGGGATTCTACACGCAACACTTAAGTGCTGTTACTCAAACAACGCTTTCACTTTTGTCCCCATGACAATGAAGCCAGAATGTGGGCCGTAACCTTGTCCGATACATATCGTACAACCTTGAATTCCGCTCTTTTAGCAATACGTTTCTCCTGAGGAGAGAGCCGCAATCTGAGTGAGAATTGGATAAAAAGAAACAGGCATAATAGCCCGAGTCTGACAGCAGTGCAGTAAGGAAACTGGCAGTAAGGAAAAAGTCTGGCAAATGATCCGGAATTTCAACCTAACCACGGAGACCTTGAAATATTTCAAACCATCATTGCCGCCTAATGGGTCATCGTGCATTGGAACCGATGAGGTTCGGATATACTGGAGGCGGTATGCGCATGCGAAACGGGTGAAAATGAAACCAGAATGGGGGTGCTTGGGAATGATTAGCACCCGCCTCCTCGGCACAAAATATTCCGTTTTATATGACCTATTATGGAGACTCATAATGTATTAAAACATTAATAATGATAAAAGCGTGTCGAAATTTCATCACAGCGACGTCTGTTAATTTCCCTAACATCGGTTGAGGAAGCTATTATTACATATTATTCCCCTAGGAGTTAATTATATTAATGAAACTGGTTCGAATTTCATATATTTCAACCTCATATTTGGGCCTTGTCTACACGCCCTCTTCTGTTTTTTTGACGACTTTCAAAAATGCACTCCAACATACTATTGTATTTTTACCGCGAGAAAAACAACTTCAACTGTTCATTCTAACCTTCTTGTGTTCATATTCACGAGCAACTTCAAACTAAACTTGCGTCCATTGTGTACACTGCACTACTGGGCATGAGGTTAAAACCTAAGGTGATTACTTCTTACAAAGTTTAAGACAGTATAAACATAATTCCGCGGCTAGTGCGCATTAATTAAATTCTAGTTATTATATTCATAATGATACCAAATTTGTTTTTTTTTCGATGGCCGTTCCAGCGAAATGGAAGCCATCGCAATGCTCGCTGGACGAGATATTCCAGGGTTGCGTCCTGATGCTGGAGGCGGCCATGAGGGAGCCGAAGACACAGGTCTCCGGGGCCCTCGCCTTGCTGGACATGGAGGGCCTGGGCCTCACGCACGCTTACCACTTCACACCCGCATTCGCCGGAAGGGTCGTCGAATGGGTACAGGTGAGGGCCCCGTTTGATAGAATTATATTTCAAAAAGAATTTTTTTTACCATAAGCCAGCGGCAGTCAACCAGTAGAGTACTCACAACACTACTTTAACGCGTAAATTTTAGCTAAGGTACGCAATCTTCTTGTCAAAAATTTACCAGTGCTTGATGTCAAAATCGTGATCAACCTCTGCCTCAAGGCATCATTTATTGATGGCCAGGGTTCCTAATAGCCGAAAAAATTACAATGTTTTCTAAAGTATTTTTATTCACCAAACAACTTAGAAACTATACGAAAAATCCTTCTTCAAAATTTGCTCTTAAAATTTCATGTTCCCACCTCGGCGGCGAAAATGTGGTGAGATTGATTTATATATGAGCTCAAAATCATGCCGATTTTGAAATTATGAAAAATTTTCTTCCTGCTCATATTCATGTATATTTATATTTTTAATATTTTATTATATTCGTGCCAATTATCATGATTTTTCACTTAAAAAAGAGAAATGGTAGTAAAAATTCACAACGATCTCCAACAATAGCCGCAAAAGGATAAACAACCGTTGCTCTCTTCGCTGACGTCAACAATGGAAGGTGAATAATTCGACGGCCATTGAGTGATGCCTTTCATGAATTCGGACAGCGTTTTACGGGGTTTAAAAGGAGTATTAATTCACGTGATACGGGTATTTGTACACGGCTTAAAACACCACGACCTCAAACTTCGATACCGTTTTACATGACTGCTTAGTTACCTACTAACGTTAATGGTTATCGGTTTACAAATTTAGTTTTTGTGATAAATTAACTTCCTAATATTTAACTGACGACGAGAAGTGCCATTGTAAGCTTATTATAAAAAATCTATGTAGTACAAAGACTTAAAAATCTACTGAGGTGGTACAGTTAACTGTTTCATGACTGATATTCCTCTTTTATTCAACAGGACTGCCTTCCTACGAGACTGAAAGGCGTCCACATCGTGAACCAGCCATACGTTTTCAACATGATATTCGCTCTTTTCAAGCCTTTCATGAGGGAAAAGCTGAGGAAAAGGGTAAGCAAACGTTAAAAAAGACAAGTGATCCTGGAATAATAAGTCCACTAATATCTGTGTAATAAATAAGGTGGTTCTCGTAACAATTTTAGTTCATGAATGTTTTTCTCACCCTAGGAAAAATAGGAGTTACTTTCATAATAATCCTTGAAATTATTTGGCAGCTATTGATGCGTTCCACTTTTTAAAAATTCGTAAATCGTTTTATTTTCGTCTTTAAAAGCGAAAGTCTACAATAAAAATAAAAAACGTTGACCTACTTGCGAGGAAAGGGCAAGGACAGTGTTCATTTTTTTAAACTGTGTTTTTTGTAGCATGAAACATAAAAGTGCTAATTAAGAAAACCAAGGGCATCATACTAGAATAATCCCAATTTTTCGATTAACTTACTAAGTAACAAAATAATATTCCGTAATTGTTTTGAGCAGTCACCCATATTAATCGAAAGATGCTCAAAATACTCTAACTATTATAAGAGACGGATGATTGTCTAGGGGTTGGGTAGTTAGGGTGACTATGGGACCCCTATTCCAAGGGTCAAGGTTTGAATCCTGGAATTAGCAGACATTTTATGTATTAAGAATCCTGGTCCCACTTGGAAAGCCATGCTGAGAGCATTCTATGTTCACTTCTTTGTCCGTCAGATGGGATGTCAAACCATGAACTCCTTAACACCTTTCATTAAGGGTATACATTGATGCCGACACCGGGTTTCTCTGCACCCTCTCTCCCACAAAACCATTTTTGGCCTAAAATGTTTTAACACCATTATCACTGTGAATATAGGTATAGGATTTTATTTGATTTTGCAGATTAACCAATTTCCTGTCAATAATTATTTCTCACAGATCTTCATGCACGGTACTGACAGGAAATCAATCCTCGCACACATCGATGCTGACTGCTTGCCAGTTCAGTACGGAGGCAACATGAAGCTGCCCTCTATTGAGGGCAAGGAGTGGGTCAATTTCTTTACCAATTACGAGAAGGACTACGAGTGTAAGTACTAGCGGAAGCAACAGTAATTTTCTTGCATGCAACCACATCAGAACTGGCAGCATTCCCTGATCACCAACACTACATTCATTATCATCCTATGGTTCTAATTTATCCTGGACCATTTTTAATTTTTATAGCTTTTGTCCTAGTACCTCAAAGTGACTAAAAGGTATTGCACTGCAAGTCAGTTATTCAACCATCTCTTTATAGTGAAGGGAGAGTATACCATGAATATGTACTTGAGTGTAGCTCAAGTTTAAAGACAATTTTGCTGAAAAATAAGGGGTTGAACTAATAGTAAATGAAGAGTAATGCTGTTTTTTCAGATTGGAACTTGGCTATAAAAATGTTTAAGCTAGCAGAGCACCCACATTTCTTTTGCTAACTATAGACAGGTCTGTATAGTCGAGTACTGCATGTGATAACACATTCTTTGGGTCAAAATTTTGTCTTCGGAAATCATGTGATATCGGCGGAACAATGAGTTTAAAATCATTCATAATGGCACCATTTTTCATCTTAAATATATTATTAATTATATTGATGAATATAATAAATCTTTAAAAGTGGAGTCTCTTCAGACCTGAAGACAAAATCAGTATGGCTGGAGAAGCTGTTGTCGCTTGGGAACGCCCAAAAGCCACTATTAATGATAATCGCTGCCGAAGCCTCAGATTTAATTCGTTTGAAATTTCCTTACTAAAGATATATCTTAATGTTGTTGACCTGATTTTTGTTAATTGGAAATTGGGAGTATGGACTGCACAAATATGAAGGACAGAACCTAATGATATGCAGGAATCCCTGCTGAAAGGCATTGATTCTCCACCTGTTAGAAAATTGCTCAATTAAATATCATAGAATATTGAAGACAGTAAGGTTGCAATTATGAGAGTATTATGAATATCTATTTGCTCTAAAAATAAGCTCTGGACTACCCCAGTCATTATCTAAAAACCAATTCTATCACCTAAATAGTATTGCAATAGTGTAATTATGCATCAGTTTTTCATACGATGAAACTACCTATACAGCATATATGCTTCCACTCATGATAGGTACGTCCACATTTCAAGTAGTTCCATCAGATTTCAACTAGGTACCAAAATTCCAAGGGTGATTTTCCTGTTTATGCATTGGGCTCATTTAAATATTCTGCATTATTCCCAAGAAAGAGGTATTAGAAAGTACCAACAAAAATACTGCTTGATTACTAACAAATGCCATACCATATTTCAAACTGATACAAATCCTATGCAAATATTTACCTGAAGTAAATTTAATTTATCCTCCTGAAATTTTCTAATGCTAATGATGAAAGTTCTCCATCCAAAATCACATCACTTCCATACTAATTTAGCCCCAGAACTCAAATGTAGGTCATTATCAATTTTATTCAATGAAATTTTTTAATTCAATAAATATATTATGAAGTATTACACTAATTAAATAATATGAAGTATAAGTACTAATTAAATATGGTGTAACAAGTGATTAAATCATCATTAATATCAGCAGATTTGGATCCACCAACTAATCTATAACTTAAAATTATTACAAAACAAAATGCAAAAAACTGATAGTTTTTTTTCTTCCCTTTTGCAGTGGGAGGTGGATACGGATTTAAGCCTGGTGTCAAAGTCAAGGCGTGATTGACAAGTTCCAAAGCAAAGGAGAAAAGAGGCAGAGTGATATTTTTGTACACACACTATCCTATGTATTATATTTTTTATTAAGTGTATGCTTATGGTCAATAAATTGTTTGTTATTGAAATACAAAAATTTGCTTCCATGTATTCCATCATTTATCAGCAATGTGGGGAATTATACATTGATATGTTTTTTCATAAAAATTATGAGAAAATTGGAGTTGAATATGTTGAAGATATTTTAAATTTTAAATTGACATGCCCATAACTTTAGATCAGAATCCCTGAATGCCAGAATAAAAGGTTTAAACCTAATGTCTGGAGTTGTTCTCTCAAGGTTATGGGTCATCATGAACATTGAGTCATAGTGTTATCTGTATACGTACACTGCCATTTCAAAGCAATACAAACAAGAGTAAAATAATACTAGGAGAATCTCCTAAAGAGATAAGTAAAGACCAAAAGACCTTAAAGACCAAAGCTGAGGAATGGTTATAGCCAGGATGGTGAACTTGAGAACTGGTGGCATTGTTCTTATGCACACTGAGAATCTGGTTCACCAATCTTGGATTGTCAATGATATTGGAAGGAATTTGGATAGTGAATAAAATCAATTGATGTAGAACTACCTTAAGGAAGCTTTCCTAAAAGTATGCTGAATATATTGTAATTGTCCTTTCCTTTGATTCTATATCTTCAAAAATGTCAATGCATGGAGAAGGAGTGTGGAATCTTGTAAACATTTTTTTACTAATTCTATTATCCTACTCTCAATCACTCCTTTCACAACAAAGTGATCCCTTATATTACAGCTCTAAAAAGCCATGTATGTACCTTACATTTTATCTCTTTAGAACTTGTTCTGTCTGCTTAGATCTAAACTATACTGCCATCCTTGAATGAAATCACATTCGATTAATTTTTTTCCAACCTTCATCTGAGTTTCCTTCAACTTGCTATGTTTAACCCATTCAACTACAATTTTGTTGGCTGTCAGTCCAAAATATTATTCATTTCATTTATCAAGAATAGAAAAAAAATCTTGGTAAATAATATTTTGGAAACTTATTCATAATTCATTTAAAAAACATAATAGTCTGTCCAATTACTGTAATGATAACTGATAAAACCCTGTTAATTATGTTCAGATTACCAAGAAAAAGTTGAGTCAGGCCTGTAATATTTCCATGAATAGGAGAGTCACATCATCAACCTACCCAGATATCTTTTTACATTCCTCTCCGTTTTTTCAGACATCTCCAAACATATTTGGCATCAGAAATATTAGCATCCGATCTGTATAGAATCTGTCTGGCTAAGAAAATATACAGTCTACTAAGGATTTTGAAAACATAGCAGCAATTTCCTTCTTTTAGAGTATAGCACCGTAACTTTACCAAAGAAAATTTATTCCAGTAGTAGACGCCAATGAAAACATTATAGGATTTCGTGCTTTCTCGGCGAATGATATTAATTAATAATTCTTGGGTTTCCAGCCAAGTAAGATTTTGGGTTGCTGATGTTTCGATGGAATACTCCTCCATCGTTTATTCAGAGCAATAAAGCTTGCAGGGCATTCCGCCAGTGCTTAAATAGCAGTCTCATCCAGGGGGCATTGTTGTCTCCTCTTTTTTCCATTATTTTTCAAATTAATGGTTTCCATTCTCTGCTGAGGATGTACCCAGAGTGTCGATTTAATGTGTTATCTTCCAGCCTGATTTCAACGGCCTCTTTAAGGAGACGATCCCAATGACCATTTGCTTTGCTTACCCATTCGCTCATCCATCCCAAAAAAGAGCTGTTATCTCCATGCACCTGCATCGTACAGACACTGTAGCAGACAAGGAAAGCCTGCCAATTGAAATAAAACACCTACGGGAAACTTTCTGCCAAAATGGGTAAACGGAGAGAGAAATTTTGCTGGGCCTATAAAGAGCAAGTCGGGATTACAAGAAAAGCCGCGTTGATAGTCTCCTCAGTCCTGAAATGTCTCCCAAAGAGAAAAAACCCACTGCAAGAGCTTGTGTGCCATATGCTTCAACCGTCGCTGGAAAAATCTCTAGGATCCTAGCGAAATGGAACATTGAAACAATTCATATACCACCAAAAAAACTGCGGGGCGATTTAGTGAGAGTCAAGGACAAATTGGGACTCAAAACACTTGGAGTTTACCGTATCCCATGTCAGTGTGGAAAAATATGCATCAGAGAGACAGGGTACATGATAGAGACCCGAATAAAAGAGCACAGGAGGTGTATTAGGTTGTTCCACCTAGAAAAATCTGCCGTGGTTGAACATGCTTTATCGGAAGATCACATCATCTCCTTCGATGAGGCTCACTTAGTCCCCAAAGCAAAGGGTTTTGGGATCGTCTCCTTAAAGAGGCCGTTGAAATCAAGATGGAAGATAACACATTAAATCGAGACTTTGGGTACATCCTCAAAAGAGAATGCAAACTGTTAATTCAAAAAATAACGGAAAAAAAGAAAAAAACAATGCCCCTGGATGAGATGGCTATATGAGCACAGGCGGAATGCCCTGCAAGCTTTATTACTCTAAGGATGATGGAGGAGTATTCCATCGAAACATCAGCAACCCAAAATCTTACTCAGCTGGAAACCTGAGAATTATTTATTAATGAAAACATTGTCTAGTAAAATTGTAATTATTGTATTGCATTATAATTATATTCAAAGGTACAGCTAAATCCTAGCATTATATACCTTGGTTCAAATAGTGTATATGTAGTACACTATAGTGACCACTTGAACCCAAGTATCTAATGCTGAGTTGCAACATCCACTTTTTCTGTATCCTTGACCTACCTAATTAATTATTGTGGAAAAACAAAGCGTTTGTAGACTTATAATGAACTGTTTCCACCAGGGGCGCAGCTAGGAATTAAGGCTAGAGGGGGTTTAAGGCGCAACTATTACTGGGGGGTATGGAATACCCTCCAGGATAAGGGGGAGGTGCGGGGGCCCTCCCAAAAGCAAAATTATAGTATACTATTAAATTACTTCAGGTAATATTTATTTAAGATCACATAATTTTTGTTTTGAAATAAATGAAACAGTTTTTAAAAATCACTTAAATTTTTATTAATAAAAATTACAAAGCAATGTTAAATCTGCGTGAATTTTTGAATAGCTCGTAAAGTAGTTCGTCCTCTGTTACTAGAATTCTCTGATGGGTAAAGGCTTAAGCAAGTCCATTTAGGCGTTCTTCTGATGTTTTATTTCTCAAGTACGTCTTCAGCAATTTTAGGGACGAAAATGACCTCTCTGCAGTACATGTAGTTACTGGTATTGTTGCCAAAATAGCAAGAAGTGAGTGGACCGTGAGAGTGAGACCAGCATTGCAGTGTTGCAAAGCCTCTACTGCATTTTTTGGCTTCTTTTCCTTTAAAATTTTTTGCCATATTATGATCTCCCCAATTATTCCTGAGGTTTCCAGGTCATAAAAATCGGCCACCTTTTTAATATCTTCTGAAATGTCACTTGCTTGATTGGGTTGTAATAATGTCTGGAAACTAGTCAGTATTTCTCCTTGTATTTCAAACTTTTGCCCAAATGTCTCAACCGTGTTTATAATAAATGGGATGAACAGTGATCTCCTAAAATATCCTTCAACCGAGTTAGCTGGAAAATTGTCCCTCATTGTCTGCCGCCCTGTCGTCCTTGGTTTCGCAACAGGTATCTGGAGATCTGCACATAACTCACTTTCTTTCTTAAAAATAGGCGCAAAAGTTTGAACTGCGTCTTTTCTACCCTCATCTAACTTCTTTTTCACTGTCATAGCAGACTTAATGGCAGTCAAAAGATCAAGATTTTCTTTCTGTAAATACACACTTGAAGGCAATGTCAGTGAAAACAAACTCAATAACAAAGAGGCTGATCAAAAAGTCACATTTCTCTATTGCACACTGAAGAAGCTGAGCTTCGGTAGCTGTTTTTTTATCAGTCCAGGTTTTGATTTCATCCAGCGCTATCAGCATAGGGTGGATTAACTCCACAAAAGATTGAACAGAATCATGACGTTCAACCCATCGAGTTGGACACATTCTTTTCAGCTTTTCTTTCTTTCTTAGGTCATTTTCCATTGTTTCAATTTGTGTCGATATAACTTCTTGCCTTTTTGGTGTGTTAAAAAAGTTGTAAGCACTCTCAATTGTACCCAGGCAGTTTTGCACTTCTTGAACAAAGCAACCTTCTGAAATTCAAAGATTTAAGCAGTGAAAACTACAATGAACATATAGGGCTTTCGGGTACTTTTCCTTTATTATAGCTTGGACTCCCATTCTTATGACCATTCATAGCCCCTGCGCCATCGTAACCTTGACCTACCATAAATTGAGATTTAGTTCATTTATAGTTTTGCATATTACATCTGCCAGGCCTTTTCCAGTCATGTCTGTGATAGGAATGAATTGTAAAAATTCTTCATGAACTTTTTCATTTTCAACAAATCTAACATAGAATGTCATTTGAGCTATAGTTCCTACATCTGTTGTTTCATCAACAAGAACAGAAAACCACTGAGCATCCTTGAATTTCTCCACTAGCTTTGTCAAAATAATTGTGTTCATGGATGAGATTATCTCGTTCTGTATTTGCAAGCTTGTGTAAGTTGCATTTGCTCCTGCATTCTTCAAGTGATTTTGCAAGACAGAGTCACCAGATTGAACCTCGAATCTCAATAAGGACTTAAAATTTCCCTCTCCTCTTTCACCTGGTTCATTGAGAGAAACAGGCCCAGAGTCCCTGTGTCCACGAAATGATAACCCTCTTCTTGCAAGAAATATCGTTGTAGATGTAATTGGATTTAATTGATCTCTGTTCTTTTTTACCTGTGCAGCGTGACCCATATCTAACACCTTGTCAATGCTTGGCATGGTTTCGTTGTTTGTAGCTATAAATATGCCTGCTTTTTTAAGGCAATCAGCATGATATTTTGCCAGTATGGTATATATAGAAGATTGATTTTACCTGCACACGCTAATGTTGAAGCTTCCTTTGATGCATTCGCACTCTGGATGAAGAGTCTCCTAATATCCATTTGTGAAGCAGCCTGCACAGTTGAGATGTGATATGTAACGATGGAATACACAGAACAATTCCACTGAGAGCTACAAATGAATACTAAAAAATATAAGACCACCACGACAGCAGACTTGTTCGTTCATAGTAGTTCGAATCACCACCTTGGCGCATGCGCGACTATGCGCTGCGCTGCAGTGTTGCTAATCCGAAAGAAAATTTTACGACTGCAGGCTACGCACCCGCCACCCTCTCGACCTACAAACTGTCCAACTCGGTTCAGTGAATAGTTTGATGTTTTGTTTATAAGTCATCCATCCCCCTAATATTAGTTACAAAATTTGCCACGTTAAAATATTTTTATTTAAAAAATTTCTCTGGGCTCTGGGGGGGGTTTTATCCCCCAAAACCCCCCCCTCGCTGCGCCACTGGTTTCCACCATTAATGTACTGTAATGGAAGAATTTAGAGCAAAAAATGATATATTGGAGAGCTACATCCATTGCATCTTAAGGTTGATGACAAAAGATAAATATATATGTTCATTCTTGAAGTCAACAAGATCTTACACTTATCTATACATTTTTCCAGTGATATATTCCTCCCATGGAGTCCCTCCTAAAGTGAAGGAACCCTCTCACTTTTATGACAATGTTGTTAACAGCGTGTTGCATTATGCATATTAATTTGTGTTTATTTGGTAATACAAAATTTTCGTAGTTTGACGGTTAGTTTGTTTAATGCTGCTACCTGATGGACAATAAAGTAGTTCTACTGGTTTCTGTATAGTTTTTGGTGTTTTTAGTATTCTCCCTATAAAAGTAAGAATAATGGCAATTATAAGCGGTAGTTCTCACAAATGTCTCATATTAACTGAAAGACTACGTGATGTCTGAAATGAAATCATGCCCACAGATGCAGCACAGAGTTCACTTGATAACTAGACATTTCGTAGAGGCACTGATCAATTTATGTCAACCACAAACTCTAAGAATCACTATTGAAGAATAAAATCAGCATCAGAACATTGCAACGCAAAGTAAGTTGAAAATAAGAAGGTTGATAAAAATCTTTCCCACCGGAAACACGATTGAGTAAGTATGACATTTTCAAATACAGCAAAGCCTAAAACAAAAAGAAAATGGTCACAACAAATCAGTTTTCCACCTCTCTAAATATCTATTTTGAAATTAGGACACTATAGAATTATATGAAAGCACTGAACAATTATAGCAGCTCATCTCAACATCTAGTTCCTGAAAAGCCTCCAAAAACCCACTAAGAGGAAGGGCACCTTGGTATATTTACGAATTGAAGCACCTGGCTGGAAATATCCATGGTTTTACATGGCAAGTTGGCAATCCTTGACATCTGAGTGACTTTTTTGGTCTTGCAATTTATGCAGACTGCAGCATCAATAAAATTTTGGAATTGCTTTTGTTTGTGGCCGTAAGTAAAATGTCATTTTTTGCTAACAACGAGTGCTAAATTAAGTTTTTGAATAAGATGTGAGACACCTTAATAGAGTTAGCTTTTGATATGCATAACAGCAGAATTTCTACAGAGAAAAATCCCAGATAAGGTAAATCAATTTTTTTCCATGAAAATTCTGCTAATGAGTACTAAATTCATCAATGGACAATATGTAGGTATTAGTAAATTACTAGTTATTAGTAAATTAGTAAATTGGGAGAAATATTTCATGAATCTGAACAGAATAAGGAAAGAAAATAGGTGAAGAATTGACAAGTGAGTATTCATGTTTATTTAGATTTGGCTAAATAAACAAATACTATTATTATTAATTGATAACACATATATTTCTCTAGTAATTGATGAGGTGAATGATTTTTTTCTCTGTGGAAATTCTGCTTTTATGATAAATTATTTCATCAATAATTCCTGAAATTTATGAAAGCCTATTTTGATTGAAAAATAATAGTTCAGTGATGAAATATCCACAGTAAAGTCATTATTATATTAAAAAACAGGTTCTGAGAGAGGTCAGAAAACGACTACCATACCTATACAGTTGTAGCAACGTTCAGCATTAGCAGATGATATAAAGATGTTTTTCAAGAATATTTTCCTCTAAGAATAAATGCATATTTATGAAAATTCACTAGAATGGTAAAATAACTGGACTACTTAATTATGAACTGAAAATATCAAACTTCACCACCTTTCCTCTGAGAGTAGGTAAGGAATAACAATTGTTTTTCACACTCAACTTCAAACACTACTATTTTAATGGCATTATTTTCACTAGGAATTCCCGCTGTATATAAGCATGATACGATGAGCCATCCTTTATGACAAGTGTTAGCAGTAAATTAAAAGGCACTATAAACTTGGATTGGTTAGGGTCTATGCACTACTTTGGAACAAGACACACTACACTATAGTTTAGTTAGAAACCAAAATACAGTACTTATTACTATGGATCTGATTAGCTCTACACAAAAGTTATATATGCCTACATATGATGACTATACAGAAATGATGAGCTTAAGGTTGTTACCTGAATAAAAAGATCATCAAAACCAATCCTGGGGAAATCAGAATTGTTCAGCAAGACATTGTATTTCAATTTCTTATGAATTTCTTAATGGCTCGATCAACTTATTTGCATTAATTGAATTGTTGTATTATTCAATTTAGATCATTCATTAAATTTATTAGCTTTGGGACTTCTTCAAGTTCTAAGGATGTCAATGTCAAAACATAAGTTGTCACCCCTAAAATAGAAATAAGAAAATAAATTCTATCCGATCATGATAATATTAATTAGCCTTGATATTCTGTTTGATATCACCACGGCAACCTCAAATCATTAAACGAGGTGAGGATGAGGATGGAGATTTCACATTTCATTCCACTTTGCTCACCTATTCTTTGCCAAACTAATTGATTTTTCAGTTTTTGTCTCATTTTCATTTCACTACTTCTCATTTCATACTCTTCAGCAGTTGAAAAGGCACTGTAGGTGAAATAAACCATATAACTCAATCATTTCTTTGAATTCCAGGGACCACATGCCTATGGTCACATAAAACAGTCCTAAAAATTTAATCAATCTCAACAGTTTTATTAAACATTCCTCCATATAAACTATCAACAAACAAAAATGTAACAGTCAATATGAAATAAATTACCAATGTCACAAAATTGGTACATATTCTCATTCCCAAAACTTTAGCTCAGACTTAATATTAATAATATATTTATAAAAGTGTGAGATGTGCAGAACTTAGCACAATCTTAAAAATTACACCAGGCATTCCAGAAATAGATGAAAACTCACTGGTGTGTACAAAAAACATCCCTTTTCAGTTGCTCTCCATAATTTGAGCATATATATTGTAGAAAAGTTGTGCGAAATCTTCAAGGTGGAATTTGCTGGATTTTTTGACACTTTCAAGATTTTTAAGGATAAATTCACTTCTGGTTCAAGGCACTCTTTTGAAACATTATACAGCATTGTTGTGCATGTCCTTGTTGGGTGGTTTAATTCCATTAAACCATCAATCATTCACTTTTAAGCTGCCAGCTCATGATCTCACTTCTGTATGCTCCAGGCATGCCAACAGAAACATAAAATTTCATTCTAATCACATCACTTATTCTTGTTATATCCATAGGAGTTGATTGCTGCAGAAAAAACAGTGTGTTATGATAGTTTCTATGAAAGTACTCAAAATATGTGTCAAAGTAGAAGTGATAAAAGAGACGGTCAATTCATGATTATAGAAAGTATAGAGGCTCATAACTTTAAATTAAAAAAATAACGTAGCAAGAGGCATACCATCATATTCCTTGTCGCACTTCAGCAGGAGTTCAAGCCACTCTGGACCAGTAATTCTTGGAACATCAAGAGTGCCACCATAGCAATCAAGGAGGTATTTGGGATCAATGTGCTGGTGGAGAGAATCACGATCTGACCCATGGAAAATTATCTGAAATTCCAAATGTTATTATTATCAGTGCATCTCTATTCCAGCTAGCATGAAGAAACAGTTTATCTCTTTTTTACTTGCTATTTAAGTAAATATTTCATGAAACATTTATCTGATTGCTTATTATTCGCATTTTAATATTAATTCATGGTAACATCCTGGCAAAAATATTGTAGAGGGAAGTGTAGGTACATCAACTATCAACATAGCGGATATTTAATTATGAATGAAGTGAATCGAAATATGATCAAACTGTAATAAGCGTCTATGATGTGAAATGAACCATGAAAGTGCGAAAAGGAAGCATACAAATTGAGGAGGGTGGAAGTTCAAAAAGTGGATGCAAGTTTTCACGAGTCATACACAAAAACTTTGTTTAGAGTATGCACTTTTACAGAGAATCTGTACTTATGTAGCCAAACAAATTGGCTAATACAATAAAAACAATCTAGAATACCTTGCATGGTGTACCTAGTACCAATATTAAAGTAAAATAAAGGCAAGCAGTAGGAGTGGCATATTTATTAACGCTATATATGATTACACAAATCTATATTTATTTTTCGTACATACAAATACAACTACCTAACACTAGTGATAAGTTAATGACCAATGTGATTGATATACATTCATTCCTTGACTATTCTCAGAACTCCACTCACCCTGTTCTTCAACTTCTCCCTCAGGAATGGCTTGAAGATTTGAAAGACTAAATTAAAGATGCCTGGTTGATTTACAATGTGAATTCCTTTCACACGAAGTGGAATACTATCCTGTAATTAAGAAAAATGAGTAATGCCGTTTAAAACATGAAAGCAAAATACATGGATTAATAAGACTTAAAAGGTCATATGAAATAATTACTGCACAAATAGCATATTTTACAGAAAAAAAAAGATAATTTTTCTGTTTTACAATCTCTCCCTCATCAAATGGGATATCTCTTGCAACTAACCTGTAGCCAATCGACTATTCTTTTTGCAAATGGTGGAGTGAATTGCCACACCTGCTGCAGAGAAAGGCTATCCATGTCGAATATGACAACACAACCTGAAACTTGGGAACGAGGTTCAACCATAGCTGCCTCCAAAAATAAGACACAGCCCTTGAAGACTTCATCCAGGGTTACCTTGCTTGGTTTCCATTTCTCTATAAAGCAAAAAATTTTATATTAATTGCTAGAAAAAATTCAAAGCATACATTATTTTTATGAAACTTAAGGTGGTTTCAATTTACACCAAGAAGAATTTGTATACAAGCATGACACATATGAAAGAACTATGAATGACTATGTTGTATTATTACATAATATTAAAGCATGTATTAATACCATTCAATAAGTAAAATCAGAAGTTGAGTCTCATAGGAGTATAAATGGGGTATTAAATTACAATGAAAGAAAAAAAACAAGAACAAATTCATGTGCAATTAAAAAAGATAGAATGATTGTTTAGTTTAACATGATATAAATAAACCCAAAGGTAAATACCACATTCTCAGCATTTCTGATAAGAATTTGAAGCATCTGATGTCGACATAGTCTATGGACATGATGAGCTTAGAAGATAACTTCTTCCCCACTAGCACAAAAGATAGTTTACATAATTATTACCACTGATCAACATTTACCAAAGTACCAAAAAGGGAAACTAATTTATAATTTCAATGATGCCCAGTGACTAAAAGGCCCAAGTTACATAACCTCACATAGAAATTATTTCTCATTTTTTTATACCTGACCATCAAAAAACCATTCTTTCTAGTATCTATACACTCCTTGGCATAAAATTAAATGTTGCAATCTCATATGGAGAATTTATAAATTCTTTTCATTATTTGTGAGCTGGGATAAATCCAGAGACTTGATTCAATATCTCCTCACTACACATCCCTAATAATGTCAACTGCAAATAGGTAGTTCATCACATGTATTTCAACCCACATAGTTTAATACAAAATGTTTCATTAAGTCCTTGTGAAGGCATTATTTCCCAGGTAAGTTAAGTTAGATTTCTTCTGGGGTATCTCCCACATTGATAAATATTACTTGGACAACAGTTTTGCTGGCATTATACTAAGCATAACTGGCATCCAAGCAATACAGGTCAACACAGAAGAAATCCCACTCATGTATCATGATGATCATTGAAGTTTATCAACTTATTGAGTTTGAAGACATAAATATCAACTAATTCCTAAGTACCCTTTCAGGGTTATCGTAATAATTCAGCAAAAGCAAAGTCAAAGGGTACCAATGGTTAATTTTCCTCCTTACAGTTCTCTTAGACAGCTTTGCATTTATTGATATAATAATTAGCAAAAATGTATCAAATCATATAAAACTTTCCCTGACTATTTTTAACAATGATTTGTTACCACTAATAAACACAAATGCTTAACTTACTTCCCAGTTCTAGAACAAGAATCCTTCGTCCCAACTGATCTCTGTTGGGTAAAACTGTGAGGATGTTGTTTTCAAAAATATTCTTCTCCAAGGATGGTTTCAGATTCTTGTAAATCTTTTCATGCTTAACTTTAAAGGCATAGTATCGCTTTATCTGAAATTAATTGAACATATTATTGGACATATAAAATTTTGATAAATTCATAAATTAAATGAAAGAAAGGATTTTTTTTAATGTAGTGAGACAGAAAACAACAAAAACATAAATGAATCACCCAAAGAAATGAAATATATACAGTGACTACTATTGACCAAAAATATCATTACTATCTGGTAGGGAGGCAAGTGATTTTTTTCCAATGAGGGAAATAAAATAAACAAGTACCTACTGTTATGAGAACAGTAATGTAGAAAAGTGGCAGTACATACCCTAAAAGGGACTAACACAGTATGTTAGTATATTTTGAGTTTGATGTTGATCTCATATATGATTTCAAAATATAAAATGTCATGTATATTTGAGCAGAAAAACTATTATGTGCCTCAAAGTAGTTTATATGAAAATAATGAAATAACTATTTGGATGACATCACAACAGATGTTATTAATATGAATGTTACTAATATCGTATATCAATCAATAATGGAGATATGAAGTAATTAACTCCTTGGTTCAAAATCTTAATATACCTTACCAAATCACAGGCACTATCAGGGTAAAACTTGCAGGGCCTCAGGAAACGGATGAGGAAGTAGTCATTGTCAATTGGAATGTAAAGGTCCTTTTCCTCTGCAAATAAGAAAAAGTAGTATGAAAAATACAAATCCCTTTCCAACTCAAAAGATGCTACATTTGAAAAACTCTTACTCTTCATCCTAATTCTAGTTTTACTCTTATTCTCCTATTCACAATTCCATTAAAAACTTAAAAATATAATTAACTGGGTGCAAATGTGAAATTTGGTTAGCCGCCACAAATACTTAAATGTTACTGTAGTAACACCAAATACTAGTAGACCATAATCAATGCTATAATTTAGATTATGAATAATTTATTTTAAATATTTCTTTTTCCTTTCTAGCTAAAGCATTTTCAAGTTCATTTTTTAATCAATAACTTAATTAAATTCCACTCGGTCTACTGAGAAATAAATGTTTTGGAAATTGAGAGACCAACTGTGTATTACAGCAATTTTAAAGTAACTTTAGCCATTACATTAACTAAACTCACCACATCTATGAATGATGACTTGAGAAAGCTGAAAGTTTATAATATACATTATAATGATAGATGTGTGAATTCATACATATCGTTTAGTATTTACCATCCAATTAAGTGAGATTTTATTGAATACTATTTTGCTTCATCTTGATAATGATCACGATTTTCATGAATGGAGTGGAGATACCAATTTTGGACACAAGAAAGTTTCTCATATTATACTTCATCTCAAGAAAATTCAACTCAATACAACAATTAAGAGTCTTCCCAATGCTATTAAGAGGGTATGTTCCATGTTTAACATTCCAAAGTCATTATAAATGTATTTTAATGAGAAATAAAATTTAAAACCGTGAAATTAATATTAGATATTGCCCCATTAAAGTTCATTGAATGAACTTGTCTGCATTGTCCCCAAACTGAGTGTACTTTTGTGTCCTGTGTAAGAAATTATTCATCACGGGTGACTTGGTTCACCTCATACATGAAATATTAACTCCACGTGCAGAGCAGTGGACAACCATGAGTTTATTCAGCATAACAAACATATGTCAGATATTTGACACAACTGATGACAAAAAAAAACTATTTAAGTAATAAACAAGGTAGACTAAGCCACTAAAAAAATGTACTGAAAAAAAAGTAAGGAAGAACCGAATGCCATGAAACAATATGTTCATCTGAAGGTCACAAGTTGAAATCCCAACTTCACGTTAATGTTGAGTTCATCTTAGGAAAGGGCTTATGTCCTTTTGACACCATACAGTGGAGAACATACACTATTTTTCAAAACTGTTTCTAAATGAGGAGTTTATTAACTAAAATGTACTTTGCAAAAAATTTACAGAAGAATAAAGTTGTGTTTTTAAGATATTACCTACTCTTAAAAAAATGCATGCTTTTGGCACCTTAAAAAACATGACGTCATCGGGTGTCCAAGGCATGATGCCACGGCATGGAGGGGGTTTTTTGAGGTTAAATTCCCCCTGCCCTTCAGGAACTAAAAAATTTATCACGAACTTGCTAAAAAATCAAGTACACTTAACATTTATTTGTAACTGTAAGTAAACAGACTTTCTTTCCATTTGATTAACTTATCTTTTTGTGTCTACCTACAACCTGAGTATTTAAATAACAATTTGTCTTTGGCCATGATAAATTATGCATGCATCATACAAGTTTTCTCACTATGATAGAATAGCATTTCTTCAAGGTATATTTGAGCCTCCTTTGTCGCGATTATAATGAATCATCTTGCACTATGATCTCTTCAAATTTAAAATAAAATCATTTTTTAAAAAGAAATATACTTAAAAGAGTTTTCTTAAATTGTAAAATAAAATACCACTATAAAATATTATTTTATTTTGAAATGTAAACAGATGAATATATAAATTATATAAGAGTAATAATATTATTGTGGTCAAATGTCCTGCTAAGTATAAAATATATGTCAAGGCACATTTAACCCTAGGCAGAGATAGACCGCTTGTCCCTACCATCCAATGTAGGTGAAACCCACCATAAGATATTCCTGGTTATGCCCCTGGTCGGTGTAAACAGGTTATATTTTTTAGTAGTCATTCTTAATAGAGAAGAGAATGGAGAAGAACAAACCGACCTTCATTGCATTTGTGCATTTTGAGAAGGCTTTTGACACATTAGATTGGAATGTAATGCTTGAAATTCTGAAATGAATTGGAGTGTCGTACAATGACTGAAGAATTATCCACAGTTTGTATCAAAACCAAGTAGCTGTGATAAAATCTGAACCCAGCAGTGAAGAAGCAAGAATAAGGAAAGGAGTGATACAGTGAGACAAGGGTGTACGATGTCTCCCATTATTTTTAAGGTTAACATCAAGAGAGCCACGGAGAAACGTCCATTCATCCGCATGCTACGATTCGCGATGACATAGCTCTCATAGCAGAGATAGAGAAGGATCTGAATAAGATGCTAACAACCATGGAAAGGACTATGGCCAGACATCAGCTGAAGATCAATAAGAATAAGACTAAGGTATTGGTGTGCAGCAAGAGAGAAGAGACCATAAACCGTTATACTAGGAAAACAAAACCTGGAAGAGGTGAAAGAGTTCTGTTACCTGGAAAGTAGAGTAACCGACGATGAACGAATCAAGAAAGAAATAGTCAGTAGAATAGCCCAGGCAAAGAGGGCATTCTATCAAAAAGAACAATCTACTTACAGCTGGAAATACGAGCTTAGAAGTAAGGAAGCAATTCAACAGAACGTATATCTGGAGCATGTTTCTTTACGGCAGTGAGACATGGATGATGACAGCAGCGGAAAAGAAAAGGGTGGAAGCAATCGAAAATGGTGCTACCGAAGAATGATGAAGATAAATGGATCGACCAAGTGACAAATGGAGAAGTCCTAAGAAGAGTGGGAGAAAAGAGACGTCTGATGAAAACAATAAAAAAAAGTTGGGACAACTTAATCGGCCGTATCTTAAGACGTGATGGCCTGATGAGACAATCATCGAAGGAAAAGTGAACGGGAAGAACGGCAAAGGCAGGCCTCGTATGAGGTACATGGAGTAAGTTGTGAAGGGCGTGAAAGAGAGGAACTATGTTACAATGAAAAGGTTGGCCGATAGAAGAATGGAGTGGAAAGCTGCATCAAACCAATCGTAAGATTGTTGACCCATGATGATGATGATTCTAATAATATGCTATTTGTTATTTTACGCTAAGAAAAAAATCCGGGTATGTGTTGTCGAGTTGTAACGAAATGTACATCATGTACATATCAAAAGGTTACATGATAAAAAAGTGAAAAATTGCCAAAAAATCAAATCGGTAAAGTTAGTTTTTTGACGCTTTTATCCATAACTATCACTCATATAAAGTTTAACCCAAATCTGTGTGTAGACAAAAACTAATTAATTTATCTAAATGGACAAAAATCTTAATCCCTTAACAACCGAGTCAACACCTAAAGGAAAATTCAAAACGTTCCGTCCAGCATTTTCCCTCCGGCCCACAGTGGACTGAAATCAAATAAGCCCGGCCAAAAGTCCAAACGTGTTTTTTTTTAGCCCGGACTTCGAAAATTCGAATGTTGAATCTCCATTGATTGGTGAAATTGGTCCCACATGCCATTTCCTCTAGGTATGACGCATTAACAATATAAATGAGATCAAAATTAATCTATTTGTTGAAAAAATCGACCTCCATCAATTTTCCCTGAAAATCTAGAACATCAAGCTGATCCTGAACCTTGGAGGATAATATTTAGCGGTAAAAATGGCATCATCGTAAGAACCGTTCTTTACCTTTAATTAAGTGTAAATATCATTAATTTATTTCAATACTAACCAAAGATATAAAACAAAATGGCGGACCCTACTTTCAGTCAATCTTTTTCTTCATGCAGCAGAAGTGTTGAAAGCTACAAATAGATACTTACATCAAGAGATTCTAAAAAGTGGCCTGAATTAGAATCCGTTGAGAACTTCTGCGACCGATTGCGACTCCGAAAGTAAAATCGATTTCTGGATCACATGGCGTAGCCCGCTCCAGCCAGACTGGAACCGGGAATACAGCGTCGAGGCTAATATGCTAACGTTCTGTGGTGTCAAAAACCTTGCTACTGTTATTTTTCAAGGTCTGCCAATTGAAAAGACCCTCCATAGATGTTTTTAATGGCGATACTATCTGGGTATCGATTCTCCGATACGATATAGGCCATGATATCGGATGCCCATGTAAGTATTCTAAAGACCACTTTTTCCTGGATCGCTTCGAGATCTAACATCGATATTTCATGCGCATTTAAACCACATCTTTGAGAGATTATGCAGCTTTCGGAGATAGCATACATGCCTATCAGAATGACTAACGCTCTTGAGGACACAAGGAGGGTTGTGTTCGAAACCGTCGAGATAATCTCGAATAGGTAACCAAGGAGTCACGAGGCATAAACAGGAATAGTTTGCAAATTTATGTGTGTAAAACCGCTGATTACAACCTCATTCATTGCTTACACTTGTTTTGTATCTCATCTGGGGGCTCAGTAGTCGAGACAGATGAGAAAAACGGAAGTGAAAACAATTAATTATATCGTAATGAGCGATTCAGACACACCAAATATATAAACTATTCGTGTTCGTACCACGTGATTCCTTGGTTACCTATTCTAGTTGATCCCGACGGTTTCAAACACAGCCCCCCAGGGGGATTGTGTTTGAAACAGTTGAAATTATCTCGAATAGGTAACCAAGGAGTCACGTGGTACAAACAAGAAAGGGATCGAATATTTGGTGTGTTTATATCGATCATTACAATGTCAATAATTGTTTTTTTTTAGTTTTCCTCGCTCTAAGGCTCTATATTTGAGTCAGATAAGATAAAACTCGTGTAAAACAATATATAGCGAGATTGTAATGTACGATTATAATAGACCAAATTTGTGCACCGTTCGTGTTTATACCACGTGACTCCTTGGTTACCTATTGGAGATGATCTCGATGGTTTCAAACACAGCCCCCCAGGCAACAGTTGGTGTTGCATTGCCGCGGCCGGCAGAACGTAACGCCACTGGTTACTAAGTCCTACTACATGGGGAGAAAGGCGTCGCCCACGACGAAAACCTTGAAACCGAGAGCACTTGACCAGCCACAACGTTCCTTCTCTCCTTTTCGCCGCTCCCCTCACAACCCACTGCCCCAATTCTCACTTTCAGGCGGCAGCAGACGAAACAGACATCGCTGCGCTTTCTAAGATACATGAATATGTACCGGAGTTCGTTCATTATCTTTCTCACGGAGAGGCAGTTCTCCATTCGTTGGATAGGATACCGACCGTGGAAGCCTTTGCACCTTTCATTAAGAGCAGGCTAATGCCGACGCCTGGTTTCTCTCTACCAATCCTGCTTACCCTTCCTTTCTCGTCCTTGTACCCTTCCTCCCTGTCGGAAGTTCTTTAAATGGCAGGGACAGCCATGAATATTATTTATTCACAATTTATGAATTCTTTCACCTTTATAATTTGAAAAAGAACGAATTTATAATGTATATATATCGCTAAAGAACATGATAGTGGATAGAAAGCGTTAAGCATGAAGTTAGGATGCCTGCAAAGAATATCGGTGTGGCTAGTAAAATGCCACGTCCTGATTAAAAAAATTATAATTACTCAAGAACTATTCAAGGCAATAGTTTTTAAATGGCCATAGGTTACCATAGATACTTGATTATTAATGTCAATACCTATCTACTTCCCGAAGATGCTAAAATGTTTTTAGCACTTCTTCGCGGGGTGGTCTATTTTATTGGTGCAAGAGGATCTGAAAGATAATACAGCCGTAAGGTAAGATTCAAAATGAAAATCATTTCACGAATAAGGGTGAGAATAGATTCCGAATAGAAAGGACTGATGGATAGACGTACAGGAGGCCTCTACAGAGAACTCTATCGGTGTTGCTGATTAACAGAGGAATACTAAATATCAACTGTACATTAACGCACTTTCATTTGGATACACAGTTATAATAATAATTGAAAAAGACAAACATGAAACTTAGAGACAGGGGAAATACTGCTAGCGTACCAATTCTAGATTGCACAAATCCATTGGTCCATTAACTTGGCAGTTTTAATCATTACCTCCCTCTACTGAATTTCCGACGTGCATTTCCTCAAGAACCCACACTCTACACTCCTGGAGAGCTGTGTTTGAAACCGTCGGGATTATCTCGAATAGGTAAGATAGAAGTCACATGGTACAAACACGAATGTATCGCAAATTTAGTGAGTCTGAATCGCTCGTTACAATATCATTAATTGTTTTCACGTCAGTGTTTTTCATCTGTCTCCACTATAGAGCCCCCAGATGAGATAAAACAGAAGTGCAAACAATGAATGAAGTTGTAATCAGCACGGGTTTATTGCACCAAATTGGCGAACCATTCGAGTTTGTACCACGTGACTCCTTGGATACCTATTCGAGACAATCCCGAACGATTTTAAACACACCCCCGGGGGTCAAAAGATATCTTGCTTCAGATTGGAAGTAAGTTTGAAGGTTTCTCAAGGTCGATAACCTTGCCGTTTTCCGGCTATTTATTGAGGCACTTGCAGACTCATTCTTAGCTCATGACTTGCTTCTTTTGCACATCATCGTGAGATTTTTTCGTGGGGACATTAAAGGATACCACATAGTCACGACGAAGCTAATGAGATGTTCAAATCCTTGCCATTTCTATTTCTAATACCCGGTCTTGAAACGTATGTTTAACATTAACTATCAGTTGATGTGCACGTGTAGAGAATGCAGCGCGGTTAGCAACATTAATGGTTATAATGAGTATATGGACAGAACGTGAGTTGGTGCCAATATTAACCATCGAGGGGCATATCCATTTTATAAATAGGTCCTAGAATTTTGTTTTCAAGGTTTACCCCTAACTGAGAGTTTTAATGAACAATTGAGACAGTTATTAGAAATCCGCATTGGAAATAATGAACTGTTACAAGCATTGCTCGCAATCAGACATTGAAAAAAACATAGGTATTACGGACATTTTGAAAACAATATCGTCAATGCCATAGAGTATGTTTACGCTTAGCACTCAAATACGTAAAATATTTTCGCAAATTCATACAGTTACTCAAGAACTAATAGAAACTAAATCTTCATGAGCTTGTGAGAATAGGAGGGTCAGAATTATTGTTTGTGAAGGTATCTACGGTTTTACGTATCTCTTCAATTACTACGTCCTGTTGGAAATTTCCCTACAAGAATTCCCAAGAACGTAGGGAAAAGCAAGGGAAAAATTGAAATTTCCTTAGAAAAGTGTTTTCTAGGGAATTCTCCTTAAGTCTAGAGAATTTTTTTCCCTAGAAATCTTTTCCTATAAAAATTTAAGGTTTTGGACATTATTTCCACAAAAAAAGCGACTCTAGGGAAAATCTTCAGGCTTAGGTGAAACATTTTAAAGAAGAAATTTCCCCTATTAATTTGAATAATACCCTTCCACATTATCAATTTAGTGATTAAATTTTACCATTTCAAGGTTACTAATATGTATATATTTAAGTTAACAGTTACCACTAACATTTAATTACATTTGGTACCAAACAAATGTATGCTAACCCACTGCACTGCATAGCTGCTTAATTCATTTGTCTGACCATCTAGGGACGAGAAAAATATTTCTGATTAAAACGATTTCAGCAGCATTCCTTGCGCAGATGATTGCCTAAGATTTACAGAAAACGCATAAAACATTCCTCTGTATATTGTGTTGTAATTTAAATTAGATTGGCTGGTGGGTTTTTGAGAAATATGATTTTCAAAGTCAGCGTGATTGTTGGACACGTAAAAAAACCGTCACTTTATTCCATTCAAACTTTAGAAATAATACAAAAATAGAATTCAAAAATGTTATGCGTATAGCAATTAGCGTATAATTAAACGAGAAAAATATATTGTAATTTAATTTTCTGTAGGTCTTTTGTTAACCTAATAAATACCCTACAAACTGGAGTGCATATAATATTTCGGTCGAGAGTACTGACTTGTTCCTTGCAAACTTCAGCGACTGGTGGTTTGAGGGCAGCACTGAAGTTAACGCTGCAACTCACAATCAGTAGTAGTCTGAACGCGCATAGGACATTACGCGCGTAAGGACCATCGTAGTCTGAACAAGGCATAGGTGGCGTTCATAATCACCTCTGCGCTTTCTATCGACCTTCGACATTTCGAGTCTTGAGAACGATGCGCAGACCATCGAATGGGTAATCGATATGATAAGATAACGATGGATCGAGCCTTTCCGTATACAACGATATCCATGCATCGATGTATGAAAAAAAACGTATATTATAATATCTTAATTTTATATTAATATAATTTTTTATGTAATATTATAATAATTATTATAATTTTTTCTTAATATAATAATGAAATTAATATTATATATTAAACGTATAATATCCAACGATATTCATGGATCGCACAGCAGCATCGAGATGGGAGGGGATCGCATTAGATGGCCTTGGATGTTGTGGAGAAAATGCGAAATTCTTTCAAAACTTTCCACTCGGGCGTTTTCCACGTGTCGCAACTGTTATTTCTTTCTATAATCACACCGATTTTATATCGCCGGCAATCCGGATGAAGAACAGACCGGATCGCCGTGACCCGAAGTCGAGCCAATAACTCCAAGCAGGTCTGAGAGGTGCCTCGCCATTTAAGACGACTGAGGAGTCGGTGTTGCGCAAAGAAAACTCGTCTCGCAGGCGACGATGAGTAAGAGACTCCCCACAAGCGCAACCTCTTGGTATCCACGAACTGGAAGTAGAAGAGCACTCTGGTGTGCACTTCAATTTACGGGGTACAATACTCACGGCGTACACTTAGGTGTATACAAAAAGAACGACTATGAAGAAGCGGGAAAGGAAAACAAGATGTATCGGGCAAGCCTTTGAGACACGAAGTATTCGAAAATAACATAACTGAGGGGGAAATCGATCCCTTTATTACTATGTAGATTCCCCCTGCCACACACCCTTGTGGTGGCTTGCAGGGTATTATGTAGATGTATGCAGATACTAACCATCTAGTTGCATGTGACCCTGTTATTAGCATGTTTTCATGTAGTACCCTAGTTGTGTGTCAATACTGCATTTTTGGCGATCTTCACCTCCTGCCACACACCCTCATAGTGGCTAGCAGTGTATCGCTTAGTTGTAGATGAAAAGCCAGACGAAGTGATGGACACCTTAGACAAACTAAGAGAGGGGAAAATTGAAGGAAAATCCACAAGAGGAAGACTAAGGCATGAACACCTTAAACAGACCAAGAGGGATGTTGGTAAGAGGAATTTCAGCTAAGTAAAAATAAGAGGAAATTAATAGAAGGAGGTTAATCAATCTTAGGATTAGTACACTGATGACGATGATACAAAAATATCTTGAATGTAGCTAGCTGCGTAACTTAGTCCAAGAAGGTACTTTTTCTCGTCAGGCCTCGTTCTGAATACGCTGTTACTACCTACGTGATCCTTGGCAAGTCTGTTATTAATATGGAATTAAAACGTCTTCGGGGAAGATTCGTGTAACGTCGTCGTTATAATGAGGAACATGCACTATTTTTTGTGACTCAGTGAATGAGAATCTGGGTTTTTCTGAAGAATAAAGTTGTAACATTAAGATTATTACTCTTTAAAAATTGGTGATTTTCGGCAGCTTAAAAACACGACGTCAACGGGTAACCAAGGCATGACATCACGGTACGGTATCACTATGGGTGTTGTTTAGCTGTTTTACGTGGAGGTAATAGTTTTTTTTAATGAATACTTGGAGAAAACAGATGTATTTAACTTATATATTTAAAAAAAATAAAGTGATGTAATTAGATTTTTTTTAAGTACATAAAATACATAATCTCTGTCTGTTTTCACTCCTCAAATCTCTTCTGCGACAAAGCAATCGCTTTTTTTTAAAAAAGGACTTCTCATAAAAAAGACAATACCTATCTAATTTATTATCGAACCAAAGGGGAGGCGCCTATGGCATTGTGTATGAATGGTGACATGCATAAAGGGAGTCACATATCAACGAGTTTAACAAAAATTAAATCCATCTGTTACATACAACAAGACCACTCTCACGTAGCAGGTTAAAGAAAAACCCAAATAAAATTCGTGCAAGTATTCAAGCCAGCCCCACCTTACTAAGCAACTTAAATGTTAAGATTGAGGATAATTATAAGCAAATATAAATTGTAACAAACCCGGGATGTCTTCACATTCCAATTCATTCGTTCATAGTCTTTACTTGTACGACAGCCACAAATCTACCTTCTTCCTTTTCATTCTCACCTGTTCATGCCTGAATGCAAATATTTTTTACTAACGGGATAAAGTGGAAACCGTTCAAAAAATCAGTAGAATTAGAATTCGCATTGTGTAATAAAGAAATGTGACAGTCTTTCCTCGTGGAATTTGTTTGTGGACCGAGTGCCAATTGAAGAAGTCATGAGGCGAGTGGGAGAAGAGATAAACCTTCAGAAAACTTAAGATGACTTAAATAATATGCATGGAACACATTTCAAAGGATATGAAAGAGAAGAATTACGTCAATATGAAGAGGCTAGACGATGGAAGAATCTAGTGGAGAGCTGCGTCAAACCAATCTTAAGATTTTTGACCTTCTTCTGAATCTTACAATAAAGATGATACGGATAGATTAGGTTACCTTCCTGTCATTATTTCACAGGGAAACAGCGAATAACACCTAAGACCACTGCATACTTGGAATTCGCGACTGGATCAGACAGCTGCGAGGTTTTGCATAATAAACAAATTGAACTACCGTCACAAACATTTATGCTAGCTTTGGACCCGTTCCTCAGAGCTAAAAAGTGACAGTATTGTTTTTGGAGATTCCACGAGTAATATTCATTATCATAATTTCATTAAAATTTCTCAATTTTTCAAGCCTATGAAACATTAATAAGATCGAAAGTGAAATCTTCAATAATAACCATAAAGCAGGCCGAAACCTTTACACATGCATTTGTAAATGAAGTTGGCACTCGCCTACTTCTTCCATGAAATCTAGAATGGATTTCTTCACTGACCTAAAAACACTCTAGTGACATTGACTTTCACTTTTAATACCGTCCGTCTTGAGACTCAGCTGCTGTAGTTAGAGATGTAAAACCTTTTTTAAAGATGCTGGTTTATTGACTCTAGCCTTCTTCCTAAATCTGTTTACATTACATACTCTTGCATAGTTCGACTCTCATTTCACATTACTTAATCTTATGGATCACTTCAACTTTGCGTTCATTCCGTGAAATATCCTCCATTCTGATTTGATCTGACTTTCTAACTTATCACCTTTCCTATCTTCGGATTATTATTATTATAAGTATTCCACCGGTGAAGGTAGGTTTGAATGGACATTTAATTCTTCCCTCCCCCTAAATTTCACACGATGTCCCTCTTCAGCACCTCATACCTCCTGCCACCCATCATTCCATCCAAGCTACCCGTTCTTCTCCTCCCTCTTCCCCGCTTACCCAACGCTCTTCCCTCAATCACCTCCTTCAAAACACCATCCCCTTTTATTACCTTTTCCATCCACACCTTCTGCCTTCTCCTAATTTCATCTATCAAATTTCTTTCCTCTCCTACCAATTCTATGATCTATTATAGGACAATAAAAAAATTCATGGTGAAAAAATCAGTGCGTAAGGGAAAGCAAAATATGTCTTTGAGATAATAAGTTGTTAACATGCACGATGCCAATGAGTGTCGCCGGAGATAACCCCTATTTTGTGGGTGATTATTTGTACGGCAACAAAAATAATTTATATTTTACATCGCCAGGCCTTTAAAATTTCATAACATCAAACACAGCACAAATATAAGGTAATGGATTAATGTGTCAGACATACCAACGTTTAGGACTAGAGGCATACACCTGAAAGATGTCATTTGTACAGCTGGCGTACTCCACGAGCATTGAGCCACAATGTGGCATCACTGATTCAAATTAGGAGCATTCCCTGGTCCAAGAGGCTTAGTTCAATTCCACCGGTCCAACTTATCCTATCACAATATTTATCAAGAAGATGAGAGAGATAGAATGGCAAGAAGGCTGGCGCAGGAAAGGAAAAAAGGAAATGAGGTAGGGAACATAAAGGAAAGAAATAAGATAAAGGAAGAAGAGGGTACCCCACACACCCTTTCCTCTTGCGTCATAACACTTCTCAAGTGTCCCTCCCCTTTTGGGGGATGAATTAGAAATGAAGTCAGAGGTTTCGCGAAGGTGCAGGGGCATGGGATTTCCAGAAGGCGGAGCGGGAGATCGAGGGTAAGGTGCTATCTTCGGATAGGAAAAGTAATTAGCGTCCTATGAGATTTAGATAATCGATATTTATCGAGACAAATGGTACCAAAATTGTAGGTTTTTCAATAACTGTTACCTATTATCTGCCTTGCAAGCTATTACTAACGAAAAGTGAAGTATTCTCTCTAAGAACTAGCCTTCTTCCTAAATCTGTTTACGTTACATACTCGTGCATAGTTCGACTCTTATTTCACGACAATAATAGGAATTTTTGATGAGTCGATTATAGTTTGTCCTCCCTCCCCCAATTACCACGATGAATGAAATAAATATTGTCATTAAAGTATTCGTGTACAAGTATTGGAACTTACCAGAGGCACCTTAACTATTTTTCATTATCATGAGATCATTAAATGGATAATAAACGACCGAGGCGTTACGAAAATATCACGTTACTTCCGATCGACAAACAAAATTAATTACACATTTAGAACTACCCTAGTACGCATTTTACAACGAAAGAACTAAGGACACAGTTGGGGAATACAATGCAAGCCATGTATTAACTAAACAACATAACCTCCAATGAATGCCTTCATGTTTTAACCATTTCGAATTTCTAGATCCGATATTTCATACTCCAAAAACGAATTGCTCGAGTATAGTTCGACTCCAAGGCGTCCTCGTAATTTTTCCATAATGAATTTTCAGAGCCGATATTTCATACTTTAAAAATTAATTGCACCAGTAGAGTTCAACAAGTTTGTGGCACAACTTTTCCGAAAATTGTGAAAAGTATTGGAAATATTTGCCCAAAAATTTAACTACAATGAATAAACACGATTTTAGCAGTATTGATGAAAACACAATAACCTAATTTTGCAGTCTTTAAGCAGCGACGGTAAAAATTTACCTGAGAAAAAGCAAAGAGAACAATATTTAGGGTTCCGAGTACATTTAAATCCTGGCCAGAATCATTTTGTCGTCATTTTGTTGTCAAGGTGTGCACTTGAAAAGTGAACTTGAACCAACCACTGGAAGGGATCATGAAATAATGACCACAAACAAGATAATAGGGTTACAATCATAGGATACTGTCCACATTGATGGAGGGGATACAGCCATTTAAACATAATGGCATGTCATAATGTTTTGCATAAATTTTGCCGTTTCGGCCAAATTTAATTTAATTTAAAGTTAATACCAATGCCACTTTTTTGTATTTCTTTGTCAACAGTTTTAAAAATTTTATACCCAGCATACCATTTAGAGCAAGTTCTCTTTTTCGCTGGCCAACTTCCAATCAGAAGTCAGATTTCCGTATCCTAGTGACCTAAACAACAGCTAACATCAATGCCACTTTTGTTGCTGTGCTTTGTCGATAGTTTTAACAATTTTATACCCAAAATACCATTTAGAACAAGTTCTATTTTTCGCCGCTGGCCAACTTACAATCAGAAGTCAGCTTTTCCGTATCCTAGTGACCTAAACAACAGCTAACATCAATGCCACTTTTGTTGCTGTGCTTTGTCGATAGTTTTAACAATTTTATACCCAAAATACCACTTGGAACAAGTTCTATTTTTCGCTGGCCAACTTACAATCAGAAGTCAGCTTTTCCGTATCCTAGTGACCTAAACAACAGCTAACATCAATGCCACTTTTGTTGCAGTTCTTTGTCGATAGTTTTAACAATTTTATACCCAAAATACCATTTAGAACAAGTTCTATTTTTCGCTGGCCAACTTTCAATCAGAAGTCAGCTTTTCCGTAACCTAGTGACCTAAACAACAGCTAACATCAATGCCACTTTTGTTGCAGTTCTTTGTCGATAGTTTTAACAATTTTATACCCAAAATACCATTTAGAACAAGTTCTATTTTTCGTTGGCCAACTTTCAATCAGAAGTCAGCTTTTCCGTAACTTAGTGACCTAAACAACAGCTAACATCAATGCCACTTTTGTTGCAGTTCTTTGTCGATAGTTTTAACAGTTTTATACCCAAAATACCATTTAGAACAAGTTCTATTTTTCGTTGGCCAACTTTCAATCAGAAGTCAGCTTTTCCGTAACCTAGTGACCTAAACAACAGCTAACATCAATGCCACGTTTTTGAATTTCTTTGTCGACAGTTTTAAACGCCAAATTTCCTTTGCAGACAATTCTAACGCTTAGGATATTAAGTAATAATTTTATCACCAACTTATATTTCGTACTAATAAATCAGGGTCTAGAGATGTTCTTTTTTTTGCGTATTTTGCTGATGCGGGAAATATGAGCATTGTTATGGTGAATATTGATCACATTAGGTATTGATGCTTTTCATGCTCCCCATATCGCAAAATTTTTCATACAATATCGTACCGCATTGTTGTGCCAATTAATTGGCCAATACATTGTACCGTGTCAAACAGGCATGATGTTAATTTAATTCAAAACTTGTTTACAGTTTCTGTATTTTTTACATAATGTTTCCTTTTTCTCAAGATAAAGATGGAATCATACCCTTGAGGAGTTCCCTGAGCTCCACGAGGCTTTCCTTTATCCTATCAGGCGTCTCCCTCAGTTCCTTCCTCGCCCGCTCGGCGTATATGTCGTCCAGGTCCTCCAGTTCGAACCGGAGCTCGAAGTTCCCCAACTTTATGGACGGAGGGTCCGTCATGCCGGAGAGCATCTTGGACCCCATTTCTCAAAACCTGGAAAGACGAAAAAGGTAAACGAGTGAGGCTAACATAAAATGTTGACGTGCATGTGGCTCTTCTCAAATATTCTAAGCCGAAATTCCGACAAACTTGAGATTCCACATGGGCAAATGATCAGGGACAACTTTATCCTAATTTCGCCAATAAGGAACATGCACCATTGGAATGTAAATTTTATTAGATAAAATAGGCTCGGTGAAAATATTGCTGAAGAATGAAGTTGTGTTACAAAGATATTAAACTCTTTAAAATTGATATGTTTTCAGCATCGTAAAACACGACGTCATCGTATGACGTCATTGCAACGTATCGCCATGGGCGTTGTTAATCTTTTGTATGTATGTACACGTGGAGCTGAGTTGTTTATTGAATAGGTACATGGCGAAAACGTATGCATTTATTTCATTTGTTTAATGCAATAAACGAATGTAATACGAGTTTTTATTTAATTAGTATGGATTGTAACGAGCAAATCGTCCATAGATCACATAATACAGATCACACAATCGCATATCTCAGGGTATTATGTAGATGTAGATGAAGTAGTGGAGAGTTATCATAGATAAATATTTTAAACGATATACGGAGACTAAAATACATACAACGAAAATGCAAGCTATAAATAAGACAAATAATATGCAGTTTAAGTTAACCCAGTTCACTCAGAGCCTTAAATGGGCAACTGTAGTATCACAAACTCATAAACGCAACTTTTTTTTCAAATAGTTATTTGAAAACTGATTTATGACCCGTAATTGCATAAAGAAACTGTTGGTATGAGTACTTAAAGCTAACCCTACTAACAGAATGTTTTTGCATGTTTGCTTTGCAATTTCTATCTTTTTTAAATAGTGTAGTTCTGACTACTATATTAATACTATTCCTTTTTTATGCATGATATGTAGTGCATGTTTGGTGAGATCTCACCCCCTGCCACACGCCCTTGTGGTGGCTTGCAGGGTATTATGTAGATGTAATACCTGCATACCGCCCTTTTTGTTTTCACTCCAAATATCTCTGTTATGACAATCGCTGTTTTTTTAAGGGAGGATTTTTTTTTGTCCCTTTTCAGCATTGCTTTCGATAAGAAAAAGGCTAAAAAACCTCAAAACAATATATTCGCTTCGTTTTCTTCTAAAATACACTTCTGTTTCCGTATCAAGATGGAACCCGTGCAGTGACGCCAGAAGGCGTTTCAGGTCACGTGACTCTCGTCAATTTTCGGCAACATATTTCAATAGCATTTAATGATCTCCGTGGTTGGCATGGAAAAGTCTGGCTTATGCATTTAATTTTGCGAGAAAAATTTCACATCAAGTACATTATTAATACAATAGAACAAATTTCATGCATATTCCACATTTATTGGCGAGTTTGTAAAAAATTTATAAATCGAATTTGAACCCTTTTGAATAACAGGGAATGCTTAAAATCCATTTTTACTGGAGAGATATTCTTACTGCCTTAAAAATCCGGCTCGGAACAGTAACCACGCCCACTCCGCGAAACACATTTCTATTGGTTGGATCCATCGTGACGTGGGAAGTGCATGAATATCATAGTAGGCGTAACGAATAGGCATAACGAACGGTCTTGAGGAGGCTCCACCGAATTATGAAGAATTATGTCTTTTTTGTGAAAATTTCAGGAGACACAATTTTTTGTCCCTTCTATCGATTGGCAATAAAATAATGAGACCCAAATTTTCACCAGATATTGTGCCTCATTATTTATGCCTATTTATTGTCCAGTAAATTGGACCGCGTAGAAAAAGAATATTAGAACACACTGAAGGAGGCACTGGAATGCTAGCCCATTCCTAACAATGAAGCCAGAATGGGGGTGCTTGGGAAGTATTAGACCCGACCCACTCCGTACAAAACATTGCGTATCATAACGTCACTTGTGGATACTGCATGAGTATTAAAACATATATAACAATGAAATCGTATCCAATTTATCGTGTCATTTTTGTGAAAATTTCAGGAAACACAATTTTTTGGCTCCTCTATCGATTGCCAATAAAATATTGAGGCCTTTCCATCATACATTTGAAGAAAAAAGACGTTGAAAATCAGCTATTTTATACGCAGTTATACGGCAGAGCATGGCTCTTGCATTAAAATTTGCAGATTATTAATGTAAAGAGAACTGTCGTTTCGACAAAAAACTAATACAAGATGCGCAATTTAATGTAGAATTTAGCATTGTAAAAAGTGCTCTCCTTACCACACTTGTTTAATTGATATTAATTAATGTTTCCTCGAAAAAAACAGAAAAGCGTTAGTTACATGAAAGTGGCGCTACAGTATGTTGTTATCATTGGCAACGGTACTTTTGACGGAACGTGCTTACAAGCCTATTTACTAACTTAACTTAGGAATACCTATACGTTACCAAGGTCCTACGTATATTTTTATGTAATTTAAATATTTCATTGGTTATTGACATGGTGTAATTAATACACTTCCAACACTTTCAAATGGTAACAGCGTCATTGTTGCCAAACAATTTTCAACAATATCAATGTTAATAAAATTCAAAACTAAGAGTTGCATTTGCAAGGGAATAGTTTAAAACTAAGTAAGAAAATATTTATCCTATTTTATAATACCTATTAGCGGGATTGAGCATGTAGGTATTCATACTTTGTAAATTAAGCGTCGCAACTACACGTTAGTCACGTTCCGAAGTCAGAATGAGTTTAAAGAGCTTGTAAAAAATAGAATGCAACTACAACGCGCTACATAATAGCATACCTACTCATACAAGTATTATGCATGTGTTATCACCCTATAGAAGATTTTACATATAGGTGTTTTTCTGGATCGGTATTTATTCATTAAATAACATAGCTCTTTTCACGGGATATTGAATGGCGGAGTCACGATGGAACCTCCTTAAGCGGCACAATCGAGAAGTGTCCTGTACCTAGTCTGCTCCTTGTAAATACGGTTATCGGTGGAACTGTCAACATTATTTGTTGTCTTGAACGTCCCTACAACCGCGAGCCCAACCGGTTTCAACACACCAAATTTGATAATGCAATCGTTTATACCACGTGACTCCTGGGTTACCTATTCGAGATAATCCCGACGGTTTCAAATACAACCCCCTGGTGAGGTCTTTCCAAGCGCAAAACATCTTTTTTCACTTTTTATTTGAACACTTTTCCACAATTAGTTTCATAAATCCTAGTCTCTTCAGAGCTGTTCCACAAGCATATCGAGCATGATTTCCCCAGATTAGGTTTTAAGTAAGACTGATCCTCAGATCTTTTAGCAAATTAACTTGGTAAGTACCATAGCATTTGATTGATTTTACATCACGTTTCAACGTCAAAAGGTCATCTTCAGGTATAATAATGTTTATTATTAGATTCTGAGGATATTACCAAGTTGTTCAAGTTCATAATGACGTTTCAACATGTCTCGCCAGACATCGTGGATCCCCAGATATTTAAAATTTGTCGTCGATGAAAATAGCGATCAGTTTTACTCCTTTTGTCTCGACGCCATTTTAGAACTTGTAGAAAAAATAACTACTAACCTTCTTCCTAGTCATTTTTTAATGTGCCAAATTTATATAATTTTGCATTGAAACACCTTAAATATTCTAAAATCAATTAGAAATAGTGAATATTACTTCCACAAAATTATGCGATCGTTAAATCGGATGTCGTTGTTCATTTTTCTCAATAACGCCTTACACCTCAGAGGTTATAATACGTTTGAGTCACCATCTCGGCAAATTTGAGAAGCATGGTTGGAAATATTGGTAGGCACAGACAGTAAAATGAATTATGGATTGTGTTTTAATTTAGATGCATAAAAGGCGCTCAAACACGCAGAAAGCCTAATTATTAGTTCTAATAGGCTAAATTCGAACCAGTTTCAAGGGATAGAACTAAGTACTAAGGAGTACGAAATGCATCAATACTTTCCTTAAATAGCAAGTAGAAGACTAAAAGACGCCACTGCAATGAAATTTTGGTACAAGGTCATTAAAATTAATCGCTGACGAGTTAACTTTGTGAAATGTCTCCATATTAACAAGAAATTAATACTTGCTATTTTTTCAAACTCTTTATTTTACCTTTTCCGATTACAACATTAACACGTCATTAACAACAGATCCACTTAATCCAAGGAGGTGTCTCTGTCATATTTATACCATGACCGGGAAGGATGGGTAAGGGAAGTACGAAGTAAGGGAATTAGTGTTTCCATACTGAAGTCAAATCCTTGCAGGGAAGAAATCGAATAAGCTTTGTGAAGGCATCCGCGGTGATATGTAGAATTTGAATAACTTCCAGTGTAACTTCCTGTACTTTTGAAGGTAGCACCGAGCAATATGGATCTACGACAGTAAAACATAGACCAATAAACTTGGTTTTCATTGTGGAATAACAGTGTATTAGCTCATAATTTTCTCTGGTAAAGCTATCTACAACACTTGCGTTCAATTGGTTACAACAAATATTGTATGGATAATTATTTAATTGGTTCCCTGAAAGAAAATCGAAGTGGATTGGATAATATCAGAATTTTCAATTGCTGGAAGCCAGTTTCTAGACGCGGTCTGTCAAATGTCTCCGTAAACGGCTAGATGTAACGATAAAATGGTGCAGTCCATTACCCTTGGTCTGTTACAAACATGGCTCTGCTCTATGGACTAGAAATGCATTTACCTCTCGATAAACAGAGTCTTTGGTCCACTTTTCTCAAGGGGAGTCTGTGGGAAATAGTGATCCCGTAGAAGAAAAACATCCCTAGATGAGAGCCTTGATGGCAAGGAGAAAGGCAAAAGAAATAAGCCAATGGGAAATGTCCTCGTCCTAGTTCACAAACGCCTCATTTCAAGGAGACGTGAGCCAGGAAAAGAAGGTATGAAAGCCATGACAGCTACGGGACTACCACCCAAAATCAAAATAAGGAGGAATTACGGTTACATTAGATAAACAGAATAAGGTTAACCGCACATGCTTACCAATACAGGTGGACTGAGACGATATGCAATCACTTGCATACATTAAGTGCACAAGGAAAATAGTACGGAGAGTCCAATTAATTCTATATTTTATTACATATGGTAGATAATTATTCTTACTGCTAAATTTGCGCAGGATAAACATGAAAAGGTTAACGAACATATTTCCCGATAGAGGCGGACTGAGACGGTATGCAATCACTTGCATACATTAAGTGCACAAGGAAAAAACACGGAGAGACCAATTGCTTGCCTTTCTAATAATGCATATGGTAGAGTATCCACGGAGAAAAAATTAGCATACTACAATTCCCTGATGACATAGCACTCGGAGACAGCAGAGACAGAGAGGGATCCTGAATAAGATATTAATAACTATGGAAAGAACAAAAGCCAGATATCATCTGAAGATCAATAAGAAGACTAAGATATTGGTGTGTAGCAAGAGAGAAGAGTCCAAAACCAACGTTAAACTAGGAAAACAAAAAATTGAGGAGGTGGAAAAGTTCTGTTACATGGGAAGCCGAGTAACCAAAGCTGAACGAAGGAAGAAAGAAATCATCAGTAGAATAGCCCAGGCAAAGAGGGCATTCTATCATAAGAAGAATCTACTCACAGCTGGAAATACAAGCGAAGAAATAAGGAAACAATTCATCAGAACGTACATCTGGAGCAAATTTCTTTAGGCATGGACGATGACGGCAGAGGAGAAGAAAAGGGTGGAAATATTTGAACTATGGAGCTAAAGAAGAATGACGAATATTAAATGAATCGACCGAGTAAGTACTGTGGAAGTTGTGGATTTCCGAGGCAGTTGAATGTTTTCTGCCGTTTATTACAAATGACGTGAAATTCGCTATAGGATATTGATCCAAGAGAGAAATCAGTAAGCGCTAGGAGCAAGCAGGTGTGTACGTGCCGACTGTGATGGCCGACGTTGCTTGGCACGAACCAGCTGAGATACCGCCTCTATTAACTTCTAGCATTCTGGGGTTAACCTCAATCTTGGTACCCTATGTGATTTTAAACATATTGGTGTACACTGTAGTAACACTGTTGGATGAGAGTGAATGAAAAAAATGCGGTAAAATTCAACCAACGCAGCTGACATTCGAGATATCGTTTCTATGGAGATGTTAAGTCGTTTCAGTGACTAATTGTTGGTCTCCGCAATGATGGGGAAGCGTTGTTGTTCTCAGCGGAGGAAACGAGTGCGGATAGGGTTAGGGGAAGGGAGTATCAGCACACACCTGGAGATAACTTGAATCGAAAGGCCGTGCCGACCTCCACGATTGATAACAACTCGGCCAATAAGGAAGGCTAAGTGATCACAAAAGGGTACGATGGATGAAAGCGCCTTTCGTATCCATGGCAACAGTTCAAACAAAAACATTTAGATACGCAACAGATGGATGGGGCACACTAGTCACTCACATGACAATAATATGGAATCATCACTAGTCTTATTTACGTTAACGCATGGAAATCAATAAAATGTCCGCTTATTAAGCAGTTGACAAAGAAAAACGTTGCCTTTGGCCTTGAAGGGAGGGGGTGTTTGAAACTGTCGGGATTATCTCGAAGAGGTAACCAAGCAGTCACGTGGCAAAAAAACGAATGGTTTGCAAATTTAGTGTCTCTGAATCACTCGTTACAATATCATTAATTGAAGACTTGAAATAAAAAAAGGCTCTAAGTGTCATTATAAGAAATTTTGTGGTTTTCTGTAAAATGGGATCTACATGCGAAGCTCAATAATGTATAAAAGGTTCACAGTGCCAAGAATGAAAATGTATTACATACCAATTGTAACCTTTTTTATTTTCAAGTCTTGAATCGTTTTCACTTGAGTTTTTCTCGTGTCACGACTGTAGAGCCCCCAGATAGGATAAAACATAAGTGTAAACAATAAATGAGGTTGTAATCAACGGTTTTTAAAACGCCAAATTTGCGAACCATTCGTGTTAATGCCACGTGACTCCTTGGTTACGTATTAGAGTAATCCCGACAGTTTAAAACACAATCCCGCAGGGGGGGAGGGGGGTGTGCTTGAATCGTTCGAGATTAATTTCGGAGCGTAACTTAGGACTCACTCATACGGTTTTACATTGCGTTCGGGATTATTCCGCATTGGAATAAATCTCGAACGATTCTAATACAACACTTGACAACATGAAAGCCAGACTCTGGTTATGTAACAGTTAAGCCAAATATTTTCGAGGCAAGGAAAATATTTCGAATATGCTATTCTCGTTTAGGCGAACTTTTCGTCTGTTTTTACCTTCTAGAGCAGGGGTCTCCAAACTTTTCAGCCCGCGGGCCGCATTACCTACCAAACAGCAGTTTGGGGGCCGACTAAATATTTGAGGTCCCAATAAAAAAGAATCAAAACATGGATGTTGTTTTCAATGTTTTATTTAATATTATTTTATTCAGTTATTATTTAATAACACATTGAACATGAACACCTGTATTAGTGGGAATGGCGAAATCGTTTCCTGGATGCCCAAATAGCAGACATTGCTGGCTTTAGATTTGATGTCCCTAACATTAACAGTGATCTGAAATTATCATCATACAAGTTTGTTCTCAAATTGTTCTTCACGTATTTCAGTCTTCAAAATGTTTGTTCACACAAGTATGTTGTTCCAAAGATTGAAAGGTACCTTGATGCAAAAGTTTTGACATTTTGAAAGTCTTCCTTGGGCAAAAACTGGTGAAAACCCACCAGTCCTTCTTTGGACTTGTCCCTAAGCAGCTCAACTTTGCTTGCAACTCAATGGCCTCCAGCTGTAGTTCATCTGTTAATTGGCCACATCTGCTTCAAATGGGTTTTGAAACAGTCTCACTACTTCTTAATTTTGAATCCAAGTCAGGAAACAGCTCCTGAAACTGCAGTTGGAGGTCTTTGATGATCTCGCTTGCAAATGACGTGGGGAACTCAGCTGTTGCTTCAGACATGAAGACCTTGCACTCCTGAAAGTGCATCAAGTTGTTGGCCTGTACTTGTTCCAAAAACAAGACAAGTTTAGATCTTAAGGCCTTTAGGTGTGTATATAGATCAGAAAATAGATTTTTCTCTCCTTGCAGTTTTACGTTCAGAAAATTTAAATGACTAGTTATGTCTGCAGCAAAGGCCGAATTCCATACCCACACTTCATCAGACAGTAATGGCTGTGGCTTGCCTTTACTTTCCACGAAGTCACCTATTTCCTTTCATAATTCGAATACTCTGCTCAGAACTTTTTCACAACTTAGCCATTTTCCTGCTGTGTAATTCGATAAATATTACGATTCTGTGTCTGTATCTTTCAACATGTCTCTGAACTGTCTATAGTTGAGCCCATTCGACCTTATTAAATTTACCATCTTCACCACAGGATTCAGTACACTGCTAATGTCCACATATTTAGCACACAAAGCTTGCTTGTGAATAATACAGTGCAGGAACATTGGTTGGGGAATGTCTTTCTCACTACACATCTGCTTCACTTGTCCAACGAAGCCTTTTATTATGCCACTCGTGTTCTTTCCTCCATCAAAAGTCAGGCAACTGAGGTTTGTCCAGTCCAAGTTATAGTAATCAACAAATGCTTTTTTCAATTAATTGAACACATCCTCTCCGGTAACAGTCCCATGCATGCTATGCAGGGAAGCCAGGTCTTGTGTTATGTTCATGTCTTCATTCACACCTCTAATGAACAGAAGCAGTTGAGAGGTGAAACAGCTGTCCACTTTGCAATTGAAAAATCGCGAAACATTTTTCTCTCTTTGAGTCACAATATTTTCATCCATGTCTGCAACATGGAAGGAAATGGTATTTGCACCCAAAGCTACATTTTTAAATTGTTTCGACTTTTCTGGGCAGAGTTCCACAGCAACCTCCAACAAGCATTCCTTCACTACTTCACCATCTGTAAACGGTTTGCCACTTTTAGCCAGGACCTAGGCAACTTTATAACTGGGCTTAGATAAGGATACATTTTCATTTGAGGATTATCTGAACAATGTCCACTGAGATGTGAGTTGAATTTGTAATTTAGAAAATTTTTCCTGCACGGACTTTACCCTCCAACTGTGCATATTTTTCCTGATGTTTGCTTCGATGATTACGGCGCAGGTTGTATTCTTTCAGCACAGCCACGGTTTCGTTGCATATCACACACAATGCTTTCTCGCCGGATTTGATGAAGAAGTATTTCTAACTCCATTCTTTTTGAAATTGCCGACACTTATCGTCTATTTTTCTTTTCCTCTTCTCGGACATCGTTGAGAACTAAAATAAAGTGACTTCAGCATCAATAAATAGTGAAACGGAAAGTATGCTGCACAAAATATCGCTCAAAAACCTGTTTATGCGCACGAATTTCATCGCAATTATAGCTGGAAATAACCCAAAACAATTTAAAATATTCTTTCTTGAATTCTAAAAATGAACGTACCTGAATACAATCTGAAAATATATCCACTTATAGTAGGAAGATTGTTTCTTTTAATGTTCCCTCTTCAGAATATTCGGAAATTTCTTGTTAAAGTAACAACACTCCCAATACTTTATACACATTGTTAAGTTTTTACGCGAAGGAAATTATCACCAAATAAAATAGAGTGCAACATGTTTCGAAATTAGAATTTGCTAACTGACACCAGCCCTTCCTCATCGTAGCAGTCAACCGCAACTGGCAAACTGAGATCAAAATAATCAAGTCTTGAACAAGCAGCAAATCATTTAAAAACTCTGCCACTAGATGGCGTTATATCATCTCATTGACCAAGAACACTGTAATACACTTATTAAGTGTTCTTGTCATTGTTTGTGAACAGAAGCAGAAAAGGTAAGCAACGAATAAGTTTTTGCTATGCAATGAACGGTTGGAAAACATAACGCACTGCTGCGCGCCTCTTTCCTAAGTCGGTAAAAACGTTACGTCTACGTAAGCGACGGTTGATCTTGGCAGGATACACGTGAATTTCCGTAATTTTTTTCCGAAGATGAAAAGGTCTCCACGGGCCGGATGAGAGGGCCTCGCGGGCCGCATCTGGCCCGCGGGCCGTAGTTTGGAGACCCCTGTTCTAGAGAATAAGACAGTCTACATGACATCGGGTTGGTGTTGAGGTTAAGACACTGGTTTTCCACCCTAAGGGCCCAGGTTCGGATACGGGAACGGAAGATACTTTCCGTTATTAAACTGGTCCCCACATGTCCACATTGTCTGGCAAGCAATTCAGTACTTCCCGTCGGATTGGACGTTAAACCATAGATCCCTAGGAGAATTACAATCATATAAGGCTAACGTCTACGCCGGATTTCTATACATTCTTCCACCGTTCCTTTCATTACTCGACCAACCACCAGCCATGGCACGACCGACCTTAGCTGTTAGTGCCCTCGACTGAGTAGCTAACTTATTATAACTAGAAGTTTCGGTAACTGCTGCAATTACTTATCGTAACCCTTTATTATCTGATGGCAAACTTTAATAGGACAATAAAAACCGGCCCAATGTCTATTAAGATATAAGACCGCCAGTAGGACACCACTGGTATACAGTCGTGTTCTATGTCACCATATCGCTGAGAAATTAAAGCTACATACGCGCAAGTCCATACGTACAGACCACCTGACAACCAACAGAGAGAGTCCGGCTCGACAAGAATTTCTTTCCACGCTTTTAATATAATTACGGCATAATTAGCAAGGAGTTAATTGCTACGTGACTCATCAACTGCCGAACACAGCTGGGTGCTTATGAAGTCTTCACGAATCCGTCGAAATTAATAAATATGCTGACGCAGGACTACCCATGGCAACGCGCTGCTAATTGTTGGAGTGCATCGCCATTTTGCGGTGCAGTTCTGAAAGCAAACTGTCGATTTCAGTCGATTTAGAAAAAAGGTGCCATGAAGGAACAATTGTGGGTTTTCACTAGTATGAAACGCACAAATATACAGTGAATGAGTTTACTTATGTTTAAACACTTGTTCAGCAATGAAAAAGAGCCGGATTAATTAAATCATAGGACTTTAAAGGTCACAAATTTAAGAAAATTTTGCATGTGACGCCAGCTTAAAATAAATTTGCATATTAAATGAGAATAGGTTTTGAAATATCCACGTACTAAGCATTCAGTAATGATTCGCAAAAGTAGGCTACGGCCATTAGGTATTGCCGTAAATTATTCGGACACGCCATAATTGGATGTGTGCCTTTTTATTGATTGGATAGGATCCGGGAGTGAATATCCACGAGGAGTAAATCCGCATTCTACAACTCACGGATGACCTATCAGTCATGGCAGAAGCAGAAAGATATTTAACGAGAACACTATAAAATATGGAAACGACAAAGACCAGATACCACCTGAAGATCAATAAAAGAAAAACTAAGGTATTGCTATGAAGTAGAAGAAAAGAATCCAGGAGCATCGTTGAAAAGGACTAGGAGAACTAGGAAAAAAAGAGGTGGTGAAAAAGTACTGTTATCTGGGAAACCGAGTAACCAGCGATGGACGAAGAAAAAGAGAAATTGTCAGTAGAATAATAGCCTACGCGAAAAAGGTATATTACCAAAAGAAGATACTGTTTACAGCTGCAAATACAAGCGTGGAAGTGAGAAACATTTCATTAGAACATACATACGGAGCATTTTACCACCACTATATGGCAGAGAAGCATGGTCAATAACATCAGCAGAGAAGTCAAGGCTAGAAGCATTTGAAATGTGTCGTTACCAGAGAAAGATGAAGATAAAATTGATCGATCGAGTGACAAACGAAGAAGTCTTAAAAAGAGTGGGAAAAAAGAGAAGTCTACAGAAAATTCTAAAAAGAAGACGAGGCAACTTAATAGGCCACACCTTAAGACACGACGGCCTGATGGAGAAAATCGTCAAAGAAAAAGTGAACGGGAAGAATGGAAAAGACAGGCCTCGTATGAGGTATATGGAACGAGTTGTGAATGATGTAAAAGAGAGGAGTTACGTCAATATGAAGAGGTTGGCCGATAGAAGAATCGAGTGGAGAGCTGCTTCAAACCAATCTTAGGATTGTTCACCGATGGTGAGAATTAATGTTAGTAGGTGGTATTTGTTTGACGTCACATGGTCATTTACGTCATCAAAAAGGGGTTGGATATATAAGAGGGGACTAAAGAAAAATGCACGTCAACATCTAACGAAGAAGTGAACACGAATAAAAAACGACGCAGCGATTTCCGAAGGTGCTGATGAATGATTTCTTCGGAATCTGCAATACTGCGAACCAGCTGAACTATGAGGTATTGCAAGGAAACCGACTATGTTTTTAGTAAGTAGTAAGCGGGGAGCTTTGTGTTCAGCTTACAAGGGAAATTATACGCTTTCACGACACCGCACACATATTCGGTCAGTAGGCATGGGAAGTAGGAGGTGTGTTTACATATGCAGCCAAGAACAAAAGCTAGTAGTAAAAACCAAAAGGCGATGAAAGCTCCACGGTTTTTTGCCTTACACCTTAGCATGGATAGTTATAAGCAGTCATCCATCAAAGGCAAAACTATAATATCAAATAAGATTCGTCATCATTTGCCTAACAAATTGGTCTGGTGGCGTGAGTGCTGGTCCCCCATCTCTTGGGTCCCGCTTCGAATCCCCACAAGGCCACAGATTTTGAGTTGCAAACCAGTCCAGAATTGAAAGTTGTGTAACACAGTACTTCATGTTTAGTACTTTGTCCGTTCAATGGGTCGTCAAATCGTGGACCCCTAGGCGCTTTTCTTTAAGAGTAAGATAATGCCCTTCCTGTGTTTCTCTCCACCTTTCTTCCACTCCCAGGAAAAGTACTAGCTATACCCAACATAAAACCTACCCCTAGTGACGCTGATGACACCATATAGCTCGAAAACTAATAACTAAGAAGTTCATAAAATACCCTCACCAAACATATCTAGCCTACAACAGAATTGATTATCATTACTATTAAAATATGTAAAGAAACAATACGAAAGCTACACGAAAATTAAGGTAAGAAGCAAAGATATTACAAAAGAAGCTGAACATAAAGAGTCGTTAATACTTCAGTTTACGAACACCATAGTCTACATCCTTAACAACTGAAATAAAGTAGTTTGACTAATTGAGTAACGATGTCCAATTAATAAAAGAATATTTAACTGGAGGTGGTCATTAAAATGGTTGAAAAGGATCTTCGCAGGCCAACCTGATATCCCAAAAGTCACGAGATCAAAACCTATCTTGAGCATGGATACCGTGCTAGAGTTAGGATTGAGTTAGATACTGTGATATAACTTTAGCAGTAGGAACACCTCAAAACCTATTTCTAATTCTACCAATTTTTCTGGCAGGACTAAAATTAACGAGATATCTTGTTGGCTGTAATAAAATAAGTTTATCAACTAGGGAGTTTTACTCCAGGCAATAAACTGCGCATTTTTGATGCGGCGACAAGTCGTGTAACTTGCATGAATGAATGCATGGCGATTGAACGGAGACCATTTCTTCGAAATCGTTCGTAGATTTCCGAATTTCTACGTGCAATTCGCTGCTTTAGACGCAATTTTCACTGCGCATCTCACCATACATGAGAATGCGCATTGAATCCATGAGACTTCTCCAGGAAGCAAAATGTCAGAGCGCAAAAATATCCAAAAATACCGAGATTGAGTTTTTTTTACTGCTGACCTCGTCACAACAGGAGTACTGGCGTTATATCCTTAGAACTTACATATCCTTAAGAACAAATCAATTCTTGTGTGATAAATTGGAACATTTCGAGGTTCGCAAGCAACAATACCACTGTTTCAGTGCCAACAATGCACTGATGTGTAAATGCTCTGTCGTTTGCGGAAGTCTACATCTAGAGTGACACGTAGCTTTCCCTGCATAAGCTAATTCAGAAAAACTTTCTCGATAAAATAAGTCGCTCATGGCGAAAGGGTGACTTTTGAAAAGTGAAAGCAGGCTGGAGAGTGAAAAATGGGGAAGGTATGAATAGGAAAACTCGTCACATACGCTGAGTGCAAGTTCTAGCAGGAAGTAGCATGTATACATGCGATTCTATTTCCATCTTGGTCTCTTTCTCTCTCGACAGCTAAGAGACCGTCCTCAAGATACCTGCAATTGTGAAAGTGAACTGACTTGAAGGAAAGTATTCCCCGATTTTGAACTCACGTTTCTTTGAACAAAGCTTGAAACCAAATTTGCCGCACGAAATCGATGGTGTTCATTTACATCTACATTTGGAGTGTACCCAGAAATCCACCTCGAAGGTCATCACAGAATACACACTGCATAAACAAAATGGATTAGGTTGGGAATCATTATCAGATCGTAAGCTAAAATACAGATTAAATCTATTACAGAAATTTTAAACTGATAGCTTTACTGCATATGTAAGATATATATTAAAAACACCAGCGTATTATGCTAGATTCAATCAGATGCTTAACACTAGAGAGATAGATTGTCAACTATATAGATTTAAAATGTCATTTTTACCCCGTACCATTTGAGAACACAACAGGCAGCATAGAGAAGGGATATGTCGGCGAAATATTGTAGTCTGTAGTGCATGATGCATGTATTAACAACCAAATCCTTTATTACTATGTAGATACTAACCATCTAGCTGCATGTAACCTTATTTTCTAGCATGCTTCCATGTAGTAGCCTAGTTGTTTGTCAATAGTGCATGTTTGGTGATCTTCACCCCCTGCCACACACCTTCGCGGTGGCTTACATGGTATAGCGTAGATGAATCTAATACTATATTACTACCCCTGCGTTAATATCCCTGCGTATTATGCAACATTTGACCAGATAAATATGATTATAGAATAGATTTTCGTACCGATGGATTTAAAATATCATTTTTTCCGCGTACCTAATGAGAGCACAATAGCCTGAACAGCAAAGGGATACGTAGGTGAAATATTGCTACACTAGTCTGCAGTGCATCATGTATGTATTAACATTACTAACCCATGCGTGGTAAGTAAATTTATTTATTTTTATTTATTTATTTAAAAACATTTTTCACATACAGCCATGACGCCAATTTACAGTGAAAAATATAACAAGACATGAATGAGACAAAAAACAATAACAATATAAAAACTAATGAAGAATAAACCAGAAGAGGGAGGAAAACATTCATTTAGCTGACAGATGGGACAAAGCTTGTATGGAGAAATTATTGCATGACAAGTAAAAAGGATCTATGGAGGGAGGGAATGAGTTTAGAAGGGAGGAGAGGCGGTATAAAAGTGAGCGCTTGGTTAGTGAGATCCTGGGAATAGGTAGATGGAGTAGGGAGCGCGAGCGGGTGGAACGAGTTGGTATTCTAAAATTCAACAGAGAAAGGAGTTCCGGGCAGTCAGAGGTCGAGTTTAAGGTATTATGAAGTAATTTCAAATCCATTTTAAGTCTAAGGTTCTGCAGGTTAGATAAGGAGAGAGAAGACAGCACAGCATCAGAGGACATATTGCGTAAATGTGGGACTCTATGTCTAACTATTTTGGCAAAGAAGTGAGGGATGCATTCAAGGGATTTGAGATTAGTCGGGGCTGACATGGACCAGATAGGGGAGCAATATAAAACTATGGGAAGTACAAGAGTTGAAAAGTAGGAGTGTAGTGCAATGGGATCTTTAATTTCCGTGAAGCGATAAAGAAGGCCTAATAGGGACATCGCTTTCTTTTTTACGGTCTGAATGTGGTCGGAATAATTTAGTTTAGGGTCAGTAATAACACCCAAGTCTCTCATAGTCGTAGTTCTGCTTAAGGGAGATGAATTAATTGTGTAATTGAAAATGGTGGGTTTTGTTTTTAATGCAATAGTCATGATGCTGCATTTTCTAGGGTTTAGCTTTAGTTTCCAAGTATCACACCACAGGGCAGTTTGATTAAGGGCAAGTTGAAGATCTATGCAGTCAGAAGGATTTTTAATTTCCTTGTAAACCTTGCAATCATCAGCGTATAGAAGTGCATGAGTTTTGGGGGACTGTAGTTGGGACGGAAGATCATTAATAAATAAATTGAATAGATAAGGTCCAAGGACACTGCCCTGAGGAACTCCAGACGTCACAGGAGACCAAGAGGAAGAGGCACCGGCGAGTATTACCCGCTGGGTTCTGTGGGAGAGAAAGCTAGAGAGGAGGTTAAGGAATCTACCATGTATGCCAAACTGTTGGCTTAATTTATGGAGGAGGAGTGGATGATGAAGACTGTCAAAAGCCTTGGAGAAGTCAAGGTAGATGGTATCAAGCTGATTGGAGTTATCTATTGCACTGACGGCGTGGTGCTGGAAGACAGAGAGATTCGTTTGGCATGATCTACCCGGGAGGAAACCATGCTGTTGGGAGGATAAAAAAGGAGAGGTGAAATAGTAAATCCTGTTTAAAATTATGCGCTCACACACAGAGGATAAAATAGGGAGTAGAGAAATCGGACGATAGTTAGAGACCTCATATTTAGGACCAGATTTATGTACAGGGATGACATTCGCCATTTTCCATTGATAAGGAAAAATTCCAAGGGAAAAGCAGCGATTGAACAGCAGGCTCAGAGGTGTCGCGAGGGAGGACGCACAGTTTCGTACAAAGATGGGGCTGAGGCCATCAGGGCCAGGAGAGCGATGGAGAGGGATTTTGCGGATAAATTGAAGAACTTCCCGGGGGTCGGTCTGTACCTGGGATATACAGTGACTACCATTTGGGGTGAGGAAATGATCGGAGGTGATGGAGAGATTGGATGTAGGCGTTAAACAATCCGAGAAGAATTTTTGGAATAAGTTTGGTCTATTGGGTCCAGCAGCATCATTAGATTCATAGGATAAAGTATCAGGTATGCGGGAGCGATTGCGTCGGCGATTAACAAAAGACCAGAAATTTTTGGGCTTGGTGGTAATGGATGAGCATATACTCTGCGCATACTCTTCGTGGTCTCGGCGGATTAGAGTCTTTGAATAGCGACGTAGTTCTGTGAAAGAACGTCGAGTGTGCACATTTGGAAAAGACGTATACAGGTACCAAGCTCGATTTTTGTTTCCGAGAATATGAATGGTGTCCGCCTTAAACCAGTTGGGGAATTTCTTGGTTCTTGGTTTCACGAGAGGGACGAAGTCCTTTATGGCACTCTCAATAACTGCGTAAAGGAAATCCACTCCTTCTTCCGGGGACAACGATGAAAGCACACCCCAGGGGATTAGGTCAAGGGAACGGTTAACGTCCTCCCAGCACACCTTCGACCAGGCAGGGAAAGGTTTTGGAGGTGTGGGTGGAACCCCGTGGCGTTTTAGGGAGTTTCGAAAGCAGTAGGCTGCATCCAGGGACTCGTGGTCCGAGTCAAAGATATTTCGTCCGTGGGTGAAATGCAAATATATTTAGTTAAATTCCATTATAACCAATAGTCCCTTAATTACTACGTAGATACCATCTAGCTGCATGTGACCCTATCGTATAAAATTAAAACGTAGCCTAGTTGCATGTCAATAATGATCTTCACCCCCTTCCATACCCCCTCTCGGTGATTTCTGGGCATTGCGTAGATGTACTAATTGAATGGGCATGCACCAATTAACTAGGGTACGACTAAACAATTAGCACCCATAGAATCAGACGAATATAATTTTTATTATACATGGGGTTGACCGTGGGAATGAATTCATTTGACAGAGCGATGCTAAGAAGAGGTATCCACCTGTAAGTAATATTTAGTACTTATTTGGGAAAGGTTAGCAACTGCTAAGGACATTTTCGCCATTAGGATAGGTTGGCGATAGAGTAGACTTCTGAAGACTGCTTCGTTTGTCACTAGGCCGATACATTTTATCTAAATGATTCTACGGTAGCACCCCATATCTGATGCTTCCAGCCTTTTCTTCTCCGCAGCTGTTATCGTCCATGATTCGCTGCCATATAGTAGAATGCTCCAGATGTATGTTGTAATGAAATGTTTCTTCACTTCCTCGCCTGTATTTGTTGCTGTAAGCAGGATCTTCTTTTGGTAAAATGGCCTTTTCGCTTGGGCAATTCTACTGACAATTTCTCTTTTACTTCGTCAATTACTGGTTACTCGGCTTCCCAGGCAACAACAACTTATTTAATCGCCAGAATTCCGGTGGAAGTTCGTTGCCGCTACATCTGCACCATCTAGTGGTAAAAAATGCGTGAACTGTGCGAATGCAAGCATCATATTAGAACACGTTCTAATTTTCTAATATTTCTTGCGCAAGTTACCTCTCAGCAGCCTGCGCAGAAACAATGACAGTTTAAAACGGCCTCAACACATGTTTCCAAGGGTCAACAATGAAATTGTCTCCGAATTTAATTCGTCCTTGTTGTCTTTCGCACATTAGTAGTTAAGACTTTCGACAAAGGCAGACTTAAAAGATCTAGACCACCGTCATGCTTCGTAGGAGAGCCCGAGGGAACGCTTAGCATCAGCGTAAAAAAACGAACAGAGAGGACTCAGACCGGAAATATCGTCTAGCAACGCTTACTAGAAGTCATATGATCGTCCAACTCACGCTGTGGTTTCTAGGCTACCGGATAACGAATTTATCTGCGCGAAGAAGGGTGGTCTGTTATTACAGACCGGATGCACATGCACGTGATTAAAAATGTGGTGCAAGATTTTCTTTAGCAAATATTGTTATTACCATAAACATGTCCGTTATTTCATCACATAAACAGGGAAAGGATCTATGCGCAACGAAATTTTTATTTTGAAATTAAAGTTCTAATAGGAGTGCTATTTTAATCTTCTTTGGCGTTAGAAAAGGTACGAAATGGCTTGAGTGGATTATACGAGCATACTTGAATTTAAATGTGTTACGTTATTAGCGTAATCAGTCTATTAGATGAACCAAAATTGGAATCACTAACAGACCATAGGCTGAAATATAGACTTAATCTCTTAATAAATTCCAAGGCAATAGTTGGTGTTGTCGGCCGTGAGAATGGTGGAAACGATTCATTATAATATAAATGAACAAACTTGATTTTTCCTCCAAAACCCAGATTTCCACTGTTAAGTTATCATCAGGTGTAATACAGAACTCAGTGGAGAACTGCGTCCAACCAATCCAAGGATTGATGACCGACGATGATAATGAAAAAAGAGAAGTTCGCACTGCGACTGTGAAGGCTAAACGTGATTGGTCGGCTGTTAGTAGTTCCTATTGGGAGTTAGTCGCTAGTGGCTAGCGTACAACAATAAATATCACATTACTTTTTTGAAAAACTCCCTCAGCAAATTCCTACCCGCAAACGCAAACTCCCAACATTTCAAAAGGACCTTTCCCACCTACCTTCCATCCATCTTCCCCACCGCCAATTTCCCTCTACATCAACCTTGACTCCAGTCACTCAAGAACGGCTACCAACATACTTGCAGAATCTAGCAGAAGAAGAAGACGATGTGAAGACGCCTACGGATTCCCTTCCTTCAAATCTTACTCCCTTTCCTCGTATCCTTACCCACCCGATACAAATATCACCACCCTCAACTCACCCTGGTTGCGGTAGAAGCGGGGCAACCCTTGATAATCTCCTACCTCCTTTCCCTGACTGACCCTCTCTGATTACCGTCCTACCCTAACTCCAAAGCTCAAACTCTACACCAAAATGTCAATACCTCCTTAATAAAGTAACCTTTCACTCCCCTACCCCTGGCACAACTTCCTACTCCTTATCCCACACACCAAATCCTAAAAGAAAACTAAACTCTTACAAAAAAAAACTATACATATCATCCCACCTCTCTGGCTATTATCAAATTCACCTTAACTGCAGCGGCCGGCAAGAGCGAAAGCTCGGGACGGTGATATAGGTTTACTACAAAGACTTGGTTGGACTAATGATAAACATTACGGCTCAAAGATACAAAAAAAATATTCAAATAAAACGCTCGCCTTAATTTCGAATACCGCGCCGAAAACTATCAATGATACCCATGGCATTCTTTGTTTTGCTAAACCAAAACATGCTTCAAACGAGGCAAAAATAGAAAATACAATACTCCAACAATTTCCATAATGGCATCTACGGTACCCTATAATTTTTTATACTCAAATGAAACATGGTTCTAGATTTTTTCAACATACTTGAAAAAAACATTTCAATGTACACTAAATGACGCAAGATTACCCGCTCCAGCAATCTTTAATGCATATGCGGTATCCATAAGAGGCCGTATAAAACGCTTGCCAGCTGCCATATAAATAAACAGGGTGATATGGGCTTGCCACTGGTGATACTCGGGTAGATTAAGTTGCTTTTACACGCGGTAAAACTAAAAGAGTAGTGAGATGAATAATGGAGATTATTTTTAAAAATTCATAAAAAAACTGTGGATAGTGCGGACACATGCCAACAGTTGCCAAATATATAGTTTAAATAGTGTGCATTAAATATATAAACTAGTTTCAAGGAATAAAATTCCCAGGGTAATCAAATACATTTATACCTCCCTCAAAAAGCCTTAGGAAAGTTAATTGACACCGTGGAGATAAAATTTTGGAGCTATTTGTATGTCATTTATTTTTTGATACTCATAACGTCTCTATAATAATGTGTATAAAATGCTGTTTTGTACGGAGTGGGCAGGGCTTAATATTTCCCAAGCACCCCCATTCTGTCTCATTGTTAACCATAGGCTAGCATGCCAATGCCTCCTCAATCATTAAGTCTTTGGTTGGCACGGCCTTTAAACAAAGATACGCATATAAGAACAAACGAATGACAAAAAAATAATACAATTTGAAATAATAAACTATTTATCTAATGTTAATTTAAATTAAGAAAAAAACAATGAGTTGTCAAGGAGGGAAGGTTTGTTTACACAACTCTTCAAATTCTCAATTAAAAGATACAACAACAAGATTTGTCACTTATATAAATTAAATCTCGTTTTATCTTAATATGTATGTGAGTTGAGTTATTCAGTAACGAAAAATCAATGGAAAACAAAATCGGTAGCCGGTACATTTCCATCGGTAGCAGCCAATGTTGACTCCCGTCGTCACTCTCCAATTAAAGAAAAACACGCTAATAGAAAAAGCAGACGTAACCTTAGCATGGACGTTTAAGATTTTCTTCGGCTTATATTCCGAGAGGGAGAGGAAGTAAAAACATCTTCAGAGTCACCTCTGCGGGTCTTTTTATTCCTTCTGCTTCTCACAGAAACGAGAAGACGTATCTCGCCGCAAAATAAAATGCAGTTGAAAGGCGAGACGACTTCAGAGATAGTTGAAGATCTCTCGAGTGATTCTATCAAAAATTTCGCAAGACTAAAAAGCGTATATTTTATGTTGTTATGATCCTGACGCAATACAGTAAGGAAGAATATTATTATTTAATACGGTTGGTTGACTCGTTGGTTACATATTCGAGATAATACCTATGGTTTCAAACACAGACCTCCACCGGAGTTATGTTTGAAACCGTAGGGATTATCTCGAATAGGTAACCAAGGGTTCACGTAGTATAAACAAGAATGGTTCGAAAATTTGGTGTGCTCAAACTGCTGACTACAACGCCCTTCATTGTTAACACTTATGTTTTACCACTGGGGGTTCCATAGTCGAGACAGATGAGAAAAACTCAAGTGAAAACAATTAATGATATCGTAACCAGCTATTCAGACACACTAAATTTGCAAACCGTCCGCGTTTACACCACATGACTCCTTGGTTATTTATTCGAGATAATCCCGACGGTTTCAAATACAACCCCCCATGTTCAACTCCACTGTTTACTGTTCCTTTCCCTACAAAATTTCTTATCCAATTCCCTACCTCCAATATAAATGGCGAAGTGAACATAAATAGTGGTCGCCACAGATTATGAATAATTACCGACACCAATAGCAACGCACTGAATTAGAATGTGTACATTCTACATAACTAGAAGAGTTATGATGACAAGTATAAGATTAACAGGTGAACGAAACATAACTTGCATAACAAGGATAATGCAGATAATGCATAAATCAGGGTGAGTTCAAAGTGGCCTTTATTTAATAACGTGTACCATAGGTAATAGGAATTGTAAAAAGCAAATATTTTCAATGCACACATATTCGGCATATACAGCACGCTCAGACTTTATTACCGACTCCGCTTATACAGAGTGAATTTTCAAGAGCCAATAATTATTATTTTTTTTAAACAGCAAAAAAACACCACTTCAAATTTGTAGTATTTCAGCTAGAATGACTTTTCTACCTACACCAACTGCTATGGCTAAAGGATAGTTCAATCTTATTCATTGTAACGTCATAACGACAGCATTAAGTAAACAAATACAATTGGTAGTACAAATTACTGCATCCATTACAATATTCAAACTAGGAATAAAATATTTCCACTGCAATAATTTTAACTATTGTCTTGTTACGCAAGAAGAGGAAACACCTACACTAGAACAGTACCTATAGCTTATCTACATCCTTATATTATTCCGGTTTGTGACACTGAAAGATAGAAGTTCTGAAGATAAACCCGACGAAAACGCTCACAAAGGCTCATATTTCTCTCTGTAGTCATGCAAGTATAACTGTGTTGTGGCAACCGCTGTTATGTTTAGCAATGTTTCTTTTAACATACATTTAGAGTGAATTCTGACCGGTTACGGAATTTTTCTCTATGTACATACTTACCTCGAAACTTGGGAAAGGCATTAATTGTTTTAACGTTTGAAACGATGTCGGCATGCATACTTTATTGCGCGATCTTGCAATTACCTCAGAATATAACTGCACTTCGAAAGGGAAGACATTAAAACAATTGCCGTCTTTGATGCTGATAAGTATAATATTTCGAAGAAGAATGAAATGGAACAATGAGATGGATTTCAGAAATTAGAAAACAGAATTGTTTCGATAAACCTTGGGAGTTAATCAGTATTCGAGCTCGAGAATGAAGAAGTTTTTGAAACAAAGGATGATAACTCCATGTTGAATGTCGCATGCAATAAACCCTATGGGCAAAAGAAATTAATAAACAGTGAAATAACGTGGCGAGTTCCCGCAAATAAATATAAAAAAACAGTTGGTGGTTTTAAACTGTTGCGCTACAAAAGTGGTACGAACATTTGAGTTTGGTGAGGGAGCCCTTAAAGTTCAGTACGCCGTCCGCCGGATGGTACGTAAAATATTTCACCCCATGGGACCTTTCGTTGAATTAGGGATTTTTTGGGTGAGGTGACCGACAGCTGGTGTTAACTGTGCCCTTAAGAACAGGTGAAAATTCGAAGTACTTTTTTTGAGCGTTCAGGAAACAGAGGCTGTATAGGAACCGGGGTTCGGTATTACCCTACTTTTAAAGAAAGGTGGTCACCACGATTGAACACCAAATCCGACGACGGAGTACCGTCAATATAATACGTAACGATAGAGGTGGCAACGGTTCGTTACACTACAGAAGACGGACGTAACGCTAAAGTGTTACGATGTCTGAGTGTTACGATGAACTATCGACAGGAAAAGGCCTCCAGCATCCCATTACGTAATATATGGATAAATAAAGATACATTATAAATTATTTATAATTTTCAAATAGCAATGATGTTGCAAATATAATTAATTAGTGATAAAATAATGGCATTGATGAATAAATTAGGTATTTATGAAGAATGATTGTTAGATTATTAAAAAAAACTGTTAATTGCCGGCTTTGTGTGTTTAGGGGTCTAAGGAAATGCTACGAGGCGCTATAGGAAGATAGTGGGGAGGTCAAAACAGATGAAAATCGGCGTTACATAATTGAGTAATACCCCTTAACATAAAATACTCTCCTAATAGCACTCATGTGTAACGGCGAAGAATTTCTGACTCAGTCGAGAGTCGATCACGAGACCTCAAGGGGTGTGAGTTTGAAAACGTCAGGATTATCTCGAATAGGTAACCCAAGGAGTCACGTGGTGTAAACACGAATGGTTCTCAAATTTAGTATGTTTGAATCACTCGCTACTATATCATTAATTGTTTTATCTTACGTTTTTCTCATCAGTCTCGACTATGGAGCCCCTAGATGAGATAAAACACAAGTGTAAACAATGAATGAGGTTGTAATCAGCGAATTCACTAAATTTGCGAACCATTCGTGTTTTTATCATTGGACTCCTTGGTTACCTATTCGACATAATCCCGACGGTTTTTTAAAACAACACCCCAGGCTGGGGCTAGCCACCATTTCAGCCCGAAATCTGTTATTCGTTAACTGGAGGTTAATTCCGACGCCGAGGTCCTCTCGAATTTTACTCTTTCCCGAAAAAAATCCCTACAACTAGTTACCTGATTATTCACAGATGCTACTTACAGTACCCAAATGACCTTGACAACCTTCATTATAATTAAATACCTACAATGAACTGGATGAACTCATTCAAAACCCACTTTCTCTACTTACGTCGGTTACAGATTAGTATTAAGTACCTCCTTTTAGGACCGAGGGGGAAATATCGCTCGCTTGTCTGGAACTGATAAAGAAGGAGGGAAAGACATTATCCAGATTGTTGTTATTATTTCGCCGGTAGCAGATCAAATGATCAAAAGAAACTGGTCGAATTTTTAAGATATACAAAGGTCATAGGGAACATGGGAGATAAACGAACTTCGTCATGGCGGGGGCGACACTGAATTTTCGTTTATTTATATATTTATCTTCCCCTATAAATCCAAAACAGCAGAGTTCCATCTTTCTTGCCCATTTGACGTTTTGCCACGGTAAAACAAGGTGGCTCCGAATACATCAGACGTGTTAGAAGAAGGAAGGAACGGATATTTTACAGTTTATTTTTATTTCGATGTGTAGTTAACTTCGATATTCTGACGCTGAGTGATTTATTAGAGTGAGTGAAGATGTTTGGATTAGCGTTGCGCTTCAAGAAGTGCGTCTCTACGGCGGATAAGACGGAGGAATACCCTAGACGCATTGTACTTGGCACCGGACGTATTCTATAAAATTCTACCTGACACTTGGACAGATTACTGCAAGGTATGTGCAGAGAAAAGTCGTAATTTTAAGGCGGTCATGGTAGCACGTCGATAACGCGCTGGCCTGGCAACCTAAAGGCTGTGGGTTCGTAACCCCTCCAGGAATTGGCGGAACCCGGCATGGATACTAGCTTGTTTGGATTAAGTCCATAGGTTAATCGGTGCGATATAACCTCAGCCTTTGATGCAACTAAAACCCATAAATTAGTATTTATGGGTTTTCAGCATTTTCAGATGCAAGAGAAGTGTTTTCAGGTGAAATGAGATATGTTTCCCCCTTTCCCAACAACATCAACGTTCGTCCTTTAACGTGTTCCCTGTGCCATTCTTGTCCCATTCCTTACATATTTGAGCAAAAAGCTTCAGGGCTTATATAATGAGTGCTGAATTGCCGCCGACAGCATGGTAGTCTTATGTCTGTACTCACTGTACGTACCGTGAATACTTTATAAGATAAACGTAAAAACTGGATTCATGTTTTTATGCTGTGCCTTTCGCAGATGGAAAAGGGACAATACTCAAATGTAGTCAAACAGTGGCAGTTTCCAGGCGCTGTGAAACTTAGACAAGATTACTTTTCAGAGGACAGACACAGCTTGCCTTACAATGGAAGCTAAAATGTACGAACAAGATACCCAGGCTTCTTATCCAGGAGAGGTCTTAGTTCAGCTGAACACAAACTGATTGAATGTACGGATGACACTGGGTGTCTTATTCCAAAAAGACTCGAAATTTCTGAGCATTGAAAGTGCCGATGTTGTGACGTCTTGACAATACACAAATTACAAACGCAACAATAGGAATTTATCGCGCAATTGTTGCCAGGATGACGACAATTTTCGGGTTGGTCAATGTCGTGTCTTCGCTGGATGAGTCATGTGGTGATGTTTCCGGTAAAATGAAGGAAAAGGAACTGCTCCCCTTACTATCCTGAATGTTTGAATATCGCTGTTTGACCTAGTAGGTACTTATTGAGCTCTACCCAAACTTTTCAGAGGAACTCCCTGGTTGAGAACGGACCAAAAACTGTTAACTTTCAAATTCGTGACACACTAGGAGAACACCTAAAACCTATCATAAGGAAAATACATTTGGAAAGTTTGCGGTGATGGCAACAGAAAGTTAGGATTAACATTGAAATTACGGGAAAAACGTAATAAGGAGAATGAGTGGTATTAATTCTCACTGGTTAGGTTCCACCCATAATAGGCAGCTACTTTATGATATCTATCTGAACTAGGTTCGCTTTCGGAATAGTTAGAACAAGGTAGAGCAGCAAGGTTTTTGAACACATTGCTATGATAGCTTTAGCAGTGAGTCCAAATAACTTACCAAGACTGGAAAGCACAATCAAAGTCGTGTAAACGTACTCTACGGATTAAACTGAAAAAAGGATTAAATTTCTATGCTGAATCATTGTGACGAATATCTACCTATTGTGAAGATATTAAAGAAATACTTCAAACCACAACGTACCTACTATTTAAATTTTATTATAAATATTAAAAAAATAGAGAGAGCAAGACAGAGAGACTAATGAAACTTACTTTTTTCCACGTGCAGTAAGGAGTAATAATGATTATTGGGAGTACCCAGGGAGGTCCTTGGAACAGGTAAGGCAGATGTTATAGCTTTATTAGATGGTTGCATGAACCGTTAGAACATCAATCCGTGGAAGTAATTTTAATCAAATATATCCATTTGCCTTAAGTAAAAAAGAGCATTAGTGTCTGTCCCACATGGTGTCAAAAAGTAACCTCTAATCGAGCCCAACTTATTTGTGCTATTCTATCGAACTCCTTAGTGCATAGGTATCTAGTGATTAATCACCCCCTGCCACACACCCTAGAGGTGGCCAGCAGTGTACTCGGTAGATGTAGGCGAACTCCCGTGCTTGGAAATGACTCCTTATCTCATTTCTTGCACGCTGAAGAATCGTTTCCTTCAGCGACCTTTGGATCGTGATCAAGATCACCGGACGAAAAAGAAAGGAAGAAAAACTATAGGGCGGTCGATAACGAGTTTCCATTTGCAGTCCGCGCTTGTTTGCCGAAGATACGGATCTGAGAACCACCTGTCTTTAAGGGCTCACTTTTTTTCCTTTTCAGGATTAGGTCGATTGCTTACAGTCGGAGGAAGGGTGATAAAAGGGTATCGGATACCTTTCACTCCTGGACCCTTTAGGGATCGAAAACGGCGATAGGACGGCACGCAAACTATATAACTCCCGATCAAGAGTCTCGCACCCCCGTTCTTACGTCCACCCCCGCATCAAGATAAAAATCCAGTGGTTTAGGGTGTCGAAGAATAGGTTCTCTCACTACCCATTTGTTCGATGAAATGTCGAAAACTCTATGGATCCGAGTGACAGTCAATTCATCTCGATCTTCTCGAAAATTCACTGCGATTTTCACTTAATCGCAAATAAGTTTAAAGGCGCGTTTACACGTAGCAGTTGACTGCCATGACAGTCGCCAGATGCGCAATGTATCTATATCGCTACTGCTATGATGCGTCTGCGTTAACTTCTATGCAGCTTCAAGATGCTGTTTAGGCGTTGCAACAACAAATAAAAAGAGTTTTCTCTCAATAGGGATTGATGCTTAAATTTTCATGAATTTCTTCAAGCAATAAATTACAATGACGATTATCCTTTGTTCTCATTCTTAAAAGAGTAGAATCTCCCCTTTTGGGAAGGTATATCCTTGTTATTATATCCAAATTCCGTCGTGTATTGCTTTACGTTGGCGATTGTTGCGATTGTGTTGGATACATTTCTGCTGGAAAGTATACGGGCTTCAACTTTGCTAATAGCTCGAAGTGGGATCGATAGTGTTCGACCTGTGTCCAGTACGTCCAGTATCGACCTGAACTCGCTTCGCAGTTGCTATTTACACATGCGAGTGGGGCTTAATAGTTGTTAGCAGTTGACTGTCATAGCAGTCAACTGCTACGTGTAAACGCTGCTTAACTCATGGTAGGGACTGGTGCGTGTATCTATACGCAAAAATCAACCAATAATGTCACTATTTATTGTTGCGAATAGAAATACACAACAATCAATAACACAAAATCTCATAAAGAGTTGTGAACACCTAAGCATAGCAATTAATCAATTATATGAACACTAAAGAATATTTGCGAGCGTCATATTTTAGCATATGGGTTCGTTGTTACATTGTGGGTAGAGCGCTGAGCTACCGAATGGAACGTCCCGGGTTCAAATCCCAGGCTTTTCTGGACACCCCCACCTAAAATCCCCACGATTCGATTTTCTGCACGTCATAACCTCGTAGGAAATCGCAGGTGGCCCAGGGGGGATGAGTTTGAAACCTTCGGGATTACCTCGAATAGGTAACCAAGGAGTCTGTGATACAAACACGAATGGTTCGCAAATTTATCGCTCGCTACAATATCATTAAGAGTTTCCACTTAAGTTTTTCTCACATGTCTCGACTATAGAGTCCCCAGATGAGATAAAACGCAGGTGAGAGCAATGAATAAAGTTATAATCAGGGGTTTTAACTCACTAAATTTGCGAACAATTCGAGTTTATACCACGTGACTCATTGGTTAGGTATTCGAGATAATCCCGACGTTTCAAACACAACCTCCCACGGAAAGGAGCTGGCCCCCCCAGCCTTAATGAGTGTATTTCACACGCCGATGGCTTAGCACGTGGTGAGCTGTACCCCACTTATCAAAAATCAACATTCAGGCTGACCACTATTTTTTTATTTTAGCACGGAATCGAGCATTTTTAGGAGGAGAAATCACATATAAATATCATAATTACCAATGTTCCATCAATAATAGCAGTCTTGGAAATTTCCTGCGTATTTTACTCCCTACTATCACCACAGTTATTTTCGTGATGTAAGCCTATCTATGCCTTCTACACTACTGCCATAAAACATATTATGCCTTTTAATTTCTTATAAAAATAGGTATATAAATATCTTTTAATTAGAACAGATATTCTTTATTTCATTTGATCAATCAAGTACTTTTCTTGTTAGTCAGTAATAAAATATGAGTAACGGTAGTTAATGGGCTACTATCCCTCAGCAGAAATTTTTTCATTTACACGGATAGTAATAACAAAAAGGGAAGTTTTAGATGGTCCCTTTGTCGCGATAAACCTCCTAATTAGGATATAAAATCGTCGCGCAGACAGTTGCCAATAAAAAACAAAATAATATTGAACCGCAACACATACTTTATATAACGATGCTAAGTTGTCAAACTGAATTGCTTCTTACTGTCCAAATTCTTTGGGGATTGTTAATTAGCCACGTTCTTACTATTACAATTTTGTTATAGAAGGTAGTTATGCGAACAGAAACATAGATTTGATCCCTTTTCTTTCCTTTTTAAATTGTTTTTTTATAAGGATTCACACCATAAATAAGTTATTTACGATTAAAAAAAGAAGATGAATAAGATTGGCGATAATTTCTACCACGAATTCCAACATGGAGTCAAAATAAAATAATAAACACACGTTGCTACCTCAGCTGACGGCAACAATAGATGACTACACTCGGCGGCCATTGCGTAATGCCTTGTAAGTAATCGGCCAAACTTCAAGATAACTCTAAGGCAGTTTTTAGGCACCGAATTTGAGAATCCGGGCATGGTTCCCGTAATGTGTAGCTGTTTTAAGCTGCTTTAACAATTTCTGCTGTTTGACCACGTATCGCACAATTTTCTACACCCTTTCGTTTATCTCTGAGTGGTGTGTATCTTTAGACTAGGGAAACAAATCGATCAGGTGGTTTCTCAGACACACACGTGTTTAAGAACACACGCAATAGCTCTAGAGAGGAGTGACCAAGAGGCGGTGCCAATAGTGCCCGCGTTGCGAAACTAGGGATGTCTTCTTGTTTCTCTCAACGACGTCGAGTCACGTGACCGACTGGAAATACAACAATCGCCCAATGCGGCTCGTGCAAGGACACCTGACGTCATAGATTTCCTACAAAAGTCATCATTAGCCTGTTCACCAGGACGTCGCACAGTGGTCGGAAATCGAAAATACCTGGTCAAAAGTCAAAAAGTGACACTGTCTCCGGCGTTACTCGGTGGAACTGCTTCATATTTAATACGAAAAAACACTTGGTTATTATTCCACACTTTATTTATTCCACTTCCAACCTCGGATTTTACATTGTACTGACAAAGGGCGTAAAATGGACTTCTTAGAACAGTTTGAAATTGTGAATTGCCCCACTAAACTTTGTAATGACCATATGTTCCCCTCCCAGTCTCCTCTCCTTCATATCACACTACCATCCCTCCACGACTCTCAACCTTAACCCCCCCTCCCTCCTTCGAAAAACAGCCTTGGCCTCATGCTTCCCCCCTCCCCAAACCCCTCACCCCTGTTGTCATATTCCCCCCCCCCCTCCACTCACAGGTATATAAGTGTAAGCCACCCACCCATTTGTACCTGAAGATGGCATGACATGTTGAAACCCGGGTCGTCTTCATGAAATAAAGTGTGGAATAATAACCAAGTGTTTTTTCGTATTTAAAAAAAAAAAATCAAAAAGTGATATTTTCAAGCCAGGAAGTTGAAACTTTGCATAAACATTCTCAAAAGACCTGTACATCCGATAATTCAAGGCAATTTCCTTAGGACTCAACAATAAACAATTTGCATGAGGTCAAAAATGCACAAATTTCGCAAAAACTGTCTACCCTCAATTTTCTCACGAAATCTTCAAAATCAAGCCCTTGCTGAACCTTTATGGGTGATTATTTGGAATAAAAGGTGATGTAATTAGATGAAACAGCTTTTTATCTTTGTTTTAATGTAGTCTACTTATATTTTTGTTATTATTTACCAAAGATATTAAACAAAATGGCGGACCCTCATTTTTGGTCAATTATTTAATACATGTAGAGAAAAAGTAAATTGCATCGCCAAGCATCACGGAGTAACTTATATGGGGAAACTCTACAAAGCTTCCATAGCGCGAATCCGATGAGTTATGCTGCGACCGTTTGCGATGCCGAATTTTACATTAGTTTTTCGATCGCGCGGTCGAGTCTGGTGGAATCCGCCTGCAACGGGGTGGTTAGTGTGTGGAATGGATCCACTCCACTGACTTAATTAATCTCCGAAACAGCATTCAATTATCAGCGGAATAAACCTGATCCAAAAAACAAAGTTGTCATATAATCACACAACAAATAAATCCCTTCCAATAATGACGATTAACTGAATAAAATAAAAAACCACCATAAACTCTTTTTTGCACGATATTTAAGCCCTTATGCCTTCAGCGAATCGAACTATTACGTGATACGTGATGAAATCATTCGACGTCGTTACCAGAGATGAAACACAATTCTATTAGTGCATTCTTTGAAGGAAAGCATGTTATTGGATTACCATGTGAGAGCTTAGGTATTCACGAAAAGAAATCCCTTAAAGACTTTAGCAGGCAGTGCCATATCGGGAAAACAAAACTACCAGGCTCTCAGTGGGGAAAATGACAGGCAGGCATACTTCCAACTGTTCCGTAAGGTACGGTTTGTGAATAGTTTTGGGTGCAATACCTGATAAGTTCATCACCGGTGAAATGAATACGGCGGTTATTTGTTTGAAAATTATATATTTAGAAAGTCATCGTGGCTATATAGCTGTGGTTTTAGAGTGTGGGCAGCGGTTATTGTTCTATGGTTACGTTATCAATGATAGAACTTTGATAGCTAAAGTGGGAGACAAACGGAATGGTAACAATGCCGATGGACTGTAAAAGGTAAGGTCGATAACGGTGTTTCCCAGCGTAGAGGGCAGGTCGAGGTTTATCTCTTTTTTTAAGAGCTGATTTATGGTAGGATCTTTGTTGATATCTATGTGATCCCCGCTAATTAATATGGGAACATCACTGCTAACTTTGGATTCTGGAACTATCGGCATCGTGACACACAAGCAGTTTAAACGTAGTCCACATAAAAAATACGGCCATCTTCTGGCCTCATTGTGAGTCACCTGTAGAATTTTTGGATTCGGCTATATAAAGTATTACCTTAATAAAGGCAACTAGATTATTTCGGTTTACCATAATCGGGGTGGCCAAACAGGCTGTATCGCCAGGGGGCAAAAATTATTAAAGCACTATAATGACGGAACACAAATAGACCATAAATGCTTGACATTCTTTGACCTACATGTGGCCACAGTTTCCGTGTTGTCTGGGAGTTCTCCAGTAGTCAAAGAGAATTGTAGAACTCGTGGTTGTCTTCATTTCCCTTGCTATAATCTGTCGAAATGAGCTGTAGTTACAGCTGTTAAACAGCCCAGGGTATGCCTGAAATGTGACTTACATAACCAAATTGGGGTACAAAGGGGGAGATGAGAAGCGGCCTACCAAGTCGATGAGGTCTACCTTTTTCTACGTGATGAAGGGTTATATATCTCTCTTGACCGATTTAGGAATTGAGATGTGAGTTGTGTGTCTTTAACAAGAAGGATAGGTTGCGTTGGAGAAGGCATTAGGATTCTAGCCTTTGGGTACAAATGAACCCAGAATGGGAGTGCCTGGGAACGATTAGGCCCCTCCTACTCCGTACAGCTGCATTTAACAGGGCCCCTAATGGCGGCTGCGTGTTTATTAAAATATAAATTACAATGAAATCGTAGACAAATTTTATCGCAGCGGCATCAGTTTATCTCCCTAAGGTCGATTAAACTTGGTGTTAAAGCATTTGATTCCCCTGGGAGCTAATTTTATGGGTAAAACTGGTACAAATTGAAACTCATTCAACAATATATTTGGCGCATACTTGTGTTTGCGCAGTTTACTCTGTTTATTTGACAAATTCTAAAAACGCTTTCCGTTGTTCATCTACATCTACATCTCACTACTTTAATTTATATTGCGTGGAAAACAACTTCATCCGCCTAAATAGCAAGCCCGTGCCGACCAATATGGCCACTGGCTTCTCAAATCAGCTGCGATGCCTCCTCCAGTATATTTTGACTTCATTGGTCTTTGATATATATCAACACTTTTCGTGAAGGGCATTTTTTTGCCTATACCGCCACGCACGCATGCGCCCTTGGGACCCAGGACCGACTTCAAAGACGTACCCTATTCGCATCAAAATTAAAAACGGACTTCAGTGGCGTCGCGCCTATTTTCCGTCTTCCGTTGACCGATTCGGAAATCGCAAGCTGCGTTCGCTCCGCTTTCTAGAACGTCGTCGGCACTCGGCTATTTCAGTTCCTCGAGACACGCCCACCAGGCAAAGACCGCCCCCGAAGAGCACTTTAATTGCTCGTTCGAATGCAAAAGTGAGGGGGGGAAGGGAGTCTCGCTCTGAGAACTGCAAGTCCGAGTGGAATGGGAATAGGTGTGCATGGTCATGTGGTTAAAAGCGAGAGAAAGAATTTGCAGAGACGTGAAAAATTGGGAAATGAAGCAGTATCGTTGGGGGTTGTGTTTGAAATCATCGGGATTATTTCGAATAGGTAACCAAGGAGTCACGTGGCGTAAATACAAATTGTTTGCAAATGCAGTGTGTTTGAATCGCTCGTTATAATACCATTAAGTGTTTTCGCTTGCGCTTTACTTATCTGTCTCGATTACAGAGCCCCCAGATGAGATAAAACACAAGAGTAAATAATGAATGAGATCGTAATCAACGGTTTTCACACAACAAACTTGCCAACCATTCCTGTTTATACGTGACTCCTTGGTTACCTAATCGAGATAATCCCGACGGTTTCAAACACAGCCCCCCTTGTCTGGGAAGCTTCTCTCAAATACCTAGGGTGTAAATCGGAAAAACATGAAAATTCCATAAAACTATTACTTCCTAACATATTATATGCGTTCAGTTGGTTGATTGGCCACTTCGGTCAATTGGAGGCGCAAAATGGGACGCCACTGAAGTCAGTTTTTAATTTTGAAACGAATACTGCACGCCTTTGAAACCGGTCCGGGGTCCCAAGGGCTCATACGTGCGTGGCGGTCATGGGAAAAAAACTTGCACCCCACGAAAAGTGTTGATAAATATCTAAGGCCAAGGAAACCAGAATATACTGGAGGAGGCCTCGCTGATTTGAGAAGCCAGTAGCCATACTGTACGGGCTTCCTACTCACGACACTTATACGGATGAAATTGCCTTTCACGCAATATAAATCAGAGTAGTATGATGAACAGCGGAATGCGTTTCAAAAATTCGTTAAATAAACAGAGTAAACCGCGCAAACAGACAAGCCAGCGCCAAATAATTTGTTGAAAGAGTTTAAATTCGGACCAGTTCCAGCAATAAAATTTTCACTGCCAGGGGAATCAAAAGCATTAACAACACACTTAAATGGCTTTAAGAAGATAAACAGATGCCTATATGATAAAATTTGTGTACGATTTCATTGTTATCTATGTTTTAATAAACACGCAGTCGACATAAGGGGACGTGTTAAATGCAGTGTTTTAATTGGAGTAGGAGGGGCCTAATCGTTCCCAAGAACCTCCATTCCGTCTTCATTGTTACCCAAAAACTAGCATGCCAATGTCTCCTTCAGTACATACTAATCTTATTGTCAAAGACCCACAACTCCAGCCTCAATTCCTGAAACAGTCTATGGAGATATAAAACCCTTTATCATACAGAGGAAGGTATGCCGCATCGACCTGGTAGGCCGCTAACCACTTCCCCGTTTGTACCAAGAGTTTGGGACATAATACACTGGGCTGTTTAACAGCTGTAACAACGATTAGACAAATTATAGCATGTAAAATGAAGACAAGGACGAGTTCTACAATTCTATTTTACTAGAGTAGAGCTTCCAGTCAACACAGAAACTATGGCCTCATTTAGGTCAAAAAATGTCTAACCATTAGGGTCTCATTGTGTACCGTCATTATAAGTAATGCTTTAATAATTTTTACCCTCTGGCAATACAACCTGTTTGGCCACCCCGGTTATGGTAAACCGAAATAATCTGGTTGCCGTTACTAGGGTAATATTTTACATAGCCGAGGCCATAATTGCCATAGGTGACCCACAATAGGGTAGTTTCCTTCATCAAAGAAAACGGACTTCATTAATTGCGATTTGTGCCCTGCCATAAATGTATTTAATTTACGCAAAAAGTTTGTATTGAGAAATCCCAGTTTACTAGAGAATTAAATGTTAATTTTAAGGCCATTTGAAAAGGCTCTGAAATGGCGGGGTGCGCTGCCTTCATGCTGACGTAACAGGAAGGTAGTTTACGTTGCGAAGCATAGGAAAATTCGTCTCCTGAACTTACCGTTGTATTTCAGGGCCCCTCAGCTCTAGTGAATATTTATTAGTATTAACCTGTAAAAAATATCAATGTTGGAAAAGAATTCTCAGTTAAACATGGTATTATTAGTCATTTTATAGGCTCAAGGACGTCCTGCTCGCTGTGTCTTCTGCTACGACGAAGCATGGCGTGAAGGTCGTGCGGCGATAGGCGAACTACATGATATGCTTGTGAAAGGAATACTGACTGATTTTAAATGAATCAACTGCATAAGTCATGTTAAATAAATAAATAAAAGTTAATTATAATTAATTAACGGAATAAATATGCCTCCAATACTTGTTCATAAGCCTTAACGGAGTGCGGCGTCTAATTGGAAGCGTCCGCAGCACCACCTGGTGGCAGGTAGAGGAAATAGTTTAACGTCACACGTAGGATTAACCGGCATGCAATAGTTTGCCGTCGCGTTTTCGCGCCATTGATTTTTTTCACTTTTTAATTAATGAGGAAAAATACTTAATGTCATTTAAAAATCGAACGGCTTAAAACACGTACTCCAGAGGTTATAAACTTTCGATTAAGACAATAAAAAAATAATAGGAAACTACCCTATTAGGCCAGGACATGGCCGTATTTTTTGTGTTGAATAGGATTGAACTGCTTTTGTTCCAGGATCAGATTCAAAGTTGATAATGATGTTCCCATATTAATTATCGGGGATAACATAGATATCAGCAAGGATTCTAGCTTCAATCAGCTCTTAAAAGAATGAATAAACCTCAACTTCTACGCTACAAACACCATTATCGACCTTACCTTTTCCAGTCCATCGGCATCGTTACCATGCCGTTTGTCTCCTACTTTAGTAATCAGAGTTCGATCATCGATAACGTCCCCATAAAATAATAAAGATTGCCCACATTCTAAAACCACTTCTATTTATCCTCGAAAGCTGGCGGCATAAATAATTGTTAAACAAATACACACCGTCTTTATTTCACAGGAGGCGCACTTACCAGGTATTCCACCCAAAAGTATGCAGAAACGAAACCTTGCGGCACAGTCGGAAGGACCACTCATTTTAGGACCAATATTTATCATACATCAATGATATAAATAACCACATTAATAGCTGTAAGTTATACATGCATGCAGACGACAGCGCTTTATTTTCAAATAGTAAATCCTTAAGAGGCGACAAGGCATAAGTATATGTATTTATCACGATAAAATTAGTTGTAAAATTTTTATATTTGTTTTAAAGTCGGGGGAGTATTCGTAAACAAAGCGTTGCCAGTATCTAAAACATATGACTAACGTATCCAAAATTGGGACTGCAGGAATGACTGGCCACGTTATCGACCCATGATTCTCTAAAGAGCAGACACTTCGGGCGCGACAATATCACGGCGGTGACGTCACGAGTAACCGAGCACTCAACAGGAAGTCGGGAGCGAAAGTGGAAGGTCCGCCAACGTTTCGCCAACACGGATATTCCGGTCACTTTTCCCCGTTTATTTTCCACGGGAGTCGAAAGGGCTGAGTGCGTTGTACAAATGTTTATCGGCCACCCCAAACTGAGCGTGTCAATATCGTAACATAATCCCCAATTCAGTCTCGAACAAGATGGGTGGAAGGTACTATGTACACACAGTGGGTCCAGGTTCTGCTAGGACTGTGTCCTTAAAGAAATGCAAAATGTAAATTACATTGAACATTTCATTGTAAATTTTCTATTGAATATCAATCTCCTTCTGAATAAATGCTTGGCTGGATCGATTTAAAAGCTCTTTAGAACAGACACTGCACACTTTTTGTGGAATATCATTCAAAACTGCGGCTCATCTCACCTCGTATGTGTTACAGGTGCTTCAGATCGGGAAGTATAATGATGGGAAAGGAAAGGAAGAAGGGTTAGTTGCATGTCAATAGTGCATGTTTGGTGATCTTCACCCCATGCCGCACACCCTCGCGGTGACTTTCAGGGTATTGCGTACATGTAGATGTATAACGGTTGAGAGAAATCCGGCGTCGGCATTAGCCTGCTCATAATTAAATTCAAGAGTCCTAAATTCGCATACTAAATGAAGACATGATTATTATTTTTATGATTATCTCACACCCTGGAGATGACTTTCCTGGAACACCGTAGCCGCAGACTTACATCTACGCGGTAACCCGTGAGGGGGTGTGGCAGGGGGGTTAAATATTATCCTTGCGTGCACAGTCTGCATCAGTCATTTTCGGTAGCAGCTGAGTGTGACGCATTGTCAAACAACCTTTCACAGCCTTTACAGGTCTCATCTTCACAGTGATTTAAAGGAAAAAATCACCCTGAGGATATGACCTGTAAAGGATGTAAAACAGGGTCAAAAAGGCACCACACACAGCTGATATCGAAAATGACTGATGCCGTTTATGCGAAGGAGACTATAATGACGACTACCAATTTCCTCATAATGGAATACATGTGAGATAGCCATAAGTTCGAATATGACGTGAATGAATCCATTAGGAATACCATTTGATGGACACAGTCGGCCTTATCACGACACCATCATAAAATTCAGTTGATTGGCCATATCGAAAACAATTCGCTTGCCTCATTTGGATAGTAAAACGAAGCTCTTAACTGATCCTTAATGTTCTGATCGCTTTGGAACACAATCAGTCAGCTAATACTTTTATACTGTTTCAACATCGTAAAGTTATGCAGTTGGTCATCGCAACACTTAGGTATATTTAGGTAATGGAGATTTTTTTTTCATTCATACAGTTCCGCTTGCGATTCCCTACGATTTGCATAATAGCAAGGGTTAGCAGTTCCGCGGAAAAGAATGTTGGACGGAGGTCTGTGGTTCGAAACCATGAGAGACACTCGTGCACTCTAGTTAGACGCAAGTTGCTTGAATTTCTAAGTTGCATAACATACTATAGATTATAGAAATGAGTCAAATCGCGGATATATTCAAATATTCGTACACTCCTCATTATCATAACAACATTAATATTTCTCACACCATCATGCCTTTATAAAATAAATTTCCCTTGACATGAAAATTAAATCGCACACATTAGATTTCTACAGATTAAATAAATACCACAGAGATAAGATTGATATTGTATGTTTCTTATGATTTAAGCATTCCTGCAGGAAATTAAAATATAATTAAATGTAATTCATGTCTGCACTAAGTCTCAAATATTTCCTTGCATGCTGCATGAAGAGTGTATTTTGTAGTGTGCGGCTCGCAAACTATTCGTAATAACCTCTCATTAGGTAGGTAGTATTTGTAAACATTAGTGAATTGTACGTTAAAAGGTGTTACGGTAGGTTGAAGAGTGTTTCAGAATTAATACAAGAATTAGGGTGGGCATCATTATCAGAGCGTAGGTTAAAGTACAGATTAAATCTATTAGAGAAATTTCAATTGGATGTCTTTACTGAAGATATTTTGCGGATCCCAACTTACTATGGTAGACTGGACCATAATCACAAAATTAGAGAAATTGATTGCCGAACTGACAGATTCAAAATGTCCTTTTTTCCTCGTATTATAAGGGATATGAATAACGGTAAATGTATCCAGTACGATTGTAGCTATGGATAACATTGGTAGCTGCATGTTGGTATAAGGACTTAATGCTAATCCAACTAACAGCATGTTTTTGCATGCATGCTTTGCTATTTTCATCTTTTTAAATAGCGTAGTTTTGAACAGTACCTATACAAGTACTAATCCTTTTTTATGCATGATAGGTAGTGCATGTTTGGTGAGAGTTCACCCCCTGCCACACACCTTTATGGTGGCTTGCAGGGTATTATGTAGATGTAGAAGATGTTAGGCACATATTAAAAACACCAGCGTATTATGCTAGATTCGACCACATAAATAAGATTAGAGAGATAGATTGTCGTACTGATAGATTCAAAATTGCATTTTTCCCCCGTATTATAAGAGAACAGAATAGGCAGCATAGCAAAGGGAAAGGTAGGGGAAATATTTTAGAGTACTCGGTAGTGCATGATGCATGTATTAATCCCTTAAATACTATAGATACTAACAATGTAGTTGCATGAGACCCTATAGTTGCTTGTTTGCATGCCGGTAGTGCATGCCTGGTGATCTTCACCCTCTGCCACACACCCTCGCGGTGGCTTTCAGGGTATCGTGTAGATGTAGATTTAGGTAGATCATGTTTGGAGATAACGCACCCCTTGACACACACCCTCGAGGTGGCTTATATTGGTTCGAGGTGGTAAATAGTAGATGTAGATATATTTCTGGGAAACCATTGTAAGCACTGGGAAGGAAGTGTCGGTACTGGCGTATATTTTTTAATTCAACTAGCCGATGGCCTAAGTACTTCGGAAGTTCCACCCTCACCAATAAGACTTCACATTAAAGAGTTTGACACTGCGATTTTAGTGCTAACAAAAAGTCCCTGAAATCTGACATACGGTTATAAACTGTACACATTGTGTGTTCTATTCCTTAGTTTCAATTTTGAAACTCATTATATTGGACATGTGTCGCACGCATTTAGCCGGCATGTTGTCATTGTCACTAGAGAGTCAAGGTTTGTTAGATAGGCAAGTGCGATAGTATTCAACACATACATAGACCACACTCGAGCTCATGCGACTAGATAAGATAGATCACTTACATTTTTCCTGGTTACAGAGAAAACGTACGAGTTACATCAACCACGAAAATAGCGTTGTTTGGCTTTAGGCTCGGACGCATCCAGAATCACTTTAATTAAATTCTAAGCCGGTTCTTTACCTTGCGATGACGTAAGGAAAATATATTGAGAACGCTTTCGTATGGAACATGGTATTGGATGAGGATAACAAGATTAAGAGATACCTACACACTGTCTTGCGGATGTAATAAAAATGTATTTCTTTCCAAAAAAAATAGGGGCGTTTACTAGGAACCAATATCGTTATTTCATGCACAAAATCTTTAATTGGAAACGAAAAATGAATTGTAGTGAAAAAATTAATGTTATAACAAGGGCCGTTCACTCATAAATTAAAAATTAAAATAAGCAAAAGGCGACGCCCATCGAAAGAGCTGCGTTACGTACATCTTCTGAGAGCCTCAGGACGATTTGCAATTTTTATCTTTTTTCAATTGTTAAGTTTAGACTTTACTATAATTACTAAGCCTTTATATCATGCATGATATGTAATGCATGTTTGGTGAGAGTTCACCCCCTTCCACGCAACAATATCTACATCTACATTCACGCTACACCTTGCAATCCACCGCGAGGGTGTGTGGCAGGGGGTTAAGATCACCAGACTTGCACTATTGAAATGCAGAAATTTACTAGGGTACTGCATGGAAACATGGTACATAATAGGGTCACATGCATCAAAATGGTTTTCGAAAACTGGGATTCGTCAAAAGAGTACTGGGTAAATGTGACGATCATGTACGAGAAATCAGCTACTTTTCCCTTGTAAGACCTCATTTGGAATATGCTGCCAGTGTATGGGATCCCTACGAAATCGGTCTAAATAACGAACTCGAACGTGTGCAGCGAAGATCGGCAAGATTTGTCAAGGGCCGGTATGATAACCTTATTAGCGTAACCAGTCTATTAAATGAATTAAATTGGGAATCATTGTCAGATCGCAGGTTGAAATTTAGACTTAATCTCTTAAACAAATTCCAAGACCATATTTTCAGTGATGATGCTAAAAATATTTTGCGGACTCCCACTTACTAAGGTAGACTGGACCATAATCACAAAATTAGAGAAATTGATTGCCGAACTGACAGATTCAAAATTTCCTTTTTTCCTCGTACTATTAGGGATATGAATAACGGTAATTGTACCCAGTACAAGAGTAGCAATGGATACCATTGGTATCTGCATGTTTGTATAAGGGCTTAAAGCTAACCCAACTAACAGCATGTTTTTGCATGTATGCTTTGCTATTTTAATTTTTAATCACAAATTTTTATGCATGATATGTAGTGCATGTTTGGTGAGAGTTCACCCCCTGCCACACACCTTTATGGTGGCTTGCAGGGTATTGTGTAGATGTAGATGGTTAGTATCTACAAAGTAATAAAGGGATTGGTTGTTAATACATTCATCATGCGCTACAGACTACTCCATATTTCCCCTACCTATCCCTTTGCTATTGCTGCCTATTGTGTTCTCTAATAGTACGGGGGAAAATGACATTTTGAATCTATGGGTACGACAATCTCTCTAATCTCATACATCTGGTGGAATACAGCATAATACGCCGGTATTTTTAATGTATATATAACATCTTTAGTAAAGCTATCCGTTTTCAATTTCTATAATAGGTTTAATCAGTATTTTAACCTACGATCTGATAATGATTCCCAACCCAATTCCTCTATTAACTCTGAAACACTACTAAACCTATCGTAACACCTTTTAAAAAACCTAGCTGCTCTACGCTGCACACTGTCTAGCTCTCTAATCAAACCTAATTCATTAGGATCCCATACACTGGCTACATATTCAAGTTGGGGTCTAACTAGTGAAAAGTAACATCGCTCTTTTTGTCATGGTTCAACGTTTGACTAGTGGAAGCACGAGATTGGGAAAGAAAATTCGCTTTGTACAGACGTTTCATTGGCTTCGACCATGGGTTCGACAATTTACATGTCATTATCAAGGTAAATTATACAATTATATTATGACATGTAAATTGTCTAAAGCGTGATCGACCCAATAAAACGTGTGTGTGGAATGTACAAAGCGAATTTTCTTTTCGCTGTTTGGGTCTTCTCGTCACATTTCCCGGGTGCATCCTCGTAAAATTATGATGGCTTGCAGGGTATTATGTAGTTGTAGATATTAAGTGGCGACCACCAGGTATTAGCTGAAGATGTAATTGGACCTACCGCTTTTCGAATAGTCGATCTTTGAAAAAAATCTCGTCGAACGACATTTAGGAAGGAATATAAAAGAAGTTGGGGTAAAAAAAAAACAATCTCGCCCCCAACCAGTGACTTAAACCTTTTAACCCAGATCCCTTCCCTCCTTCTTAGTTGAGAGTGAGGGAAGAAGTGATTCAGTTTGTGTACGAGCAAGAGCTCTTGAGGAAAGAGGGGAGAGGAGTGTGTTGGGGGGAAGAGGGGATTTTTAAGTGGGGAGGGAGAGTTGAGGTAGGGGAGGGGACATGAGGGGGGAAGGGGAGATATACCCACCACTTCTTTAAGCCCAGTGAACCCTCTCAAAAGCCCTAAGGTGGAGGAGGGGGAGGATATATAGAGTGGGGTGAGGGTGGAGATATCCGTTAGGTTACCAAGGTAGACAGCCACCTGCGATCACAACAAACGCAACGTGAAACGCATTCTTTTCGTTTCCATTCAACCGAATACATTCCGGCCCTCTTCTAACCTGTGGATAACAAGTTTCTTCCACACTTCCCAGATGCAAATAACCAAATCGAATGAGTTCTTGTCGAAATCCTGACCGTGTTGTTGGTTCAGGTGCCAACGTTTCGATAGCTGACTCCGCCCCCATCTTATTCCCACGAAACCGATTACATTCTGGCCCTCTTCTCACATGTGGACAGCAAATTTATCTTCTCGCCCCGATATAAACAACAACACAGGGTAGGTAATTCAGGTGCCTATTCTACAGCTGACTCTGCAATCTTCTTCAGGATATAAGTCAACCAACGCTATGAAGACGATTGCGGAGTCAGCTGTCAAAAAGTCGGCACCGAGAAAACAAAATCCTTCAATAACAAAATCAACAGCGTCAACAAACACCTAAAATCCGCTCCCTCTGAGAACTAGGTAAACCAAAATTGACTATTTATTGGTTGTAGTTTTTTAAAGGTACAGTACTCGGGTTGTACTGCACCAACACCTAAGGTTGAACCGCACTATTTAACATAAGTATATACTTCCCAGCTAGTAGAAAACTCTGTGTTTCCTTAAAGGCAAGCGTAAAAGTTGTAAAAAAAGTATTGAAACAGTGAAATACATATTTCTGTACGCTATACTTAATTTTTACTTAAATTTAGCCTAAAAGGCCAATTTGTCCTAGCTTGGTGAAACCAAGAGAAATCCAGTATTCATTTTTGAAGTGGGACTCTTTGATCTTTGAGTTGCCACGAACGCATCCGAAGAAGTTATGAGAAAATTGCTATTTTTCGAAATTTCTCCCATATTTCACTGTCCTTGAATAGGTTGGGAACCAGTACATATTACAGACGAATTACAGACTAGACCTACTGCAGATATTTAAGGCGGACTCTTTTTCTGAATATGTATATGAAAGACATGACAGACTTTTTTGAAGATGTAAAAGGAGATAATAAAACCTCCAGCGTCCTATGATAGTACCTATACATCATAAAAGTAACATCAGAGAAATATATATACAACAGGATAGAGAGACTTAAAACATCATTCATTCATGTTCAATAAGAGACCGTAGATTAAATCGATGCTGCCGTTTACATAATATGACACGTAATGTAGACTGTAGGCTCTTTAGACTGCAATAGTATACGCTATTCACAAAGAACTCAAATAGAGTTCGGTATACTAGGTAATGAAAAGTCTCTGACACCACCGGCATTCGATTCCAGGCTTTCGGAACGGGAAGCCACCAGCCTCCATACCCCTTTACTGCTGGGTTAAGGCGAGGTTTCTTGCCCTTTTTCCCGTACATTACCCCTCTTCTTGAACTCCGAATACAAGTCACAGCTAAAATGTCAACAGCGATGACTACGATTTGAACTCGCGACTCAATGTTATTGCAGCCGCCGTTGAGCTTTACCAACGAAACTGCCTTAAATGTTGACAGGTGACAAGCGAGGGAAGCGATTACAAACGATTCTCCAGAAGTGCATTGTTCGCGGAGTCCCTATGGCGACGAACAACAACGCGGCTCTCCTCCATTGTTACGGTTGCCGCTCCACAGAATTCGATCGAGGACGCGGGTGTGGTGGAGGAAGTGGGGGAAGTGGCATTGTTTGCTCGAGGTGTGGGAACTTCTGGTGCAATTGCTTGCGCTTGCTCATCCGTCTCGAGGCTGTCTGGAATGAAAACCTTCTCGGAGACGTATCCTAGGGAACACGTGCGGGACCGAATCAACAACATGGCGGGAGACGGAAAGAAGAGCTCACGAGTTCGCGAAAAGAACATTCCGTGATCATGTTAATTCTCAGGGGAGAATGAAGGCATGACGAGGTGGTTAACGGAATTCTCTGAATGCAAATGTGCCGCCGAGCCTCCTACGCCAGCGATGACGAAGTGCTCGGTTTAACCCGAGTTGCGCCAAGCAATCGGGAAATAACGCCGATTGGAAAGCCGACGTCAAGGTATTGTTTCCAGTCTGCGACTTTTAAGGAGGTTGGCTCGCGACTGCTTGAGTCAAGTCGTCTGAGGAATCTTATTAATTTAAGTACCAGTATATGCCTGCTAAGTGATCCTTACTTCACAAAGAAAATTACCTAAGCTATTGAAAGTCATAAGTATCACAAGAAATGCGATGTGAAGTCGAAGGATAATTTTTTTATGATAATTTTAATCAGCTCGACGATGGAGTCATTCAGCACTTACTTTAAAGAAATAAATTCATGTACTCAATGAATTTACTAATGTATAACACCAGAATATTACTATCAAACGTTATGTTATAAGATTTTTCTGAAATATTCTTTAATATCTCATTAGTAATGATATTATTCATGCGCCATACATTTTGGCTAGAGCGACCGCAGGCCCACTTGAAATCAACTAACGCATTTCGTCTTCTATAAGCGCAGAAATTGGTGGATTTAGCGAAAAATAAGGGGAGTTGATGCCTTTTTTTTCGTGTAATGTAATTTCTTGTGAAATTACGCATAAAATATCAATTTTTTGCAAAAATGACATGTCAATATGGTATTTTTAAACGTTATATTCCCATGTGATGGCCATTCTCGCCGTTGATCGTATGTAATTTCAAATGCAATTTGTGGAAAAAGGAGTATGGGTTGATATAATTATCTTCACTTTATTAGATAGAGTAACTTTAGTTCTATAAGTGCTGAAAATATAAAAAAAATGACATGATTTTCACTTTTCGGATCAACCTCCTTAAGTGGACAGCAAAAAGCAGCAACATTTGTAAACGGTGTCAAGAATATAGCAGTGTGCATACATTGATACAAGAATCAGGTTGGGAATCACCAAAAGGTATTCGGTTGAAGCACACACTAAATCTCAAACTAAAGCACACGAAGTGTGAAGCGAATCTCTGTTCTGAAGATGTTATAGATACACTGTTCTTTAATCCTAGAGTACTGTGGTGAGATAGATCATGAAGATAATATTACAGAGATAGTACGACAAAGAGATAATGGAATTTTCGCCGGGTACAATGAGGGAAGATAAGTTTAAATCAATGTTACATGAGAAATACGAAAGTTAATGTACATTTTAAGTTTTTACTGTATTCTTGAACTTCTTCGTCTACAAGGCATCAGAACATGAGTTTTAGAAGTCCTAAATGATAGGCAAAGGGAAATTGAGTACATCGACGTCACTGGGGAGTCTGGATAGGTATTACACATTTTAGTCTTTCATTTATGTCTTAATGAACCTCTAAATCCACAAAACATGAGTGTACTTGTCTTAGAGAAGGAATAGTATTTTTAAACATTGCGAAATATTCATGAAAAACAGATTTACCCACTGACATGTTTAATTGCAGAATTTTTCACAACGAAAAAAATCACTCACCTTGACCGAGATCGAACCCGGATATCAAAAGTAGCACCTGCTATAACCTTGTAATCTGAACTAGCTAATAAACCTGGCGTGGATTCGGGGGATTTGGGTTCGAATCCCGGTCAGTTCAAATGATTCTTTTTATTCCGAGGAAGTCTACTTTCACGCTTGGCACGTACCCAGAAATTTTTGTAGAAAATTTGTGCATGTTCCGCCCGGAATGTAGCCAGCTTGAGGTAGGATGATGCGTTTCATTTATACACGTCGTGTTCCAGAGATAAATTAGTTGAGCTAATGAAAAAACTGGTAGCATAGTCGCTGAAAATAGGATGGTTTACAAGTCATTGATAATTGCGTGGTGTAGAATCAACCACTGCCATTACCCGGTTAGTGCCTTGCATGTTACTATGACGCGCAGATGATTAAAATTTGTCAAATCACGGCCGGGTAAATCCCCATGAATATAATTCCGTCTTCAATCATTGTGTTTGTACCGTACTTTTCCACGCTTTACCGATGACGCAATTCCAAGAAATCTCTCGCGATTAAGTGCATTTCCGTCGTCAAAGGCGCCTCAATGAATGTCAGCGGGCAGGAGAAAGAAATTACCGTTAACGATCATCAGTATACCAAGGTCAGCGAATACAGGAGTCCACGACACCATAGGATATTTTTGGAGGTCTCTTCTGCCAAAGCCTCCCGCCAAGTATTTAAAATAATCGGAAATGGAAATATTAAATTTCAACACCAAGGTAAGTATTAAAGGTGTTAAAGGATAAATCTATGACTGTCCAGTATCCCAGTCGATAGAGCTTTTGGCTGCTGATCGGAAAATGCTGACCGAGATATCCAAGTCGGTAACTTGCTGACCTGCCAATCAAAAGATCACAGGTTCAAATCCCACCAGGTGTATGGATTCCGTCTTTGTCTGAGGATTGGTATTTTGTTATACGGCGCATATAACCTGAGCATCAAAAAAATGAATCTTAAAGCCTCAATTACCGACTGAAATTACTGAGTCCGAATCCAGGAAACGTTTCGGTACAGGTTCAACTGAATCCAATCTCAAGGTTTAGTGCTGATTTTTTACTCCGAGAAAAAAGATGTCGAACATTTAAAACTTTTAATAAAGTTTTAAATTTATTTGAGAAATGGTTATCATTTTATTCCTCCACGAATGCCTTGACCTTAACTTGGCAACGAAAATATAAAAGGATTAAAACGCAAAGTTGAGTTGGGACACTTCATCAAAATCTTCCATAACCGGTAAAAAAAACAGCAACCAATTAATTAAAGTATTATTCTTGACTCGCGCAGCATTCCCCTAATAAGCAGTGGATACAAAATTGCGAAAATTTCTTAAACAAGTGTCATGTTGCTGAATATACCACGTCTTATAGACCTTCAGTGTTATAGTTCCTGGAGTTGGAGGTCCCGCCACTCTGATATTGTTTGTTATACAATTACATACATGAAAAACAGAAAAATTGTTTTAACTGAAACAATACCACAGAATTCCCCTCCATCATATAAATTACAATCCTCACGTGACAGTCACGCAATAATGAACTTAAATAGAGTCTGTTCCCTCGGTAACCATAGACTAAAGGGCAGCCGTCGGTAGCCAGATCGGTGACGAAGCCGCCTGAGCTACCCAAAGGTCGCTGGTTCGTATCTCACCTCGGACATGGATGCCGTATTTTTTCCAAGAAATAAGAGTTTACGTTATATTAGGGGACATAACATAAGCCTTAGGAGAGCTAGAAAACCAAAATCCATCATTTGTACAATAAATAAAAATAGTAGAAAATCGATGATTAGGCATTTCCAAATATTGATGAAAGTGAAAAAAAGACATTTTTTTGCAGGTCACATGAACAAGAATTATTTTTCAGATGCATTTTCTTTAGCGCTTACTGAATCTTTACGATGTTTTCCTATCCACAAAAAAAGTCTCCATTTCTAACATCCGGCAGTAGTGGAAAAATACTGATAAATAACAATCCGATTTAACTTATGCTCATTATTATCTAGTGAATGCCGCATTAGATTGCAGGCATCGTTATTTATCAAGTGAAATATTCACCACCACAAAAAGTTTCTACAAAGATTTTTTTTGCCTATCAACATTCAAGCAGCATTTTGCATTATCCCTTGACAGTTAATGCATACATAATCCACACTTAAAACGTGTAGCCTTGCTGACAAAGCGATAAAGTTCAATATTCACTGCCTGAAGGGTGATTGGTCATATAAAAGATATCTTAACGTATGCATACGACATATGCATTCGAGCTCTCTATGAAAGAATCGCAGAAGACTTTTTTGTTTCCGCCTTCCTACAAACGACAGGATTGGCAAGTCATATTCCCTCACCCTCTTACGCAACAACGATTCTGCGCAATTAGACTGCTGTCATTTGACTCATTGACGTAAGGCCCTATCTCATACTGTCATTCCCTCTTGTCTATGGAGGAAAATTATACATCTAGTAGCACTAACAGCCTTGCGAAATCAAAATCATGGATTAATTTTTTATCGCTTAATCTCTTCTAAGATAAGGAATCTCTGTGTGTGGAAATACAAATAGTAATTACTTCAAAGAGTTTGTGCGCATAAAAGAATAAAATCATAACCTGAACTAGGAATAAGCATATGACAATGACTGATAATTACAAACATTTTGTCTCTAAGAAAATTATTTAAACATTTCAACATACATATGTGAACACGATTTTAATGCCACTTTGCCCGATTAACACAATTTAAGGATCCCCAATCTATATATTATACCATAGAGTAAGTATAATATAGAGAGCTTGTTATGCGTTTTAGAAGTAGTACTGCAAGGTTTCCATGGATTGGGAGGGAAGAATTTTGTTAATTACGTCACAAACTACATGTATCGCTTTTATCGCTTTCGTTTTTCTAATCGACTTCAGAGGCTTAATCGAGAATTGTCTTGTACTCTTCTCCGTCTGCTCTTTGCAGCGATGGATTATGTGTTTTTTTTATGAAATCCATCCTGTGACAAGATATGTTTATTTAATAGAGAGAGAAATGTTAACTTATCAATGTACTGTCGACGCTAGGTAAAGGCATATCGCACCATTATAATATGATAACAAAACTACAATAATAGCATACGTTATTTTCCGTTCAATTCAATTAGGAAAACGAAAGCGATGGAAGCGATATATATCGTTTGTGACGTAACGCGAAAAATTCGTACCACGCCATCTATGGAAACCTTCCAGTACTACGCCCAAAACTTCAGTTTTCCTCTATGCGGTGAGCCCTCTATATTATACTTACTCTATGATTATACCGAGATATTACAACTTTCATGGGCGAAGAAGACTTAGCTATTTTATTCCTGAATTTCCTCCATTTAAATGACTTACTTGGGCCTCAAAATATATCGAAAAGGTAGGTATTCACTCTAAAAAGCAAACTAAAGAACTGGCTCTTAGCCCTCTTATAGAAATTTCAATCTAAGCTCTCTTAATGCCAAATACAAAAAAAATACGATAGATTTCGTGGCGTGGATAGGCCTTATCGAACAAAACCGCTTGCTATCGCATATGGCATGATATCGTATCCATGTATATGTCACATCGAATGCGTCAAGCGATAATATTCATGGTGCGGGTGACACCACTTGGCATCGCAAAGGGCTTAATATCATTAATCGTGAATAATCACCTGTTACACAATTTCGTATAATATCGGGCATCGATATATCCCGTACGCTGCCGTACACCTCGCGATATCAAGTTGATGCCACATATTGCGGAATGCAACATAGTATCAAAAACTGTACTGATTCAAAGTCGTGTTCCCCTCCCATAAACTTGTTAACCGATTATAACTTAAGAGTTGGGACTAACCTAAAAAATTTGTATGTAGATATGAGGGTACCGGCTGCAACAGAATCCTTTCAGAAAGTCCTTGGGAATCGCATATAACAAAGTTGGGCGTAGAGTGATAGGAGAAGAATTCCTTCAGCTAATCATACGTTTACTAACAGAAGAACACTCGAGAATCACGAGATTGAGTATTAAGAGTCATATTCAGATTATCCACTAGTCTCACTTTAACTATTTCCGCTGAGAAGTAATATCGCCTTTGATGGTAGAATCTATACACCAATTTGGCTCGTTGTGGATGTTTTAGGACGTAAGCAGCAGAAGCGAGACTGCAGTTGAGATTCTGAATAGAGCCATTAGTCTCTACTTGCCAAATGAAGACTTCGGATACAGAGACTGGCTTCGCATGAACTACAAGGAGAGTTAACAAGAGGATATTGGAAACATTAAAAATATGGAATATCAATTTTTGGAGGAGGAATAATTCGATAGAGCGTACCTACAAACTTAGTAACACGAAGATCGAAAACGTTGAAACCAAAAGATATTTAGGTGTAACAATCACTAAAGATTTATCGTGCGGAAGACACATAAGGGAAATATGCGGCCGAGCGAAGAAAAAGCTACGATTTATAAAAAGAGTACTTGGGAAATGTGATGAGAAGACAAAAGAGCGATGTTAATTTTCACTAGTTAGGTCCCACCTTGAGTATGCAGCCAGTGCATGGGATCCTAATGAATTAGGTTTGATCAGAGAACTAGACAGTGTGCAGCGTAGAGCAGCTAGTTTCGTTAAAAGGTGTTACGGTAGGTTGAGTAGTGTTTCAGAATGAATACAAGAAAATGGGTGGGAATCATTATCAGAGGGTAAGTTTAAGTACAGATTAAATCTCTTACAGAAATTAAAATCAGATAGCTTTACTGAAGATATTAAGCATTTACAAACACCAGCGTATTATGGTAGATTCGACCGGATAAATAAGATTAGAAAGATAGATTGTCGTACTGATAGATTCAAAAGTCATTTTTCCCCCGTACCATAAGAGAACAGAATAGGCAGCATAGCAAAGGGATAGGTAGGGGAAATATTTTAGAGTAGTCTGGAGTGCATGATGCATGTATTAACCCCTAGATACTATAGATACTAACAATCTAGTTGCATGAGACCTTATAGTTGCTTGTTTCCATGTTAGTAGCGCAAGCTTGGTGATCTTCACCCCCTGCCACACACCCTCGCGGTGGCTTGCAGGGTATCATGTAGATGTAGATATGGACGCGGAGGAGGATGGAAAAAGTGCGACGGATGGACAGAAAGTTGGGAAAGTATCCACATGAAATAGGAAAGAAAGATGCTGTCCCTCTCAACTGATAAGAATAAGTCAAATGTTTCAACATTGCAACTCGAGACAGACATTACAGTGCCAAAACTCTTCTCAAGTACAGGTTTATTCGTGGATATGCCTCGACCAAAACAAAACTAACAGACGCATGGCTGAAGGAAGCATTCGTTAGTGAAAGCAGGCGTCTGCATATAGTCAAGACAACCGCATTCCCGTTAATTTCAAAATGAGAAAAGGAAATGGAACGCGCGAATAATGAAGAATTCCTCGAAGATTTCAACGTCTTCCTTTACGAAAACTCCGCTCGACGTTCTAAATTTAAAATTATTCTGGAACTCTTCGATTTTCCGCGAAACAATGTCCTGTAGGCGGTCTACCTAAGAGGGCAGGCAGACTTCAATTTTAAAGGCCCAAGGCTTTGTTTTAGGTCCCAAAAGAGTTCCACTCCGTTTACATGGAAACACTGTTTATTTACATTTGCTCCGGCCGTTGGAGTGACTGCTTCCGGCGTTACCTAAGAATTAATTTTTCTCCCGGGAGCCAGGAATAATCTGCGGAGGTATGTCAGTCGAAAGATCGAGTTCAACAAAGCGAATGCGATCCACATAAGGTATACATTATTACTTTCGTAAAAAAAAACGTATATTTGTAGTATTACAAAATCAAATTTCTTTTATTTTAGTGTAGTGGCTGAAAAGGGATGTGTTATTGTGTCTAGAATCACGAGATGAAGTGTAGCAAGTAATATCTACATCTACATTATACCCCGAAAACTTACACGGCAGGGTGTGTGACAGGGGGTGACTCTAAATGTGTATTACTGACGAGAAAACAACTAAATAAAAATGCGAACAAATTAGTAAAATGATTTCATGAGAGGCGGTGATGGAGGAAAAAAAAACAAATTTGAATGACAAATTTGATGACAAATTAGAAATAATTAGAGTTAGAAACGATAAAAAATAAGAATAAACTGAGAAATATTTAGAAAAAATACTTCATCTTTCAACAATAAATAGCATAAACACCACTAAAAACAGGGGGGCAGCGTCTTCTAAAACTCTCTCTTTCTCGTCTCAAAGTTTAAAGTTTTATTCCCGCTATCTAAAGACCTAATTACTTATGCCTGACTTCGCAAGAGTCTGATACTCTCATAACTTATTGAGGTAAAAAGTTCAAACACGGTATTACAATATTAAACGCAAATTCAAGCACTATTTATAGTCGTAAATACGCTCTCAACAATCGACTGAATAATGTCAAGCAACCAGAGGGTAAATATTTGCAAACACGCTTCCTTTTTAAAGTTCTCACTTCACAAAATAAGACTATCAAGATGGGCTTATTGTGTTGGTTGTCAAGGACGCCATCTTTAACCGAATCTATCGCGCCTGCCTTGCTACAATGAGCGGCGCTTTTCAAAGGTATTGTTTAGTCTCTCATACTGTCACAATAAACTTTCATATTTCATCATCCTCTTCGTGCGCTTTGTAGACATGTTTGTTCATCACAATTTACAATTATGCGTACGGATTCACGAGTAATAGGTTAGCTTCTGTGGATTCAATTGCTCAATGATTTATAAAATTTCTTTCACCTCTTTTATGAATTGAAGAAATGCAGAAAAGAAGCCACAGCTCGACAGTCTGACCAAACCTTGTTCTATGAACTTACGCGTAACTCTGTTTTTTTATTCCAGCAAAAAAAAATGTCTGTCCCAATATCACCAAACGAAATGCAGAGAGCCCGAATTGACGTCGGAGGTAAAATAGGACCTTGCGTTGTTTTAATTCGAAATTTGGGTGACAATATTTTCATTGTTACGAAGGCCTCTAATGGATTTCACGTTGGAGAGCACTCTGAGTATATTACTCCATCGGATGTGATGTTAAGCCATTGATCCCAATTAGGGATGGGTCGGTTCGGTTCTTCGGTTCTCGGTCCCACCGGTTCTTGAGCTTAGAACCGGAACCGAGGCCAAAAATAATCGGTACCGAAATAATTGGCGCGAAAACCAGTTTGAAACCTACTCACACTCCGAAAGTGGAGGCTTCACATTAAAACCTGGTTAAATAGTGTACTTAGATGCTTCAAAGTCGCGAATTATCCTAATTCAATCTCTGAAAATGATTATTGATTACCTCTTCTTACCATTGAGCAATGCAAAGTAAGTGGTAAATTAAGAACCGGAACCGAGAATCGGAACCGAGAACCGAAGTTAAGAACCGAACCGGAACCGAAAAAAAGTGGAACCGACCCATCCCTAATCCCAATATTAACACGCACTTTCCTTTATTACTATGAAAATAATAACCATGTAGCTGCATGTCAATAGTGCATGTTTGGTGATCTTCACCCCTTGCCACGCACCCTCACGGTGGCTTGCATCGCGTACATGTAGATGCCTAGTCGCCTTTCGTTAAGAGTCAACTAATTTCGACGCCAGGTTTCTTAATCACTCCTCTTCCATTCCCTGCAAAAAGAAATCCTACCTCTCCCCATTAACCAATCCATACCTACTAAATTGCAAAAATGGTCTTAGATGTCAGCAGTCTCTCCCGAATATCAATATTAATATACGAATATCGTCACGACAATAGACAGGTAGCCAGAAATACCGGTTAAAACCTCCTTTGAGTAATATAATAACAACAACGCTAACCATCCGAGTCATCGACATAAATATTCATCCACAGAAAAAAGAAACTTGGTATAGTGGCCAGGAATTCATGAATGTTAAATCAGTAAGTTCCATTCTGATGACTTTTCGACATTCAAAACCTATCAAAATTCAACATCTGACTCAAAAATTTTAATTTATCTAAAGCTTTTTGAACAGGATGTATAACACCGATGTTTTTAAAGACAATACCTACACCCCGATATAATGGGATCGAAAAATCGAGTCCCCACATCAGCAAAATAAGTTAAGCCGTATCCAAGTTCTTTTGCTTGTAAGAATTAGCCGCATTGCATTAGCTATCTCAGATTAAATTCTGGATGGTTAAAATTCACACCGGATGCGACAAATTGCATAAAATAGCTGCGATCTTACACCAGATTGATTGACGACATCAGTAATCGAGTGATCATATTATTTTCTCGAAGAAATATCTCTAAATTCCATTGTTTTAGAGTTTTTCCACAATTTTCACAGTAAATATAATTTTTCACTTAAAACGGAGGAAGAAAAATATTGGTAGTTTTGTCCACATAAATTCCAACATGGCGTCACAAAAAAAATATAAACACCCGTTTTTCCCTCCGCTGAAGGCAAGAATTGATGACTAAACTCGGAGGGAATAAAGCAGTCTCTGGGTCCACCAATTAGATACGCAAATGCTACAATTATGAGTAGTAAGTCACTTTCAAGCGTGTCCCAGTACGCCAAATGGCGTCAATGTAGCCATCGAGTTCAGTCAAGTATTATGGTCTTGACAACGAAGGGCGCAGCGAGTGTTTATCCTTGTACGACGCCATGATGGAATCCGTAGCAAAAGTTACTACTAGTGCAATTTGGAAGTGAAAAACCGTAGATACTAATTAGCGAACGATTACCAAAAAAATCTATTCGATAAAACGATACAGAGGTACCTAATATTGATTATGTTTTATAATGCCACCATGGAATGTGGATATCGTTTTTATTTAAATGAAGTTGTACTTTATTGTCACACTCAATCAACAAAAGGATTTTTAAGCAATTGAGAAGTTAAGGTACCTTCGATGGCCAATAGATAAATCCTAATGTCTGATGAATCCCGAAAGGGCTTTGAGTAATGCCTAGAGAATACGGGCATACTTCAACATTCCTACGAAGGCGGCATTTAGGCACCTAAATAAAGGCTTTTAGAAACGAGATATCTTTCCGAGAAGGAAAGGAATATTTCAAGTCCCATTCTTCGAGAGGTAAAAGCTGAAACACTTTGAAAAAAAAAATAAACCAGGAGGGGAGTTTTCACTTTCTCCGGCCGAGATCTCTATTCGGTACCGACCCACACGAAGGAGATCCGCTCGCATCTAAGACAGCCGGATGGGAAGGAAAGACACCGCTCCCTCAAGACGCGGGCCCTCGGAGATACATTTTTCCCTATGGTATGGCTTCGGGGAATAGCAGTCGAAGACATTCCGGGGAGGCGACCTATAGTTAAGGTCGTTAATGATAGGTGGGTGAGTGGATAGAGGTCAGGGATTTATCAAGGACGGAGGAAGGTAGTAGCGTCGTAGCTCTCAGTTTCATGTAGGCACATCTACATCTTCACTTCTCGCTCCATAAATCGTATGAGATGTATGGAGCAAGTAGTGTAAGATGCGAAAGAACAATAATATAAGTATGAAAAGGCTAGCTTATACTAGAATCGACTAAATAGCTGTGTCAAAATAATCTTAGTTCTGTTTATTTCGGTCAAAATACAGGTATATACCGTATATACTTACTCGTTTATTAATTTAGATCTATTAATGCGTCGTTTTCACCTTTCAGGCACATGAGAGAATAAATCAACGAGTATTCTGGAATAGTATAAATAAAATTTTGGAGCCGACCGTTGTGGGAGATGTGTTTGAAACCGTCGGGATCATCTCGAATAGGTAACCAAGGATACACGTGGTACATACACGAATGGTTTGCTAATTTAGTGTCTGAATCGCTAGTTACAGTATCATTAATTGTTTTCACTTGAGTTTTTCACATCTGTCTCGACTATAGACACCCCAGATGAGATAAAACACAAGGGTAAACAATGAATGAGGTTGTAATCAGCTGTTTCAACACACCTAATTTGCGAACCAGTCATGTTTATACCACTAGACTCCTTGGTTACCTATTCGAGATAATCCCGACGATTTCAAATATAACTCATTTGCATGCCAGGCAACCCAAGGGTCGCGTGTTCGATTCCCGTCTTGGGCATGTCTGATGACCATTACTAAAGTATTGCATATTTAAATACTACATTTTTTAGGATATTTCATTTATTTATAGATTTTTGTATCCATAAACACCGCGGTTATACTGTTGTAACTATCATAGGATTCGACCTCTTTGATTTAAATACGTGACTGGTGATGCCAAACCCTTGCCGTGGATGTAGAGTTTCATGTAGATGTAGATGATGTGTTTGTATTTGGTTTAGGAACATAAATTAGGTGGTGCAAAATAGCCTGCGCTGCATTAGCCACTAAAACCATTTCTAGTATTACTACCCCTACTTCAAAATACTCTCAATACGTCCTTCGTCAATGTTTTTCGCCTTATTCCAATGTCTTCCAGCAACTTCCTCCTGTCCCTTATATGCCGAGCACCAGGTCTTCATCATAACCTAATGTGGAGGCGTAATGCACGTGTAACCTGACTTGCAGCACGTCTGAAAAAGGCTATAAACCTTCTAACGCACGATAACCGTACCCAGGTGCACCGGTTGCATAAAATACGGTAATAAATTAAAGTAAAATGCCAAACACATTTATTCGAATTACATTCCTTTGCGGTTTCCAATCAGTTAGTCGCACGTGTCTGTTACATGGTAGTTGAACATCAGTTTTTCTTACTAAGCACTAACACTTATTATAGTAGCGTGTTCCTCTGGGCGACCGAGTGGATATAACATTGCGCTGCTAAACCGAAGCTGCCGGGTTTGATTCCAGTAGATGTATCTTCGAACTTTTCCAGTCATTATAATCGAGTTTGGTGACTTATTGGTGTCAGATTTTTCTAGTAAACTTCAGGTGGAAACCCAGGGAAAGGGACTAGCCCCCCGTAACACCTTTATGTGTCAGTTTCTCAAAACCTTCATCTGACATTAATACTTTGTGAACTCTACTCTCACCTACCAGTTGAGTAGAATGGTATGGCTGGTTGGTTTGGTACCTACTTTGCAAGTTTGATACTATTTCCATCCTGTCACACGCTCATGAGGTCATTGGTGTGGTACAATAAACATTTCATCACCAACAACTCATCCACGTACATAATAATTCAAGAATTAAAGATGAAGGCAGCCTAAATCACATGAAAAAATCTATTCTTGTAGCCTGAATCGCAACAAAAATCTATTACTTCAATTTTAAATTTTTTAATGAAATGATAAGGCACTGCTTCATTAAATTCACAAATAAAAAACAGAGTTCTACCCGAAGGTTGCTTTTTGATAAAAGAGGATAAAGCTCACTCCATTCTAAGCCATTGGCGTGTGAAATTCACACATTCAGGGTAGGGATACCAATTCCTTTCCCTGGGTCACTTGCGATTTCCCACGAGGATCTGACACACAGAAATAGAATCGCGAACTTCTTTCTGGACACCTCTTATTAGGTGGGTGTATCCAGAAAGCTTCTGCCCGGGATATGAACCCGTGACCCTCAAATCTTTAGCTAGCACTCTACCCACTAGGCCACCACGACCCCATATCAATACTTGACCCTTGATACTTGACAGTTGTTTCTTGAAAAAATTAAAAAATATATAAAATAGAGTGTAGTACAACCGGTATATTCATTTCGTTGCAAAAAGAATAATATACTGAATTTTCACTAAGCGACGCCTGAGAATTGATCATGTGTTCCAATTTCTCGAGCTGGGTTACAGCTGAAGTGGATATTTTGCCGATGTGATCGGCAGCTGTCATTTTCGTCATCGATGGTATGATCTTGTGTCCGTAGGAATAAAGAGGGCATAAGGGGGGAGAGGCGGAGAAAAACCCGGCGTCGGCAGTTGAATGAAAGGAACCAAGGGGTCTATTGTTCAACGTCCTACACGACGGACGGAATACTGAACACGAAGCACTCTCCACACAAGGCTCAAGTAATTATCAGCATATGAATGAAAACTCTCCACCAATGCCGGGGTTAGAACACTGGTCCTCGGGGTAGGAGGACAGCATTATAGCCACAACAACAAAAACATGCCCGCCCTCATCCGATCTCGATGTAGAAGCAATTTAATAGCAGTAAGAACGTAAGGACAAAAACTACTCAGCAGGAAGGAGAACTTAAGAAGATAGGGATCTCTGCGGTTGCCAAGGAACGGTGACAAGATGATAACACCCGCATGGTCACGGCGTAGTGAGGCTCCGAAACTTGATCTTACGCGGAAGAAGCAAAGGGAGTATGACAAAGGACTTCCTCATACGGGTTGAGGCAACGGATAAGGAAATTGTGGAGATGGCTGAAATCGAAGACGGAATGCTGCATTGGGAAGAAGGTGGTCGGGAGTTGCTGAATCTCCTTCTTAAGCATGGGAAAGAAAACGTTGAAGATTGTAGGCAAAATGGATACGGGAAGAAGAAATGCAGGAGAGAATATTTAATGAGCGAAGAAGAGAACTATTATAATATGTACATAAGTCATGGTCGACTAACATAAAATATTCGATCGATATGTATCGAAAAAATATAAAGAAATGGCATAGGGGTCATGGAAGAGACAGAAAGAGGGTTTTCAAAAAAAATACTACAACTAAAATAGAAAATACACTGTCCCAACATTATAGAACAAACACATCCACCAAACCTGTATCCTTCATGGTCGTAATGTCCAATTACATGGATGTAATGTCCGATGGCTGTAGACCACGAGCGAAAAAAACTATTTCAAACGAAATTCACGTATTTCTTCACCCAAGACTTTTAAAGATAGCAATTTTCCGTGATGCATAGAAATCTAACCGGGTTCACCAAGTTCGATCTTTATGTCACCTAATTACGTTAAATGGTGTTTTCCCATTCCGCTCACCTTGGGAAAGTTGATGAGAAGTCAAGAAAATGGGTTTTTCCAAGAAACGAAGTTGGACTGGAAATATTACTAGAGACCAACCAATGGAAACCATTGTATTTGCAAGATTAAATTTTTTAAACGAGTAACCTTACGATGCAGTATCTTGAAAAAAGGGGTCCATATAAAAACATCATATCTCAAATTCTCGACATGTAATTATACGGCAACATATCCCCAGTTAAACTTGTAAGAAGCGAGAAACGGACGAGACAGGATAGTTTACTGATCAAGAGATTCAGGGAGCATAAGGTTTTGATTCCTTTTCTTGTAAAGATGGTTCATCGAATTTGAACCAACATTTGAACCACAATTTCCCCAACATTTGCTTGAACATAGAATTGATATAAGTCCCTAAAATTAACTACTATGAACAAATATCATATAATGGAAGATGAAAAGTTGAAACTAAAAAAATAATGTACAGAATTAAAAGGAAAAGTAATCAATTTTGCGCCCTTAAATGCCAATTTTGAATAGTAGTGATATATATGCAGAGGGAGGTATATGAGACAGCCTATTGCCAACAAAAAAGTTCAGAGAAATATGAATTTGCCAAGCCCAGTATCTTCTCTTTTTGATTTCCGTTAATGAATTATTATAAATGTAAGTGTATGCCTTCATTATGACACAATGAAAATATGTACGAGAAATCAGCTACTTTTCCTTGTAAGACCGCATTTGGAATATGCTGCCAGTGTATGGGATCCCTACGAAATCGGTCTAAATAACGATCTCGAACGTGTGCAGCGAAGATCGGCAAGATTTGTAAAGGGCCGGTATGATAACCTAATTAGCGTAACAAGTCTATTAAATGAATTAAATTGGGAATCATTGTCAGATCGCAGGTTGAAATTTAGACTTAATCTCTTAAACAAAGTCCAAGACCATATTTTCAGTGATGATGTTAAAAATATTTTGCGAACCCCAACTTACTATGGTAGACTGGACCATAGTCACGAAATTAGAGAAATTGATTGCCGAGTTGACAGATTCAAATTGTCCTTTTTTCCTCGTACTATTAGGGATATGAATAACGGTAAATATATCCAATACGAGTGTAGAAATTGATAACATTGGTAGCTGCATGTTGGTATAAGGACTTAAAGCTAACCCAACTGACAGCATGTTTTGCATGTATGCTTTGTTATTTTAATTTTTAATTACAAATTTCATGCATGATATGTAGTGCATGTTTGGTGAGAGTTCACCCCCTGCCACACACCTTTATGGTGGCTTGCAGGGTATTATGTAGATGTAGATGAATGAGTTCGTTACGAATACGGGTAATTGGTGAACCATTCGTGCAACACTGAATATCACACGATAAATACTTTGTAGACTCACAAATAATATCTCATCAGAACTGTTCCCTCAAAAGAACCATTCAAAATCAATAAGACACTCAATCTTGGTTCGGGCATAACACCGACGGATCGTTCCATAGAAAAATGAGTACCTAAGGCATTGGTGTGGTTTAATGCATCACGATAACCTGGTTTGTCAAAGATGTCCGGAATCAAAAACCATCGAATGAAAAAGGGAAGAATTAAATTACCTTTTGTTCCAGTCCTCTTTCCTTAAAAGTCCTTAAAACTTCCGCTTCCTGGCTATCCTTTGTTAAGAAGGTCCCGGACTCGAATCTCCAAGCGGACGGAGAAGAAAGATGCACTCCTCTCTTCAAGAACTCCAGACAGAGGGAGAGCAACGTCAACTCCTTCCCGTTACGTTTCCCGCCAGAACAAAATCACTCTCACAGCAAGTGGTTGTCGAATTGGTTGGTGGGCGTTCCCCTCAGGTCTCTTCGACGCAAGATGAACAAGCAGACGGGAGGGTTGCCAGGGGGAACGTAACAAGCGAGAGAGAGAAATAGATCTCGGAAGAATATCACAAACTTCCTGGACAGCAAGAGGCCAAAGCGTTACAGTCCGGGTGAAGTCCCCTGACGTACTGAACTGGAATCTCTTCTTTCACGTTGGGGTATCCGTTCAACAGGCTATCCTTCCCCTCCTATTCCCCCCCCCCCACCCACTTCGCCTTCCCCTCTCCTCACGTGACGCATAAGGCCGGCAAGATCTACTTCCCCGCTCGAAAATTCCACTTACTCAACCCCCCTCCCTCCCCACTTACTCAACCCCCCCCCTCCCAACGACAACTCTGAAGCGGTGCACGGAGTGGTCGAGCGAGCAGCTGATGAGGCACGTTTTCGCTTTTATTCCCACTTTTGAGAACGGGCGAATCGATGCCACGATATGTATCGAATCGCGCGACATCGATGCACTCGGAATCGATTCACACCGCAGGTTGTGAGTCTCTGATGATTGTATGGCAGGTTTCGACAAATGGCACATAGAACTTATCTATATCTACGACATACCCTGCAAGCCACCTCGAGGGTGTGTGGCAGGGGGTGCATCCACACCAGGAACAATGACACAACAAACAAAAATGAACACTACAAAGCAAACACTACACCTTTGAAAGTAATTGGGGAAAACAGAAGGAAAACTACCAAATCCCAATCATGTAGGACACACCCATGAATACCATGCATGCCTTGAAACCCGACACCAATTTCATAGATAATCATGCATGCAAAAAAAGGCATTGCATGCAAGTCACACGTTGATTTGAACATGCAGGTAATTAAAAAAAAAAAACTATCGACCTATTCTGAATATTACCTCTATAATTATTACCGATTTACGCGATGTTTAACGTTCTGATCACGAATCGTACGCGGAAAAAATGACATTTTAAACCTGTCCGTCCTGCAATCTATCTCCTTAATTTTATAAGAATTATCCAGCCTACCATCAAATTCCTTCCAGATTATCATATTCCTTCCAGAGTATATAAAGCATTTGCTTCTGAAATAGCCCCCTTAACCTTAAGGAGGCTCCACCGAATTATGAAATAATGTCATTTTCGTGAAAATTTCAGGACACACAATTTTTTGGCCCTTCTAACGATTGGCAATAAAATAATGAGGCCTTTTCATTATATATTTGTAAAAAAAAGACTTTGAAAAACAGCTATTTTATACTTGGTTATACGGCAGAGCAAGGTTCTTACAGGAAAATTTGCATATTAATAATGTAAAGAAAAATGTCGTTGTGACGAATAACTAATATAAGATGCGCAATTTTATGTACAATTTAGAACTGTAAAAAAGTGCTCACCTTACCACACTTGTTGAATTGATATTAATAGATGTGTACTCGAAAAAATTCAGAAAAGCCTTAGTTACATGAAAGTGGCACTACAGTATGTTGTTATCACTGGCAATGGTATTTGTGACGGAACGTGCTAACAAGCCTATTTACTAACTTAAGGAATTTACTAACTTAAAAGGAATATGCCGAACCAAGGTCATTCTTATATTTTTTATGTAATTTAAATAATTCATTGGTTATTGACATGAAGTAATTAATACCAATGCTTCAAAATGGTAGCAGCGTCATTGTTGCCTAACAGTTATCAAAAATATCAATATAATAAAATGCAAAACAAAAAGTTGTATTTGCAAGGGAATAGTTTAAAATTAAGTAAGAAAATATTCAACCTATTTTAGAATACGTATGCATGTATCCTCACTTTATAAATTAAACGTGGCAACAACACGTCAGTCATGTTTCGAAGTCAAAATGAGTTTAAAGAGCTGGTAAAAAATAGAATGCAACTACAACGCGCTACATAATAACATACTCATACAATTATTGTGCATGCGTTATCACCCTATGTATAATTTTCCACATATGTGTTTTTCTGGATCGGTATTTTGCATTAAATAATATAGCTCTTTAAGGGATTTTGAATCGCGGAGTCACGGTGGAACCTCCTTAAAAAGTGTGTAGCTATCATTTTTTGGAGGAGGAATAATTCGATAGAGCGATCCGATAAAATTAGCAACACGAAGATCAAAAGCGTTGGAACTATAATAATTTAGGTGCAACCATCACAAAAGATCTATCGTGGGGAAGACACATCCGGGAAATATGCGGCCGAGCGAAGAGAAAGCTAGGATTTACAAAAAGAGTACTTGGGAAAAAGTGATGAGAAGAGAAAAGAGCGATGTTAATTTTCACTAGTTAGGCCCCACCTTGAGTATGTAGCCAGTGTATGGGATCCGAATGAATTAGTTTTGATCAGAGAACTAGACAGTGCACTGTTAAGCAGCTAGGTTCGTTAAAAGGTGTTACGATAGGTTGTTAGTGTATCAGAATTAATACAAGAATTAGGGTGGGAATCATTATCAGAGCGTAGGTTTAAGTACACATTAAATCTCTTACAGAAATTTAAATCAGATAGCTTTATTGGAGATGTTAGGCATATTTTTAAAACACCATCGTATTATGCTACGACATATTGTCGTACTGATAGATTCAAAATGTCATTTTTCCCCCGAACTATAAGAGAACAGAATAAGCAGCATAGCAAAGGGATAGGTAGATAGGTAGGGGAAATATTTTATAGTAGTCTGTAGTGCATGATGCATGTATTAACAACCAATCCCTTATTACTACGTTGGCCCAACAATCTAGTTGCCTGAGACCCTATAGTAGCATGTATGCATTTTTATAGTGCATGCTTGGTGGTCTTCACCCCCTGCCACACTCTCACGCGCTGCCTTGCAGGGTATCGTGTAGATGTAGGGCTTGGTTGAAAGTTCCTGGCACTTCCGCTTAAACTCATTCTTGGCCAGGGTGGTTCTAATTTAGGTAAAAATTGCAGCCAAAATGGGGTTTGATTGAAAAAAGGACCCTCTTTTTTATATTACTCGATCCACTAAGTGATCTCTTCAATTCTCACCACTTTTCTTTCTCCTTTGTGTCCTATCGAAGTGTTCGGAACTTTCCAAACAAGGATTGGAATTATATTTGAGTCTAAACTCAGCTTTAAAAAAAAATAACAATTACAAAGGAAGCATGCAAAAATATGCTTTGAGTTGGGTTAGCTTAAAGTCCTTAAAAACTCCAACATTCAACTACCAATACTATTCATTGATAGACTTGTGTTTTTACTATTGGATATATTTACAGCTATTTATATCCATGATTGTAAGAGGAAAGAAGGACATTTTGAATCTGTCAGTTCGGCAATCAATTTCTCCAATTTTATGTTCAAGGTCCAGTTTGCTATAGTCAGTTGGAGTTCGCAAAATATTTTTAACGTGCTCAGTGAAAATATTGTCTTGGAACTTAGTTAAGAGATTAAGTCTAAATTTTTAACCTATTGTAATACAAATGATTCCCATTTTAGTATATTTAATAGACTGGTTACGCTCATATTGTTATCATACGGTTCCTTTACGAATTTGCCTATCTTCGCTGCACACGCTGCAGTTCATTATTTATGCCTATTTCATTGCCTATTTCGTTTAAGCCTATTGATAGGAGAGGGTAGAGCTCTACCCTTAGTATCTACATCTACACGATACCCTTCAAGCCACCGCGAGGGTGTGTGGCAGGGGGTGAAGATCACCAAGTATGTAAGCCATTGGCTTGTCAAATTCAAACATTCAGGGTAGGGGGGGCAGTTTCTTTCCCTGGGCCACCAGCGATTTCCTACAGAGCTCTGACACGCATAAAATCCAATCGCGAGGATTTTAGGTGAGGGTGTCCAGAAAGGGTCTTGCGCGGAAAATTGAACTCGGGACCCTCCAGTCGTTAGGTCAGCGCTTTTCCCACTAGGCCACCATTACTGGTACTTAGGATGGGAGGTAGTACTGTGTGATCGACTGGAGTATTTCGTCAAGGGTAGGCTAATCCTGGCTTTTCCTTCTGACTGACAGTTTCCTTCAACATTCCTCAACATCCTGAAAAAAACACTCCTCCTCTCTAATGTCCAATGTTCTTAATGTCCAAAATGACCTTAGCTGTCGGTGGCCTCTCAAATAATACTATTGCAATCGTATGTGTACGTGAGGCAAATAATATGATGGCATTTTTAGTCTCACGCAGGATGCAAGAGAAATCCAACATGTCTATTTAACTGCTAAATGAAAATTGAGTTTTAAATGCAGGTAAAAACTTAATACGAATTCCACTCACTTTCAATGCAGCAATCTATGAGCCAACGCCACCTACATCTAAATCTACATCTACATAATACCCTGCAAGCCACCACAAGGGTGTGTGGCAGGGGGTGATTGCTCACCAAACATGCACTACATATCATGCATAAAAAAGGAATAGTATTAATATAGTAGTCAGAACTACACTATTTAAAAAAGATAGAAATTGCTAAGCAAACATGCAAAAACATTCTGTTAGTAGGGTTAGCTTTAAGTACTCATACCAACATGCAGCTACCAATGCTATTCATTGCTACTCTCCGATAGGACATATTTACCGTTATTCGTATCTCTTATTGTGCGAGGGAAAAAGGACATTTTGAATCGGTCAGTTCGGCAATCAATTTCTCTAACTTTATGATTATGGTCCAGTCTGCCATAGTAAGTTGGGGTTCGTAAAATATTTTTAACATCATCACTGAAAATATTGCCTTGGAATTTGTGGAAGAGATTAAGTCTAAATTTCAACCTGCGATCTGACAATGATTCCCATTTCAATTCATTTAATAGACTGGTTACGCTAATATAATTATCGTATCGTCCCTTTACAAATCTTGCCGATCTTCGCTGCACACGTTCAAGTTCATTACTTAGACCGATTTCGTAGGGATTCCATACACTGGCAGCATATTCCAAATGAGGTCTTACAAGGGAAAAGTAGCTGATTTCTCGTACATGATCGTCACATTTACCCAATACTCTTTTAATGAAACCCAGTTTGCGATTCGCTTGGCCCATTATTTCACGAATGTGTTTACCCCAGGAAAGATCATTTGCCAGTCTTATTCCAAGATATTTAATGGATTCCACGTTTGTTAATTCATTATTACTTATTTTGTAAGTGGTAGGAGGAGAGCTATTCTTTTTCCAAAAATTCATTACAAGACATTTCTTAAAGTTTAATTCTAACTGCCATGTATCACACCAAGTTTCAATTGCTTGTAGGTCAATATTTAAATATTCTTTATCGTTCGGGCATAGAATTTCCTTATTTCGGGCATAGATATAATGTTACTGTCTAACCCATAAGATTTTAACTTCAAAATTAGTTTGCTGTGAGAAACCTTGTCAAAAGCCTTCTTGAAGTCGAGAAATATAGCATCCACTGGAATATTATTTTCGCCAGAAACTAAAATATCGTGGGAAAAGAGAGCAAGTTGAGTTTCACACGATCTGCTCTTTCGGAAGCCATGCTGGACATTGGACAATAAATTCTGGCTATCTAGGTGTCCCATGACTGAACTGACAATTATATGTTCTAGGACCTTGCATGAAATGGATGTGAGGGATATAGGTCTGTAGTTAGATGGCTGCTCCCTATCGCCACTTTTAAAAATGGGTGTTACATCGGCTGCTTTCCAGTCCATCGGTACGACGTGTTCGGTCAGGGATTTATTAAATACTATTTCAAGGTAGGGGGAAATTTCGGATGCTAACTCTCTATATACGCGGGAGGGAATTTGATCAGGGCCAGGAGATTTGTTGGGGCTTATATCTTTAAGTAATTTTTCAATACCATTACAGGAAATGTCAATTGGTTGCATCAACCGCTGAAAGAGGTCAGGTAACACGACAGTTGAATCCCCGGAAGGTGGGTTAAAAACGGTTTGGAAGAAGGAATTTAGCAAGCTAACTTTGTCGAGTGTGTTTGTGGTCATTTCACCTCTATCATTTTTAAGTGAATGGACGGCAGACTTATGGCCTTGCACTTCCCTTACGTACGACCAGAAGACTTTTGGATTTTCTTTCAATTGTTCCCCAAGTGTTTTTCTTTTGAATTCTGCAAATGCATTACTAAGGGCTGTCTTTGCAGTGGATTTTGAAATTTTATAATTTTCAATAATTACATTACGCTCATCAGTGGGCATATGTATACTAATTCTTTTCATTTTAGCATGACATATTCGCTGCCGTCTCAGGGATTTTCTCACTTCGGCATTGTACCACCTAGGTTCAGTGCTTTCTTTTTTGAATTTACTAGGGATAAATCTGTTGATCCCAGAGCGCATGATATTAATGAACGACTTCCATGAATCGTTGGTACATACCTTTATGGAAGACTTTTTGAAATCCGATAAGGAATCTCTTAAATAAATTTTAAAGTTAGCAAAGTCTGCTCTTTTAAAAATGTAAATCTTTCTTTTTTGTTTAAAATTTTTACCCAAAGATAGCGAGAGTTTTGCAGTTATAACTCTGTGGTCACTGACTCCATCAACCGTGTCAATCAATCAATCACCTAGATACAGGCCGGAGCGCTTGGGAGTGACGTCATCAGCAGGAGGCCTTTCAGCCGCCTTTTGTAGAAGGGGCAAGATTCTACGGATGGATCAGATCTTTTCAAAGCGTTTCCATATCTGAAAGACTGAATCTGAATTCATGATGTAACTTAGGCAATAGTTAATATCGCTTGTATTAAACTCAGAGAAGCTGATTATGAAAACGTAAAAAAGAATGACATAGGCATGGTGACCGACACATTTCATACTCTAATTGCCACTGAAACTCCTACCAGGCTAATGTTGCCAGCTTCCTGTTCTTTGATAGTTATGATCGAGGGACACTCTTTCTTCAATAATTCTTCAAAAGAGTAGCTCCAAATTATACCACAATACGCATTGATTGCCAGTCATTTCCATTTGAAGTTCCGCGATCCAAAAAAATAAAGGAGTCCCTGCACACTCCTTTAAATCTACCCTCGACCAGATCTTATCACTCATTGTCAGTGAACAGTAAAACTCACTCAACTCAGTCAACACACTCAAAGTAAACGATGAAGACCAAAAAAAGACTCAATCACAACACCACTCAACACCAGCACGAAATACCGATAACGTTCGACTGCTCACTACGTGGTCTCACAAAAGCAAGCTCTGGAATACGTAAGAATTACTTTTTACACACTTTTAAACCGTTTAAAAGCACAAAACATAGTAAATAATTTTATTTTTCGACAACTGAAAGTAAAATTTACTTACGAAGACAGTAAAAATTGTTTTATTTATCCAGCAAAAATTCGCCGATTTTTCAGTGAAATTTCCCGTTTCAAGCTTGTTCTTCTAAAATGCGTAATGCTACACAATATACCTTATTCATACACAATCTTGGATTCACAACTTTTTCACCAGGTCAGCTTTCACCGACTCTTTTGCCGGCTTGATCATATAAAAATCTAGCCAGTAATGTAATTTTTATTAGTAGGTATTACCGAAAAGCAGTACAAGCGTGAAACATGAAAATTGTTGCCGATAAAAGATATATGCTCAAATAGGTCGGGAACTTCATTTAGTTCTAAGCGAGAAGCACTGCATAATAAAAACGCTACTGAGGTTTTCTTCTTTCATAATGTTCTCGGCGGCCATTTAACCACGAATACAAGGTGAATGACAAAGGTGGTAAGAAACTAAAAGAAATTTAGCTGTCAAGCTTACCCTAAGGTGAAGAATACTGAGAAAATACTAATGCAAACATGAAGTAAACAAGTTAAGTTAAATCAAACCCCAACGGCTTTGAGGAAACTGAATGGAATTTAACTTGCAACTTTGTACGCCAATGTAAAGAATGATATAGGTATGCTAATTACCTGTCCAATTTTGTTTTCCGCCGTGCACTTCGCCGTCTTAGGATCCCAAAACCACAAAGAAGCATTTAAAATATAAAAATTGCACAAAAAAGGCCAATAGACGCTTCTACACACGATTAAAACAGCACGTTACACACTCCCAACCATGAGCATACAAATATCAACAATAAAAGTCCTATAAACAAGCCGGTAAACAATTGAGTAACAACGGCCTCGCTAGGCCTCCTGGCCGTGACGTCATCGGACTTTTTGGTTCCTGTGTTCCGGCCTGCATCTAGGTGGCGTTGTATGAGCGCACAAGGTTTTTTTTTGTTTTGCAAGGGGATGATTAAGCAAAGTTTTTACGAGTCGCTAACGCTGACTACAGCGCTTTCGAAGACTAGCAGTCGACAGTAAAAAAAAAAAAAATAATGCAGATACATTAATTTTAAACCCAGCATCAATCTCTCGTAGACTTTTGTCATCGCTGCAATTCAACCGAGGTCATTAAGACAAGAATGATGCAGAAAAAATGTTCCTTGAAGAGAATGTTTATGCGGGGTATCAATTTATATTTGATACATAGGTAATTAGAGAGAAAGGCATCGATGATAATATAATATCTACGAACAAATTTGAAAAACAGGAAGTACTTACTGAATGCGATTCGAAGATCTTTAATTTGCTATCATGAAAAAAATAATAAAAGAAATGTACACAAACCCTAAACCTACTTCATGAACTACCACGTCAAACATTAATCAGTTTCCTTACGAATTGGACTGTATCAAGTTTTGGTTTGTGGAAGATATCGATACTCATTTCTGGAATAACATGCTTAGTAATTCCCTCAAAATTGTAAAAAAATAAGGTTTGTTTACTTGATCAAAGAAACAGAATTCATTAAATGCGATTCATGCCGCACCATAAATGTTTTCATTACACGCAAATAATTTCGATTAGTAAATCCTAGTTTAATAGAAAACTAAACAGTAATTTTCAGTTCATTGGAAAATGCTCGCAATGGCTGGACCGCACAGCCTTCTTGCTGACGTAACAGGTATATCATTTCGTTGTGAGGTGTAGGGAATAATTGTCTCCTGAACTTACCATAGCATTTCAGAGCACCTAAGCTCTAGTACGGGTCGTAGTGGCCTACTGGGCAGAGTGATAAGCTACTGACCGCAGGGTCCCAGGTTCAAATCCCGGGCACGATGCTTTCTGTACACCCCATCTAAAAATCCTCGCGATTAGATTTTCTGCGGGTCCCAACGTCGTAAGAAATCACAGGACGCCCAGAGAAAGGAACTGGTACCCCTACCCTGAATGTGTGAATTTCACACATTCAGGGTAGGATTGGGGTGAGTGGCGAGCTTAGTATGAGGGACACTCTACCCTTACCTACCAAAAACCAACCTTCGGGTTGAACACATCTTTGTTGTTAATGTTATGTTATTCAGGGGAGGCGACCGACAGCTAAGGTTATTTGCGCCAATTAGGATAGGTGAGTAATTGGGTAACGGTAGAAGTTTTCAGGAAAAGGAGGAATGGTTGAGATAGACCCGGCATCGACATCCTGCTCTTAACGACAGAAGCCAAGGAGGCCACGGTTTAACGTCCCATCCGACGGACGGAGTACTGAACCTGAAATTCCCTCAACTAGGTACTCAAGTAGGGAGCGGTTTGCTACTGAAAAATCCGCCACAGCCGGAAATCGAACCCGGACCCTCGGGATGGGAGGCCAGTACTCTAGCCACCACACCAACCCGAAGTAGATAGAGGACGTTCTCGAATGATAGCAGAATGTTGGAAACGGTGAAAATTGGGAATAATCTCAATAGGAACTAACAGGGAGAAAAAGGCTGAATGTTTTCAGAAAAGAAAAAAAAATTCTGAATGGTATGAAGGCAGACGGGTTGTATGAAGATTTCAATAGACATTCCACCAGAAAAGTCGGTTTGGATAGAAAGCCTGGCTCTAAAAGACATAAATTGGTGGGGAATAGCAGATTAGAATCACCGAAGAACCTACGATAGTTGTCGAATACTCATTATGATAAATATTGACCAATGGAGTTGTTTGAAACCGTCACGATTATCTCGAATAGGTAACCAAGGAGCCACGTGGCATAAACACGAATGGTTCGCAAATTTGGAGTGTTAAAAACCGCTGATCACAACCTCATTCGTAGTTTACTCTAGAGTTTTATCTCATCTTAGGGACTTTATAGTCGCGATAGATGATAACTCAAGTAAAAACAAGTAATGATAATAGCGAGCGATTCAGACACCCTAAATTTGCAAACCGTTCTAGTTTGTACCACGTGACTCCTTGGTTACCTATTCGAGATGATCCCGACGGTTTCAAACACACCCTCCCAAGTTATTAGTGACACGAGGATAAAATCTTTTGGTGTTTTAAGAATGAATATGTTGAGCTCATTCCCGAAATTTGCGATAGCGAAAAATCTATTGGACTCGCAATCTATTGGACTCGCACAAGCTAATATATCATCAAAAAATGCACGGATAGGTACTGATAAATATTTTCCCGGGATAAGGCAAAACACGGAAGATTGCTAAGGCGAGGACATGAAATGTGAGACGAATCTCTTCCCTGAGCTGAAAATTCGTGGTTCCATTGTGGTAGGGTGGGGGGTGGGGGGGGGATACTCAAAGAATTTTCTCACCGAATGCTACGTCCACTATTTTAGGGGAGTATGAAATTAGGAAAAGAGCCGTTATTTAAATTGGATGGGTTATTTCTGGAATGCGACAAAATGACGTGACAAGGAAATTATGCATTCCAAATGCGGAAGGAGTGAAACGTAGACAATGGCATGCATTTTCCGTGACGCTTTCACGATAGTGTTTTTCATCATTGGCAGTGGTTGTGTGTTCTCTCGTAGGTTTCCGCGTAGTTGGAATAATGATCTATGAATTTTCCGGGTTTCCTCCGAGTGCGTGGGAGTTTCCGACGACAGGCTTGTTGGGTCTCCTGCGTTTTCAAGTCGAATGGTTCCTTGCAGAGATGCTAAAATGATGATTTTCGAGATCGTAGCAGTAGTTCATTCGGGGTGCCGAAGATTAGGGGAGGGGAGGTTACCAACAGATGAGGTCATTAGCGCCATTTAAGGAGGTTGGCTCGCGACTGCTTGAGTCAAGTCGTCTGAAGAATCTTATTAATTTAAGTACCAGTATATGCCTGCTAAGTGATCCTTACTTCACAAAGAAAATTACCTAAGCTATTGAAAGTCATAAGTATCACAAGAAATGCGATGTAAAGTTGAAGGATTTCTTTTTTATGAGAATTTTAATCAGCTCGACGATGGAGTCATTCAGCACTTACTTTAAAGAAATAAATTCATGTACTCAATGAATTTACTAATGTATAACACCAGAATATTAATACCAAACGTTATGTTATAATATTTTTCTGAAATATGCTTTAATATCTCATTAGTGATGATATTATTCATACGCCATACATTTTGGTTAGAGCGACCGCAGCGCCACTTGAAGTCAACTAACGCATTTCGTCTGCTATAAGCGCAGAAATTGGTGGATTTAGCGAAAAATATGGTGGGTTGATGCCTTATTTTTCGTTCATTTAATTTCTTGTGAAATTACGCATAAAATATCTGTTTTTTGCAAAAATGACATGTCACTATGGTATTTTTAAACGTTATATTCCCATGTGACGGCCATTCTCGCCGTTAATCGTAGGTAATTTCTAATGCAATTTGTGCAAAACGGAGTATGGGTTGATATAATTATCTATACTATATTAGACAGAGGAACTTTAGTTCTATAAGTGCTGAAAATATAAAAAAGGACATGATTTTCACTTTTCGGATCAACCTCCTTATGATCGGTGGGTGATTGGGTATACATGGGAATGGAAAAATCGACAAATATCCAATGTAATATAATATCCGGGGCCTTGGTAGAATCCAGGCGACATAGTCTCCTCTGTCGGTTGATGCCGTATTTAAGTCAGCACCCAAGTGATACTTCTCAGGTTGATAGAGAATGTGGTACCAACATACTATTACCTTGAACAGGACTCGCGCGCACATTGTTCGTGAAAGTCAGAGCATCAATCTGAGTCGGATTGCCACGATAATTATTCTCAGTAACCAGACGTTGGCAAACAATTACTTGTGATTAGGGCTGTGCGATACCACTATATATCGTCGACGATACTCGAGATGTACTTGATATCGGGAGTCGATTTTGAAACGCGATAATATCACGATATGTCGATATCCCGGTAACACGATATCCTGATCCCGGCGTTTTTTTCTGTAACCCTTAATAATGTCTCTATTTAGCGCAATTTCTCGGTAATGGTTGATCGGATTGAAGTGCTATAAACAGTCTCTTCCTTATAAAATATTACACTTCCTCAATCGTTAATTATATATTTCAAATTGCTTAATTTTTATTGTTATTAACTATAACTTTTTATCATAAAATTTGGATGTAGGGAATGGAATAGCCATGGTGCGATTTCATCACTGAAAACTCGAATTCAACAAGAAAAGTTAAAATTTGTTTGTACATACATCCAAATTTTATGATAAAAAAGTTCTAGTTGATAGCAATAACAAATGAGACAGTTTAAAATATTTAATTAACGATTGAGGAAGTGTAATATTTTATAAGGAAGAGACCGTTTATAGCACTTCAATCCGATCAACCAATCCCGAGAAATTGCACTAACAAGATGAAAAATAAGAAAGATATAGATACGATATGTCGATATCCCGATATGCCGATATCCGATATGTCGATATCCCGATATGTCCATATCACAATATTTTCTATTTATATCGCGAAACCGATATAACGGCGAAACTTAAAAAAACTTCAAAGTATATTTTTGACATTAATAAACGTAAAAATAAACAAGCTTTAGTTCGATCTACTTCGATATATTTTAAAATTGAACTACCCATTTTTGAGATACTGGCCTTCAAACTCGGGGGATGGAATTTTACAACGGACATTAGTTGCCTTGAGCTCGAATATAGCACCCCCCAGACTTTTCCGCGAAGATTTCGGCCAAAAAGGGGGGGGACTACATTCGGAGAAATACGGTAATACCACACAGTCTGTACAAAAACCAAGTAGCTGTGATTAAATCTGGACCCAGCTGTGAAGAGGCAAGAATAAGGAAAGGAGTGAGACAAGGCTGTGCACTGTCTCCCGTAATTTTTAATGTTTACATCGAGAGAGCCATCAATGAAATCAAAGAGAAGTCTTCTGGAGTGACTATCCACGGAGAAAAAATAAGCATGCTGCAATTCGCTGATGACATAGCACTCATAGCATAGACAGAGAGGGATCTGAACAAGATTCTAGTAACCATGGAAGGGACAATGGCCAGATATCAGCTTAATCTAAATAAGAAGAAGACTAAGATATTGGTGTGCAGCAAGAAAGAAGAGGCCAAAACCAATGTCAAACTAGGAAAACAAAAACTTGAAGAGGTGAAAGAGTTCTGTTACCTGGAAAGCCGAGTAACCAACGACGGACGAAGCAAAAAAGAAACAGTTAGTAGAATAGCCCAGGCAAAGAGGGCATTCTATCAAAAGAAGAATCTATTACAGCTGGAAAAACAAGCTTATAAGTAAGGAAACAGTTTATCAGAACATACATCTGGAGCATGTTTCTTTACGGCAGTGAGGCATGGACGATGAGAGCAGCGGAGAAGAAAATGGTGGAAGCATTCGAAATGTGGTGCTGCAGAAGAATGATGAAGATTAAATGGATCGACCGAGTAAGTAACGAGGAAGTCCAAAGAAGAGTTTGAGAAAAGAGAAGTCTGCTGAAAACTCTAAAAAGAAGACGGGACAACTTAATCGGCCATATCTTGAGACATGATGGCTTGATGAAGACTATCGTCGAGGGAAAAGTGAACGGGAAAGTTGGAAAAGGCAGGCCTCGTATGAGATACATGGAACAGGTTGTGAAGGATGTAAAAGAGAAGAATTACGTCACAATGAAAAGGTTGGCCGATAGAAGAATCGAGTGGAAAGGTGCGTCAAACCAATCCTAGGATTGTTGACCAATGATGATGATGACGGTAATACCACGGTCAACGAAGGAGACTTTTCGAACTTTGATAGCTTTCATTAACACATGCTCACTAGAATGAAATTAATGCATGAAGTTGATACTTTGTAGAAATTACGAACGTAAAACATGGTTAACGAAACTAACTTTGCACATACATTCCACACAGCTTTACATATTCCCCGATCGATTTCAACGACTAAGCATCATTTTTAAGGGGGGCTAACTGACCAAAAATTTCACCACAAGGCTTTATATATGTTTCTATGGGGAGTGGGGTAGGACTCAAACTGAGGGGGAGGGAGAGTTTTGGATGTGAGCGAGGGGGGTGGTAGTGTGGGGGGGGGGGGGGAAAGAGGTGAGGAATGGAGGGAGTTGGGTTCCATCAAGGACAGCAGTGGGGAACAATTAGCGGTGAGGGTATTGTGGCAGGCATTAGGGTAGGGGTACAACATGGATTTTAAAACCGTTAAAAACATCTGAGAGGATTTAAAATTTGTCAAATCATTTACGATACACACATTTGGTGAAATAGAGTGTCTTAAAATTTCTACAATGTCTAAATAATTTAACTTACAACTATATCATCGAAGCGAAGATGCAGCGAAGATAGGCAAGATTTGTAAAGGGACGGTACGATAACCTTATTAGCGTAACCAGTCTATTAAATGAATTAAATTGGGAATCATTATCAGATCGCAGGTTCAAATTCAGGCTTAATCTCTTAAACAAATTCCAAGACCACATTTTCAGTGATGATGTTAAAAATATTTTGCGAACCCGAACTTACTATGGTAGACTGGACTATAATCACAAAATTAGAGAAATTGATTACCGAACTAACAGATTCAAAATGTCATTTTTTCCATGTACAATTAGGGATATGAACAACGGTAAATATATCCAATACGAGTAGCTGCTTGTTGGTATAAGGAATTAAAGCTAACTCATTTAACAGCATGTTATTTCATGTTTTCTATGCTATTTTTATCTTTTTTAGATAGTGAAGTTTAGAACAGTACATTAATACTAATCCTTTTTTATGCATGATATGCAGTGAATGTTTGGTGAGCAATCTCCCCCTGCCACACACCTTTATGGCGGCTTGCAGGGTATCATGTAGATGTAGATGTATCGTATGTATGTAACAGTTTTGTGTTAAATTCACTCTTATGACAAGTCTCAAGAAGATGTTTGGCAAAATGTGATTTACAATCACGATTGTCCACACATATTATGCTCCTTGATTCGGGTTTTAAATTTCGTACCCGTTTGTCCCACGTACACTCCATTGCACTCACCACAATGAAGCGCATACACACCTCTTTTGTCTAACACATCCACTGGGTCTTTTGAAATAAAAGACAGTTTCCCTACCGATGTAGGAGTGCAAAAACACCCTCGATACTTGCCCCTCGGAATATGAGAGCAAATTCAGTGGGAAATATGGCCGAGAAAGGGTAATTACGCCACCTTATGATTAGATCACATAGTGCATCTTGAAGAGAAGTTGAAGATTTCACTATATTTTTGTAAACCTTTTTATTTAGCAATTTGTGGATCAGGTGAGAGCTGTAACCATTATTACTCCCTATAGTTACAGCGGTATTTAATTCTTTTTTGAAGCTGGCCGTATCGAGAGGAATAGATACTAGTCTGGTAATCATAGAGTTTAACGCTGCTAGTATATGAGTAAAATGGTGTTGGGAGTCTGCGGCATATTATTCCTGCCATTACAAGCCTTTTACAAATGAACTTAAATTAATATTTAATTTTCTATTTATCTAGGATATCCCAATCCAAATGATATGCGTATAATGGATACATTTCTGTTTGAGTACGAATCTCAGTTAATGAATTAGGTTTTCTTTGATGAAGGGAAACACCGTATTGAATAGATAAAAAAATGTAAGAAGAGTGCCTCAAGATTTCAACCACAGTCTGAAGGGATCCGCTAACGCAAAAAGGTTGGCAATCGTTGTACTAGAGTATCTGTTCGTGTCATGAGAAAAAGTCCTTCGAGACGAACGAGTCTACCTCGAGTAGACTTCCCTCATGAACAGTCCCTTGACCTTCAACGTCATTTTAGACAATAGGGATTCCCCGCTTACTTCCTCCTTGCTCGTCGGATGGGAAAAATGAATCATTTCGTCCACAATCTCTCTGTTCGACAGATGGCTTTACCAACTTTTGGCCACGGTAATCGTTGTTGCTGTTAAGTTTCGTTTACGCGTAGCAGTTGACAAGCTATGATAGTCAACCGCTCTCATGTGTAAACAGCAACTGCGATGCGAGTTCAGGACGATACTGGACATGAGTCGCATGCATCCACGTTCGGCTACTAGCACAGTTGAAGCCCGTTTACTTTCCAGAGATGTAGCTAGCACAATGGCAACAATTACAACATTAATCTTTAATTTTCTTATGAATTATCTAGGAATAATATTAAAGCGAAAATAATCTGAATACCAAGATAACATTTCAAAAACCACAGCATTGAAAACAAAATGTGATGATGGTGTTGAGCAATGGTTCCCAAACTTTTTTTTAGCCACGGAGCCCTATTTGTACGTTAAGTTTCTTGAGGAGCCCAAACAGATGTTTAGTTCTATCTGCTTATATTCTATGAGGTATAATATACGTGAACAGGAGTATAAGTAATGAGGTAGGCATATATTAATAAAGGAAACTATAGTAGAAAAGAACTGAACTCTGACATTTTTGTCCAATACACAAAAAAGCACTGAATCTAAAAATGTTGTGAATAATTTTATTGTAACAATTCCTCATATTTGGGGGTCATGGTGACCTAGTGGGTGGAGTGCTGGGCTGCAGACCCGAGGGTTCCGGCTTCAAAACCTGGGTAGAAGCGTTTTGGACAAGGGGACTAGTGGTTCTGGATAGGGCTAGGCGGTATTCCGGGGCACCGGTTCAGCGGTTCGGTTATTTCAAAACCGGCAAGCCGGTTCAGATGAAGGAAAAATACCGGTGCCCCGGAGAATCGGTTCTGAACCGGTGCACCGGGGAAGCGGTTCTGAAACACCGATGATCGTTCGCTGCTCGGCTTTCACACCGCCGTCTCTGCTCGCAACCAGGATGGCTGACGACCACGCCTGTGAACTGTCCTGCGCTATAAGTTGTCCGCATGGCTGTAGTCTTATAAATAATCGGCCGCTGGAGTGCAGAGCGAGCACTTACCCATGCAAAGCATTGTCACACACGTTACTCAACAGGATGTATCTTTTTTTCGTATTATTTTGTTTTTTCGACGATTACAAAGAATAAGAAAGATCCTTCAGGTTAGTGAGGTAGCAATTTGTATTAAACCAATGCGGTTGATTTTGGGAGACTTCGTGGAGGAAGGAGCATTGTTTCAAGTTCCTATCTACCTCGGCCACACGCAAGAAGTGAGAGGATAATGCAACTGCTTACGTCAGCTTCAAAATTCGTGTCCGCAATGAATACATTGATGGGAATTATCGTACATAAGATGCGCCAAATGCAAACGAAATTTGAACACTTGTACGTCGATTATTAATGGTCAATATTTTAAGTTCTTTCCAAGGCTTATTTTATACCAGAGGATGGTTGAGATATTTTTAATGAATAATATTTTAAATAATGGTAAATTTAAGGAAAATACGGTTAACTAAGGCAAACTAAGATGTGACACCCCAATGTCGCCAGAAAATTTCGGGTGGTTTGCGGGCTGCCAACTTTTAACAGTTTCAAAAAAGGCATCATAGTCAGACCCTCGCCCCATAATCACTGACAAGATGAGAGATTAAGGAAAAGCCGACTAAGAAAGGCAGATAACTATGAGCCACAGACAAAAGAACCCAGCCACTCCATACATATCAACTCTATGGAAGGACGTAAATCAGATCTTAACTGGAGAGATTTCGTCCGTATGCACACACCAGTCGCTCAGCCTCTGAAAGAGATTTTCATTCACCAGGCATGAGTTAGTAACTTAGCACGACGCATTTTGTTGTTACAACAGCATTATCATCAAGAGTGATCAAGGAACTTGATAATGTTGTTCTACCAACGAAACTCGTTGTGCTAAGTGAATAAATATCTGTGGAAATTTTTCAATGTCTTCCTTCAGCAGTAATGTCAATTTCATAGCCGTTACAATTACAAAAGGCAATTTATATGTACACCCAAGCCTCTCATAAAAACCATTGGCTCACGCAAACATTCTCACCGTCTACTGTTCAGTTTAGGAAAGCATACTCGCGTTATGAATAAGTATCTACTTTACGGAAAAAACACGCCTTAAAAAATATTTTAAATAAAAATGTTGGGAAGAACTTTTTGGATGACAAAAAACGCGGTTCGCGAGGAAAAAAAAGTTCAGTAGAAAAAAATGTTCATAAAAAAATGGATCAGTAGAAAATACCGTTTTAGTAAAAAACGCTGGTGCAAGAGGAAACACCGGTTCAGGAGAACACACCGGTTTGAGATATTGAACCGGTGCACCGCCATCGTAAACATTTTTTTTCAGAACCGAGAACCGGTTCAGTATTTCCTGCACCGCACAGCCCTAGTTCTGGACATCACCTCCTAAAACATCCTCGCGATTTTGTTATCTGTGAGCGACAACTTTGTAGAAAACTGCAGGTGGTCCAAGAGAAAGAAATGGCTCCTATACCCTGAATATGTGAAAGTCACGCGCCAATGGCTTAGTACGGCTAACCAAAACCAACTGTTGGGTGGAACACTGATTTTTTTTTAATCTTTATATTTCCTTTTCAGTTTGGCGGAAAATCCAACTTTGCACACGGCCACAGCTCTGGACTGTACCCTTGCACCCCAATAACAATGCACTGCAACAAATGCCTTACCAATTAATAAGCATAACGACATACCTTCGTAGATTCCGTTCGTTTCATTAAACTTGCCGGCTTGAATGCAGAGTGATGAAGATTAAATGGATCGACCGAACGAAAACGAAGAAGTCTTTAGAAGAGTTGGAAAAAAGAGATGTCTGTTGAAAACTATAAAAAGGACACGGGACCACCTAATCGCCCAAGACAAGATGGCCTAATGAAGACAATCGTCGAGGGAAAAGTGAACGGGGAGAGTGGAAAAGGCAGGCCTCGTATGAGTTATATAGAACAGGTTGTGAACGATGTAAAAGAGAAGCAGTTAGTTAATATGAAGAGGTTGGCCGATAGAAGAATCAAGTGGAGGGCTGCCTCTAACCAATCCTAGGATTGTTGACCGATGATGATGACGATGAAGCTTGAATGCAATGATAAAACTTTTCTCAAAATAAAGAGTCTTCTACTATTGGTAGTTCTAGTTCGGTGATCGTCCAGCTCCTGCCATACACCCTCTAGGTTGCTGGAAGATTAACCCGACTATGTGATCGTAGATTTCATCGCGGACTTGTATGGAAGCATAGAATTAAACTGAAATGTGAGGCACTTTCTGCATTCGTCACGTGGAAAACCAGGTATCACGTTGACCCTGGAAGAAAACTTATATTTCCGGCCGTGAAGAAATGATGGGATTAAGGTCACTTATCCGATACACTCGACAATACCCAAGCCATTTCATCTACAGGATATATGTCCTTACTCGCTAAATATACTTGAAGCTGATGCTTTCCGCTTACAATGCATGGTCAACCGCACAGTAAATTGTTATGGGATGCCGATTAATTAAAACAGAAGGGCGTTTATGCAGGGAAAGTAAAACTCACTACAAAATATGTGTGGGGATTTCTAATTCTAGGTATTACTCACAGAGTTTATTGCAATATGCAGTATATGCATCAACATAAGACTCGCACAGTTCATAGACGAATATTTTATCCTATTATGGGTAACTGGTTGGCGAGGTAACTAGAGTGCCGGCCTTCAACCCACAGCACCGGGGTTCGAATCCCGAGAGTAACAGAGATTTTTCATTGATAATCTGTCCCCTAATTAATTGTTTTGTGGAGATTTTTAAAGTACATTTCTCCGTCCGTCGGATGGGACGTTAAGCCGGGGTCCCCTTGGCACCGTTTAGGCTTACTAAAGCTGGCAGTATCTGTACACAAATTTTCATCTGCATCTACATAATGCCCTGCAAGCCACCATAAAGGTGTGTGGCAGGGGGTGAATTCTCACCAAACATGCATAACATATCTTGCAAAAAAAAAGAATTAGTAATAATATACTGGTCTAAACTTCACGTCAACATTTTTGATGTTGAAGCAACATATTTCTAAATAATACGTCGATTTACAATGGAATGACCCATTAGAAAAGAAATATCAATGAATAAGGCAAAATATCTCCCAGCTGACTACATAACATACGTAAATGTCAGAGTTATTTTATCTCTTTGCAATACGAAAAATTTAACTTATTTACATGATTATCTCCTGTTAAGATATAAAAATCCAAGGAGAACGGGTTAATGCTAGCTAGGAGTTGCAATATCGGGACAAGTAAATTTTTCATTGGCATACCGGTCCTTATATGAGCGCCTTGTATAGAGTTTTTCGAAGTACATTACATCGTCCGTCGCATGACACGTTAAGTCTTTAGACCCCCCTTGACGCATTTCCTTAAGAAAAGGATAATGACAGCGACGGTTTACACTAATACAATTATCATAACGCCCTTTAACAAATCTAGCTGATCTCCGTAGCGCACGCTCTAATTCCTTCATCATACATTCCTCGTACGGATCCCATATACTAGCAGCATATTCTAAATGAGGCCTGACAAGGGTAAAAAGAAATATTTCTTGTACTCTATCATCGCTTTTGCCTTGGACCCTATTTACGAAACTTGGGTAACCTACGGTTTGCTACCCATGTTATTTCCATTTTTGGCACATGATCTTTCCTGGGGTAAACATATACGTGAAATAATGGGTCAAGCTAATCGTAAACTGGGTTTCATCAAAAGAGTATTGGGTAAATGTGACGATCATGTACGATAAATCAGCTACTTTTCCCTTGTTAGACCTCATTTGGAATATGCTGCCAGTGTATGGGACCCCTACGAAATCGGTCTAAGTAATGAACTTGAATGTGTGCAGCGAAGATCGGCAAGATTTGTAAAGGGACGATGCGATAATTATATTAGCGTAACCAGTCTATTAAATGAATTGAAATGGGAATCATTGTCAGATCGCAGGTTGAAATTTAGACTTAATCTCTTAAACAAATTCCAAGACCATATTTTCAGTGATGATGTTAAAAATATTTTGCGAACCCCAACTTACTATGGCAGACTGGACCATAATCATAAAATTAGAGAAATTGATTGCCGAACTGACCGATTCAAAATGTCCTTTTTCCCTCGAACAATTAGAGATACGAAATATGTCCTATCGGAGAATAGCAATGAATAGCATTGGTAGCTGCATGTTGGTATGAGTACTTAAAGTTAACCCTACTAACAGAATGTTTTTGCATGTTTGCTTTGCAATTTCTATCTTTTTTAAATAGTGTAGTTCTGACTACTATACTAATACTATTCCTTTTTTATGCATGATATGTAGTGCATGTTTGGTGAGAAATCACCCTCTGCCACACACCCTTGTGGTGGCTTGCAGGGTATTATGTAGATGTAGATTTCCCTGATGTATTCCCCCATGACATGTCTTCCATGATGGCGACGCCATCAGATAATAGATAATATCATCGCAAGAATTCAGTAGATTCTACGTTGTTGCATTGCCGGATGTGAGCAGTTGAACCGTCACATTTCCAGCTGACATGCATATTGCGAATTTTCCTTAGAAACGATTTTTGTTATGTTCTGCCGAAGCCCTACTTATCTTTACATACCTACACTTTGTTTCCTTTACATAGGGCCAAAGGCATTTAATACGTTATCTAGAAATGTTAAGACTCCACAGAGTTTGAGCGGATTCTTAAGATTTCTAAAACCATGACTAACAGACATAGAAAATGTAAATTGTTTCTTCTATCCTAAATAATCTCTTTTTGATACTCCAATCGTATGTATAAGTTTGGACAGTGTTATGTGCAAATTCTTTCCTAAAAGTTATCTATCTGTATGTATGGTGCTATGTGAAAGGAATCTATTTTTATGCATGAGTTTTGTTGAAGGCTATTGCAAGCTTGGTCAACAACATTATATTTTTCTGTTTTGAAGGTGTCTCCCACCATCAGGCCGATTGCCTTGGGGGACACAAAGCTCCAAATTGATTTCCATTGAGTGAGCTTGTTTTAAATAATCATCATGGGTCAACAATCCTAGTGTTTGGGTTTGACGCAGCCCTCCACTCGATTCTTCTATCGGCCAACCTTTTCATACCAACGTAGTTCCTCTCTTTCACGCCCTTTACGACCTGTTCTATATAACTCATGCGAGACCTGCCTTACCCATTCTTCCCGTTCACTTTTCTTTCGACGATTGTCTTCATCAGGACATCGTGTCTTAAGATATGGCCGATTAGGTGTTCCCGTCTCCTTTTTATATTTTTCAGCAGACTTCTCTTTTCTCCCACTATTCTTAAGACTTCTTCATTTGTCACTCGGTCGATCCATTTTATCTTCATCTTTATTCGGTAGCACCATATTTCGAATGATTCCACCCTTTTCTTTTCCGCTGTTGTCATCGTCCACGCCTCACTGCCGTAAAGAAAAATGCTCCAGATGTATGTTCTGATGAACTGTTTCCTTACTTCTATGCTTGTATTTCCTGCTGTAAGTAGATTCTTCTCTTGATAGAATGCCCTCTTTGCCTGGGCTATTCTACTCACTATTTCTTTCTTGCTTCGTCCATCGTTGATTACTCTGATTCCCAGGTAACATAACTCTTTAACCTCTTCCAGCTTATGTTTTCATGGTACAACGTTGGTTGTTTAGGTTTATTTTTACGGAGAAATAAATTTCTATTTCTATTTCCTGCAGACTGGCACAGAAATATTTCGTCACCTTCGAAGTTGCGATGGACAACTGGGCAACCTTTGCGATGGAAAGGCTTGAAAATATAATTCTGCTGAAACAAACTAAAAAAAGAGTATGTACAATATGGATTTCGAAGGAGAGAGAGAGGAGTCGCTGTGGTTAATGGCGGAAGAACATCACAAACATTTACCTTCATCGACTTTTTCCCATAACGTCTCCTCTCCGCAATATCGCTAACGGTAAAAGGGTCGCCCTTTCCCCATACTCATTTTGAGATACTAGGCTGGGAAATAAAAAAAAACATGGAGAGTATTGCGTCAGTCACGTGCATAAATAACGTCAAGTTGATGTGGCGGAGGAGGAGGAAAAAGAAGACCCTTTTTAGTGTCTCAAACACGAGTGCTTCAGCTATTGCACGCAAAAGAATAGGGTTTCATTCATAAATTACGTAAAGTCTGGGACACAGTCAACATTAACGGCTGACGTGAGTCGTTCACGGGAAACGTGAGACGGGAACTTTTTCTCAAGCGAACACAATCGACGTACGCGACCCTCAGGAAAAAAAATTGACTGTCGAAGGCGCAAAAAGTAATCCGAAGCGAATGGAAACAGGAGCTAGCAATTAATTTTCAAGACTGCGGAGGTACTTACGTATCCATGCCGTTAATAAAGTAACGATTACGTTAATAAAGTAAAGTTTATTATAATTCACAAGAATTACTTCGTGTTTAATCCTTCCTGACTAAATTTTCGCGATGTAACCGATGGCAACAGTCACAAACAAGCTTTTTCATGTCACTAGTTACCTTGTAAAATCCCTCTTAAACACAATAACTTCAAATAATTATTAATTAATTGATTCCCTCAATACAAAAAGGTCATGAAATTCTCTATTTATATCTAAAATTTTGGTTCAGAAGAGGCATGCATCCACATGTAACTTCCATAACTCACCAAAAATTGCTCCTTATAGCCAAATCCGGGGACAGCTTTAATTGGTTATCCTTGTGCGTGAAAAGTGAGAGATGGGAGATGGCCATCTCTCACGTACACGTCTCACAATACGCGTTGGTTGTGTCCACTTCCGTTCTACCACTCTTCACGTTTTACGGTAAACGAATCACGTCACCTTTTTACGTTGGCTGTTTCCCGGCCTTATGCCGGGTCTACATTACAATTCCACTTAAAGTGAGCCTATTTAAATATAACTTTAAGTCATGGACGTCTTCTACACATGCACTTTAAGTTGACTGCAGCGTCACGGCTGTTCAAGATTAATAACTAAAAACAAAGACGGAAAACATTCGAAGATATGCAAGCGAGCTAAGTGTAAACGACTCGCTTGTATATTCATAATTTAATTCTTCTGAGTAACTGATTAGTAGAAGAGTCGTTACCTAGTGGAGAACCTTTAAGAAATCATATTTAATTATATGCCAAGTCGCCACGTACCTACTATGTGTGATATTTTCAACTACGAAAATGTTTCGGACTTTCAGACCCGTACCATTGATGAGTACCTACATTGTAAATGGATATGTAGTGATCCATTGAGTAACATTTTGAACGAGCAGCCCTTCTCCCAAACGCTTTTAATTTTGTGCCACATAATTTATTGCTCAAACTTCGTTGCTTGTTTATATATTCATTTACCTCGCAGGTTTCAAGTGTTCACATTATTTCAATACCATTTTGAGCCAGAAAAAAATAAAATTTCGCCATAAAAACATAAGCAAGCCTTTGAAACGTTAATGCAAAACAAATTGTAATGCTTTGTATGCACTTTAAATTTGCCATTTACGGCATAACTTTCCCATATTTTGAAAAGAGAACCACTTCCTCAAAACTATAATTGTCCGCTCTTTTAGGGGTCATTTTCTTGGTTGAAATCATTCGGAATAGATTAAATTCAGTAGTTATTAATCAGGTTATTTAGTTTTGCTTCATTTTTCATGTTTTTCTTTGATGTTTGTGATCATAGGGATTATATAAATTATGGAGATTATATTATTGTAATATTCATGGTTGTGATAAATGGCAAGTTGCTCACTGACTACTTAACTCGTAAACATACGTTTGTATAGTCATGAATTGACTAAGGGAATGTGTACATTTAATAAATTTGTATCTATATGCATCTATTTCATTAATTTAGTATCCCACGATTTGATTTCTTTTGTCACTCTGTGCGCTTGACGACATATTAATGGGTAACAACTGACTACGCTCACTTTAAATAGGGGGTATTGGTCAACTTAAGTGGAGAAGGACTTTAAGTAAGCTGCTGACACCTACATTAACACTTTAAAGTGACTAGTCACTTAAAGTGGACTTTAAAGCGCTAGTGTAGACCCGGCATTAATGCTAAAAGCGAGCGGGAGGGCCAAATGTTACGATAATCTATCGACATGGGGAGGGGAATCGAGTCTTCCACTACTGTGAAACATCATTAATTTATTCTATGCTCAAAATTATAATGATGCTGCACGTAATGATCAGTGGATAAATATCAGCATGGAGAAATGAATTAGGAGGTAAATATAATCCACTCTGTAGTCGTCATTTTTTTTGGCAATTCCAATTCCACTTTACTCTCATAAAAAGCACGGCTCTGCCCCGTTTTTATCTTTATTTAAATAGTGTAGTTTAGAACACAGTGTATATATATATATACATATATATATATATATACATATACACACACTAAATGCTTTTAAATGCATGATATTATAAACCTTCTTAAAACTCATTTGGGCATTGCCCCTCTTTATTCCACTTCTTTTTACTTCCAAAAAACTTTAACAATCATGTCAACATTTTTTTAACGATCCATAGCAACCTTCAAACAAAACCAATGAACAACCTAAAACATCAACATACATATTAATACCATCAAAAACAAAACAACGAACGAAACCAAATACACAAGACCAAACAAAACAATTAAAAATGGAGCCCGACAAGGCACGACGTTACACAGGGTATTATGTAGAAGTAGATAATAAGAAGCTTTGGGAGATTTCTGGCAGAAAACGGCGGATGCCAAAATCCCCATTTTGGAAGTGTACTATGCGACGACTCAACTTTATCGCTGAGTAGCCGCCATGTAGAGGACTCTGGGTATTCCCTATTTGCATAGCTGGGCAAAGTTAATCCCAAAAATTAACTTCGTTAATGTATTAAAAGCTACTCAAAAAGTTAACTCCGTTAATCGTTAAATCGTTATCTTGATGAAAATTTAACGCGAGTTAAAGTTATCCGTTAAAGTTAAAAATCTATATGAAATTGTAGGCAATTTTGAATTATGTCACTTAACATTTAGGTATTTTTAACGTCAATGAACATTATAAGAATTTCATGGTCAAAAATACTTAATAAACAGTATAACTTAGGTAATGTGGACTTATACACATGAGGTATGGAGTGTCATAGTAATATACCGTTTCCGTCATTAAAGTTGGATCTGACGCTGTTTGTATTTGATTGTGGAAATAGAAACTTTGGGATACGCCGCTACTGGTAACTGCGATACCAAACGATTCACCAATTTTGCTGGCGTAGTATTTTGTCATTAGATGGTGGAGAAACAATTTCCAGTCCTATTGACATAAGAAGAATCCACAGCTCTTGAAGAAGCCTTAGACTTGGTTTTCGTTTTCCCGCGAGTTGATCCTGCCTTTACTTATTCTTAAAATTGAACGTATTTAGATGGATGCGTTCTCTTCATGTCATGTTTAAGATTGTTTAGGGAGGTAACGTGAGCCTTGACTGTGTAATATTTTTCTGAAAAGTTATGTAAACGTCTGATTGCAGTACAAACGTTGAGTTCTCTAGACTGCATTCTCAACACAACTCCTTCACCACGTTATTACCTGGCAATCCAGATGGCTCTGAACAAAAGTAACGCACTTAAATTAACGGAATTAAAAGTTAACGGAAGTTAATAAGACCGTTAATAGTTTTTGGATTTAACTTAAAAGTTAAATCGCTAACAATATGTAAACTTCGTTAATTAACGATTAACGGATTAACGCTTTTCTGCCCAGCTATGCCTATTTGTCTTGGCCCTGGCAGTCGTTATGGTACCGACCCCATTGGTCAACCGTAACGCAATTACTCTCGTGGATATAAGGACCACATCTCCGGCTGGAAACTCAGGCGACCTCTAAGTATGCACACGGGCGTAGCGCATATTAATGGCGAGAAAAACCTGCTCTGGGGAGAGAGGAGTTCACCTCAGCCCTTTCTGTGGTCAGCGGGAGAATCGCTGATTTCCCAACCGTGACTGTCGCAATTTACCTCAGTTTCATTCTTCATCGGCGTCTCATATACCTTACGTGAATGGACAAAAACAATTTCAACATTGTCGCTAAAGCCTCATCAAAACCGCAACCGCAAAGATATTTGCTGAAAAAAATAAACGAATGGAGAATCTTCAGTGCTTTTTATCAACGTCACCACAGCCAATGGATTGCAATTAGACCACACTGAGAAGAGTATTGTAAGAATCATGTCCCACTGATTTGGGATGCAATTTTCACCATCATCGGTCAACAATCCCAGGATTGTTATCGGAAGATCACATCATCTCCTTCGATGAGGCTCGCTTGGTGCCCAAAACAAATAGGTATTGGGATCGTCTCCTTAAAGAGGCCGTAGAAATCAGGCTGGAAGACAGCACATTAAATCGAGATTCTGGGTACATCATCAGCAGAGAATGGAAACCGTTAATTCGAAAAATAACGGAAAAAAGGAGACAACAATGTCCCCGGATGAGACGGCTATATAAGCGCGGGCGGAATGCCCTGCAAGCTTTATTGCTCTGAGGAGGAGTATTCCGTCGAAACGTCAGCAACAAAAAATCTTACTCGGCTAGAAACCCGATAATGTTTTATAAATATCATTCGCCGAGAAAGAACAAAATCATATATTATCCCAGGATTGGTTAGACGCAGACCTCCACTCGATTCTTCTATCGGCCATATTCATATTAACGCAATTCCTCCTTTTCACATCCTTCACGAGCTCTTCCATATATCTCACACGATGCCTTACTTTGCCGTTCTTCCCATTCACTTTTCCCTCGACGATTGTCTTCTTCAAGCCATCGTGTCTTAAGATATGGCCGATTAAGTTGTCCCGTCTTCTTTTTAGGGTATTCAGATGACTTCTCTTTTCTCCCACTCTTCGTAAGACTTCTTCGTTTGTTACTCGGTCGATCCATTTAATCTTCATCGTTCTTCGGTAGCACCACATGTCGAATGCTTCCAATCTTTTCTTCTCCACTGCTGTCATCGTCCATGCCTCACTGCCGTAAATAAAAATGCTCCAGATGTACGTTCTGAAGAATTGTTTCCTTACTCCTACACTTGTATTTCCAGCGGTAAGAAGGTTCTTCCTTTGGCAGAATACCCTCTTTGCCTGAGATATTCAGCTGATACAATGTTATTCGCGAGAAAAAGAAAACAATTAAATTCGTGATGGTCCTAAAATGCGAAGGAAACAGTTAAGAAAGGATACTATTACCATACGTCCTCCAAATTGATAAAGTTCGTCTTTAAGAGTTTTGAACATGCCGAGCGACAAATTCATATTAATGACGGGGTTTCAAATTTGCTAGTGTATGTACTAAAAAGGAGAAACTATGTAATGGTGGAAGAGTAAAAGCGTGTGACATGCATACGCATTTGCGGAAATTGATATAGAGAACGGTATACCGTGATATAAACACGAATGTTTTGCAAGTTTAGTGTGTCTGAATCGCTCGTTACAATATCGTTAATTGTGTTCACTTGAGTTTTTTCATCTTTCTCGGCTATACAGCTCCCAGATGGGATAAAACATAACTGTAAACAACGAATGGTGTTGAAATCAGAAGTTTGAACACACCAAATTTGCGAACCATTCGTGTTCAAACCATGTGACTCCTTGGTTACCTATTCGAGATAATCCCGACGGTTTCAGACACAACCCACTCTGCTAACCCTTTGGCTGCATTTACGAATCCCACCCAGAGCCGGGATTTTAACTTTATGCTAGGATCAATATCTTATACATATGTATTAGTTTAGACGGTTCGATATGACCGTTGGAGCGCCTAAAACCCTAGACTACATATAAAATCTATGCATGCACATGAAACCTCAAAGGGTTACTAAGATGGCTAGAGTACTGGCCTACCATTCTGAGGTCCCTGGTTCGAATCCCGAATCAGTCCAGAGATTTCTAATTGTTATACCGTTCCACAGTTGGATGCTTTGTGGAGAGTTCTTCATCCAGCACGCCGTCCGTCAGATAGGACGTTAAACCCTGGACCCCTTGGCATTTTAGTGTAATAAAAAAAGCAATTACTTAATAAATTTCACACTCTTATTGAACCAACCGACCGCGGTTTCGACGTCGAAAGCGTCATTCTCAAGGTACACCAGTAAGTTACGGTCCAGTAGGTCCACTTACTGGTGTACCTTGAGAAAGACTCTTTAGACGTCGAAACCGCTGTCGGCTGGTTCAATAAAAGTGTGGAACATACTCAGTTATTGATATTTTCATTATGCAAATCTTCCGCCAAGTCACGCCTGAAGGCATTTCTTCTATCTTCAGAGTAGGTTAATTCCAACGCCAGGATTCTCTCCACCGTCTCACCGTTCACTAGGAAAAATTTCTTCCTCTATTCAATTACGCACCTATCCTAAATGGCACTCATGACTTCAGTTGTCATTTCCCCGCCCCAATGATGTTCACCTACAACAACGTGAGATCTTTGTTCGTAGTAAGACATCATCCTTTTTTTCCAGAGGATCTTTTCCACGAGCATAGGATCCTATCAATATCGAAATGTTTCCCCAATACTTTTGTTGTTATGATTATAACTGGGCATCATATTCCGGATTAGACGTGATAACCAGTTTGACGCACGTGTGTGGTTGTTAATGGGGTCATTTACCATATTTTTTTATTGCCGAATGTGATAGAGTTTGTAAAATAAATAGACCCGTATTTTTCCGTTTTTTGATCCGTCAATTATTTATCGAGTTATAAGCGGCGAAAAACTGATGTTCTTAACCCTTTCGGAAAAGTGGACGTGGTGCAACCTCTGACGCATATCGACTTCGTCCAATCACAACTGAGCCCGCGAAGCTACTTTGCCTTATCGCAATGGGGGAGACTCAGCTGACTCTGCCAATAGGACAGTTGCGACAGCATCTGTACGAGCAGACCTCCCGAGAACCCCCCTCCACTCCCTTCCCTTCCACGAAAAGCAGTCAAGGACGGGAGGAAAATGACGTCAATGTTATCACAGAAGTTTTTTCGGTGGGCGTCACCGTTATTTTAATTTTTGATTTATGAGTGAATGGCTGTGGTTAGAAGATTAATTTTTTCACTAAAATTCTTTTTATGTTTCCATCTAACGATTTCGTGCACAAAATTGCGATTTCGATTCCGAGTAAACTCCCCCATTGCTCTTTTCAATCTGATATGATTGTATGCGTTGATCTTCTGTTCTGGGGCCGGTCCAAATTAACCTCTTCATAAAAAGGTAAGCAGTGAACTTTATTAGCGAGAAGAAATAGGAATAGTAAAAGTAAAAACCAAGCACTGAAATTTACGGGAAGAGATTTGTCACAGTCGGCACCGGATGGGCAAAGCTGATTTGTTTCAAGTTACGCTACACTAGACTTGCCCCCCCTCCCCCCCCCCCCCCTCCCCACTCCCCCGAAGCAAATTTCTGGCTACGTTCCTGTGTAGGAGGGAGGGTAATGATTTTGCGTCCAACGGAGTAATAACTGAGTGAGTTACATTTATGGTCTCCCGGCTACCCTTCATCTCGCACGTGGGCGTTTCTTTTCCCCTTCGGATATGATGCAGTCACTTTTTTTACTCGCTCTCCGTGGCGCGAAAGGTCTTGGCACGTTTTCCGAGCAAAATGAGTTGCAAGGCGAGAGTTTATCGCTGAGTAATGCTTGCTGACGTTCGCTCCAGACGATTAATGCAACCGTGAAAGAAGTAAGTATGCAAGAAGTAAGAGGTAAGTATAAGTCCGCGAATGACTAGGAGCGTATTTTTACGCTTGCATATCCGCATCTAATCAGAAGCGTATATTTACGCTTGCAGATCCGCGTCTGATCAGAAGCGTATATTTACGCTTGCGTAGCAGAATCATATCAGAGGCGTAATCTTACGCTTATGTAACATCCGTCTGCCCGGGAACGTATATTAACCCTTTTACTGCCAGCCATCAATCAAGACTCATCCATCAAGTGTTTAATACAATTAAACGTCACATAAAATTCGTGTAGCAGTGTGCTTTGATTTCAAGACATTTCTTAATGACGACAAGCCATAAAACTAAAGAAATTCTCAAATAGGTAATCGTTTTTAAAATAATGGACGACATGGAGGTGACAGGCATTAAAAGAACTCGACGTTTTTACACCTAAAAGCAGAAATAAATAGGCCAAATGTACTTACTGTTCAGAAAAACACAAACTACAAGCTAAATGGTTGCTAAGGCTTTCTTAAAATTAACCGTTCAAACTTGTGCTGCTTCCTGATGGAGTTTTATAGAACGTTTTCTATTTTCCCATGGAGGTGATGTAAACGTTAGGGACATAACTTTCAATCTTTATATTTATCTCAAATAGAACTCAAATTTTCTATTTTTAGCCCAAAGTTTAAGGCAATAGTATTGGTTAATTATGCGATGGTTGAATAAATTAATTTACACCGTAGAAAAAGTTTTGCTCACACTTTTTTAAGTAAAAATACGGCCCGGGACACCCATGGAGGTGACATTTACTGTCGGAGCAGAAATTATGTGCACTCGAGTTTGAATACAAATAACTAGTTAACAGATAGGCTTACAGAAAAACTAATCACACCGTAGCTTTTTTTACTTTATTCTGCGTTATTGAATGGTAAATTTAAATTTTTTAAACGTATTTTCATATTTTTTACAACGGTTGTGACGTAAAAAGTGCCTGTTTTTGACGGTGTTCGAGCAAAGCACTGACTTTGATGACCCGTAAATCAATACCAAGTCGTTCAATTGCAACCAAACTTTAAATAGTTTTAGATATACATGTTTTCTATGCATACTGTAAGTTTCCAGTGTATGACTTAAAAATAAGAGGAGTTGTATCAATTTTATAAAAAGTTAGCAATTCAAAACTGGGGTGTCGCAGAATTTCGTTCTTGAAGGCGTTATAATCCGCATTTCCTGAACATATCCAATATGTAATTGTCTAATATTTTAATAAATGTTCAGGACATGCGGATTATAACGCCTTCAAGAACGAAATTCTGCGACACCCCAGTTTTGAATTGCTAACTTTTTATAAAATTGATACAACTCCTCTTATTTTTAAGTCATACACTGGAAACTTACAGTATGCATAGAAAACATGTATATCTAAAACTATTTAAAGTTTGGTTGCAATTGAACGACTTGGTATTGATTTACGGGTCATCAAAGTCGGTGCTTTGCTCGAACACCGTCAAAAACAGGCACTTTTTACGTCACAACCGTTGTAAAAAATATGAAAATACGTTTAAAAAATTTTAATTTACCATCCAATAATGCAGAATAAAGTAATAAAAGCTACGGTGTGATTAATTTTTCTGTAAGCCCATCTGTTAATTAGTTATTTGCATTCAAACTCGAGTGCACATAATTTCTGCGCCGACAGTAGATGCTTAATCAAATTATTTTTGCTATAACTATGTTAAATTCGGTTTATTAGGACACTTTGTTAGTTAATTTTCCTATTTTACTATTACTTAAAATTTTATTTAATAAAATCAATAATTAAATAAAGTAAAAAACAAGTTAAGGACACAAATTTCCACTTAATTTCAGAGTGACCCTTATGCACACACGCTTATTCACCAAAGTCTAATCAGGACAGTATATTTTTTTCTTATACTATCGCTTCGGATTAAGAACGTATTTTTAAGCTGATAAGAAACGGAATATGTACCAGCCTAATAAAAAACGTATAGTAACACTTGTGTTTCCGCAGGTATTTCTTATTTTCAGACACGAAATCAGTGCCTGTAAAAGGCAGACCTTTCAATTTAATGATCGCAGGTTCAAAACCTGCTTCAATAACATGGATGGTGTACTCGTCTGACCATTACGTTTGTTGTTGTTAGGTATTTGGGGAAGGCGACCGACAACTAAGGTCATTTGCACCAGACAGGATAGGTAGGAACGGAAGAAGGGTGGAGAGAAACCCGCCGTCGGCATTAGCCTACTCTTAACGACAGGCGCCAAGAAGACCATGGTTTAACATCCCATCTGACGGACGGATTACTGAACTCGAAGTGCTATCCACAAGGCACCCAAGTAGGGACCGGTATACCAATGAAAAATTCACCAATTCGGGGAATCGAACCCGGACCCTCGGAATGGGAGGCCAGTGCACACCCTACACCAACTCAATCTCCAGGATAACGCTTAGGTTTATGCTAGACGAGAGAGTAAAATGTATCTCACGCAATTAGTACACTTTGAAATCCAATTCTTCTACTATGTATTAGGAATTTATATCTACGCTCAAACTCTCGGATTTATCCGTCATCGAAGGATTCTACTGTAGAGGCACTAATTAAGATGACTGTCGATAATTATCGTCGGTAGAAATGAACTTCGGTTCCGCCCTTGTACTGCAACTTTGCTTTTCCTTTCACAGGATTAGGTCACACCCCTTATGCAATGCCGTAATTCATATCAGGTAGAGAAAAGTGCGCAGTTAACCCTTTTACGAAAAAGTATGTGGTAAGGGCAGGTCGCGACCTCTTATACAGTTGGGCGTATACTTCTGTGATTCCTCGGCTCCTGAGCACGTGGAATTGACGTCAGTATATCCAACTTGAAAGAGAGATTTCAATGCCCTTCCTTGAAATGTTGGAACTATCTCCCCATTCATTCACATCCAATAATGTCCATTGTAATTTTTAATTATTGTCACAAATGAAACTGCTCGTCGCAGCCAACAATTATCATTATCGTTCTAAATAGATTCTTTCCATAAAGCATACGTAAGTTATACTGGTGATACATAGATAACAATTTGATCTGAAGCATACATTTACGCTGAAATACCTGCGTCTGATCAGAACATTTACGCTTATAAAATCCCACCACTTAACAATCAATTTAAACTTATGTTCACTCGCCTTATCAAGAATCCATTAAAATTTAGACTTTTAACATTTAACAACGCGGAGGAACCCAAGATCAGAAACGTAAACGTTCGGGAACGTAAACGGGAACGTATACGTTCCCAGGAATATGGTGGTTACATAAGCGTAAGGATACGCCTCTGATGCGAGTAAGCATAAGTTTTTGACTAACATTTAATGTTATTTTTTCGTGATGATAAAATGAAATTTTTTTCCAAATTCCCTACACCAACTATATGAATATACAACAATATGACGCACAAAATAAAATGTCAATAGGAGGTACAAAATGAAATTGCCAATGATTGCTTTTGCGCAATCATTGGCAGCTCGCTATGGCACTTACCCCGTTTTCTCCTAATAAGAGCCAAATAGAATGCTGACGTCAGCGTTTGCAGCGCCGCTCGTGGTGTATTCATCTTCGAAGACCACCTATCACTGAATTTATGATGGCTCTTCTGGCGTAATTGTCTAATGCATAGTCATGAGCACAATAGAACATTTAAAATCCTTGGCACAATTCTAACCAAATAGTGTTGTACGTATTTCTGTAGAAACTAACAATAAATTTCAATGCCAGGACATATTATTAGATCATAGTTTAAGTATGAGTTGAAAGGAAAAATTTTTTTCCGGAAACAAGTGCAATGGTTACGGATGCATTACGAGCAACACTTCGATAGCATTTCAACGGGAAAACTGCAGCATATGGTCCTTCTATCATTAGAAGTGATAGTTAAAGAATAAGGGCCTAGCCACAAGAACGAAACCCCAAGAAAATATATCGGGGACCCTCCCCCACCGGGAAAGATATCATGGGCCAATTTCTCAAAGCTGAGGAGCCCCGTAGGAGAAAGAAGTGAGATGTTCCTCACGTTAAATGACCTTTGGCCAACAAATCAAACACGGTTCAAATTCGGCCTCACTGATTCCCCACTCTGTTCCGCTTGTGGATGTCTCGACGACAGGACCCACCACGTCCTAGACTGCTCTCCGGAATCCCGCGAATGGAAAACAATCAAAAGAATTTTCAAATAATTTGACACCTTTGGAGCGAGGGACATCGGGGACAAGGATTTAGTTAAATTGAATTTTAACTTCTTCCCAAGCAGTAAAAATGTATGACTATCTGAACTGGTTTCGACTTTTTTATACAATAAAAATAAAAAGGAAAACATCATAGAGGAACTAAGAACAAAAATATCTAATACAGTAGAGCCCCACTAATTCGGGCCCCGCTAATTCGGGTTTCTGGATAAATCGGGGCGGGCCAAAAAAAAAGTAAAAAATTTTACTAACTAAAATTATACAAGTTAAACATTTCTAATAGTCCTTTTTGTTTGTTTTACATATTTTGTGTTTTGTCACGATGTTTTAAAGCATGTAATCTTATCTTTTATTACGTTTTTAGTGCATCTTATATATCCTTATATGCTTGAGAACCATCCTTTGAGACATTGAGACCTTCAAAAATATTTTAGGGTTGTTCCTACGGCAATAAAACCACTTTAAATGTTTAATTCGGGTTTTCAGTTAATTCGGGCATTAGCCGGACACAATTAGCCCGAATTAGAGGGGTTCTACTGTATAAATAAATGGGTACCCTCGGCTGGCAGTTAAAAAAAATGGTTAGAAAATGTAGGTATTTTAATAGATATATTATATAAACGATAGATAATTTTAATAGATATATATAAACGAAAAAAAAATTCTATATACTGATTTGCAAGGTGATTTTTTTTCTTTCAATATGTTAAACGATATCATAAACTAAAATATATCTTGTACTTATTTTATTACTTTTGTCTGAATTTGAGTAGAAATATTTCAGAAAATGTTGGGTGAAAAAAATTTTGACATTGTGACTTCAATTATGAAATAAACAAATGAAAAAAAAACACCGGTTCCCGTCAGATCATGGAAGTTAAGCAACGTTGGGCCCGGACGGTGGTTGGTTGGGTTACCCTCTTCCAACCCTATATCGCGGTGCTCTTGTCCCCTGTCTGCGAGTGGCGAGCAGGTTAAAATGCGGGTTGGCACAATGGATATAAAGAGGTCTAAGTACCATGGGGGCCCCAGAAGGCCTCCGCCCACCCCTCCAATTTATTATTTTATTTTATAGAATTATTTGTCCACTTCCATTGGTCTAGTGATGTTTACACTGCCGCTTCGGTTAGATCTCGCTTGAAAAGTTGTTTGTCTTTGTGAAAGAAACCGTGGATAGGGAAAACCAAGTAGGTTGGAATGTATTGGAGAAGGCATCTCAGCTGATTTGAGAAGCCAGCAGCCATTTTGGTAGGTACGGAGATGTGGGCTTGCTACTGGTGAAACTCGGCCAGATGAATTTGCTTTCGCATGCGGTAAAACTTACGGTAGTAGGAAGAAAAATGGAGATTTTTAATTCGCAAAAAACAGTGGATAGTGGGAAAACACGCCAACAATCGCCAAATATTCAGTTTACATAGTTTACCTTCGAACTAGTTTTAAGGAATAAAATTAAGTCCCAGAGGAATCAAATGCATTAATACCTCCATTAAAAATCCAAGGGAAAGTTAACTGACGCCACTGCGATAAAACTTGGGCATGATTTGATTGTTATTCCTGTTGTAATATACATGCTGTCTTCTTAAGAGGCCGATTTAAATGCAGTGTTTTTTACGGAGTAGGAGGGGCCAAATCGTTTCCAAGCACCCTCATTCCGACTTCATTGTCCCTCATAGGCTAACATACCAATGCCTCCTATAGTATTTTCTAAGCTCTTTGGTTGGCTCGACCGTTTAACGTCAGGTAATAATAATAATAATACACTTTATATATTTTCTGTGGCAATGCCCCCAGGTATGCATATAACAACAAAAGAATGACACAAAAAGTGAAACAAAAAACTGTAGCTGGTTAATTTGCAACGGAAAATGCCAATGTTAACTCCCGTCATATGTCTTCTATTAAAGAGGGACACGCTAATAGCAAAAGCAGACGTAATCTGTAGATATAATAGATAGATGGTAAGTTGTATTCTAGACCTCTTTCTTATAAATGATATGGATGGTTTTTCAGGAGTTTAGGTCTTTCGTTGAAAATGAAAATTATTCAACTTTTGCCGACGTTTCGGAAAATATATTTTTCCTTCTTCAGGGCTTAAGTTTAACAATCGAAATTTGTTAAACTTAAACAAATTTCGATTGTTAAACTTAAGCCCTGAAGAAGGAAAAATATATTTTCCGAAACGTCGGCAAAAGTTGAATAATTTTCATTTTCAACGAAAGACCTAAACTCCTGAAAAACCATCCATATCATTTATAATAGATAGATATAATAAAGCGCCAAATAGGTAAATGCGAACAAGTTTTAGAAATATATTTAACTACTATGGTGATAAATGCCTTATTACCCCCTTAAGGTAGTCCGTTTGAGATTTAAGCAAGTCAATTTATGTAATGATATTAATTCTTTTTTTGATATTTATGAACTTTTACGGTATTGAGAAAAAAATAGCCTCTATTTCTTCAAATAATGTGATGCAGAACACTCTTCATGTATGTTTTTGGGTGTAAAATTGTTTTTTTAGCCCATTGAAGAGTTGTGGAATTGACTAATTTTGACAGTGATACCAAAATATGGGAGATACATGAATATCAATGAAGCCTTTAAATAAGGAACATTTTATCGCTTATATTGCCATAAATTTTACAATATCCTGTATAATGTCCATATATGATGGATATTATGTATTATATAGGGCGATTACGTTCTTATTATTGGGATATTATGTGGGATAATTTGTTCGAATTCCTACTGCGCAGTGCGGCAACGTCTACTTTTTCGCTGGCTATTGGTCACCCTATTTGAGTCGTTGTGTTTACAGGCATTTTCATCATCATGGAGCAAAAGCGGGATAAATCTGGACGGTTCCTTAAAAGGAATGAGGCTGAAAGAAGACGGAAAGCAGAAGAGAATAGAAGGCTATCAATGATAAATTTCGCAGGAGTCAGAGCCTGGAGAAAGGCGAAAACACTGCGGACGTAGGGCGTCGAATCGTTGACATTGCTCTCTTGGCAGAATTGCTGTGGTGTGACAGCTGTGACGTTGCTCTGTCTCTTCGAAATCTTGAAGAGGAAAGAAGATATGGTTTAGCGTCCATATTTTACGTTTCGTCCATATTTTCGATGTTATTTGCATTTTAATAAGCATTCAGCAGTCCATAAGAAACCGTTTATAACGCGATGTTTTTTACGGAGTAGGTGGGGCCTAATCCTTCCCAAGCACCCCCATTCTGGCTTCATAGTCACCCATAGGACACAAGATTAATACGGATCAATAAAAGAAACAAGCAGATTTAAACATGTATCTATAGGATAATAATATGCATAATTCACGTTTTTTGTACTTCTAAGACTTTTATTCGCACGTTGGATAAAAAGTAAAATTTAGAAGTGTGTCCCACATGATACTCATAAAAATTTCTCTTTACCTATGTAGTATATGTAAACTTCATTGCATATACGAAGAGCATCTTTGGTGATAACTCAACCCCTGCCACACACCCTAGAGGGAGTCTCCGTGTGGGGTAGTCAGTAGATATAGCTTTATCTTTCTAAAAGCGTTGGACTCATTATTTATTGTCTGGAGGGTTTCCTATTCTATATTTTAGAATAAATACCGATATTCCTAACACGAATTACAACCGTTAACACATTTCGCATCAAAATTTCCACAAATAAATTATTATTCACCAATTTATTTTAATCCTAGAGAACACAATTTTCTTAAAATATTTTACGCCTAAGTAGACGCTGGACTACGGCAAATAACCGTTCCATTGCTAAATAGTATGTATCATTCATAAAATGATTTTAAAAAAAGTTCATGAAGTCCTTGCCGGACAAGTTTTTAGACCTGCCAAGATAATTAGATATAATACTCAAATATGTACATTCTCATCCCTGTCTCTCACAACCAAGTTCTTAATTATTTCAATTTTCCTTTGCACTCCTTATAAAAAGTAACCTTCGCTACCTTGTATCACCTTGGTTTGCACCACACACTACCTTCAACGATGGCCTTCTGCATCATATTATCCATTCATAATGCCCTTCCACCTATCTCATTAGTCTTCTAAGAGCTTCGCACCTAATTAACGGCTACTGAAACCACCAATTTTGAAAAACCTTTATTACAAAGCACAAGAAGATATAGAGGAGCGTGCGACTTCCCTTCTATATGAATCCCCTTCGGTATTAATACGAATGGGTTTCCTTACAGGGTGTCGACAGATAAAGGATAATTGCGCTATGAGTAGGGCTACCAGGTACATAAAGTCATAAGCGAGGACATTAAGAGCTCAAATTCCGGATTAAAATGGACAAATGTTTTCAGTCACATGCATCAACTTGAGCTTCAGTATTTGTACCATAGTTTGGGATGAGCTTTAATTGTAATATTGACATCTCGGTGGTACCGATGCAAAATAATGCAAGTCTACGGGAAAATTTGATTGGAACATGGATACATTTTGGGAATCCAGTAATAATAATAATAATGTTTATTATGTTCAAGGATTTACATCCCCTATGAACAGTAATAAATAAGAAATGTTACAATAGAGCTCACAGTGTGATATTATAAAAAAAATTAAGGGTTCAATAGAATATTACAAAAAAACATTGAATACTACGTGACATTTTGTCTGAAGTGTTACAATTTTGTATTTGGGTCAGCGGGAGAAAGGCAACATAGGCGGTAATAATAAACATAAGCTAAATACAAGAAAATTGATTACTCAAAACACAGAACATCACTTGGTAGATAAAACAAAACAAAAGATTTTCCTTTGAATATTACAGACAAAGGGATTTTCTTTCAGAAGTTTGAAGAGTTTCCTCTTGAATATGTTCAAGGATGGAGAGTCTTTGATATTTTTGGGGAGGTTGTTCCATATATGCGATCCTACAACTGTGACCGAATTTTGATAAGCCGTGGATCTAATTTGGGGCCCATAAAGATAATTAGGATCCATCCTAGTTACAACATTAAGGGACTTCACCTTAATTGGATAAAATTCAACTAAATAATGGGGTTCATTGTGTTTAAAGAGGGAGTACATGAAACAGGCCATCTTGAATTTGCGCCTTGTTTTTAGATCAAGCCAAGAGAGCTTATCGAGGTAGGGAGAAATATGATCCTCCCTCCGCAGATCGAAGACGTATCTGACACAAGAGTTTAAGAGACGCTGGAGCTTGATATTGAGTTCCTCTGTTAAATCATGAAATACCAAGTTGCAGTAACCGAAACGTGGAAAAATAAGTGAGGAAATCAGCCGTGTCCTAATATAGGTGGGCAGCAGAGTTTTGTGTAATTTCAGCTGATGAAGGATTGCATTAACCCTATTGGCTACACTCATTATGTGTTCCTTCCATGACAAATTATATGTTATCGTAACACCTAAATTTTTTACACTGTTGGAGTAGGGAGCACTGATATTTTGCATCTTTATCGTGGACAGCGTTTCAAGGTTGAGTTTAGCAATGACCCTGGAATTGCCAATGATCATAGCTTTTGTTTTGTTACTGTTTAATACAAGATAATTTTCCTGGGCCCACAAACTGATGGCAGAGACGTCATCATTCACCTTATTTATCGTATCTTATCCAGTAGGTATATTAGAATAAATATTGAACCTAGTTTTCGGGTGTCTTGATGATTCCTGGCAAGAATCCCTGGTGAACGTCCTTGTAAAGATGACCGCGTTGTTATTTGTTGCAATTTGGGGAAAGCGACCGGCAACCGAGGTCAATTGCTCCAGAGAAATACGGCAAGTAACTGGATAAAGGTGAAGTTTTCTTGGGAACAGAGGAAGGGTGGAGAGAAACCCGGTGGCGCTCTTAACGAAAGTCCCCTAGGGGACCACAGCTTAACGTTCCATGCGACGGACGGAGTTCTGGACTCGAAGTACTCTCCACAAGGCACTCAAGATAGGGACCTTTAAACCAACGAAAAATCCGCCTTGGCCTTGGGATCTGAACCTGAACCCTCGGGATAGGAGGCCTGTACACAAGCCTCCACATCGACCGCTAGAAAGAGGATCGTCGTCATCCTTGTATCTAATGACCCGAGTCTTGAATCTATTGTTACGCACCGAATAAATATTGACGTTTTCGTTGCCAACCAAAACTTCGTTAACCTTGTAACGAAGTTCGACCTCGAAGAATCATAGGCGAGTTCTTAAATAATTCGTTAACAATGCATCATGTAATCATCGTTTCGTTCATCCTGCTTGTTCTCCAGCGACATACGTGACGGCAACCAAAACTAAAACAAATGACTAAGCCAACGAAAAAACGTTTGGGATTTGTTTCATTTATTTCGTGATATTTAATTTGGTACACAATAAGTCAAGAAGGACGCAATCTATCGCACCAAGAACACCTGAAAATTCCTGACCTCCAAAAACCTATGAATTCACACAAAAATTGGTATTGCCAACAATAACTATGTAATCCAATGGTTATAAAAGCTGGTAGGTACCTCAACGTGATTATTTATTTGCCGTGCTTTTATTCTCATTTGTTTTGATTGTACATTGGAAATTCAATCCATTTAAGAAGTAAATGCTCATTCACAGCCGTAGTGATTTCCCGAATGATGCGACTCACACTCTTCTGGCTTAACACTGAGGAAGAAATTCAAGCACACTGGTCTCTCATAGCACAGGCAAAAAATGCAGAGCCGTAACATCCTATGACCGGGAAAAAATATATATTGCCCATATTTCTCATAGAACTAAACAGAAGTAATCATTAAATGTAATAAGTTTTGAAGGGCTCGCAATTTTGCGGCAATATACAGTCCACTATCTTTCCGGAGACTTATTACATATATTGCACGTAAATGTACAATAGCATTACTACTTTGAAACCCAAGTTAAAATTACGTATACCTATTTCAATTGGAATTAATGACCGCCTCGAGAATTCTATGCAGGGTCTTAGCTCTTCCCGAAATCCTAAAGCGGCATCATGATTAAGGCGAGATATTTGACTGAAGTAAGTAATATCCGGAAAGCTCTTACGGGTTTTTGTCGGTATCTTAAAAATCTCTCTCTGCTGTTGAGTCGCCTTTCCTCTTCAAAAATCCCACGTAGCCAAAGTAAACGTCTTAAAGCCACCATATTTGTGAATCAAAACCAGCCAAAACGATACAGATTACTTCGTTGAGCCGTACACGAATGCTCTTTGTTGTTCGTTGCGTAAACGAAGGAAAACAATCGCTGAAAATCATTCGTCAGCAAGGAATTTTTTCGAGAGTCGCGCTTGTGGGTAAACGAAGAACTTGAAACGAATGACGTTATCACAGCGACACATTTCATTTGTTATAGTGTAACGAAAGATTCAAGACTTGGGCCACAAATGTGGCCCGTAGCGTCAAACGTTGCTGAATTAAGGACATCGTAGTTCTTAGGCCGATAGCTCAGGACATTTTTGCCTTTTTAGGGTAGATGGGTAAATGGACATGAAAGGGAGTGTTTCAGGATACAGTTGAGAGACAACCGGCGTCTACATTATCTATCTACATCGACATAATACACTACAAGCCACCATAAAGGTGTGTGGCATGGGGTGAATTCACACCAAACATGCATTACACATCATGCATAAAAAGGATTAGTACTATTACACTAGTCTAAACTTGACAATTTAAAGAGATAGCAAAGTCTACTCTTTAGTCTAGTACTACAAATTAGTCTACTCTTCTACGGAAGGTGCCAATGGGTTCGAGGCTTAATGTCCTATCCGACGGACGGAGTATTGGATTTTAAGCTTTATCCGCACAGAATTCAATTAGAGGCCGGTAGACCAATGAAAAATCACGGACAATGGCGAGTTTCGATCCCGGGTTCTTGGGATAAGTAGCCAGCACTCTACCCATCACATAAACTCGATCATCCCTTGAGGACGTATCTCTCTCCGTTCAACGCTCTCACTCAATGCATTTCTCTTAACGTGTCTCACGGTATGATAGTCGACACGACCAGCGAAATATCAAGAAAACATTTCTCCGTGGAGAGAAAGAACAAAGCGGTTCGAGAAAGTCGCATGAAAGTGAGCGCACCTATGTGCGCCGTTTCGCCACCCCACTCATGAGCTTCAAAGCTGACATCAGAGGCAATTAGAATGACTCAATGACTAGACAATCGAAATGCTAACGCGCGCTTAGGGAATGTATGAATCTTGCCTTTTTCAATTTGTTTTGTTGCAACAATTTCTTCTCTGATGAAGCCCAAACCACATTTTGTGATCTCTTCACGATCCAAAAAAAAAATTTGAGGAATAAACTTCCCGTGGCTAGATTAAAAATCTCTTCTAGACCTGATTACAGCAGGCATCGTAATGACACGATAAGCAGATATGAAGTATGTAGTTTAGCTTGTAGCAAAACTAATCCAGTTCTGTAAAACTCGTCAATGTCCTTATTTCCAGGATGTAAAATAGTTGCTTTTGATCCGTAGATGTTGTATTCTGATTCCCTAAGCGGAACATAGTTTAACCCAATCACTACATTTCCATGATTTAAGAGATTTAGTGGTGGGTTAAACAGGAAAAAAATATCTGGAACTGCCAGGTATCGAACCCAGGGGAGGGGAAAATAGTACTTTAAGGTGGTGTTAAAGTGAAGTATGCTGTAGAGTATATTTATTTAAGATTTAACATCGAACGCGAATTTTTTTGATCGTGAAATTAGATGGCTGTTTGATCGAAATTTACATAATTTAAGGAAATTTAGGAGCCGGTTTATGGGTGAAAAATATTTGACACTGATGATGTTTCCCCAGGTTTGGCACCGGGTGAGTAAAACGCTGCTGCCAACGTTTCGATAGCCACCTCTTAGTGGCGATAGGCAGCGAGACAGAAGTTCATTCCCCTCATCGATTTCCCGTCTAACACCCCAGAGTCCGCAAAATTGAAAAAGCCACGTAGGGGTGAGAATTTCATCAGCTCTTCGAGGAATAAAGAGAAGGGAAACGGTTAATTTCCTATCACGTCGAAAGTTTTTCAACGCTCGCAACAACACTTCGGCGTATAACTTCGATAGATATTTTTATGATTTTTTTTGCTTATCGAATGGGGTAGTTTGCTCTTATTTCTTCATTGCCCTGATCGAAAGTTCATAAACTCTGGAGTAAGAATTTTAAGCCATTCGATTTTAAAACTGTGTTAAGTATTTTTCCTCATTCATTAAAAAGTGAAAAAGAAAATTAACAGCGCGGAAACGCGAGGGCGAACTATTGCATGCCGGTAAATCATACATGTGACGTCACACTCTTTCCTCTACCTGCCACTAGGTTGTGCTGCGGACACTTCCAAGCAGACGGTACACTCCGTTAAAGCTTATTAACTAGTTTCTGAGGCATAGTTATTCAGTTGATTTATTATGATTAACTTTCTATTATTTATTCACAATTATCTATTCAGTTTATTCGTTTAAAAAACCTAAGTATTCGTTTTCTTAAACGTGTTGTTAAGTTGGCCCATAATCGCGCGAACTTCACGCCATGCTTCGCAGTAGCAGAGGACTAGTAGGAGGCACTGGAGACTATAAAACGACTATTACTACCATGTTTAACGGAGGAGACATTTCGAAATGTGATAGTTTTCATCAGCTATTTATTATTAATACATATTCACTAGGGCTGAGGGGCTCTGAAATACAATGGTAAGCTCAGCAGACGAATATTTCCTATGCCTCGCAACGTAAACTATATATACCTATACCTGTTACGTCAGCAACACGGCAGCGCACCCCGCCATTTCCGAACTTTTTGAAATGGACTTAAAATTAACATTTAATTCTCTGGTAAACTGGTATTTGTCAATCTAAACTTTTTGCGTAAAATTAATACATTTACGGTGGGGCACGAATCGCAATTAATGAATTATGTTTTCTTTGATGAAGGAAACATACCCTTTTGCCATACAACGTCTTTTTGGAAATATAGTTAAACCATTTTTTTGGCGATTTAAACTCTCGAGGCAGGTCAGGGAAGGCAAAGCTACAGTATGACATGAAAAAGCTATCACGATTAAAATTGGATCATTTTATTTTCAGGAAATGGCTTAGGGAGGTTTGGCTCGTGACCCTGTGAGTCAAAACCAAAGAGAAATTCCATGAATTTCTTTAGTCTTTGAATATGCCTGCAAGGTGGATTTTTTCTGTTTCAGGGAATACTTTTCTGAGATAGAGAAAGAATACGTTAGAAAAAATAATTTGTTCTTTAAAAGTAAATGCATTTATGTAACGCTGACATCGCTAGTAATCATATAAATAGTAAAAATTCAACATAAATTATAATGCTCCATACAATGTAATAAAAAATCTGTTTACTGTGTCAGGAATCACGTAGTGGAGTGAGACTTATCAGGTGAGTAAAAAAACTTTAGCACTTTTCCACAATAGATTTAAAATTATAAAATTGCACAACACGTGTTTCGGCTTACTAATCCATTATCAGGTGTACACTCACAAACTTTCCTTGACAGCAGCGCAGTACATATGAAACGGGAAGGGGATGGGGATATGAGAAAAGGTTAGGGGGGGAGAGGAGAGAATGACTAAATGGTGAGTGAGGCGAGGGGGGGGGTGGGTGGCAAGGAGAGAATTATGGAAAGGAAAGAATTGTATAAAATACTCTAAGGAGTTTGTCTTTGGAACTGGATTAGGGAAATGGTAGTGTATTTGGAAAAGGAATGTCAAGCAATGGGGAATGGATCCGGAACAGTTGGTCATTCAACAACAGGTTATTATCGGTATGCATTATTTCCCACTGTTCCCATGCGTCTAATCTTGGGCCTTTTCTTTCAATAAGCAGAATTTCCGGTTCAAAGAGGCAGTGGTGCCATGTCTCCAGGAGGTGTTTGTCCAGCAGTGACGATTTCTCTCCCTTATCCACGCACCTTCTATGCTCTTGAAGTCTAGTGGTAAAATCCCTGCCCGTCTGTCCAACGTAATATTTATCACAGCTGAGACACTTGACATTGTAGACGACTGAATGGATTTTTGGGTCGATGGTGTCCTTGCTTTTCCACAAAATGTTCGATAAAGTACAAGGATTGTAGAAACACACTTTAAATTTGTCATTTTGGTATACTCTCTTAAGTTTGCAGGAGAGATTACCAACAAATGGTAGCCTACACCAAGTTCTTTTATCCGTTTGAAAAGCTGGGATAGCGGTTATTTCCGAAATAGCTATTTTTGTGAGCTTTTTACGCAGTAGTTTGGTTATAATATCTCTAGTGTACCCATTAGACGCTGCAATGTGGCATATGATTTCCAGCTCTTTGTTGAATTCTGTGTTGGAGAGGGGTAGGCTCACTAACCTATGGATCATCGTTTGGAATGCCGCAAGCTAGTGTGACATGGGATGGCAAGAGTCTGCTGCAATTACTAGGTCGCAGAAGGAGGGTTTTCTAAAGATACCAAAACAATTTTTCTTGTCCACTATTGAGATGTCTAGATCCAGGTAGCTTAATGTCCCTCTGCCTCTTTTTCCATAGTCATGTTGATTTTAGAAAAAAACAGTACTGCATGATGGGTTTCTGTTGGCGATAACGAATAGAGAGCACATTCTTCTATAAGTATTCAAAATGTGAGAAAAAGAAATTACTTTCCATTTGCAATTCAACCTCAGAGAAGTAGTTCTTAAATTTCTTTCTGTCTCTGCTAATCCAAAAATCTCAACATGCTAATATGTTCCCAAAGCAAATATACTCCATAAGTTTTCTCCTTGAAAGTTTTGTAGGCTTCTACTTGCAAACAAAAAAAAATATTCGAGATCCTAGTGCGCATTAAAAATGATTGAATTGCGCAACCTAACCTTATGCAAATAGTTGAATTTCGGGATTAAATTTCAATCGCGGAATCGAGCAATTTGTATAATACATGGAAAAAATAGTTTGTCAGATACAACCGAGCATGTTAGATAGGACAATTTTCGATTAAAATTATTACATTTACAATGAAAATAACCATGCGATAGATAAAATTTATTGATCGATTCGGTACCCGATTACAAAACATTTCGGGTGTTAAGAAATTACTTGAAAACACGAAAAATTTTGGTTAAAGTTCCTGAATCGGCTCGATAGTCGTAAGAGTTTGATAATCTTCACCAATCTTTCGCTAAATTCCAAGACCCGACTTAGCGTTTGATTAAAAACATCTGACTCGTCGAGATTCTGTTTGATAGATTTTACTATCTTGCATGATAGTCACGCTGTTTACAGAAATGTGTCTATTGTAGCACTGTTTATAGAAACGGAGCAGTGCGCTTCGGAAATACCCGCTCTGCAGAACGGGTTAATAACATCAGTGGCCGTCCAATCCATTTAGTTGGAACTAGACTCTTTGCGAGAGCATGAAATTAAATTGGTATCGTATCCATTACAATTGATATTCTGGCTATTTCTTATCCAATTAAAATTAGATGCCTCATCCAACCTCTTTTTTGGGTGTATGATATTCGATGCATCAGATGCAAGCCTTGCAGTCTACTTTGTGAGTCACGTGAATTTCCTGCATGTGTTGCGTGTTTGTTCGGAGTCTTCGATGTTGTGAACGATGAAAGAATAGCCGCGAAGCCTGCTGCAGTCCTGGAGTTCCCCGGACTTGGCGGAGTCTTTCTTAAGTTATTAATGTTTGATATCTTATGTTATAATAATGTCAAAAAATTTAATTGCCATTCACTGCTTCCCATTTGATAATGTATGAACATTAAATGTTTGATTAGTTTAGACATTAATTAGGTGTGATAAATCACAATGATTATTCTGTTCGATAAATTTAACCGTAAGTATCACCTTTCTTGATTATCAAATACTTTGGTAAAATAAACGAAAAAGACTAAATTTTGCTCTAAATAATTTAATCACACCCTCCAAAAGACCGAACAAGTTTGGTAAAATTAACCGGAGAAGGCTAGTTTTTCTTGACAAATTTTATCGTACTTTTGATAATTTTCACCGAATGTTTTTGCCAATCAGTCTTGGTAGAAATAACTGTGCAATTCAATGTTCCATGTGAACTGAACTTTTTGATAAAATTTCACGAAATATGATAAATTCAATCAACTTATTTTTTTTCAGTGTACAAAGGATATTTATAATTATCCTCACGCCTTAAATATTTTACTTTCCCCTATTTCCTTCTTCTGATTTCCTTCATAGTGAATTTAAGGTCAACGGCAACATAGAAAACAAACTCTGATCACGTTCGTTGGTATGTCTCCAAAAGGCTTTGATATTGCAAAGTTTGTTACAGACTTGGGTATGAGAGATGTGCGTTAAGGGAGAGATGTTGAGTAGCAACGCACAAACAAACAAATCTGTTAATTGTATTGTTCAAAGATTGAGAATAAACGGTTTAAGCAATAAGGAAGTAAGTTCTCTATGGCACAAGGAAAAGGACATATAGAATAAGAAGAAATCACCAACATTGGTAGCAGAGCGTGGTTTACAGATAGTTTGTTCCATCTCCTCCTCAGAGTCTATACAGCAGACCTATCTGTCGTCTACGCTATACCGTGCAAGCCCCCGCGAGGGTGTGTGGCAGGGGGGAATCTTTCCTCTCGTTCTTCCCAGATTTCAGTACATTTTCACCTTCTCAAGCTTTCGTTTTCCTTAACGTTGGGCTTGTACTCTTATGAACACCATTACCTACCACAGTTTTCTTTTTACTATAAGTAACCAAAACATGAAAAAATTACGTCTTTCATTTTACAACAATTTTTCCTCCTTATATTCACTGAATGTACACATATGTCTTTCCAATACACCTGTTAGGGTACCTATGCGATGGCATGCTGAGTTTTGGTCACCTTGGTAACGCGCCGATCCTTAGTATTTAGTTTGGTGGCAAATTAACATGTTTATGAAGCACAATAGCATATCTAATAACCTACTTCTACTGTCAAACGTACATTTCTACGCCCGCCAGTAGAAAGCATATCTGTAGTCGTTGTATTAAATATTTGTAAAAATATAGTTATATCTCCGATATAACATTATTTGTTTTGTCCGCCAGTATTAAAGAAAGCATATTCGGTAAGTAGTCCAATTTGTATTCTAAAAAAAGAATTGATAAAGATATTTTTATTTAATTTTTATGTATCGTTATCTACCACCTTAACTTGCAAACATGTCGATGCATGAGGCTTTCCATCGAGGAATGGGTCAGATAGATTATATTCTTTTGATTAAGTTAAATGATCGGAAAAAAATCTCACAACGACTTCATGAAGAAATTTTATTTTAAATCAAACAATTTTCAATAATCGCCCAAAGAAAACGTTTTCTGCAATGAAAGGTAGTTGGGATATAAATCTGATCATGAATTTGAGGACATTATGACAGCCTGTTAAAGTCCTTAAGGCATCGCATTATATTCGCAGAAATCCCGGAAAATTATTGGTGCCTCATCTTTCACAGATTCCCGTTATTCGCACCAACTTCTTACATGAGTTGCAACATCCAATTGACATGCATGCATGATTTTAACTTCGAGAAATATGGCAAAGCAATAAGAAAAAAATACACGGCTAAAAATAGCTGAAAGTATCTCCTTACCTGAAGAGCGTCCTCAACCCAGAAGGGTCGAATGGGACTCTGTACAAAAAACCCATTTTGACGATCACTTGTTAACACGAATATCAGCCGCCTCGCACGTAATACTTGAGGTTGAAGCGATGATAAGTTGAAGGTTGAAGCGCGCAGTGTGGACTCTCCGGGTAAGAAGGCAAAGTAAGAATGACTGGTCGCGAAAGAATTTTTTCAGCCACCCAGACCGCTAGCGAAGGGTTTCTAAATATCCTGGTTGAATCGGGACGCGGCAACTTGCGAAAAAACAAGGTGCTGAAATCATTTGTCTTCTTTTTTTTCTCATTTTGAATATGGAATAATGTGTAACTAAGGAGACACTCAACTCTAAAGCCTTTATTTCTTTATTTCATTTTTTTTAACAAGTCTCATCGATATTCATGACAGTTACAGAAAGCGAACGTCGTTAACAAAGCCCCCCTAGCTACCGTTTCCATACCGTTAATGCATAATGACCTCGTCAGAGGAATGAGTCCCTAGGCACGGAACTTTCTCTTTGCTGCCATATCAAGGAGCCAACGTAAAATTGTTCTTCCTCCTACTCGGTTATTACCCCAACCCCTTATGATTGATTATTATGGAGAAATATTCCATGGCCATACTTCCTTCCCTAGTAAAAACCCCAAATTCTATCCTGCAACCAACCTATTCTAAATAGATCTAATTACATTCATTGTGGGTAGCCTCGTCATAATAACTAACTAAAAAACAGTCAACATTTTAGACGTTACAGCAGAAATAGAATCATGAACGAAGCCGTATTCAAACCGGCGACCAGGGGACTACGATGCCGGAAAGTTACCAACATGGCTACCTTGAATTTAGAACTGCATATGACTTTCCGAAAAATGGCACGCAAAGTAAAATTGGGTGACAAACATTCCATTATTGCCTTGCAAAACATTCGTCGGCCAAAATAGTATTAAAAAATTTCTCATAAGCAGCTTTTAGAAAACACTTGATTTTTACTTACAATGGAGTCCGCTTGCTATAATCATGACTTACTTACTAAGTCATTTGAGCAGCTTTCTTACCGTAATCCGGGCATAGTAACCGGGTTGGTCGTAATGGGCTGGCCTGGGGTGAGTGGGGGGGTGAGCTTGAATCGTTCGAGATTAATTCCGGTACGGAATAATCCCGAACAAAATGTAAAAACATACGAGTGAGTCCTTAGTTACGTACCGGAATCAATCCCAAGCGATTCAAGCACACACCCCCTGGTAACCCAAAAGTCACGGGTTCGAATCCAGTCCAAGGAATAGATATTGTGCTTGCCCCGGAATTAAGGTGGTTGGCTCGCGACTGCTTGAGTCAAGTTGTCTGAGGAATCTTATTAATTTAAGCCTGCTAAGTGATCCTTACTTCACAAAGAAAATTAACTAAGCTATTGAAAGTCATAAGTATCACAAGAAATGCGATGGAAAGTCGAAGGATTTCTTTTTTATGATAATTTTAATCAGCTCGACTATGGAGTCAATTCAGCATTTACTTTAAAGAAAGAAATTCATGTACTCAATGAATTTACTAATTTATAACACCAGAATATTACTATCTAACATTATGTTATAATGTTTTTCTGAAATATGCTTTAATATCTCATTAGTAATGATATTATTCATATCCCATACATTTTACATAGAGCGACCGCAGCGCCACTTGAAGACAACTAACGCATTTCGTCTGCTATAAGCACGGAAATTGGTGGATTTAGCGAAAAATACGGTGGGTTGATGCCTTTTTTTTCGAGTCATCTTATTTCTTGTGAAATTGCGCATAAAATATCAGTTTTTTGCAAAAATGACATGGCACTATGGTATTTTTAAACGTTATATTCCCATGTGACGGCCATTCTCGCCGTTAATCGTATGTAATTTCAAATGCAATTTGTGCAAAAAGGAGTATGGGTTGGTATAATTATCTTTCCTTTATTAGACAGAGGAACTTTAGTTCTATAAGTGCTAAAAGTATTAAAAAAATGACATGACTTTCACTTTTCGGATCAACCTCCTTAAGATGTTACATTAGCCGGAGCGATATAACCTTAGCTGTTGGGTTACTTAAAATCCAAGATTACAACTGATGCAATCGTTATAAATTATTCATTTCCTAGAATAGTTAACGTTCTTTTTCAACAGTGAATTATCCGACTAGTTTTAAAGTATCTGCCATAGATACTCCGAAGGACAAGAACAGATAACAGTGGCTATGCAAGAACCTATCTTTAACTCGCATTTTACCTCGTAATACCTGCCTAATGACGAAGATACACGCCAATCTGAGATATTCTTGGAAAAATATGTACGTAAAAATGAAGGTGGAAGTTTACTTATGACGCATGCGCGTCGAAAGCAATACACGCACGAGAAAAGCAGTATGAAAAAAATACGAAAATAAAATAAGCTTCCATGAAAACGAGTTTGATGCTAATCAAATCAATGCCTGAAGTTACGACAGTAAGAAAGCAGAATTTTCTCAGTGGCTTCACGAGAAGTCGCAAGTTGCTGAACATAAATTAATATTATGATTTGTACGATGTGATTTCTTGCATAAAGCATTCCTTATCATTTTCGAAAGGAAGCATCGGCAATCATAAAGTTCGCTCACTAAAACAGGTTATTGTGACGACGACAAATGATGCTGGAAAAAAATTCTTGGCCTTCAGGGAACATTAATTTCACATCTCAGCTGCATCTATTTACTCACGGTGATAATATTTTCTCGCTTTCTGGTTTTTCAGATAGTAATTTGAACCAAAGGAATATTAAAAATACACAAAGGACTTTGAGAGATGGTGCAATGAAGAAGGTCCCCGGTTGTTAAAAGGGAACATGCACTATAACTCTTTAATGAGAAGTTTTTAGCTAAAATGTGCTTGGCGAATATGTTGAAGAAGAATTAATTTGTGTTGCCGAGATATCACTCTTTGAAAATTGTACCTTTTCGGCTGCTTAAAAGACATTACGTTATCGAATGACAGCACGGCTCGGTATCACTCCGGGCGCTGTTTATCTGTTTTAAATGGGGTAAATGGCCGGGGGGGGGGGGGTGTGCTTGAATCGCTTGGGATTGATTCCGGTACGTAACTAAGGACTCACTCGTATGTTTTTACATTGTGTTCGGGATTATTCCGTACCGGAATCAATCCCCCCGGGAACCCCCCCGGGAACCCCCCCGGGAACCAATCAACGTAAACGGCCGTTTACGTGAAATGTGAGACGGGAACTTTTTCTCCAGCGGACACAATCAACGTACGCGACTCGCGAGTCCGGAACAATTGACTGACGAAATCCGACGCAAAGCAAATCCGTAGCGAATGCAAGAAGGAGCTAACAATTAATTTACAAGACTGCAGAGGTACTTACGCATTCCATGCCGTTGATGATGTTACCAGATCGCTTAAGGACGTTCCGCCGTGACTCCGCGATTCAAAATCCCGTAAAAGAGCTTAGTTATTTAATGAATAAATACCGATCCAGAAAAACACCTATAAGGAAAATCGTCTATAGGGTGATAAAGCATGACCAATAATTGTATGAGTATGCTATTATATAGCGCGTTGTAGTTGCATTCTATTTTTTGCAAGCCCTTTTAACTTGTTTTGACTTCGGAACTTGACTGATGTGTTGTTGCCAAGTTTAATTTATATAGTGAGAATACTTGCTCGATCCTGCTAATACGTATTCTAAAATAGGTTAAATATTTTCTTGCTTAGTTTTAAAGTATTGCCTATCAAATACAACCCTTTGTTTTTAATTCTATTAATGTTGATATTTTTTATTACTGTTTGGCAGCAATGACGCTGATACCATTTGGAAGCATTGGAATTAATTATACCATGTCAATGACCAATGAAATATATAAATTACATAAAAATACAAGAAGGACCTTGGTAAGGAATATTCTTTAATTAAGTTAGTAAATAGGCTTGTAATCACGTTCCGTCACAAGTACCGTTGCCAATGATAACAACATACTGTAGCGCCACTTTCACGTAACTGAGGCTTTCCTGCTTTTTTCGAGCAAACATTTATTAATATCAATTTAACGAGTGTGGTAAGACGAGCACTTTTTTGCAGTGCTAAATTCTACATAACCTTGCGCATCTTATATTAGTTTTTGGTCAAAACGACATTTCTCTTTACATTAATAATCTGCAAATATGGAGCAAGTTGTGAAGGATGTAAAAGACAGGGGCTACGTCAACGTGAAGAGGTTGGCCAATAGAAGAATCTAGTGGAGGGATGCGTCAAACCAATCCTAGGATTGTTGACCGATGATGATGATGGAAGATAATTCGTCAGATAGGAAAAACACGTGTTTATTTAATAATTGCGATCATTTTAAACATTGCAATCCGCTAAATTTCTGCAACTAGGAACATCATTTTGAATACTACACCATTCTTACTCTGGTGAGCTTAAGGCCGCTTTACACGATACAATTTTTTTTAGGGGATCGGGTTGACGTGGTGGCTAGATTACTGGCCTCCCATCCCGAGGGCCCGGATTCGATTCCCGGCAGTGGCGGATTGTTCAGTGGAAAACCGATCCCCACTTGAGTACCTATTGGAGGGCATTTCAAGTTCAGTACTCCGTCCGTCGGATGGGACGTTAAGCCGTGGTCCCCTTGGCGCCTTTCGTTAAGAGTAGACTAATGCCGACGCCGGGTTTCTCTCCACCCATCCTCCGTTCCCTGAAAACTCCTACCATTACCCATTTTCAAGTTCAGTACTCCGTCCGTCGGATGGGGCGTTAAGCCGTGGTCCCCTTGGCGCCTTTCGTTAAGAGTAGGCTAATGCCGACGCCGGGTTTCTCTCCACCCTTCCTCCGTTCCATTACCCAATTACCCACCTATCCCTAATGGCGCAAATGACCTCAGCTGTCGGTCGCCTCCCCTGAATAACCGACCAACCAATTTTTTGTACAATTTCTTGTACAAACCCTTGTATGAGGAAATTGTACCGCGTAAAGCGGCAAATTGTACGGACGATTGTGCGATTGTCTGAATGACTGAACGGGAAATAGAACCTGATCTAATTCCATTCAGACAAACATACAATTTCGAGCAGTTTATACAAGCGTTTGTACAAGAAATTGTACAAAAAATTGTATCGTGTAAACCGGCCTTTAGGAAGTGAGCGAGGCTCAGCAAAATGAGATTTATCTGCCATAAAAAAGAACAATTTGACGGTAACGGCAGATTAGAATAGGAATGAGATATCAAGCGAAAGGAAAGACAACCCTCAAAGGAAAACCTATAGCAACGTCCGAGTATAATGTCCCCATGTACCTGTCCCTCGTCACTCCTTAAAGAAGTACATTGAGGAAGACTTACGCGAGCCCTCCACTTCAGACGAACGTACGCTTCTTAAAGGCTTCCTCCTCCTCAGCGTTCGATCGACGGATTTAAAAAGGTCCGGGCACGTGTCTCAACGCAGGGAGGAGGAAGAAGTTCGCGTGTCGACTTTTTTTTGTTCGCGCGAGAAATTTTCACCGACGAGAAGATGGGATCTTCACCCCACCGCATAAAAAGGAAAGAATTCGATTCTCAGCGACAGGAAAATCGATATGAACATTCGATTCTGCGATCTATTTCAAAGACTGTTTAAGATGGTTGGAGCGATTTTTGCCTACGCACAAGATAACGCTAAACTTGTGGTGTGATCGATGGTGTGATCAAAAAATATCGGGAAATTCCGTTTTTCTTAAAGAATGTTTATTTATTAATCAACATCGATTTCGTCCCTTCAGAGTAATCCCCCTAAGATTGCCAGCGTTTTTTTTCCAATCTTGGAGGCAATTCTATAAATTCACTTTTCGGTATATAGTTCAGCTCCTTCAGCGATTCTATTTTTATCAACTCAGTGGTGGCGAAACGTCATCCTTTCATGGTTATCTTCAGGGGGGTTATTTCGTAATCTCACCTTTTTAATGACTCTTTGCGGGAAGGCGGGAGATCCGTTTTGCTCTCTTAATGATCAGCTCACGAACGGTTGGTGAACTGTCGGAGCTTCTGTGGATAGCGCTATCTGTTGCCGATCTCGGTGTGCTGAAGTTCTTCACGTAGTGCAAATTCCAAAAATACAATTTAAACTCGTTTATATCTTTCTCGCTCTTGCTTTTTTCCCAACTCAAGCTTTAAGTAGAAACGATGGTGGCTCCATTTCACGTTCTTTATGAAGATGAGATGGGAACTAATAGCAGGCGGAGATAATTAAACGGATCAAGAGTCGAAAGATACGGATCAGAGCCGATGAATCGTCTAAAAGACCAGCACATGACCGGCAGTTCACCGCTTGAGATCCGAAGATGGTCACGCCGCCTGGGTGGCAGAGTTTAACTACGAAAAAGTGACATTTTATGACGTATTCTCACTAAAGTGAGATTACAAAATAACCCCCCAACCTTGGGAATAGAAATAAGTCACAGAAGGCCATTTCCGGCGAATATGGCTACGGAGGCAAAATAACTGTTTGTTTTTTTTACCAAAAAATCACGAACAAGCAGTGAGGTGTGAGCGGGAGCATTATCGTGCTTAAATTTCCACGAGTTAGTTGTTTTGTCACAATTCTGGGAGTTTTCGTTGGATTGCTTCACGTAAACGGCACATAACTTCCAGGTAGTATTTCTTATAGACCGTACGACCATATGGCAGGAACTTATGACACATTACGCCATTGAAATCGAAGAAAACAGTGGGAAAATATTCCCATTTTTTTTCGATCACACCACGTACGTGTCCTAATTAGTAATAGTAATCGGTAAAACAGAAAAAAATGCCCTTTTGACTTGATTCTTGTGGTAATTCGACGCTTTTTATCACGTAATCTTATGGCATTTGAGATATATTTTTCATTATAATTCAATTACACGAGCACAGATTGTCTTATAAACGTAAAATAATAAGTAGAGTAAATATAATATAGAGGGCTCACAGCATAGGGCAAAACTGCCATATGTTTTGGTCGTATTACTGGAAGTTTTCGATAGATGGCGTGGTAAGAATTTTCTCGTTCACCGCATTCACCGTATTCACCGCTTCCATTGCTTTCGTTTTTCTAATCGACTTAAGCGGAACATAACATATGCTAAAGTTTTAGTTTTGTTATTTTATTATGATGGAGCGAAATGCCTTTACCCAGTATCGACAATCACGTGGATAAGTTAACACTCCTCTCACTTTTAAGAACATTCCTTTTTGTTTCATTAAAAAACATAATCCACGGCTGCAAGGAGCAGACTAAAAGACACTTCTTCATTGTGCCACTTTTAGCCGATTAGGAAAACGAAAGCGATGGAAGCGATATTAATCGTTTGTGGTATAAAGCGAGAAATTCTTCCCTCGCCATCTATGGAAACCTTCCAGTACTACGTCCAAAAGGATTAACAGTTTTGCCCTGTGCGGTGAGCCCTATAGTAGTATATTATTATAATGATGACTAACACATACCACGGCGTCAGCTCGACTCAAAGATACAAAAAATCAAATTTAAATGTAATTTTACCTTAATGTCCAATGCCGCGCCGAAAACTGTCAATGGTAACAATGACATTACACTGTTCTGCAAAAAAAAGTTCAAAAAATGCTCGGCTACAATTTAGGGAGTTTCTGGCTAATTTTGGGTCACTGAATCCGAAAATGACCTCCGTTTTTTTCTATCACCCTCCATTTTTACGAGCAACCCCTAAATTGGGGAAACCAACCCCGTATCTAAACTTATCGCTTTTCAAGGGACTTTTACTAATGTTATCTGCTTCTAATTAAAAAAACTGATGTTTTGAGGCTATCAGGGTCATGAAAGAGACAAACTTGACTGGGGTTGAAAATATTTAGGGGGTGAAAATCGAAAAAAACCTTAAAAAACCATTGAAATAACCATTTTTCTTCACTTTTTATTGCATATGATATGGTAGCTTATAGAAAAGTTTTTAAGGGATGAATACACTGTTCACCCCACCCCTTTTGTAAAGGATTAATATTACATAAAATATAAGAGGGGAAGGGGGGGTATAGGAGGTGGTATAAAGAGCTGCCACAAAAATCTGGACACAAATCAGATTTGTCAAAATATTATTGTAACAGCGCTTGGGGGCTCTCGATTTGACTTCGTTGTCCTCCTTACTTTTAAAGTAAGAGCTGAGACCTTTCCAATTAATACATTGGGAAACGTTGGGAAATACATTGTAAATAAATTGTATGTAAATACATTGTGAATACATTGGGAAACATTGGGAAATACATTGTAAAAGTTACTTACCACATGTTTTGACACGCTTGGACACGTTGTAACGTGTCTTCATGTGTCTTGGCAGTCGCACTTGCTGATGTTCATCTATGAAATAAACCAGTGGTCTATTCAGTACGTCACTCTCTTTCGTGCATGTCGGGTTATAATCTTCCAAGTTCTTTCTTTATTTTTCCAGTGGTGTGTTCGATTTAGCGTGTTATTTTGCGAGCTATAAAGTGTTTTCTCGCGATCATGCCACGATCTTGCAAAAATCGTCCCAATTCATTTTGTTACATCTGTGGGGATTTAACGTTTAAAGACCAAAGGAAAGCGATGACTGCAATTGTGCGGAAATCTTATGAACTTTATTTCGGGTGTAAAATTGGTGACCAAGACAAATCGTGGGCCCCTAAATTCTGTTGCAGTGGTTGTCATAGAAGTCGTTGTGAATGGTTAAACGGGGGAAATCGTTCCCTAAATTTCGGAGTGCCAATGGTTTGGCGTGAACCCACTTGCCATTTAACAGATTGCTATTTTTGCCAAACCGACACTATGGGGTTTTCAAAAGACTCGTTGAAGACAAGTTTAAAGGTTAAGTAAAAAAGATACGCAGGCAAATGGACACCGAGTATGTTGGGAGATTTCTGTTAGGCACGCATCATCAGAGAAGTTCCAGATGAGCAGTACCAAAGGAAACGAACAACCCATTAGGTAAAATTATATAGCTTCACTATTTTTTTTACATTGCTTTAAGGATTTTTACATAGAAAATTTAATTTTTGTATCCAGATTTTTGAGGCAGCTCTTTATACCACCTCCTATACCCCCCCTTCCCCTCTTATATTTTATGTAATATTAATCCTTTACAAAAGGGGTGGGGTGAACAGTGTATTCATCCCTTAAAAACTTTTCTATAAGCTACCATATCATATGCAATAAAAAGTGAAGAAAAATGGTTATTTCAATGGTTTTTTAAGGTTTTTTTTCGATTTTCACCCCCTAAATATTTTCAACCCCAGTCAAGTTTGTCTCTTTCATGACCCTGATAGCCTCAAAACGTCAGATTTTTTAATTAGAAGCAGATAACATTAGTAAAAGTCCCTTGAAAAGCGATAAGTTTAGATACGGGGTTGGTTTCCCCATTTAAGGGTTGCTCGTAAAAATGGAGGGTGATAGAAAAAAACGGAGGTCATTTTCAGATTCAGCGACCCAAAATTAGCCAGAAACTCCCTAAATTGTAGCCGAGCATTTTTTGAACTTTTTTTTGCAGAACAGAGTTATTTGTTTAGCTAATTCATAACATGGTTTAATTAAGGGAAAAACACAATATGAAATTCTTTTATAATTTCCATAACGGTATGTACGGTACCGAATAATTAATTGTACTTAAACGAAATTTAGTCCTAGCATTTTTTTGACGTAGGTACTTGGAAAATTAAAACTACATATTACAATGCACACTCAATGGCCAACGATTACAGCTACATCCACCTCAAGTTTTCACATTTTCTGTTCTTTTTCCGTGTCTCCTTGATAGTTTGTTCCCATGTCTTTTTTTTGGACCCAACGTTTTGCATTAGCAGTAACCTCGCGTGACCGCCCCGAATGAAGGTTTGACCGTTTTCTAGACAATCCCTCTCCAGCCTAGTCAGCCACTTTGTCATAAGTGTCAAGGGTCGCCTCCGTACCGAGATACCGTAGTCAAGGTGAAGAGAGGGAGAGAACGTGACGAAACAGTGACCTTTGGTCGTGGGAGTTTTTTGCCCTCGCGTTTGATTGTTCCGCCGCTCGTCGCCGTGGTGACGCAACAATGCGGCTGGAAGTAAGAGTTTTATGATAATCAGGTCAAAGCTGACGTGAAGACCTTCCCATGAATGTTAAACTTAAGATACCTAAAGTCGCTGCTAAGGCACACAAAGATTGTTTTCAGGTAAAAACTTTAGTCTAGGTACTACATCAAAAACGTCTTCATGTCGCGCTGTATTCGTGTCCCAAGATTACCAACTACACGAAAGGAATATAAAATAACTAGCTAGAGTGTCGGCATAACTCTCTGAAGGCTCAAGTTCGAGTCTCAGCAGAGACATTTTTCAGTCATAAGTCGGTCACTATTTGAATTTTGTGTGGAGAGCACTTCGAGTTCAGTACTCCATCCGTTGCATCGGACGTTAAGTTATGGATCCCTTGGCGTCTTATGTTAATAATAAGGTGATGCCAACGCCTGGTATCATCCACCTTTAGGTTTACAAATTCGATAATAAAGTGATGAGAAGATAAGGAATGGTGTCAATATTTACTATTAAAATATTAATTAATAAATACAATTAATTAGGTCCCAGCTAGAATAAAGGCCCTTAACCATGATCCTTAATTAGCCAGTATCATATTTTATTCAATATAATGAACTTGTCATTTACTTCTCTGAGAGTGAAATGCGAGATAGTACCCGCGTCCTTGAAGAGCTAGCAAAACACATGAAGGAGAATATGAAAAAAGTTCATTACCGGTCAAACGCAGGCACGTAGCCAGAAATTTTCTTCAGAGAGGGGGGGGGGGGGGGGTAACTTGAAAAAAATCAGCCTTGCCTGTTCGGTGCCAACATGTTACAAATCTCTTCTCTTAATTATTAGTGCTTGGTATTTACTTTTGCAGTGCCCATTACCATCTCTTCTCACTAGTAAAGTTCACTGCTTACCATTTTAGCTTTTAATTGACCTGTAAAGCTTTTAATTTGACCGGCCCCAGAACAGAAGTTCACAAAGGAAATCCGTCTACGATTACCCCGCATACATACATATCAGGTTGACAATTATTGACCAAAACTTAGTGATTGTGTACTATTTTTTGGAATTTTTCCATAGTAATAAAGAGATAGAAAATTGTGAATTCCACTGGTTTATTGTCGGTACTACCGGTTTCAGCCGTTAGGCCATCATCAGGTACATAGTAGAATATTTTTCGTCGATTGCCTGTATACAAAGGCCAGTAAAGGCCAATAAACCAGTGGAATTCACAATTTTCTATCTCTTTATTACTAATTATTGACCACACACATGCATCGAAATAGTGATCACAATACAATATACTTAACACTTTAATTATACGCAGTGTAATCTGGATTATCATTCCCAGGTAAAATCAGAACGACAAAATTATTGGGAAAAGATTTCGGGGGGGCTGAAGCCCCCCTCCCTCTTGGCTACGTGCGTAGTCAAACAGTTGCATTCAAATGAACTTCAGTAGCTTTTAAGGATTGAATCGTTTTATCACGGAAATTCATCATCAAGCATCGAATTAAAATGGTAACAACTAAATATTTCATTTCCTGTCATAAGTCGAACAAAAAATATTTCGATTCAGTCAAAACTTTAAGTGCATAAGTATTCTTTTCGTTTCCTTTCTCTAGTTACCTGTCAAATACAAAAAAGTTACTAAAATCGACCTTTGTAATATTTACGTCACTCGTAGAGCTCTGTAGTGATTTACGTCAATCTTTTGATATTTTTTTTCTGAAAATGTCGGAACATATTTTCTTCAAAGTCAATTTTTCCACTCTGATACTCTAACTAGATATTCTTTGCAAGGACAGGTGCAATCGACAGCAAGAACGGGCAGCGTCTAGTACAAGGCCATCACAGGAAGGCAATAAAAAAAACCACACACATTTTTTTTACAAAGAAAACGTCTATCATGGTCATTCATTAATGACGTAAACACATTGACGTCAACCAAAAATATCGGACATAAATAAAGTCATTTAAAAGAACTATGATGGAATATTAGAGATTCAAAACAAGAAGCTGATTGCGATGAGCATCAAAAGCTGGCTCGGTAAAGCGCTGGCATGATGTCACCCAAAGGTCGCCGGTTCAAATGCCGCCTATGGCATGGATGTTGAGTTTGTCTTTAGGGTTGACATAATGGTAAGCTAGGCTTTCGGAAAAACTAAACACCGATAACCATACCTACAACTCGAGAAAAGACCACCCACCCCTAATGGAACTGTGTTTGGTTCCCAAATCTTGAAGAGTTGATAACAGGATCCCTTTGACAGCAGAAAATTTGGAGAGATAGCAATTAGAACTACTTTGGAGCGAGCATCAGCGGTTTTTTAAACGCTCAATAGAGCGAATTCATTAAAACTGAACTGGATCTACCACTAAAAATGACATCGAAAGTTTGCTGATGATGATGAGAGTGAAAGTTAGTACAGTACAATCAGTTAATTTTTCTGTACCTCCTGTGGCACGTAACAATCTTTTCTATTAATCAACAAAAAAAGTAAGAGCCAGCAAAAGCCCAAAAAATTTTAACGGAGAATATGTCATTGTCGTGTTCATGGAAACGTGTGTTCGACAATAAAACTACAATCAAATTAAAAGGCTATCGGACTGGACGATAAGTCATTATTTATCAGACATTAAATTAATGGATGACGGCGATACTTTGTGGAAATCACGAACGTTAAACATGGTAAATGAAACAAACTTTGTTCTAGATGCACACTGTGATAAAACCACAAGGTGGTGTAAATTACCCTTTCTCGGCCATATTTCCCACAGAATTTGCTCTCATATTCCGAAGGACAAGTATTCCGAAGTATCGAGTGTGTTTTTACTCTCCAGCATCCGTAGGGAAAGTGCTTTTTAATTCAAAAGACCCAGTGGATGTGTTACACAAAAGTGGTGTGTATGCGCTTCATTGTGGTGAGTGCAATGGTTTATGTGGGGCAAACGGGTAGGAAATTTAAAACCCGTATCAAGGAGCTTAAACTAAGTGTGAACCATGGTTATTGTAAATCATATTTTGCCAGACATCTCCTCGAGACTGGTCATAAAAGTGATTTTAACATAAAAGTTTTACATGCATATGATAAAAGTTGTAAGTTAAATTATTTAGAAATTGTAGAAATTTTAAGACACTCCATTTCACCTAATGTATGTATTTTAAATGATTTGACAAATTTAAAATCCCCGCAGATGTTTTTAACGGTTTCAAAATCCGACTTGTACCCCTACCCTAATGCCCACCACAATACCCTCACCGCTAATTATACCCCCCCCCCCCTGCTGTCCTTCTAACTCCCTCCCTCCCTCACCCCTACCCCCCCCACATCACCACCCCACCACCCCCTTCGCTACATCTAAACTCTCTCTCCCCCTAGGTTTGAGTCCTTCCCCCACTCCTCATGGTAACATATATAATGCCTTGTGTTGAAATTTTTTGTCAGTTGTCCCCCCTTGAAAATGACGCTTAGTCGTTGAAATCGATCGGGGAATATATAAAGCTGTGTGGAAATTACAATGTTTGTTTCATTTATCAGACACAATCTACACGTAAGATGCCCAGGAAGAAATGCCAATTCAACATTTCACCACGAAATCTTTAATAAAAAAACACGACCTATTGTTTTTCAGGACTGCAGGTTGCCGAAACGGGGGGTTGTGTTTGAAACTGTCGGAATTATCTCGAATAGGTAACCAAGGAGTCACGTGATATAAACACGATTGTTTTGCATATTTAGTGCATCTAAATCGCTTGTTACAATGTCATTAATCGTTTTCACCTGAGTTTTTCTAATCTGTCTCGAATATTGAGCCCACAGTAAGATGCGACACAAGTAAACTGCACAGTTTCGGGCGTAACTTGGTGGAACTGCATATTTACGTAAAAATAAAATAAAATACGTTGTATAATCCACACAATCGGACAGCTTTTTCAACAAATGTTTGAATGCCAACAAATGTTGGACGGTTTTTTCAGCAAATAAATAAAATAAATAAATTTTAATCAAGACATTTTCAGGGTCTACGGAGTAGGCGACACCCGGGTCAGTGTTTTAAAACTGTGTGGAATATGCAACGTATTTTATTTTTACGTATACAACACAAGGTTAAGCAATGAATGAGGTTGTAATCAGCCGTTTCAGAACACCGAAATTTGCGGAACATTAGTGTTTATACCACGTAACTCCTTGTTTACCTATTCGAGACAATCCCGATGGTTTCAAACACAACCCCCTTTGCTGCACTGGATAGTTCCTATCTACTCGATTCTACTCGATAGATAGCCTAACGGTCTACCCTCTACCACGCCGTGAAGGAAATATTCAGCTACTTCATACTATGACTCCATACAGGGTTTCCTGTTTCTATGCAAATACCTGCTCTCCATCAGGGTTGACATATCTAAATAATTTTTGCTGCGAAATCCACCAGTAAAATTTGCCAAAAAAGTTCTAGAAGGTTGTTCAGATACATAAATAAACTTGCTAAAAATCAATTCACGCCAATGTGACAGTATGATGTTTTTGATAATTCAGTTTTGGTAATTTTAACTAAGCAAGAAGATAATTAAAAGTAAAATGTTTAACTGCTCGTATGCCATTGAAATGTAACATCCTTGAATAATGTGGTGTCAGTTAAATGATATTTAACAGTATTTATTTCTATTTAATTCCCCATAACTCCCTTTCATCTTAACAAATAGTTTCCGACGTAACTTTTTGGAATCTTGAGAAATTTACTTTGGTGAATTAAATCAAATATTCCTAGTAGATTTATGTTGAATAAGAATCAAGGTTTACGTTTCTGTTGCTAAAATGTATGTTTTTACAAGTAGCTAAATCATCATCATCATCATGGGTCAACAATCCTAAGATTGGTTTGTCGCAGCCCTCCATTCGATTCTTCTACCGGCCAACCTCTTCATATTAACGTAATTCTTCTCTTTGACATCCTTCACAACTGCTCCATATATCTCATGCGAGGTCTGCCTTTTCCATTCTTCACGTTCACCCTTCCCTCGACGATTGTCTTCATCAGGCCATCTTAAGATATGAACGATCAATTGGTTCCGATTTTAGAGTTTTCAGCAGACTTTGTTTTTCTCCAAATCTTCTTAAGACTTGTTCGATTCATCTAATCTTCATCCTTCTTTGGAAGCACCACATTTTAAATGCTTCCAGCCTTGACTTCTATGCTGGTGATATCGTCCATGCCTAGTTGTCATAAAGAAGCCTGCTTCATATGTATGTTCTACTGAAAAGTTTCCTTATTTCCACGCTTGTATTTGCAACTTCAAGAAAAAGCTTTTCTTTGGTAAAATAGGTACACTTTTTGCCTGGGCTATCCTACTGGCAATTTCTCTAAGTAGTTAAATTTAGCACGTCATCCTAACTCTTGAAAACGTAACCCTACTGTAGCTAAAAGTCTCTACCTTTGGCTACAGAATTGCTAAAATGGCATCTCTACTCCTCATTCATGCTTCTCGGGGGGGGGCTGTGTTTAAAACCGTCAGGATAATCTCGAATAGGTAACCAAGGAGTCACGTGGTTTCGCGTGGTCACGCTCGAATGGTTTCCAAATGTTACAATACCATTGTTTCCACATGATATTTACCCATCTGTCTCCACTATAGAGCCCCCAGATGAGATAATGCACATGTGTAAACAATGAGGTTGTAATAAGTGATTTTTTCGAACCAAATTTGCAAATCATTATTGTTTATACCACGTGACTCCTTGGTTACCTATTCGAGATAATCCTGACGGTTTCAAACTCAGCCTCCCAGTCGTTATTTATACCTATTTTTCCAAGTGTGGCACACCCTTTTTTGGAACAATGGTAAGCATCACGGGAAATATCGAATATATCCAGCAGTGTCTTTGTCCTACATCAATCCAACGAAGAAACGAGATTGGAAGCGGGTTTTTCCATCCGCGATAAATAGAGTGGGAGGCGGAAAAATACACCACCACCTTCATCGGCAGAACCCACGTAATTCGGTTGTCACTCGCGACGATTGATACATATTTTCTCTCCCAAAGTTTTTTTTTAAATTTCATTCCGACCGGTTTCAATGTATTGCATCATGCGCGACTAATCTGCCTTTCGCGAAACACCTGCAAAACGTCCGCAGGACATTAAGCTCGTAACTTTCTCGGCAGTCATTTGTCCAACAGCCGATTTCACGAGTCCGAGCAATTAGAACATCTGATGAAAATAGAGCTTAAAATTACAAAGCGGATTTTCAACAGAAAATTAAATCAATATTCAACTGGCTGGAGCCTAAAAAAGGAATCAACCGTGTGATTACCGACTTATCTTCGTCGCTCGAACTTCGTCATACGTTACAAAGTAACTGTTTTCGTGACTAGCTTCCAACAAAATATAAGAGTGTTTATGATTTTCCCAGAGAATTTCAGTAAAACACGCTATCAAAGAAGCCAATATTTCGGAATTGAAATCCACAAGTGTAGTCCATCACTCGCAACTACAGAAATGAAAATTTTCACAGGCGATGCTTATGTCTCTCACTAATTATACCCGAAAAAAAACAATGGGAGTGTTTTTGATGCGAGAAATAAGAAGTTTTGAAAATATATTGATAATATTCCAATTCGAAAAATTGAAATTACAATGTCCAATTCTTCATGCAAAAATTTTCTTTTTAATATATATCTACAAATGCATATTCATTCATTCAAAAAAGGAACATGAAGGAAATCAATAGATACAAGAGAATTCTATAAAAGTACTGGGAATATATTTTCAAGATATAAATTCTAATTTGGATTATTTTTCTTCTCAAGAGCAAACACTTACTGACATATTTTAATGCTTTTGTTAAAAATTAAACGTTTCGACATAAACTTCTGTTATCATTTTACCTCATTATTCCATACATTGAAATTGATAAACCATTTCAACAATATCAGTTCAAAGTCAGTATTCCTGGTAATGCTGTCTCCATTTTCCTCTTACAATTAGGGATATGAATAGCGGTAAATATATCCAATACGAGTGTATCAATTGATAACATAGGTAGTTGCATGTTGGCATAGAGACTTTAAGCTAACCCAACTAACGGCATTATGTTGCATGCTTGCTTTGCTATTTTTAACTTTTTTTTAAATTGAAGTATAGACTAGCATATTATTACTAATCCTTTATTAATCATGATATGTAATGCATGTTTGGTGAGAATTCACCCCCTACCACACACCTTAATGGTGGCTTGTAGGGTATTATGTAGATGTAATACTGACACCATTAGGAAGTTAAAAGCACCAATTACGTTGAAAGGAAAAATATACGATTTCATTTCATACTCTTAGTAATAAGCTTGTTATGCATCTTATATGAAGGGGAGTTCTTCAATACATTTGCCTTGTATTTGGGTAATTTAACACGGAGAGAATTACGAAACGTGACTTTCATCATGTTTGCAACACAGCAGCAGCATGGAATCTGTAGTCAAGGTAAACAGCTGATGTTAATCATTAGTCACGCTCAATAAAATGAGCAATGGGAAAAGTAACAATAGAAATTGCAATGTTCGCCGACGCATGTCCACAAGATGATCAAGCAAATGTTAGCTATCCCCTTAAACGTAATTTTTTCTGTGATTTTTGGTAGGAAATCGCAAAACATAAGGCCGAAAACGTAAAAAAAGCCAGCAACCACAACACAATTCTTGCACACACACGTGTAACACAAGTGTAGCAATTGATAACATATGCAGTTGCATGTTGGTTTTAAGGACACGAAGCTAACCCAACTTACAACATGATTTTGCATGCTTGCTTTGCTATTTTTATCTTTTATAAATTGTTAAGTTTCGACTAGAATAAAATTATTAATCCTTTTGATTATTGATATGTAAGTCATGTTTGGTGAGAGTTCACCCCCTGCCACACACCTTAATGGTGGCCTACACGTTGCTATGTAGATATATGTAGATGTGTACTTGAGATACAAACAATAGTTTCCATGCAATGAAGTTCATATGCTATATGGTTAGTACAAGTTTACCTTATTAAATTTTTAATGTCATCCATGGCTTCTTCTCGATCCAAAAGAAGAAACAAAAAGTTTAAAGGTTCTTTTGCCAGAAGATCTTCGGCAGGCGCAAAACGTGGTATGGAAAGTTATTTTAAATACAATGGACATGACGCACAATATCATACGAATCAATGCTGATCAAGATAATTGTTTTAAATTCCTGGGGATATAATTCATTAATGTTTAAATTACTTTCTAAACCTTCACAATTTTAAGCTGGAAAGAATTTTATTTTCGTTTTCTTCATAAAATAAACTTATTTTTACATTTTTAAAATGCATTTTTTTTACTTGTATTTAAAGGGAATAAAACGATGATTAACGAAATCGAAAACGCTTCGAGAGAAGGCGCCCTACACTCTAAGAGAATGCATGACCCCAGGCACGTAGCCAAAGGGAGGGGGGGTAATTTTTTTCCCATACTTTTTTCTGTTCTGATTTTAACTGGGCATTATAATCCGGATTACACTGCGTATAATTCTTAAGTGTCTTGAAACGTAATCACTAGTGTAATGCAAGTGTGTGGTTAATAATTATTCCTTTCAATCTGATAAGCATGCATGTCATATCAAGGTACTCAACACTTGATTTATGCATACAAGCGTAGAAGTAAGGAAACAATTCATCAGGACGTACATCTGGAGCATGTTTCTTTGCGGCAGTGAGGCATGGACGATGGCAGCAGCGGAGAAGAAAAGGGTGGAAGCGTTCGAAATGAGGTGCTACAGAAGAATGTTGAAAATAAAATGGACCGACCGAGTGACAAAGGAAGAAGTCTTAAGAAGAGTGGGAGAAAAGGGAAGACTGCTGAAAACTCTTAAGAAGAAGACGGGACAACTTAATCGGCCACATCTTGAGACACGTTAGCCTGGTGAAGACAATCGTTGAAGGACAAGTTGAAGAATGGCAAAGCAAGGCCTCGTGAGAGATTTTTGGAACAAGTGATGAAGGATGTGAAAGAGAAGGAAGACGTTAAATATGAAGAGATTAGCCGATTCAGTGGAGAGCTGCGTCAAACCAATCCTAGGATTGTTGACCGATGATGATGATGTACCTATTTATGCGTTGAACTACTGTTCTGGGGCCGATCAAATTAACTGCTCCATAAGAAGGTAACTCTACCAGTGAGAAGAGATAGAAATGGGAACTGTAAAAGTAAATACCAAGCACTGAAAATTAAGGGAAGAGATTTGTAGCATGTTGGCATTGAACGGGCAAAGCTGATTTCATCTACATCTACATATTACCCTGCAAGCCACCATAAAGGTGTGTGGCAGGGGGTGAACTCTCACCAAACATGCACTACATATCATGCATAAAAAAGGATTAGTACTTGTATAGGTACTGTTCAAAACTACGCTATTTAAACTACGCTACCGGTGATTTGTTTCAAGTTAGGCTACACTAGACTTAGACCCTCCCCCCGAAGCAAATTTCTGGCTACGTGCCAGCATGAGCCCAATACGGGATGAGTGCATTTCGATAAAGTGCATATCCCACGTCATATCTCACCCCATTTTCACTTCAAAACGGGGCTAACACAGTGCGAAAAAAACAGTTCTCTCTCTACCCTTTCCCCTCGCTCTCCCACTTCCTCCTCACCTATCCCACCCTCCAGAATCACAGTCACCGGCTGATGCGAAAGCACATCGCGGGGATTGGTCAAGGCCATCCGCTTAAGAACACGCCCCGCCTACGGGCTTTTTCGTCGCGAGACGTCAGACTGAGAAAAAAAACGAAACAGGTGAACGGAGGATGCGTGATGGATTCTTTCCGACGTGATCACTATAATAAAAGTTTTATTTGTTTATTTTTTCCTTTTTAAAAGTAACATAACAGGATGAATTAGCTAGTCCACTTGGTCTGTATTCACTGAGAATTCTGCAAAGGCACAGTAATGCGAAGGGTTAAAGTTTAAGAAATTTTCATTCCCGCACACAACCCACTGCGGCTAAATATTACGAAAAAAATAAGCAGCCATTAGTACGACAGCGTGGTAGCCAAGATGTATAGAACAGGGGTCCTCTAAAAGAGGGTATTTCCCCTTCGAAGGGTGGGACTAGAGGGGGGGCATTATTCAGCAAAGTGTGAAAACCGGTAATTTATATAATAATTATCAGTTTTATACCGGTGAAGGGTAGGTCTACATGGACCGTCAATTCTTTCCATAACCCCTACATTTCACACGATGTCCCTGTTCAGGCCGTAATACTTCTTAACTCTCATCATTGTATCAAAACTACCCGTTTTTCTTCTCCATCTACCCAGTTTCCTCAAGTTCTTTTCAAGTTCCCAGCTTTCAAGTTTCAAGCTTTCCCCAAGTTCAAAGCATAGCTTTATCATACGATAAGTATACTTTTAAAACCGATGATGGAATGTGCCCTGACTAAGAATTCCCATACTCTTAATTGAATTTTTAACAGCCGGGGAAATCCTTCATCCTTCCACAGGGCCCCACCTCAGATTCAAGCATAAAAGGATATGGAAGATAAAAGACTGGATTTCAGCCTAAAGATGTTGATTCCTCTATAAAAAAGGAAGAAATACAATTAAATAGGCTGATAGGAGAAAGGTAATGTAAATTTTTGAGGGAGATACTATAGTGTGAAATTTAATTTGTCGAAGGACAAGGTAGGAGGATGTATATTGAGTAGGTATAGGGGAATGGAATAGCAGCAATGTAATGCCCAATATCACGGAGAATCGATTATAATCGATACCGATTCATTAGACTCAGCTCTCCACTCGATTCTCCTATCGCTCAAAATCTTTATTTCCCCATAAGTCTTTTCTTTAACGTCCTTCACAACTTACTCCATACACCTCATAGGCTATCTTCCTTAGCCATTCTTCCCATCCAATTTTCCCTCGCCGACTATTTCGTCAGACCATCAATTCTAAAGATGTAGCCGATTAAATTGTCCCATATTCTTCTCAAAGTTTCCACCAGATTTCTCCTTACTTCCACTCTTTATGGAACTTTTCCTTTGCAACTCGGTCAATCCATTTTAACTTCACCATTCTTCTATAATTTACGTTTAAAATTCTGGTCTTCACTTTCATACTGCTATAGTCTAAGCCTCACCGCCATGAAAGAGAATGCTTTATGTGTTAGTTCCAACGAAGTTTTTCCATTCCTCCAAACCTGCACTTATATGTTATTAGATTCTTTTCTCATATGATTCTTCCTTACGCTGGGTTAATCTATATATTGTGCATTTATGGTTATTCTTCTCATCCCATTAAAATACTCTCCTGCCTTTTTCTGCTTTTGTTTCCCGAGTTTAACATTTGTCTTACGTTAATTACTTCTTCTACATACCTTTGTAAAGCCAGACCTATGCATATAGTCCTGCTTGTTCCGCAACTAATATCGCGTGGTAAGATGCAAAACAAAGTAATTATGCACATTTTATTTTTAAGTGGCAGTCAAAATCAACCCAGCAACGCTGACTAGACTGAAGATTATAAAATTCTCAATTCTTTGAAATAGTTGTACCCCTGGGCACGGTGAATAGGTGTACCTATTTTAAGTCGAACCGTCGTTTTACCGGAACTTCTACATATTTCCTTCGCCCATATCTATCTTAGAGTATTTTTATTTCTTACTCGGTAAATATATTTAAGAAATGAAATAAAATTTTTTAACATTGAAATAAACAAAGCAACGAAATTACAAATGTAAATAAAATACCAAAAACTTTAAGGTGATGTAATCTGAAAACTGCCTTCACATATTCTTCTATAACTGTTCATAGTAATTTTTTTAAACCATACTGTTTTTAAAAATGGATTCTTAACAGTTGTTAATCATCATCATACAATAATTAAAGCCCTGAAGATGGCTATATAAATGTCGGAAATTTCGGCATATAGTTTTAACTTTTTTATTCTATTGACCGAAACTCCTAAAATAAAAAAAAATATTTGTCTATGTATTAAAATAAGAGGTCGGTAAAACAGATGATACGAATAAATTTTACCTCAATCAATCTGAACATGCAATATTAAATAGGAAGGCCTCGTCGAGAATATTAAGAACTGTTTGGTTACTTGCTTTGTATGTCGAGGGAAAAGTGAACTGGAAGATTGGAAAAGGCAGGCCTCGTATGAGATACATAGAACAAGTTGTGAAGGAGGTAAAAGAGAAGAATTACGTCACAATGAAAAGGTTGGCCGATAGAAGAATCGAGTGGAAAGCTGCGTCAAACTAATCTTAGGATTGTTGACCAATGTTGATGATATTGGAGGAAGGTGGACCCAGGAGTGCTAAAAAACATTCACTACGTCTACGCAGACGTTTACCAACGGAAGAGAACTCTTTATGTCTTGAATCTTGAGAGGGGAAATGAAGAAGAAACTCAAGATGGGATTGACACGGAGGGTGGCTTTGTATGGATCTGAGACATAAAGTCTGTTTGGGAAGATGCCGAGAAAAAACTGTGCACCTTACGTATATGAGTGTGGACTAGAATGGAGAAAGTAAGATTAGCGGAAAGGCCGACAAATGAAGATATGTTGAACATTGTTGGGGAGGAAAGAAGATTGTGTCAGAAATAAGGAAAATGCAGAATCGGTGTATGAATCGGATACTCAACGTCGGTATGGAAAGGAGAATTCTGGGTTAGCATGGGTAGGAGGAAATAGACAAGGTATGATGATTACGTAGCATTAAGGAAATACACCAATTTGAAGAGAGGAATAAAGTTAGGGCAGTCTGTAGATAAATAAAATATGAAAAAATTGCTCTTTAAATCTTTCATAAACTTTTATGTTTCGACTAGATTATATATACTTATCATCATCACTATTAGTCAGCAATCCTGACATTGGTTTGACGGAGCTCTACACAATTCTTCTATCTGACAATCTCTTCATAATTACATACTTCTTCTCATTAACATCCTTTATCACTTGTTCTATACATCCCATTCGAGGCCTTCCTTTCCCGATCTTTCCAGTTTACTTGTCCTTCAACGATTGACTTCATCAGACCATCAATGTACCTATATTCTAATCAATTGAAAGCATGATATGTAATGCTTGTTTGGTGTAAATTCAACCCCTGCCACACACCTTTATGGTGGCTTCCAGGGTATTAGATAGACGTAGAAGAAGATTAGGGACAATATTAAAACACACCATTAAAAGTAGAAGACTATCATCGTCATTATTCGACATTTATAATTCTAACAGGATTGACTTTTCTGCTGTTATTATCCTTTAGCATCCTGTATTCTGCATTGTATCCTGTATTCTGTTTTGCATCCTGTATTGATCCTCTATAACTGGTTGTGAGTTTGAGGTAACATAACCCTTGTATTTTTCCTTTGTTTTCACTTTTTGACCTCTGTCTACCATTGTTGCCTGTTACCATTTTTTTCAATCAAAAGAATCTAATTTGAAATTTTTTCTCCTATACGGAAAAAGTGGGAGAAAATAAAGTGGGTCGAAAGGAAGACGAACGATGAAGTGCTAGAATTGGTAGGAGAGGAAAGAAATTTGATAGATGAAATTAGGAGAAGGCAGAAGGTGTGGATGGAAAAGGTAATAAAAGGGGATGGTGTTTTGAAGGAGGTGATTGAGGGAAGAGCGTTGGGTAAGCGGGGAAGAGGGAGAAGAAGAACGGGTAGCTTGGATGGAATGATAGGTGGCAGGAGGTATGAGGGGCTGAAGAGGGACATCGTGTGAAATTTAGGGGGTGGGGAATAATTAAATGCCCATTCAAACCTACCTTCACCGGTAGAATACTTATAATATTAATACGGAAAAAATGTTGATATTTTACAAGGAAGATACTATAGCATGTTTATGCTGAAGAAGGAAATAAATTGGGCGATAGATGCTCAAATTATTATACATTACTCCTACTGACGGTCACATCCTGCATCAGCCAAGATGTTTAAAATTGTAAAAACAGATAGCTCAACTCTTGGGCGCGGTAAGCACTCGTCTAGACGACATTTCTATTCCAAGACGGTCAGTGCTGCATTACTAGGCCAATGTCGCCTCCTTTAGAAAGGAAAATACCCAAGGGTCACCAACCAGGGTCGTTGGAGGGAGAAAGTTGCCCCTGGTCTACGGTTGGGAGAGCTAAAACTCGGTTAAGTTTGGTTGACCAAGATGAAAACTGCATCATAACAGCGCAATTAAAACCTCTGTAAAGGTTATTCGGACAGGAAGGAAGCCATAAAATAAGTGATACTAGTTGGTCGCGTAGCTTAAACGGATGACTAACGCAATGCAACTGATGTCTTTACTCAGGCGTTACCATGATCACTAAAAAAAAATATCTATTGCGATGAACACACGCTCGGTAAATGTAGGATCATGCAAATAGTAAGCTAGGATATTTATTGAATGAATACTAGTACATATAAATCTAAATAATACCCTTCAAGCCACCATAAAGGTGTGTGGCAGTGGGTGAATTCAAACCGAAAATGCATTACATATCATACACGAAAAGGATTAGTTGGATTAGCTTAAGGTCCATATACCAACTTGCAACTACCAATCCATTGACACACTTTTATTTATGCTGTTGGATATATTTACAGCTATTCATATCCCTAATGCCTAGTAAAATGAGATGAAACGATGAAATAGTGGGGGAGAGTTTCAATATTGTTACTTAAGAACTTGCTTCAGTCCCAGAAGGCCCGGGTTTATATCCCAGTAGAGGCATAGATTTTTTTGTTGTATCGTTCCACTTGTCAGTCTGTTAGGAGAGCACTTCAATTTAAATACTCTATCCGTCGCGTCGGATGGGAGGGACTGCTATTAAAGGCCTACTGGGGTATATTAATCATCATCATATATATCAATTCTGTACCCAAAATTCCATTTTCTCAACTAATAGAAAACCAATGACAACCAATGATATTATTTTAAACAGAGAGCAAAAGATTTTCTATTGTATTGGTGTTTTTACTTTTTCATATCCAAATATCTCCTTTAGATGTCATTATTTTGACTGCACTCGTAACAAAATATTGGAGACTGACATATTGGCGCAAATATAATATTGTACTTTTTTAAAACTTTGTCATCATCATCATGGGTAAACAATCCTTAGATTAGTTTGGCATAGCTCTCCACTCAATAATCCTATCAGCTAACCTCTTCACATCTGTGAGTAATTATTCTCTCTTCACATATTTGCTCCTTATATCTCATACGACTTATGTTGGCTAATTGAACCTTATTTTCTGTCGCGAGAGAATAGGGAGGTTTCCTTCATCGAAGGAAACAGAATTCATTAATTGCGATTCGTGCCCTACCATAAATTGATTCATCTACATCTACATCTACATAATACCCTGCAAGCCACCACAAGGGTGTGTGGCAGGGGGTGATTGCTCACCAAACATGCACTACATATCATGCATAAAAAAGGAATAGTATTAATATAGTAGTCAGAACTACACTATTTAAAAAAGATAGAAATTGCAAAGCAAACATGCAAAAACATTCTGTTAGTAGGGTTAGCTTTAAGTACTCATACCAACATGCAGCTACCAATGCTATTCATTGCTACTCTCCGATAGAACATATTTACCGTTATTCGTATCTCTTACTGTGCTAGGGAAAAAGGACATTTTGAATCGGTCAGTTCGGCAATCAATTTCTCTAACTTTATGATTATGGTCCAGTCTGCCATAGTAAGTTGGGGTTCGTAAAATATTTTTAACATCATCACTGAAAATATTGCCTTGGAATTTGTGGAAGAGATTAAGTCTAAATTTCAACCTGCGATCTGACAATGATTCCCATTTCAATTCATTTAATAGACTGGTTACGCTAATATAATTATCGCATCGTCCCTTTACAAATCTTGCCGATCTTCGCTGCACACGTTCAAGTTCATTACTTAGACCGATTTCGTAGGGATCCCATACACTGGCAGCATATTCCAAATGAGGTCTAACAAGGGAAAAGTAGCTGATTTCTCGTACATGATCGTCACATTTACCCAATACTCTTTTAATGAAACCCAGTTTGCGATTCGCTTGACCCATTATTTCACGAATGTGTTTACCCCAGGAAAGATCATTTGTCAGTCTTATTCCAAGATATTTAATGGATTCCTCGTTTGTTAATTCATTATTAGATGGGTTCTATGGATTAGATGGATAGATTATGGATTCATTTTACGCAAAAAGTTTGTATCGAGAAATACCAGTGCAGTAGATTATTGAATGTTGATTTTAAGACCAGTTGAAAAACCTCAGAAATGGCGGGATGCGCTGCCTTAATATTGACGTTATGGGTAACAGATGCTGGTTAATTAGCCTAATGAACCCGTTTTCGTAAACCCTAGCAGGCGGCCGAGCCGGCCGTCTGCTAGGGTTCACGAAAACGCATTTCAAATAACTCTCAATGTAAAAACACTGGTTTTTACAAAAACACAGAGAATGATTTCAGTGGGTATTTCATCTTTAACGCTCCACAACGCGACCAATCTCGCTTTCGTGCAACATTTCAGTTAAGAATAAAAGTGCATTTAGTTATCGGATTATAACTTTATTTTGGTTAAACATAAAAATCTGAAACTTAAAAGTACATTAGAAAACAGTTGTAACCAACTTGTGTTAAAGTTTGGTTTTGATCTAATGAAAAGTTTTTCAGTTACGCACTTTGAAATTGGAAGCTTGGTTGAAAGGCGTCAAAAACCGGTACTTTTTTATTCTCGGTCCCATAAAAATAGTAATCAAATAATTTCTTTGCTTATATAGGTTAACGCAAAAATAAATAAGCCTAAATTTGGTGTAACTATTGTTCATATAAGTAAATTCGTTCATTAACTATCAGGCTGCAAACTCGGGTATCCATAATTTTATTCTGACAGTAGTTTACGGTACAAGGCATAGGAAATATTCGTCTCCTGAACTTACCATTGTATTTCAGAGCCCCTCAGCTCTAGTGAATATGTATTAATAATAAATAGCTGATGAAAACTAACAAGGTTCGAAAAGTCTCCTCCGTTAAACATGGTATTAACAGTCGTTTTATAGGCTCCAGGGCATCCTGATCGTGGAGTCCTCTGCTACTACGAAGCATGGCGTGAAGTTCGCGCGACTATGGGCCAACTTCACGGTGCGCTTAGTAAACTGAATACTGTTTTCCAATGAATCAACTAAATAAGTAATTTTAAATAAATGTATAAAAGTTAATAATAATATATTAACTGAATAATTATGGCTCCGATACTAGTTAATTAGCGTTAACGGAGTGCACTGTCTGCTTGGAAGCGTCCACAGCACCATCTAGTGGCAGGTACAGGAAAGAGTTTGACGTCACACGTATGATTTACTAGCATGCAATAGTTTGCCGTCGTGTTTTCGGGCCCTTGATTTTTTTCACTTTTTAATCAACGAGGAAAAATACTTAAAATCATTTTAAAATTGAACGCCTTAAAAAACGTACTCCAGACGCTATGAACATTCGATCAAGGCAATAAAATATAATAAGAAACTACCCTATTAAATAAAGGGCAGCAACTTCAATTTACGTCTTTTCTAGGACATGAAAACCGATCAACAACATGGGCCATTGTTGTTCGTTATTTATAATAATGATACAAACCATTTAAATTGCGTATCTCAACAAGTTATTTATGGGACGCTAAAAGATGTGGTGATCTTTGTATAAACTTATATATAACTATAACATATATAAAAATTAAATTAACTGTAAAACATCCATAACTCATTTCAGCAAACATCTCACAACTTATGAACTTATGAATATGCCAACGAAAAAATTAAAAGATGACAGCCACGATGTGTTCTAAGAAGAAGGTAGTGGAACTCATGCTATCCAAACCGGCTTTCTATTTCAATTGACTAGCATTTTATTAAGACACATATGTGATGCAAAGGCCGCAGTTCCATATTTACCGATGGCATTGTGAAATGTACACGTCCGTCGCAGCTGTCCTTAAGAAATCCAGTTCTCTATACTCATTATTTATCATATCTCGGCTCCGATTACTTGTAAAAGAGGTCAACCTCGGTGCCAGCCCACAGACACCTACAGGAAATCCCCGGTTAAAGATGATCTCTTCGACCTCTAAGGAAGAGGCCGTAAAGAAAAATCGGATACGTGCCCTTGGGGGAGTAAATGGCGATACCAAAGCGAGTCTTCTCAGGTAAAGCACTAAACGAAATATTAAAATAGGTTTTTTGCAAATAAAATATTAAAATAATTTAGGTTTAGAAATAAAAACGTAGAAGTGAGGAAACAGTAAAGAAAAAGGTGGAAGCATTCAAAATGTGTTGCCACAGAAGAATGCTGAAGATTAAATGGATCGACCGTGTAAGTAACGAGGAAGTCCTAAGAAGAGTAGGAGAAAAGAGAAGTCTGCTGAAAACTCTAAAAAGAAGAAGGGACAACTTAATCGGTCATATCTTGAGACACGATGGCCTGATGAAGACTATCGTCGAGGGAATAGTGAGCGGGAAGATTAGAAAAGGCAGGCCTCGTATGAGACACATGGATTAAGTTGTGTGGAATGTAAAAGGGAAGAATTACGTCACAATGAAAAGGCTGGCAGATAGAAGAATCGAGTGGAGAACTGCGTCAAACCAATCCTAGAATTGTTTACCAGTGATGATGAGGTTTATTTTAAAATTTTGACGATGATAATGCATCGTCAGAATTATGGCAGTGAGACATAGACGATAAAAGCAATAGAGATTTTAAGGCTGTAAGCATTAGAAACTTGGTGTCACAGACGAATGATGAGGATCATATGGATCGACCGAATGACAAACTAAGAAGTCTTTAGAAGAGTGGGAGAAAATAGAAGTCTCCAGATAAAATTAAAAAGAAGACAACACGATATAATCGGCTAGAGAGAAGGCCATATTTCACCCTAACTCGATAAACCTTCTTTGCTTGGTTTAAAAACAAGGCGCAAATTCATGATGGCCTGTTGTTGGCACTTCCTTTTAAAACACATTGAAACCCATTATTTAGTTGAATATTATCCAATCTCGGTAAATTCACTAAATGCTGTAACTAAGTTGGATCCTGATTACCTATATAGAGTCCAAATCCGCTCCACTACTTATCAAAAATCTGCCATAGTATCGTATACATGGAACTACCTGCCCAAAAAATTCCAAAAACTCTCCGTCCTTGAACACATTCAAGAGAGAGCTTTTTAAACTCCCAAAAGGAAAATCCCTTTGTTTGCAATATTTGAATGATAATCTCTTATTTTTGTCATTTCTACCAAGTGACGTTCTGTATTATGTATAATAAATTTTCTTGCCTTCAGTTCATGTTTACTACTATTGCTTACACTGTGCTTCTCCGCTGACCTCATTAAACCTCATTAGGAAAAAACTCAGGTTTACCTGACAATGCCTCAATTGTTTAGGTTAATCCTCAACATCAATCCCAGATGAAAATTACGGCTAGTGAACAACATGTGGCTTTGAAATTAAACTGAAAATAAATATGTATCATGCTCAATTTCCTCATCATCATTAGTCATCAATCCTCAGATTGGTTTGACGCAGCTCTCCACTGAGTTTTTTTCATCGACTAATCTCTTCATATTTACATATTTCTTCTCTTTCACATTCTTCATTACTTGTTCCATATATTTCACTCAGGGTCTTCCTTTGCCATTCTTCCCATCCACTTGTCCTTCGACGATTGTCTTCATCAGGCCATCGTGTCTTAAGATATGCCCGATTAAGTTGTCCCGGCTTCTTTTTATAGTTTCCAGCAGACTTCTCTTTTCTCCCACTCTTGTTAAGACTTCTTCATTTGTCACTCGGTCGATCCATTTTATCTACATCACTCTTCTGTAGCACCACATTTCTAATGCTTCTACCCTTTTCTTTGCCGCTGCTGTCATTGTCCTTGCCTGACTGCCATAGAGAAACACGCTACAGATGTACGTTCTGATGAACGTACTGACTTCTACGCTTGTGCCTCTAGCGGTAAGCAGATTCCTCTATTGATAGAATGCCGTCTTTGCCTGGGCTATTCTGCTATTTCTTTCTTGCTTCGTCCATCGTTGGCTACTCAGATTCCAAGGTAATACGCTGACGTAATCGTAATGATTGTAATACTGCAAACAAAATGTCATGTTGTAGCCAATGTTTTTGTAATAGCCACTGAAGTCCTAATTTTTGTGTTATCATTAAAACTACTGTGAGCTCTTTTATAGCATTTTTATTTACTCCTTTTCATAAGGGATGTAATTCCTTGGACATTAATAAAAATTATTAATGTTTATTAATTTTCAATGATAATTAATATATATTAAGACAAGATGGCCTGATGAAGAAAATCGTTTCGGGACAAGTAAATGAGAATAAAGTAAAAGGAAGGCCTCGGATGAGATATATTTGGAGCAAGTAGTGATGGATTTGGAACTAAATAATATGTAAATATGAAGAGATTAGCCAATAGAAAAATCGAGTTAACTACGTGAGACCAATCTTAGGATTGTTTACTTGTATCCATGGTGATGATGATCGGAAAGAAAAGCAACCCTAGCCCAGTCATCTAGTACATGTAAAATTGTTAGGTCCTGTAAAACATTGTTTGGGATTAAGAGTTGGTAGAGATAGAAAGAGTGGCATTTTAACACTATCTCAAGAAGAATATACTAAGAAGATGTTGGTTAAATTTGGTATGGAAAAATGTAAAATCACCTCAACGCCTATGGAAGTAAACTTAAAGTTAGAGAAAGCATCTAAATGTGAAACTAAATACCCATATCAACAACTAATTGGAAGTTTGATGTATTTAGCTGCATGTACTAGACCTGACATTGCATATGTATGTAGTAAATTAAGTCAGTTTAACAATTGTTTTGATAAAACTCACTGGGTGGCAGCAAAAAGGGTACTCAGTTACCTAGCCGGTACAGTGAATCATAAATTGTGTTTCAAAAGAGGTGGAAGTAATGTCCAGATATTTGCCGATGTTGATTGGGCAAATGATATAGACAGAAAGTCCTACAGTGGTTTTGTTGTAATGTTTCTAATGTTGTAATGTTTGTGCATCAGATAATCTACTCAGGTGAGAGAGATCAATGCATGCAATTTTTATGCAAAACGTAATAGGTAGGATAGAATAAGGAATTATATAGCGAACGGATAGTCCACTCTCAACAAAAGATCCAAACAAACCACATCTTTCAGTGTCCCATCATACGGGTGGATCTATCTCGGGGATAAATACCTATTTAGGTTATAATAGTATTACCTGAGAATGCTACAGTGTAGCGAGTCGTTAATTTATTCTTTTCTAACAGTGGAATTACAAAGTCTTTTTTCACCTGCTAACAATGGAGTTCAACAGATTATCGGCCGCTTCCATCAAGTATATCGGAGCACTAAACTTGAACCTAGTGGTTTAAAAGAAAAAGGTAAAGGCCGTTTTACACGGTCATTGATACTGCGCAGGCTGGTGCGAGAACACTTGCAATAGAAATATTGCGCGGTGTAAAAGCGACGACTTGCGAGGAGAGACAGCGCCATTGCGTGAACGACTGCGAATAAATTAGAACATGTTCTAATCTGATACATGCGTTCGCGCAAGTTTTAAGTCTATTTCTCTCACTAGATGGTGCAGATATAGCGGCAACGAACTGCCTGGGGAATTATATCGATTATATTCTTAATAAAATAAATTAAATAGTTTTTTGACGACTGAGTTGGGTGTTTTTGTATGCACTCAACTCCTTAGGTAGTGAATAAAGTGCAATAACGATTAGCTGGGCGATTAATCGCGTGGAAGCTTAAATTTCGTTCGTAAAGGAAGAACTCGTTACCTTGGCCAACAGCCGTTCGTTCGTTGTGCATATTTTGGGCTAAGTATACGGGACTAGGGTCTCCACTATTATGTTTAGACTATGGCTTAAAACATATTTAAAGTGTTGGTTATTTTATTGCATCGTTCACGTCCAATTAATTGCTACTTAACAGATCTTGACGTTATGAGATATACTGACGGAATGGTATATTGTCACTGGTATTAGGCACTGACGACTGCAGCGAGTAAAGCTATCAAGCAAGCGTCCTCGCAATTTTCTACGTCACGGACTTTCGCAGACGACTGCTCAAACGGAAGCAACATCGACTTCCGCAGTTTCAATGACCGTGTAAAACGGCCTTAAGTCAAAATCGTTAGTGGTGGACCCTGAATATGCAATGTGTTGACAAATATAATTGCCAATGCCACAAGAGTACTGGTGAATCGTGCCAGTTTAACCCCTCCCCCCCTTTAAGGATATTTTCCATGTAGTAGTAGCATTTTAGTTATTAGTTGCATGAAAATTTAAGTAATGAACTTTAAGTGCTCCCCACACTGCAATAAAGTAGTGACCAGTACTGTGATGAACAATCTTCATCACTATCGGGAATTGAATCGAGAATCCATGGATGGGATTATCTATTTATACAAGGATGTCTGAGGTAAGTATGCTCTCCACACAGAAACCAAGGGAGGATTTTTCCAATAAAATATTTTTCCGGGATTCGGGAATGCAGCACTATTGACTACACTCATATCGGCATCTTTTTACTTCACATCACATTACTCTTCCTGCACGATGTAATTAATAAAGGCTATTGCGTAAAATTAGTTGGGAAATTAATCTTTTTAGCCCCAATAAAAAAAGGGAGGGTAAAAAGGACTTTCCATGCAAGAAATGCGAATACTAATTATTGTATGTATGCACCGCTAAATAGAATATGTATTTCATTCAATACACTTTCGAAGGAATTAAAATAAATATATCAAAGGAAATGTTCCGCAAAGATATATTTTCGATGTTAGCGACATTGTAAATTGGTCCAGAATTTGTATGTAACATTCAGCCGTCCTTGACTGTTTTGTAATTAATTTTAATCACTAATTTACCATGGCACATATGAATGTAGTTGATAAATAATTAAAATGAATACATTTCGTGAGTAACTATAATACTTAAGAGACTTAATCCAAGGTTTCACTTGGAATGCTTAAAAATAAATGTGCTTCAATGAAGCCGCCGAACAAAATCACAGAACCGCATACTGCTGCCCTCTAGGCAGTGTTTGTGTGAACTAAACTGCGCGCAATAAATACAGACTCCGCCGCCAGATGGAAATAGCAGCCGAGAAATGGAAAAATACTGAAATACACGCGCTTCTTATGAAATGCGGAATACAACTGTCAGTCCAACAGAAAATGAATAAGTTTTGCAAACATTTTTAAAGGATATTATACGGATGGAGGCAAAGATAAAAACAAAAAAATATATCCATATCATGTTATTAAAGGATTCAGACGCCGATCTTCACTGTTTCAATCTTAAATTAGCTGTAGCTCGCCATTTCATTGCTAGATAAATTGGGGACCGGGTTGTTATAGTGGGTATAGTACTGGCCACTCACCGGAGGGGCCCGGGTTCGAATCTCGAAGGTGAATGATATTTTTCCTTGGTAATCCTGCCCCTACCTGAGTTCCATCCCTGACTTTTCTGCTGTCCCTGCCTTTTCCTCAAGTATGAAGCACCTATAAGAGCGTAAACAGACTCGAAAAACACATGATAATTTCACTTAAAAGTTGCCAGATTCCTGAAAACAAAATATAGGACAGGTGTGCTGTCGAGGAAATCATTGTGCGGCATAATTGACAACTAGTGAACTTCCTTTACGAATGATTTTACAGATGTTACATCGACATCACAGTGCAGTTTATTAATAAATAATAAATACCTTTATCAGTACTACAGATACTGAAAAAAACATTTTCTTTCCTTGCGCGGGACGCGGGACATTTAGCATGAATACGGGACTGTCCCGTAAAATCCGGGACGTCTGGCAACCCTGTTTCACCCCAAGTATTGTGTGTGTAAAATAGGATCTCATCTTTCCTTGCTGACTTTTAAATGGGACCATGAATTCATAAATTTGTAGTATACATTAATTTACTCGCAAGGTATTTACGATATAACGCCATCATCAGGACCAAATAATAACGCTTTATTTTCAAAGCCTAAGCAATACATTAAAATAACTTAGTGGAAAAACTTATGATTCCGTTTTATTACAAAGAACCGCTATCTAAATTGTAAATTGGATAGGTGGAAAGGGGCCTTCCTGAAGCCCCCGTGGCACTTAGGCCTCTTTAGATCAATTGCGCCAACACACATTTAACCTGCCCGAAACTCTCACACAGGGGACAAGTGCACCTCGGAAAAGGTATGGAGTACCTCTATCAGGGCCCAACGTTGCTTAACTTCGATGATCTGACGGGAACCGGTGTTCCAACGTGGCTAGGCCCTTGCCAACCGCTACCAAAGTAACATCAACACTTTTTTCCACGTATTCCCAATCGCAAAAAAATCCAGCCTGTTACGACGCATTAAAATTTTGACGAAATTAATTTCAGAACCTTACTAAGCACATCAGTAATCCGCTATTTTCCTTCTGCAGTTGGATTTCTTCGACTTGACCTTCGAACTGTCGCAACACTCAATAAGGGACCAGAATTATCAGGAAACATGCTAGTTCAATGATTCAAAACCGGGTCCTTCGGGAGGCCATCACCTTATAGTTACCATAGCAAATGTATATCCATGTTATCTTAATATCGCATTTCCTTGCGAATCGCAGCTGGTTGTCTTTTGGCGACACCAAGAAGGTTTAGAACATACTGGAGGAGGAGGCATCGTAACTGACTTAAAAAGCCAGCAGCCATCTCTTGGTAGGTACAGGAATGCTGTTTTGCTACTCACGATGATCCTACGGATAAAATTGTTTTTTCACGCATTAAAACTTAGAGTAATGCGATGAATAATGGAATATTTTTTTTAATTCGCCAAAGAAACAGAAGGAAGTGAGAAATCATACAAACATGTGTCTTATACGTAGATTAAATAGGATAAATTCGAGCCATCTTCTAGTAATAAAATTAAGTAGAATAAAATGCATGAGTACCTCCCTGAAATAGCCTTAAGTCCGCTTGATACGGTCCAATGTATTGGCCACTAAATAGGCACAATATTTTATAATATTGTGTATATATTTTTAATTACAAAAAGTTTTGATATACGGAGCATATCACCGCTAATATTGGGATCAATTTTGGTCATAAAATGCTCACACAATAACGGGTGAAAACTAGGACATTTATATGCTCGGTATGACAGACACCTATGTTGTTCATAACAATGCTCTTATATGTCACGTGAGCACGCCACATTGTATTGCAAAAAAAGAACATTGCGAGACGCTGGTTTATTGAATACGAGGCAGAAGTTGGTAGTAAAAATATTGATTATTATTATTATAAGCATTAAAAGTGACCGTAAAAGATATTTGAAACTTAAAAATGCCCATCCTTCAAAATATTGATAGCAAAAGCCACATTATCTTGTGGAAATGTTTACTGAAAAACCCCTGGGGGATGTGCTTGAATCATTCGAGATTGATTCCTGTACTTAACTAAGGACTGACTACTATGATTTTCCATTGTATTCGAGATTATTCCATATCGGAATCAATCTCGAACGATTCAAGCATCTCTCCCTCCCCCTAAACCGGATTCATTTTACTCGAGCAAATCCTGATCTGTTTCATTGCCCTATCACACCACCACCTATCGACACTCTTTTCAACTAACCTCAAGAAATTTTTGGAACTCCCTCCCTATGCATCTAAAACAAAGTTAGTCTTTTGAACAGTTCAAAACAAAAATTCATAATTTTTTATTGGGAGTGCAAAATAATTAAAGTTAGAAATTTGATCCGCGTACATAAATATTAGTCCTCAATGTAAAAACCATGTAATAACATGCGTGAGTTACATAGAATCAGGATTATATTACTATACACTACATTGTCTGATATTGATGTAAATATTTTGCTGTTATTATACTTGGAATGACATATGTTAGTAAATATAATTTAAATTATTGGTAACTGATTACAAATAGGAAAAGCATGTGGGTAGTTCGATTGCTGTACCTGATGATGACTGAAAATCGATAAGTTTTTTGTACATACTAAAAAATTGCTATGTAAATAATGTGTAATGATTATGCAAAAGCCCGAGCTGTTTCCTACTTAAATGTACTTTTTCTTATAGGTTGTGCCCTAGAACAATAATAAAATCTATCCATCTATCCAGAAATTAATGCCGAAGAAGCAGCATTGATATGTGCTGTTGTTTTGGTCACCAGGATACGCCAAGGCAAACCTCTGATTGGAGATTGGCCACCATATAATAGAAATTGCTCTACATTGCAATATTGGGTCAAAGATTGTGGCATTGGGATTGTACGGAAAATTGACATATGCCATGCGGCACGCAATCCAATTTCCAATGCCAAAAAATAAATTGGATCGTGTCTAATGGGGTTTAGGAAGATGAGCTGACGCCGCTGCGGTGAAATTTAGGCAAGAATTTACTCTTAATTATGCTATAACACGCATTCAGTCATAAGCGGCCTTCCAAAATGCAATACTTTGTACGGAGTAGGTGCAGCCTAATTCTTCCAAAGCACTCCCATTCTGACTTCAATGTCAAGCTAAAAGAATTCTAGCTACCATTTGCAAAAAAAACGGTTGAAAATTTTATTGGTAATTTGGGCCAACTGTTAAAATCCAACAGTTTTTCACAATTTTTAGTCATACTATTACCTTCTCCAGTATATTTTAAACTCCTTATATGACACGGACGGTAGGTAGGTACACTTCCTTGTCAGGAGAACGCGTGGTATGCTGGTCACTGGTTCTTTAGTCACTTCATAAACAAGTAGTGAAGAGAAAAATTACTCCGGAATCGATAGCACGCATGTTATGATAAAACGTCCTTGCGCGAGCTGAAACGTCATCCGCTAAGCCTCACAGACCACAGACAGATATTTGCTAGTGTCATAACGTTGTCACGGCTGCTGTTGCCACAGTGATGACTAAGAACAGCTGAGATAGCAAAGGTCGTCACAACAACACTCTACTTCTGCTGAGACGATATCTAAATGCATAAATGGAAACTAGAACTGAACATAAAAAAGTGCGTGACAGTAAATTTTTGGAAAAGAAAAAACTCGATAGAAAGAAACTATATGATTCAAGGAACGGAATTAGTAAAAAGTGGAATCAGCTAAGTACTTAGGTGTAACACTTACTCAGGATCTATCATGGGGGAAACATATCAAGGAAATATGCAGTCAAGCAAATAGAAAGTTGGGGTTTATTAAAAGATTACTAGGGAAAAGTGAGGAGAGGGTGAAGGAACGTTGCTATTTTTCAATTGTTAGACCACACTTAGAATATGCTGCGAGCATATGGAACCCTTATGAAGCAGGCTTAATTTACGAATTAGAACGAGTACAAAGAAGAGCGGCGAGATATGTAAAAGGGTGTTACGATAGGGAAAGCAGTGTGTCTGGTATGTTAGCCGAATTGGGATGGGAATCGCTGTCATAACGCAGGCTGAATTATAGACTTAATCTTCTGGGAAAATTTAAGGAGGGACATTTCATTAATGACGTAATTCATATATTGCTGGCTCCGACTTATTATGGTAGGCTCGATAATTCTAATAAAATTAAGGAGATAGATTGCAGGACGGACAGGTTTAAAATGTCATTTTTTCCGCGTACGATTCGTGATCAGAACGTTAAACATCGCGTAAATCGTTAATAATTATAGAGGTAATATTCAGAGTAGGTCGATAGTATTTTTATTTATTTTTTTTCAATTACCTGCATGTTCAAATCAACGTGTGACTTGCATGCAATGCCTTTTTTTGCATGCATGAGTATCTATGAAATTGGTGTCGGGTTTCAAGGCATGCATGGTATTCATGGGTGTGTCCTACATGAGTGGGATTTGGTAGTTTTTCTTCTTTTTTCCCCAATTACTTTTAAAGGTGTAGTGTTTGCTTTGTAGTGTTCATTTTTGTTTGTTGTGTCATTGTTCCTGGTGTGGATGCACCCCCTGCCACACACCATCGAGGTGGCTTGCAGGGCATGTCGTAGATATAGATATATAGATAGATCCATTTCAGCATGTGCAGGCGGGAATTATAAGCCACTAGATCTCGAATCTCCATAACGCTACCGCTCGAGTCATCGTTATCGTTTTACTACGGATAAGACTGCACGACGAGATTCCGATTCATCTATTTTCCTCTTAATTATTAAAAAAAAACACTGCTTCCAACCTGTACATCGAGAAGTTAGGCCAATTACTGAGAGCGGGTGCTTCCACAGATAAATGCGTCATTGATAACGATAGCATCAGCTCACTGAAAAAAAAGATGGTATGCAGCAACAAAGAATTAAACATTGGCAACCAATGCAAGATATTCCAAAGAGAAAAAATCATTCGCCTTGACCGGGACTCGAACCCGGACCCCCTGATTTCCGAATGATTTTTTCTCTGTGGAATATCTTGCATTCGTGCATCTCAGCGGGTAACTCCGTTAAAGTTTTCGCGGCTAGCTCGCGAGCTTTGAATTTATTGGCAACCAACTTTGTTGGATACTTGGACTATCAAATTAGTTGGCTAAGGCAGCCATTTTAAAACGATACGTCGGAGTTGGCTACACCAACCAACTCCCAAGGTCCGCGAGTACCTAGTTGGCTACCGCATCAAACTGCAGTGGATACTGCAAGTAATGATTAAGTCGCCTAGACTACGTATGTATTCCAGCTCTCGAATAACCATTATTGAATATGAGCCCGTTTTTCTATCATACAGAAATAAAGTATAATTGCATGGTTAACTTGCCATTACAGTAAAAAATTATTCACAATCATCATCGGACAGCAATCTCGACTGAAATCTTCTATCAGCTTATCTCTTCATATTTACGTATTTCTTCTCTTTCACATCCTTCATCATTGTTCTATATATCTTATATGAGGCATTCCTTTGCCGTTCATCCCGTTCATTTGTGCTTCAACGATTGTCTTCATCAGGCCATCGTGTCTCATATGGCCGATTAAGTTGTTCCGTCTTCTTCTTGTGGTAAAGTGAAGGATGTGAAAGAGAACATGAATGTAAATGCGAAGAGGTTAGCCGATTGAAGAACCAGGAAAACTGTCGCGTCAATCCAATCTTAAGATTGAGGATCAATCATTATGATGATGATGAGAGATAGAGCGTTGACATTATCCTCAAAGACTATAGGGGGCAAATAGATTCCATTAGCGATAAAGTCATCATTCCCCTTATCTATAAATCCCTTTTTCTTGGCTATATTCCTCATGCAGCCTTCTAGTAGCATAAAGATTGATTTCAGTGCTGTCTGGTGGCAACTGTAGGTCATCTAATAATGAGTTATGTGACCGGTCGATATTAAATTAGACGAAGTACCAGAAACTGAGCTTGGTTGCTCTTCCAGTACCCAAGAAAATAAAAAATCATACCACAACATTACTCGTGACGCCTTCAAAAGGGTCACGAGTAGTCTTCTCAATGAGTAGAATTTAACGTCGTTAACTATGATATCAAAGAAACACATGGTAAAATGCTGCAATTTAAATTCGGATCTTTCCACCGATAACATTGACTCTAAGTGGGGGACGAGGAGGGGAATTCCCTAGCTGCGGAAGGGAATGGTGCGGGCCTTACCTCGGCGGCGTCGCAGTGCAGGGTATAGTACCTACCCTGGTCAGTGGATCGCATAACTCAGAAACGATTAGAGATAGGTCAAAACAAACGAAAAATCGGCCCTGTAAGACTTTACATTTAATTTTTTCATTCAAATAGTGCTTTAAAAGCCCAAAAAAATGCATATTTAGGTCCGAAGTACTTAGGACCTTTGGGGCACGAATTCCAGTCACTCAAAAGTAACCAAATTCAAGCACGTGAATATAGACTTCATTTAGATCATTTTGGAAGTAGGAAAGCATAGCTTTTCTAAATTTGGAAAAATAAGGGTCACCCTACTTCTCATAGACAAACTGTATGTCTTCATATCGGCCAAATAATAGTTACGACAATTTCGGCAGCCATCACGTCTGCATCACATTAATAGCACGCTTTTACTGATGAGTAGTCCGAGGAGAGACAGCGCCACTGCGTGAACGACTGCGAGCAAATTAGAACCTGTTCTAATCTGACACATGCGTTCACGCAAGTTTGAAGATTATTTCTCTCACTAGATGGTGCAGGTGTAGCGGCCACAAACTACCAGGGGAATTCTATCAATTAAATTGGTTGTAGATGATTAAGTTGGGTGTTTTTGCTTGCACTCAACTCCTTAGGCAGTGCATAAAGTGCAATAATGATGAGCTGGGCGATTAATCACGTGGAAGCTTAAATTTCGTTCGTAAAGGAAGAACTTGTTACCTTGGCCCACAGCCGTTCGTCCGTTGTGCGGATTTTGGGCTAAGTATACGGGGCTAGGATCTCCACTATTATGTTTAGACTATGGCTTAAAACATATTTAATGCGGTGGTCATGTATCGCATTATTCACGCCCAATTAATTGCTACTCAACAGATCTTAACGTTATGCGATATATTGACGGTATTACTGCTACTGAATGGTATATTGTCACTGACATAATGCACGGACGACTGCACCGTGTAAAGCTGTCAAGCAAGCGTCCTCGCAATTTTCTACGTCACGGAATTTCGCAGACGACTGCTCAAACGGAAGCAACATCAACTTCCGCAGTTTCAATGACCGTGTAAAACGGTCTTACGGCCACAGAAGTTATGTATGGTTCTATTTGAATCATGCTCTACAATTTTAAGGTCTGCTTGTCTGAAATGATATTGGAAGCAGTTTTTACCTACTGCGACATTTTTGAAAGAAGATTTCTTAGCGCATTTCCCTCCAGCAGCTAATGGTATAAACTAATATCCTATGATAATTTCTCTTATAGCCCCTTTTCTCGGTGATTAGTGATTTGAACTACTGACCACAGGTCCCGGGTTCAAAATAGGGAGGAGGTCTCTTTGGATACGTTCAGCGACATTCAAGCCGAGAAAAATATTCAGAGTACTAGATTATTTTGAGAAATCAAATTACCCCCTACCCTATATACACGATCATAGCAGATAACAACAATACACGATAAGTATTTAAAAAGTAGGTATAGTGGCCAGTAATGGATCTGATAGGTGTATTTAATACCATTTGATCACATTAACAAGACTTTTACATGCCTATTGTGAATTAGAAATTAATGCATTCCAACAAATGTCGAAAACTTTAATAAACCTAATGCATATTCCAACATAGATACTAATCATATAGTTTAATGTGTCTGGTTTGATGATGTTGTAGTCAACGGCGCCATTAAGATAAGTGGTTAATTGTATCATCAATGGTTCGCGGACTTACTTTGTGGTAATTCATGTTCCAGAGTAAAATCAAGTAAATCTTGTTACTCCTTGTAATTATTAAAAGATATTATATTATTGAGAGTAAAATAAGAAAACCTTGATAACCAAGAAACAATGTTGCTTGTATTGTTTCTTAATATTGACACGGAAGTGTTGAAACCGGTCGGGCTGTACCCAATAAGCGATGTGAGGCTGACTTGATTTTACTCCAGTGGTTAATTGGTTGAATGAATACATTTTTATTGAAGCGAAATAAGGGAGGAGAGAAACCCGGCGTCGACTTTAGCCTACTCTTATGGAAAGGCGCCTAAGGGTATGCGGATTAACGGCCCATCTGACAGACTGGGTACTGCACTAGAAGCGCTCTCCACAGAGCAATCATGTACAACTAAATAATACCCTGAAATCCACCATAAAGGCGTGTGGCAGTTGGTGAATTCACACCAAACACATCATACATAAAAGGGATTAGTAATTATACATTATGGAGACAGCTCAACCACTGAAATATCTGCCACCGCCCTAATTCGAGCCAGGGCTTTCGGAGTGGGAATCCAGTACTCCAGCCACCACACCGACCCAGTCACTCACAGGTGTCCTTGGGCTTTTTCGCCAGTGAGGATGCTAGAAAACTTTGTTAGCATATGGAAAATAGTTAATTCTTAATAATTGCTGAAGAAATAAACGTGCAATTTTCCACAAAATAAAATCTAACTTCGACTCGGGTTTCAATGTAAATACATCATCTACTGGTAAACCTGAAGATGATGTATCAACATCATGACATTGAAACCCAGATCGAAGTAAAATTTTATTTTGTGGAAAATTGCAGTTTATTACTTCAGTAATTATTAAGAATTAACTATTTTCCATATGCTAACAAAGTCTATAAACAAATTCCACTCGATTTCGCGAGAAACCTCGGATTTTATCTCAATAATCAATTTGGCCACGTCTTAAGACCGAGATGCCTTAGAACAAAATGTCTTTTCATTCTAAAATCATCAGCTATTAAAAATTTAACCTCCTGCATTACTATTTTTCAAGATTTACAGGTAAATATACCGCAGTCGAAAAGGTGAATTTGACGTCTCATATTCCTCCGAATCCGGAATCTATTTCTGGGACACCTTTCGCGGTATTCCAGATTGGGCGGTTAACCTCCAGCTTCTGGTGACAGAAGAAGGCGGAAGTGCGCAACTGGAAAGAGGCCGCCTTGACCTTTGACCTTCGACCCCGATGAATTTCGCATGAGCATTGTTACGCGATGGAATACACAAGCAGGATCGAAGCAACACGTGGAAGTCACTGACGACGTGACCAGAAACCAACAGAGATCTGTATTTCGGCCACATTTAAGTCGCATCTGTACATCATACCCAACGTTTCCTAACATTTTCACATGCAATATTAATAATGTCTCAACAATTTTTTGATACTACCTAAACTATCACTTGTAAAAAAATATAAAAAATTCCCCGACATTTTCAACGTTCCGGAAAATTTAATTTGTGAAATAAGAACGCATGCTATCCTGCCGACTTTAGAGCGGAAAAACTTCTCGAATTTTTCATCAGGTCAGGTTGCACATACTGGACGACGCACAGTGGGCTGAAATCGAAATAGCTCAAAAAAATTCCAAAAATATATTTTTCCGTTTGGAAGTTGAAATTTTGCATGGTGGCTCTCCTGTCATTGGTACATATGACGTATGACTTCATTTTCATAATCATTCCGCATTAACATTATGTGAGGGCTCAAATGTGAAAAATATACAAAAAACACCGGAATTCAGTTTCCACTGAAATCTCCGAAATGAAGAGATCGCAGAACCTTTTGAAATAGCTTCACGGAATTAAAGTATTTCATGTAACAAACCTTAATCTATAACATATCATACTTGTAATTGATTTACAGGGGTATTTGCTAAGTTAAGGTTTTTAAGTCTCTGGATGGATTTCTTTGCCTTTTAGCGCAGTCTATTTTTCCGCTTTCTACAAGTCACCCTCAGATACATACAACTATTCCTTCGCGCCCACCCAATGTTTCGGATTTCACTCAATTTCAGCACACTGTTTGACGTTCCGATGCCAGACTAGAGCATAATCCCCAGAACAGTTTAGTTATGAGGGCACTCAACTGCCCTGAGTCGAGTCCAGTGGAGTTCGAGTTGAGAGAGTCGAAACATTGTCCAGTATGGGTCACCTGACCCGGTGGAAAACCCTACAAGTTTTTCTTCATTTATATTTGTGACCGTCATAATTGTACAACATTAATTGTTTTCCAACACTTTCATTGAGTAGAGTGTTGCACATTACTTCTGTATCTTCACGGATATGAAAAATAAATTCCATAAAAGTTTGAAAAATAATAAGGAGATATTCATTTACGGTTCGCTCAACTTCAACACACAATAAAAAAACATTCAAATTGAAATAAAAAGGTGACTTGGTCGTTCCACAAAAAAATTATTTATTACCGGGCCCGGGTTTCGTCGAGGACCGACATCTTCAGGTCAACCTGAAGATAGGTCATAATATACATATGTATCGGGAAATATTTAACAAGTAACAGAAGTATAGAGATAAAAGATTTTGATAGTATTGATCAAGGTTGTTTACTTTCATTGATAAAATTTAAAACTCTTTTTTCATGCAAAATGGTCCTTGACATTTTTATTGTGCGTACGTGCACATAAAAATTTTGGGAAATTACTAACCGACCAATTATATTTTGGAAATTTTTTACATCGCTACTAGGTCTAATAATAAGTAGAAACTTCATTTCTCCACATTGATCGCTGATTCTATCGTCAGGACAAATATTAACGGAATGAAGAGCTGCATTTTTAGGGAGATCGGGCAGGCATGCTCTTTCCTTAAAACATTCATAATCAGGATGTAAGTCATGTTCTGGAACAGAAAAGCATTCCTTATTTCATCTGTCATGAAGGAGTTCTATCTCAAAATGGCGACTGAAACTATACCGCATGGTTCCAATTGTATAATGAAACATTCTACGGTTGTACGTACATATGTCAAATTCAAACCGCATCACAATTCTCTGGTGAAAAAGAAGGTACAGACGTTACACGCTTTCGAATCTTGAATCAGCTCTCCCACTGGGTAACCACGCCTCCGATTGGGACTACCTGTCGTCGCATTCTATTTATGGAAGGGGAGAGAGTGCCAGAAATATATCTTGCTTCCGCCTAACACCTCAATTTCGCTGATTCATACCGAAATATTTTCTTGGAGATTTCATTTTTTATCAAGGATATAGTGAGCAGCATTATTTTTCACTCGATATCACTCGAAATTCAACCATTTAATTGAACCTGGGTGGTTGTGTCTGAAACCGTCGGGATTTTCTCGATTAGGTAACCAAGGAGTCACGTGGTACAAATACGAATGGTTCGCAAATTTAGCGTGTCTGAATCGCTAGTAACATATCATAAATTGTTTTTACTTGAGTTTTTTACATCTGTCTCGACTATAGAGCCCCCCAGATGAGATGAAACGTAAGTGTAAACAATGAATGAGGTTGAGGAATGAATGAATCAGCGATTTTATAACACACCAAATTTGCGAGCCCACGAACGTGTTTATACCACATGACTCCTTGGTTACCGAATCAAAATGATCCCGACTCTTTCAAACACAACCACTCTGGACTTTTGACTATTCTAGATTTAAAAAGACAATGGCAATTCTATATTTAAGCAAGCTTAACAGAACCACTTAATTTGAAACCAAGCATCCACGTTCAATTCTAAAAACCCCTTTATTCCCATTTCTTAACCACTCAAACAATACCTGTTAATATAAATTCACGACAATGCCCTATCACCCCATGTGGTGACTTACGCATGAAAATACTTCAAACAAAACCAATTTATTTCAGATTGGACAATTCTCCCTTCTAAGCTAATTTTACCACCATGATACATAGAGACAGGATTTCAGACTTGACGTTTCACCACTTAATTCAATAACTATTCATGTAAACTAAAATATAGCAGAGCTACATCATCCTACAATTCGGCGATTTTGGATGAAAACATTATCCAATAAAACTACCTAATATCACACAAAGTGGAGAGATGTCAAAACATGGCAATGCTTTACTTAGTGATCGAAACAATCCGAAAAAATCAATAAACAAAACAACAGCGTCATTACAACTTCATTTGTAACCGACGAAAATTGGCCAGCGAAATTAGTGCTCTAAATGCCAAGGTATCGTCCATATTATATTATTATCACCAAAATTACAATCCGTGACGGCCCTTATCCATGCGTGGTGTCGTAAAACTATACAAAAATATATGATAAAATTCCCAAAAAAATTACTAATAATATCAAATCTTGAGTTACACCACTTAAAGATGGAAATTCCATAGTATCTTAACCAATGACTTCCACCTAAATGATTTTTTACTCCAAAGATAATTTCCTAGGCGAAAGGGAACGATCTTTTTCGTCACGAAATGACCGGTGAATTTACTAATCCTGCAAAGAAAATGCGCATTTCGATAACTATAAAACGGATAAAAAGTGCTTTTTATTAAAATTAGCTGATGATAATTGAAAGCGGACGGCGTGGGATCGTTCTTTGCTAGCATATTGCGAAAAGATAAGCGAAATAGTCCGTCTACGTGGTAAATCAACAAATGGCGCCGTTACCACGACAACCCACCCGAACGCGTGATCCAACGCATTATATTCGCGACATGAAAGACGCTCTGCTCGTAAATATAGCAGGCATGGTAGAATTATGATCGAGAGAAGAATTTTCACTCCTGGATCTTACGTAAGATCAACATGTTAATCTGCAGATATTTACATAATTGAAGAACGCTCAAGTCCATCGCAAAGACGTAAAAAAGTACGGGTCTCCGAGGACTCGGAAACATTTAATGAGAGTTATTGATCCGAAGGGCAGGAAAATAGGAGTTCAATACACATAAATAGCTATTATGCGGTGAGATATACGACAATTTGCTACGACGAGAACGAGTGTCGTCATCAGTGACATAGTAAATGAACTGCCAATAGCTTAGAGCTAATGGTGTCCCAACCCTTGGCCTCCACTTGGAAATGTCGTAAGCTTGGAAGATGTTTTCCCTCTTGAATGGGTGGGGCAAGCATTTCAATCAGTCGACATCTTTGAACGCATCCGATAGAAGTAAACAAAATGGTGGCAGAGCGCCTAACACAAAAAAAAAACGTTCACGATGAGCGATTGGAAAATTGACGAAGGGAGCAAAATTTGACTGTTTCCATTAAAATTTGGAATTTCCGCCGTAACATATATTTGTTGCTTGTGGCACCAAGAAATATTAAGTATCTTCTTCCATATAAGATGGTGCATTTATTGGTTAACAATAGCTACTTTAGGTATTAGAATCCAGCGATAAAAATGGAAGGAGAACATTTTGAAAACCAATGGAACATTGAAGAGGTTGAATGAGGGAATAATTCTAATTAACCGTGGAAGAGGGAGGATAAGAATTAATACTCAAAGATAGTAAGGAAGCAAGCGAAAAATAAGAAGATTTTAAGAAGAATATAATATAGGAAACGTGCACCGACCAGGATGGAAGGTAAAAAACGCCTTTCCTGGGGAATAATAAGCAGAGACTATCAACAAGCCTCTCTAGGTTGGTAAAGTAACATATGATCGAGTTGATGACACGCCAAGCGTTTATCATTTGTTCGTAAGATACCTGTTAACCTTAAGGTACACACCAGGTCTTTTCATTCACCTATACCACCTATACTAATAAATTATCTATATTCGGTAAAGAGTTCTAGGGAAGATTTGGCAAATTATACCACTGTGATCCAGACTTGAATTCGTAGAGATAGAAAAATGGCCATTGATTCATAGACTCGACCCTTTACTCAGTGCTTTCAAGTAGCCGTAAAAATACTATTAATGTGTGCGATCTGGCACTGAATTAAATCATCATAACTTTATTATCCTGGAAAATCATTAAAGTCTGCGAGGTGAACGAACTGCACAGAGCACAGGTCATAAAAGGAAATAGGTTCGATAATCACTCAGAAACACAATTTGAGCGCTAAAACTCATGTTCACGAGAAATCACGACTAAAATAACACTAAATGCATATTATAAAACATTAAATTTTGTCAGTCTCTTAAAACATGTAGTTATTAGCAACATTGTCGCGTCGCCATTTTATTTTATTTTTATTTTGTTTTACAAAGCATATTGTATAATCAAAAAGATAAAATGGCGATGCGACAATGTCGTAAACTTCAGCTAATTGTTGCGACCAACGATAGGAATTGAAAAATCACCATCCAATGGGACGGGCTTTAAGGAGAATAACAAAACATATGTGGTATAAATAATTTTTAAATATAAAAATCGATACTCACATTCGATCCTTCTAACTCCATTCTGAATATGAACGTCGCGGCGTCCTCTCCTTCCTTCCAGCTGCAAGGCATGATTTCGGTTCTTGTAAGACAGCTAACGACGATCGAAGATCAATTATTTATTTACTCAAATTGTAGGCCTTAAATTGCTATAGCCACAAAACATTTTTCCTTTAATTGTTGAACTTAATGAGCAAAAAATCCTCCTGTAAGGAAAGATACACGGAAATTACAATTTTGACATCAAGGAAGAACATCAAAGGTCACTGAATCTTAAGTAAGCATTGTTTACCTTGAGGTTAGGATATGAAACGAATGAAAACAATTACGAGGTTTTACATTCTTTAACATCTCACATTCCTGTACAATGATTGCCAACCAAAGGATTGTGCCTAAATGATATTTCCCCTTAAATAAAAAACATAATCACGCAAATACCTAAAACACGGCCAAAATGACGCCTTTAAATTCAGAAAGAATTAATTTAACTTTTTAACGGGATTAAGAACTGAAGTCGAATTCAATGATTCTAACACTGGGGTATGTTTGAAACCGTCGGGATTTTCTCGTACAGGTAACCAAGGAGTCACGTGGTACAAACACGAATGGTTCGAAAATTTGCTGTATTTGAATCGCTCATTACAGTCCCACTCATTGTTTTCACTCGAGCTTTTTTCCAACGGGGCCTCTACGCACGTTATGGATATGAAATACTCCAGTGAAAACAATCAATTAGATTGTTACGAGCGATTAAAAGCGATCACAGCAAATTTGGGAACCATTCGTGTTAGTACCACGTGACCCCTTGGTTACCTGTTTGAGAAAATTCGATGGTTTCAAACACAACAGATAAGGATTGAGTTACGTTGAAAGGTTGTAGTTTATTTCATAACACGTTTATCCCATTATTGTAGATATAACGTATCTGATGGCATGTTGTATCTCATCTTAGTAGATGATACTTGTGCTTGCATTTTCTTCACGCATAGCGTAAGTTTTATTATGCAATTAGTCAGCTTGTCAAAAGGTTATGTAAAATCAAAAGTATTAGACGTCAGGGCTCTGTCTTATAATTAAAAATAATGCTAACGCGAAAACCGGTTGTTCCTCTTGTGTACCTATAACCACTTTTTAAACTCTAAATTAATATTTAAACAAGAATATTGTGAGATGTAAGATGAGCTAGGAGGAATAAATATCGAAGAACCGTTGAAATTTCCGCTGCCTAAGCCGACAACACTTTATCTGGAAAAATAAGGAATATTTGGACACATTAACAACAAATCATGCAAAAACCGGGTAGTTTTATTAAATCTGGGCACATGAGTGAAGACGCAAAAGAGGAATAAAGGAGAAGTGAGACAAGGTGTGTGCACTGGGCCCCGAATGGGGGCGTTTACTCGGAACCGAAATCGCAATTTTGTACAGGAACTCGTTAGATGGAAACGAAAAAAGAATTTTAGTGAAAAAATTAATCTTCTAACCACAACTCATAAATCAAAAATGTAAATAAGCAAAAGGTGATGCCCACCGAAAATGCTGCTGTGGTAACATTGACGTCATTTTCCTCCCGTCCTTGACTGCTTTTAGGGGAGTGGAGGGGGATTCTCGGAAGGTCTACTCGGACGGATGCTGTCGCGATCCCTCCCATTCGCCGAGTCAGCTGTGTCCGCCCCATTGCGATAAGGCAAAGTAGCTTCGTGGGCTCAGTTGTGATTGGACGAAGTCGATATACGTCAGAGGTAGCACCACGCCTACTTTTCCGAAAGGGTTAAAAGCATCAGTTTTTCGCCGGTTATAACTTGATAAATAATTGACGGATCAGAAAACGGAAAAACACGGGTCTTTTTATTTTACAAACTCTATCAGTTTCGGCGATAAAAAAAGATGGTAAACGACCCAATTGTATAATGTGGGTAAGGTGAAAGGCAATAAAACAAAATGAAGGCTTCAGGAGTGAATATCGATGGGAAAAAATTAGCATGCTCAATTTTGCTAATGAAATAGCGGTCATGGAAGAGGTAGAAAAAGAAATAAAGAAGTCTCTAGTAAATATAGAAAGTAAATTAACCAGACACCTATCACTAGGATGTCAATAAAAAGAAAACAAAGCAATAACAGCCGAATAATTAGCGACGGGTCAAGCAAGAAGTAAATATGTGGTGAGTAGAATAGCCCGGCCGAAGAAGGCATTCTACCAAATTAATCATACTACGTACAGCTGCAAATGCAATTTTGGAGGTAAGGAAATACTTCATCGGAACGTAACGTCAGCATAAAATTCGAGATTGGAAGCTGGAGGAAGGCTGGAATCTGAAATGTGGTGCTGCCGAAGAATGACGAAGATAAAAATGGATGTACCGAGGGTCAAACAAAGAAGTCCTGAGAAGAGCGGGAGAAAAGAGAAGTCTGCCAAAAACTATAAAAAGAAGATGGTGGGGATCAGGTTGGTGTGGTGGCTAGAGTATTGGCCTCCCAACCCGAGGGCCCGGGTTCGATTCCCAGCAGTGACGGATTTTTCAGTGGAAAACCGGTCCCCACTTGTGCCTAGTGGTGGGCATTTCAAGTTCAGTACTCCGTCCGTCGGATGAGACGTTAAGCCGTGGTCCCCTTGGCGCCTTTCGTTAAGAGTAGGCTAATGCCGACGCCGGGTTTCTCTCCACCCTTCCTCCGTTCCCTGAAAACTTCTACCATTACCCAATTACCCACCTATCCTAAATGGCGCAAATGACCTCAGCTGTCGGTCGCCTCCCCTGAATAATCAATCAAGAAGATGGGGCAACTTAATCGGCCATATCTTGAGGCACGATGGGCTGATGAAGACTATTGTCAAGGAATAAGTGAACGTGAAGAATGGAAAAAACTCTTATATTCTTATATACATATACTTCACTTAGTCTGACTCACAGGTTACCCGTCCTATCTGTCCACCTGTAAATATTACATTTTACAATGAGAATATCCACTCCGTTCTACCTACAACACAGCACTATTGAAATACTGAGTTCTCTAAACATCAGCTCTCTTCTACTGTAACGTGTGAATCTCTCCCCTACCATATTTCTTCAAAGCTTTCATCCTTGAGAAGTTTTCGCAAGCACGGTATACATCATTTTGATATCTAATAGCAACGCATTACTCGATAGGTAAAATCTCTTCCGTGATATTTTTCTGGAATGAAAGGAAGAAATTAACGAAAATGTCAAGTCCCAACTTTCCCAGTCAATCACCGACGAGAAATTCCCACATGAATCTTTCCCTTGGCATTTATTGAGAGCAATACTGGAGCAGCAAAAACGATGGGAAAATTACTGTACACCTAAGCAGTACCTTGTGGTATACATGCGAAGATAAAAATCTCCCTAAGAAAAAGTCTTTTTCACCATAGACTGACCAGCACGGAAAAAATTCATATCCTATTATGGTCTGCCCTGAATGGGAAGCTAATATTCTTCTCAAGAAGAACAATTTAACACCCTTTCGAGCGCGGCGTTAAGTTTTATCTCTTATCTCTAAGATCCAAAAGAATAGTGCATGTAGAGCAACTAAATCGCTTGGAGATTGTTGCCAAAGTAGATCAGATTTCAAGTCTTAAACGGAATGAAACGAGATGATCTGTGAGAGAGCTTAGGTCTAATGCACGGGGACGCCGAAACGATAGGTTTGCGGTCTTCCATGAAACGAGAAAGGAAAAACATCACACATACTCCCTCTGGAGGAGTTTTTATAAAAGTCAATGGAAGCCAAGGGGTAGGAACTGATAGTGTTTTCTTTTTTTGAACCGTTAAACTTTCACACCTACTTACCCCAGAAAGTGCTGAAAAAATAAGACCTTAAAGATCAAAATAGAGCTCTAGATTGCGTGAAATCCCTTCAGAATAATAGGAAAACCTTTCCATGACACAATACAGGGTTCTTTTCTCGGTTCAATTCTCTGCGAGTAAAGATTTTTCTATGGAATTCCAGTTCACCATGGATGTCACTTCCGTCCGAGAAACACGATAGAACGTCAAAGCTCGATGAACTCTAGTCATCCAATAATATCAGATTTGTACGATCCGAAACACATCCTCAGTCGTTTATAGAAGATACTCTCATTTGACACAACGAATGGATCTTTATTCTACAGTAGCAGGAGAGTAAATGGAGTGGAGTTGGAATAAAATCCAGTTTTCCACCTTTGGTCCCAAGGATGATATCTTAAAATGAAATGACCTTGATATTTCACTAAAAGGGAAGTACAAAAGATTGCTTCTTTCCTTTATTCATTTTTTTCTTTCATTTGTTCGCTCTTTTTCATTCGTCGTTCTACCTGTTTATTTATGTATTTGGCTTTAATTAATCAATCACTTATGTATTTACATGAGGAATAAAATTATTATTATTATTACTTAATTATAAAGTCATTGCAAAGTTTATTAGGCATGAGCAATTAGAATTTAAGGTACCCGAAATATTCTCTGGCTCTAATGTATACAGGTATCAGCTTTCCGCTTCGCTCGCTTTACGGCTGAGCTCCCTTTCATCAGTATAAATACCAATCAATATAAATTAAACGCATTTATTAACATATTACACAATCACATATAAGAAACGGTCAGGACGCGTGAATTATAACGCCAACGAGAACGAATTTCTACAACCGGTTTAGAATTGCTAACCTTTTATATAATTGATAACAACTTTTTTTCTATTACAGATACAGCCTTGAAACTTATAGCATGCATGGCTAGCATGTATATCTAACGATTACTAAACTTTTATTGTAATTGCATAAGTTGTTGTTGGGTTACGAATAATCAAGGAAGGATCTTAGCTCGAACACTTTTTGAGGAACTTTTTGCGTTACACCAGTTGTAAAATAAATACTAAAATTAGCCTTAAAAATTTTAATTTACAGTCAAATATGGCAATAACAATTAATGAAAATGGCGGCGTGGTTAGTTTTTCTTTAAGTCCTCCTGTTATTTTTTTATTTGTCTCCAAACTCGACTTAACATAATTACTGCGCTGACAATAGACGCTCCCTTCGCCTAGTAAACCGATCCGTAATACATTCGGACAAACTTAAGATGGATTTAGATGCCTACGCATTTATGCACCTAATCAGTGAATTCGAATGCGGTGTCATTTATTTTTATTCAATCCGTTATCTTCCGTCTTGGCATCATTTTATATGCCTTCAAGACACGGAGTGAGTTTGCTTCGCTTAGATGACAACGGATTGTCCCTGATTTCTTTTTTCTCGTTCAACGTGACCAGAATACTACGTAGGAAATAGAAAGGTTGGCGAAATCTCTCTCTTTTTCAGCCAAAAGAGTATAACATGTAATCTTGACACTTGCCAGCCAAAGAGTCTTAAGAAAACGAGAGTGATTTATGGAGGGAACGCCATTTTCTTTGTTTTTTAATGGCGACGCGATCTCATCCATATAAATATAAAATAACAATGTACTATGAGATAAGATATGCTGACGACATTTCTGTCCTTACGTAGAACAAAGAGGACCTTGAGATTAAGGTAATGGGGAAGTGAAATATTTTTTATAACTTTTTGAATGTGGAGTGTATTTGCTAAAATGTTCTACGCGTAAATTTAACGAAAGACTTGGTTTAAAGAAAGGTTGTGTTACAAAGATATTACTCTTAAAAAGTCTTTACTCCATCTTATTATGATAGTCCATAGTCACAAAATTACAGAACTGACAGATTCAAAATGTCCTTCCTTCCTCATACAATTAGGGATATGAATAGTGGTAAATATATCCAATACGAGTGTATCAATAGACAGCGTAGGTAGTTGTATGTTGGTATAAGGACTTTCATCTAACCCAACTAACAGCCTGATATTGCAAGCTTGTTTTGCTATTTATATCTTTTTTTAATTGAAGGTTAGACTAATCCTTTTATATGCATGACTCGTAAGGCATGTTTGGTATGAATTCACCCCCTGCCACACACTTTTATGGTGCTTTGCAGGATATTACGTAGATGAAGATGTACATTTCCGGCAGCTTAAAAAATACTACGACATCGTGAACTACGACATACTGAAGTGGGATATAAAAAAGCACAATCGGACAATTTGTCTTTTGTTGACTCACTTATGGTGGTATTCTACTTTAAAAAAACAGCGACTGCTTTGTCATAGCAGAGATTTGCGGAGTAAAAGAAGCGGGATACTATACAGTTATTATACAGGTACATATGTTTTCGCCATTCATTAAAGAACTTACCCCACGTACAACAGATAAACAACGCCCATAGTGATACCGTGCCGTGACGCCATGAGATGACGTCGTATGTTTAAGCTGCAGAAAACGTACAGTTTTACAAGAGTAACATCTTTGTTGCACAATGTAATTCTTCAGCCAAATTCACCAACACAATTTTTGATAATATACTACACATTGAAAGAGCTATAAAAAATAGTGCAAGTTCCCCATCGCTAATAAATTCAAATGCAATTAACATCTCTGTAGGCTACTAAAATTAACAAATATTCAGTTCTACCAACGGGATATTTGCACTGCGTCGGCTCATACAAAATATGGAGTACCTACTAGTTAATGGTATACATGATAGCTCTACCACGCATTCCTAGCCTTTATGTCATAAGGAGAATGGTATTTCATATATTCGGGGTTAATTAAATTGCTTCAGCTTCAGATAAAGAGGGGTAAGAAGTTGGGGAAAAAGGATGGTTAAAATATTTGATAGATGTGAAGGATAATTTTGGGTGTGGGAGTTTAAACAGAGATGGATTGTAATAAAGTGGATGTGATATTTTGTGACTTAAGAAAGTAAATGGAAAGTCCACTTTGGAGAGATATGCCCACTCCTTCGTACGTAAGGGGTTTGCTTCAATATATGCAACACACTTGTCACTAATTCCTAGGATACATGATATGTCAAGCATGCTTTTAAGGAAATGGATATGGAAAGAAAAAGACTAAGGGAACAAATGCTTTCTTACCGGGTCATCTAAATAAAGAACTTTTCTTTGCCTACGCCAGGAAGTATACTTAAATGTATAACCTTTAATTTTCCCTCCAATCTTGCAACCAACTCCTCTATTAAGCTCTCAGGAATAAGAGGAGAGAGTGAAAAACAAAAACAAAACGTGGAATAAATTGGTTCAAATTCCGGTCGAATGCGAAATCGAGTCGATAACAAACGAGCATCAACGCGCGCGCCCTTTCGTGCACTTAAGGCGCAAGCGATGCAAGACGAAGTCTCGGGCATCGAATTACCTCCAAGAGCGTTTCCTTCGAACCGCCACACCCTCCAGACCATAACAAGAGCTGTGTCGGTGCAGGGGATCTTTCCTTTTCAAGTTTTCAGACGAACCTCGAGGGCGTTTCTCTGGAGACGCAGCGGCGTACCGGACGCTGAAACCAGACCGTCGAATCCCCATCGCCAATCGATAAGAGATAACCCATATACGTAGAGTGGTTAATCCATTTGGACAGTGTTAGCGGTTGCTAAGTACCCTATCATCGATGTGGGAAAACTACTTTGGGGCATTTAAACGTTATAGATATCTTAAGGTTTCTGGAGCGGTAATCGTGAGTCGTTGAGTGTATGTAAAATGTATTAATTTTCTAAGTACGACGAAAAAATACTATATATATCACATTTAATTTACGTGCAACTTATTAAACGGTACCGTGTAAAATAGGGAAAATACAGAAGAGTTTTATACTGCATTTTTGCCTGAAGGAGGCTCCACCGAATTATGAACTCACTGCCATATTTGAGAAAATTTCAGGACACATCATTTTTTTGGCCCTTCTATCGATTGGCAATAAAAGATGAGGTATTTCTAACATAAAAAGACTTTTTTTAAAAGATAAGAAGATTTTAAGAAAAAAGACGATAAATATCAGCTATTTTATACGTGGTTATACGGCAGAACATGGATCTTGCCGTAAAATTTGCAGATTAATAATGCAAAGAGAAATTTCGTTTTTACGAAAAACTAATGTAAGATGCGCAATTTTATGTAGAAATTTGCATTGCAAAAAGTGCTCGCCTTACCACACTTGTTTAATTGATATTAATAAATGTTTTCAAGAAAAAAAGCAGAAAAACCTTAGTTACATGAAATTGGCGCTCCAGTACGTTGTTATCATTGGCAACGGTACTTGTGACGGAACGTGCTTACAAGCCCATTTACTAACTTAATTTAGGAATATACCTTACCAAGGTCCTTCTTTTATTTTTCATGTGATTTAAATATTTCATTGGTTATTGACATGGTGTAATTAATATCAATGCTTCCACTTGGTAGCAGCGTCATTGTAGACAAAACAATTTCAAAATTATCAGTATTAATAAAATTCAAAACAAAGAGTTGTATTTTCAAGGGAACAGTTCAAAACTAAGTAAGTAAATATTTAACATATTTTATAATACCTATTAGCGGGATTGAGCATGTAGGTATTCATACTTTGTAAATTAAACGTGGCAACAACTCTTCCGTCATGTTCCGAAGTCAAAATTACTTAAAAGAGCTTGTAAAAAATAGAATGCAACTTCAACGCGCTATAAAATAATATACTCATACAATTATTGTGTATGCGTTATCACCCTATACATGATTTTCCATAAAGGTGTTTTTCTGGTTAGGTATTTATTCATTAAATAACATACCTCTTTTACGGGATTTTGAATCGCGGAGTCACGGTGGAACCTCCTTAAGCATGATATGACTTAGCTAAAGAAAGAATGTCATGGTTACTATTGATAGTTTTAGGCAAGGAATTCGAAATTAAGGAGGTTCCGATATGACTCCACGCGTAAAAATCCCGTAAAAGAGCTATGTTATTAAATGAAAAATGTCAATCAAGAAAAACACCTATATGGAAATTCAGCCATTTTACGATAACGCATACACAATAATTGCATGAACATGCTGTTATTCGGCACTTTTAAGTAGCATTCTATTTTTTGCAAGATCTTTTAACTCATTTTTACCACGTTCAATTTCCCACAGGGAGAGTACATGTTAATTCCTGCTATTGCATATTCTAATATCGGTTGATGTTCTAATTTAGTTTCAAACTATTCCTTTGTAAATGCTACTCTAAGTTCCGAATTTTATGATGATAATATTTCGGAAAAATATTTGGCAACACTTAGGCTGCTACTGCTGCTACCATTTGTAATCGTTTGTATTAATAACGCCGTGCCAACAACCAATGATCATATGTAAACTACAAAAAAAAAGAGGGACCTTGGTTAGGTTTACTTTTAAATTAAGTGATTATATAGGCTCGTAAGCGCGTTCCGTCACAAGCAGCGTTGCCAATGCTAACAACATGCTTTAGCGCCACTTTCATCTAACCAACGGTTTTCTGTGTATTTCGAAAATAATTTTTTAAATATAAATTAGACATGTGAGGTAAGGCAAGCACTTTTTGGCAAAGTAAAATTCTACATAAAATTGCGCATCTTATGTTAGTTTTTCTTCAAGATGACATGTCTCTTTACATTATTAATCTGCAAATTATACTGCAAAAGGTATGCTCTGCCGTATAACCAGGAATAAAATTGCTGATTTTCAACGTCTTTGTTTCTTCAAATATAAGATGGAAAAGCCACAAGATTTTATTGCCAATCGAAAGACGGGTCAAAAAATTGTGTGCCCTGAAATTTTCACAAAAATGACATTTACTTCATGATTCGGCGGAACCTCCTAAAGAGAAACATTAAACTTAAATATGCTTTATTGTATCTTTGATTCGATGTGATAAACGTAATATTTGATGATAGGTGTTGATGATAGGTTTGATGATAGGTGACGATATGCTATTCATTATTTTACCCCTATAAAAAATCTGCACATGTGCTATCGAATTATAACGAAATGTATCGGATGCATGTACAATAAGGTTGCGTGTTAATAAAGCATCCATTTACCAAAAACAAAATTGGTAAAAAGGATTTTTTGAACATATCACTATTGCTATCACTAATAAAGACACGTATATGAAGTTTCAAGCAAATATCTACGTAGAGAAAAATACTCCAGCCACCTTAATGGGGCTGGGCGATTTAGATCAAATAGGTTTCCCTTTCCTCCATTGGCTAGTCTGCTAGATAATATACCAATGGGAGCAATTGTTGGTTGAGCGAAGCTGAGTGCAGCCGTTACTTTAAATCTGAGAAAGGGTCTGAAGTCACCTGTGTACACCTGCGCTTTTCACCTCAACGATCACGGACTAAAGCGATTTCTTATCCTTAGAATCTTTTCTTTTCCTGAGATTTCTCACATCAACCAAGATTTCACTGTGACCTAGCCTTAAAACACCATCCTAGGGACAAATACCCTTTTGCTTGTAAGAAGAAACGCAAAAAAAGCACTGGGTGCATTCAATTAGCACTTATATATTCTAATATGAGTTAAATATAATCTTATTTAGTTTTTTACTATTCACTTGTAAATACTAGTCTTTGTATTGAATTTTATTAATGATAATATTTCGGAAAATAATTTGACAACACTGACGCTACTTCTGCTGCTATCATTTGGAAGCGTTGGTGTTAATAACACAGTTCCAATACTCAACGAGCATTTTTAAATGACACAAAAAAGATAAGAGGGACCTTGGTAAGGTATATTCCTAAATTAAGTGAGTAAATAGGCTCGTAAGAACGTTCCGTCACAAGTAGCGTTGCCAATGTTAACAACATACTGTAGCGCCACTTTCGTGTAACTAAGGGTTTTCTGCTTTTTTTATAGAACAAGTTTATAGATATCAATTAAATAAGTGAGGCAAGGCTAACACTTTTTTGCGGTGAAGAAATCTGAATAAATTGGCGCATCTTATATTAGTTTTTCGTCAATAAAACGTTTCACTTTACATTATTATTCTCCAAATTTTACTGCAACAGCCAGGCTGCAGCATGTATAAAATTACTGACATTCAGCGTTTTTTTTCTTCAAATATATAATGGAAAGACCACATTATTTTATTCCTAATCGATAGAAGGATCAAAAAATGATTTATCCTGAAATTTCCTCAAAAATGACATTTACTTCATAATTCGGTGGAGCATCCGTAATGCTGAATACATTCCCGAAAATTGACGAAGTCACGTGACCTGAAACGCCTTCTGGCGTCACTGCACGTTAGAGGAAAACGAAGCTAATATATTGTTTTGAAGCTGTTTCTTAATCGAAACCATCACTGAAAAGGATTTAAAAAAGCACAATCCGACCAATTGTCTTTGGTCGAATCCTTTATGGTGGTATCCTTAAATTAAAAAAAAAGAAAAAAAAAGCTATAGCTTTGTCATAGCAGATATTCTATGAATGAAAACAAACAGGTTACTATACAGGTAATATTCAATTTCTGGACGAGTTGCTCATTAAGACCCACACCATTAAATAAAAAATCAAAATACATAAGTTTATTGCAATAAAAAAATAAGATACATACATACGTTTCACGCCAAGTACTCATTAAACAACTTACCTACCCTTACAAGAGATAAACAATGTCCATAGTGATAAAGTGCCGTGACGTCATTCGAAGACGTAGTGTTTCTTTAAACTGCCGAAAACGTACAATTTTTTAAAGAGTAATATCTTAGTAAAGCAACTTAATTCTTAAGGAAAATTTTCGCCAAGCACTTTTTGGCTAATAAACTTCACAATAAAAGAGTTATGAAAATAGTGCAAGTTCCCCATTATTGAATAATTTCCATTATGGCATATATGTACGATACCGAATAACTAATTGTACTTAAACGAAGCGTGGCCCTAATATTTTTTGACGTACTTGGAGTATTATTACAATTCTCACCCAATGTCCCACTATTACCACTCCAGTCATCAATCACGACTTCTGAAAACGTTGTTGTAATAGTTGATTGTTTGAGTTGAATAAAGGAAGGTCAAATCAAAACATTTTATGACAAATCTAAAATGATAGATAACAATAATCACTATGGCAATTCTAATGACGTTTACACTAATGTAAGATCAACGATCTGTCTACAAATATATGGTAACGAATACAAGATGAGAGCCAACGTGAGCAGTGAAAAACCTGATTTTCAAAAGTCTTCCCTCCACGTCAACGCTTCGGTTGGTCAGATTCCAAAGAAACACTCCTCCAAGTCTTGCAGCACATTAAGGGTCAGAGATCACGAAGTTTATTTACTTTTTCAACCCCACATTTTTTTTCGCTAGAAAACATTCATTTCTTTCCGTCGCTTTCCTTTCGATCAAGCAACGAGGAAGACGATATTTTCCTGGAATAACAATCGCCAATCACGCGGCTAAGTAAGCTAAACGCCCGTGGATACGATGCAATACCGTCTGATCGTCGATTTCTCAAAGGAATAAAGAAAGCAGGATTGGGAGGGGCTTTGAAAGGGTACTCTTAAGGCCTCGACCTCCCAAGACGAGTAAAGCGTCGGATAGGACGCGGCGGACAATAATTTCTTCTTTTAATGACCAATCGACTGGACAAATAGCGCATTGCTCCAGATGCTCACGGAGATATTCATAGCGGCCATTTTCTCACCATGCCGGTAAACAAATGTGAAGTTTCCTTAGTTACCAAGCACGGTTTGAGAATATTGCCACTCGATATACCCTCTTTCTCTCTTTTGTTCTTGTTTATTAGTTGCCAAGGAACGACACCAATTAAATAACAAAAATAATTAGCTATCACAATTCAATTAATAAAATATTAAAATAATATGAATTAATCCTAAAATAAAATAAATAAAATATTAAAACAAAACATTTTAAAATAAACTAAACATTAAAATAAAATTAATTAAAATAATCTAATATCGCTGCAGTAATAATTCAGGTGAATCTAAAGCAGTGTCCAAATGTACAGTGTATTGGGAATAATTTTATTACCATTAGCCATAGAAGGTTACCCACCTAAATTCCATAATTTCAAAAGGACAAAATCACTACAAACGTGACGATAATATTATCTTTCATTAGAATAGTTGGACATTTTAGGGATTAGGAAGGCCTTTGACTACGTGACATGGGCTTTAATAATGAGGATTCTGAAAAAAATTGGGAATATTCATGAAATTCGTTTCTCGTGAAATGATGATTTACTGGATACGAAACTAGCTCTATTATATTTAAATGTATAGACCAAAATTTTCCATATGACCCACAAAGGTGCACAAAGGTGCAAAAATGCTTTAAAAATATTTGCGAAAGCCAGGTGACCTGAAACGCAGTTCGACGTCACTGTACGGTATTCGTTCCATATTGCGAGGGAAGCAGACGTTTATTTTAGAGAGAAAACGAAGCGAATATATCGTTTTGAGGTTTTCAGTCATTCCTTGATCGAAACTGATTTAAAAGGGATATAAAAGAGCATAATCCGACAATTTGCCTTTGGTACACTCCCTTGTATTGGCATCCTGCAACAGCAACTTCTTGGACGCTGTAGAGAGTTGCGGAGTCAAAACGATTTTTCTCTTTACGAGCCATACAACTTAAATCAAAAATCGAATTACATTAGTTTATTGCATTACAAAAATGAGATAAATGCAACAATTTCGCCAGGCATTCATTGAACAACTTACCTCCGCGTACAACAGATAAACAACGCCCATAGTGATACCGTGCCGTGACGTCATGCCTTGGATACCTGATGGCGTCGTGTTTTTAAGCAGCCGTAAACACATAATTTTTAGAGAGTAATCCTGACGGTTTAAAACACAACACACCTCCCCAAATATCAGTCTATAAGGGCAATAACCTGGGGGGAATGTGCTTGAATCGTTCGAGATTAATTCCGGTACGTAACTAAGGACTCACTCGTATGTTTTAACATTGCGTTCGAGATTATTCCGTACCGCAATCAATCTCGAACGATTCAAGCACACCCTCCTGGTTTAGTTGACATGGAATGACCCTCTCATTTAATTTCATTATGTATTTATATGTGAGTGTGCTGTAAAAGGGGCATTAGCCGATTGGAGTATCAAGGGGAGAGCTGTGTAAAACCAACATCAGAATTTTTGACTGATGGTGATGATCATTAGAAAAAAAATAAGGAAATCCATATTTCATGATACATATTATAATTCTGTTACAAAAATATTTTTGATTCCTAGTTTTTTTAAACTATTTTCCTTTCATTTTTACGCCAAATGATACAATTTCACTCCATAAATAATGAGGTGGTATAAGACTGGTGTTAATGTTCACTACGAATTGCAATATGACGTCACAGGAATAATCATGAACTACAATATATGCAACATAAGAAGATCTCTAAATATGGCTAAGAAATTTTCTACATTTCACTATCTTCCTCGCTCCGAAGATCATTTAGGAATTGGTGACTTCAGACATTGCTTAATTCATTCTTAACGAGTTAATTTTCTGAAATAATTGGAAAAAATATTACTAAAATAGTTTATGAACAGGGAAAGTTACATTGTGTAACCCGTTGGGGTCATATTTATGCCGGATAAAATATTGTCGGGGCATACATACTCAACGCCCTTATCTCAAGAGCTGCATATTATTTCCAGGGAATTATCGCCGTCGTATACTTAGTGAACGAAATGACGTTCTCCTTTGCTGTTCCTCCGACCGTAATGACTTAAGTGCGAAATTTGTCGAGTGGAGAAAAAGAGTGAGCTTCTTACATTTGCTTTTTCTTTATTATTTCCTAAAAAAGAATGCCTAACCTTTTAGGAAAATGTTCTTGGCATTTGGGAATGATGGTTCATAAGAGTAGAAATATCTGATGTACGTACCTTGAAATCAACCTTTCCTCAATAACTGGCTACGGAGGATTAGTAAAAATGCAGAAAAATGGGGCCTATTAACTCGCAAAGCAATTGCAAAACCGTACCTTTTTTTCCCGCGGGCTTGCTCATTCCTTCGTGGGAACAAAAATTAAGGACCTTTCAATGAAAACGCTATTTCCTTAGGCCGCGATAGGTCAATTCCGGCTTTTCTAATGTATCGATTGAGGAGATTAATTTACTTTCTAGGTGCTTTTATACCAATATCGTGATCGGTCTACGTCCATTTTAAGTTTTAAGATGGTTTTCATTTGGCAATGAACGAATTCGGAAAATACGCTAGAAGCCCACTTTCATAAAAATGTTAAATTGAGCATCATTAAGGATTTATTTGATTGGTTACCTATATTTCACGTGAGGTATGATCTATAAATAACGGAGACCTTTTGCTCATCATTATTATTAGTCAACAATCTTAAGATTGGTTTGACGCAACTATCCTCTCCATTCTTCTATCGGCTAATCTCTTCATATTTACGTATTTGTTCTTTTTCTCATCCTTCATCACTTGTTCTACGTATCTCATACGAGGCCTTCCTTTGCCGTTCTTCCCGTTCACCTGTCCTTCAACGATTGACTTCATCAGGCCATCGTGTCTCAAAATATGGCCGATTAAGTTTTCCCTTCTTCTTTTTATAGTTTTCAGCAGACTTCTCTTTTCTCCCACTCTTCTTAGGACTTCTTCATTTGTCACTCGGTCGATCCATTTTATCTTCATCTTTATTCGGTAGCACCATATTTCGAATGCTTCCACCCTTTTCTTCTCCGCTGCTGTCATTGTCCATGCCTCACTGCCGTAATGAAATATGCTCCAGAAGTATGTTCTGATGAATTGTTTCCTTACTTCTACTCTTGTATTTCCTGCTGTAAGTAGATCCCTCTTTTGATAGAATGCCCTCTTTGCCTGGGCTACTCTGCTGGCTATTTCTTTCTGGCTTCGTCCATCGCTGGTTACTCGGCTTCCAAGGTAACAGAACTCTTTCACCTCTTCCAGTTATTGCTTTCCTAGTTTAACGTACGTTTTGGCCTCTTTTTTCTTGATGCACACCAATATCTTAGTCTTCTTCTTATTTATCTTCAGCTTATATCTGGCCATTGTCGTCTCCATGGTTATAAGCATCTTATTCAGGTCCCTCTCTGTCACTGCTATGAGTGCCTGTCACTGTCATTGGTGAATTGGAACATGCTTATTTTTTTTCCATGGATATTCATTCACTCCAGAAGACTTCTCTTTGATCATTGATGGCTATCTCGATATAAATATCAAAAAATTACAGGAGACAGTGCACAGCCTTGTCTCACTCCTTTCCTTATTGTTGCTATTTCACAGCTGGGTCGAGATTTTATCACAGCGCCTTGGTTTTTATATAAACTGTCGATAATTCTTTGGTCATTGTGGGACAATCCAATTTCTTTCGGAATTCCAGGTATTTAATTCGTTTTGGTCGTAAGGTTAAATAATGACGTTGATAGAAACATGACGCAAAATGCAATTTTTGTTGAAAATTTCAGGATCTCTTATTTTTTATCAATCAATCTATAGTAATAAGTTATTTGGCATTTCCATCATTAATTCAAAGAAAATATGTGTTGAATAATTGCAATTTTGTACGTGGTTAGACGACAGAGTAGCGCTGTAACGGTAAGATACCTGGACTAATAACGTAAAAATAGATGTCTTTTTAACAAAAAACAGATATGTACCTACATTACAGTATTCACCTTTAATGTACGCTGTAACAGTATCAAAAATGTTGACTTGAACTGGTGTAAATGACTGTTACTGATTACTGTTACCGTTGCAGTTGCTGACAGATTTACTTTTGCGCGAAATAGCAGGAGACTTTCAGGCAAAGAACAGCTGCGCTTCAGAATGTTTTAATGTCTAATCCGGTGTGATCCGAAGAAACGAACTGTGGATCTCTTGTATTCGTCTAAAAATAAATTAATGAAGGTATTTATTTGTGTTTGGAGATCACTTACATCAGAAGTGAAGCCCTTGGATTTGTAAGAATGTACGATCAATTACGTCACATACGTCTATCTCAAAGATTGTGAAATACTTGCGAAGAGCCTGAACAGAGCTACCCGCTGATATGCAAAATAGCGAGACTTCAACAGAGAAGACACAATCCATCTTGAGCTTTTTGTCCATTCTTTCTTGGATCTAAATTAAGACTTGCACGACGATATATGCAGCAGTAGCATCGTGTACCATCAAATCCTATTTAAAGGTTACGAACTAGCCGCGAAAAACGGAATTATGCAGAATGACAGGATTTCCTCGAAGAAAAAAATCATCCACTTTGACCTTACTGTCCAATTCATCTCCGTAGAATTCTTGCATGGCATCGGCCAGCTGGTAACTACGCTAAGGTTTTCGTCTATCGTTGAATTTCATGAAAGTGAACACCTTAGAGTTTAATGTTGATTTTAAACTTGTGGACGGTGGCGCAGTGTAGATAATTACGTCTGTTTTGCAACATTGTACGTACGGTAGTTTGCCTCAACATCTAGTTCATTTAAAAAACCTAGAAATCCACTGTATAACAGGATGCCTCAGTAGCTTAACTGGTAAAATAAGGGCATTCGGAATTGAATCTCATTCCTGTTTGATGATTTTTTTCTTTGTGGGGCTCTAGCATTGTAATATGAGTTCCTTCTAAAATCCAGAGTCTAATCACATTGTTGTTGTTATTCGATGCTGCCATTTTCAACTTACATTAGTCCAGTGTTGCCAGGGTTTTTCAAAACATTTTAATCAATTTCATTTAAAACAAAGAATAGTACTTTCATGAAAATAGTTCCAAACCAAATAAAAAATAGGTGAACCCATAGTAAAATACGGAAATACCAGAATGAACTATTGTTTCCTCTGGAGAAATTAAACCTGGTAACGAAATGTCAGCCATATTCCGAGATCAAAATTCTTTTAACTGGTTTTTATTACACCATTAACATCCTCAAATGCAGCAACCACCTTAAAATTCTGAATTAGAATCAGTCTGCAGGTCAGCTTATTACCTGATAGTGATTCCCAACCTAATTCTCCTTAAAACATAATAAGAATTCCAATACAGTATACTTATACAATATATATAAGTATACAGTATATACAATATAAGTATACAGTATATACAATATATACAATTGAGAATAGATCAGTTCTACAAATATATTACCTACCTCAAGAATGTACACATCAATCAACAATTAATACAACCAACAATAAAATTATATAAAACTTTTGTCATTAGCTTCTAATATTACGTCATTTCATCCGGTAATATCATCGAGAAAAACTCACGTCATGCAGTGAGGACGAAACAGACTAGAAGAAAAAATCGCGAAACAGGTTCTTCAGCGTTTATCAATGCGGAGGGAAGGTATCCAAGGAGACTGACGAGGAAAACGAGGAAGTAGGGGAAAAATAAACTGTAGCCAAAGTTTGTCATCCAATAAATTTATGTTGCACACCAGGAAAATACTTAAAAAATTGAAAAAAAGCGTTAGGCCAAGGTCAGAGCAAACCATGAAAAAACTTGTTTTTGCAACCTTCGGCGCGAAAAAGGCTCACGAGTTTCCAAATTTTAATTTCAGGACTTCCGCACATGTTTCATAACAACACAAAAATTATCATATATTTAATTTTCTGTTTTTTTATTGGAGAAATGATGGTGGCAGGTGAATTTGTTGGAGTGACAAGAAACATGATATAATAAGAAATTACAGCAGAAGAAGGACGATCACAGTAGTTGGTGATCATTTGGTGATAAGATTAAACTAAAAGGTGGCTAAGAGAATTTGGGCACGTCCATAGAAGGAATGATGGGTAATAATAACAAAAAATTAGTTATATTGATGATGAAATGCAATCTAAAATTCAGGAATCGAAGAAAACAATGAAGAACACATGGCAAGTAGAAAAACTGAAGGAGGCTCAACATCGGCAGGCGTTTCAAAAAACAGAGTGAGAAACATCATAGCAGAGGACCTGACTGAGAAATCAGTGGAAGAGCGTCGGGAAAACATTGAATGTGGACTAAAGGAAGCCACAAAAAAGCAATTGGAACAGTTGCCAAGAAGAAGCCATGGATCACGGAACAAGTCTTAGACATAATTGAAAACAGAAGAAAGTACAAGAATGCGAAAACTGAAGAAGAGCAGCTTTGCTACAGAAGAATAAGGAACGAAATAAGTCGCAAAGCAAGGAAAGCTAGAGAAATGTGGATGAAGAATCTATGAGAAGATGTACAAAATAACCTTGCACGTGTAAAGTGGGAAACTGCCTATTGGATAGAGAGGAACCACTTCAAGGAACGGAACGCAAGATGCAAAGCCATAAGGGATACAAATGGAGAACTTTTGACTGAAAATGAAGACAAAGTGAAGAGATGGAAATAATATCTGTATCTGTAATATAGTATCTTATATTGCCAATGACCCACGATTACCGCTCCAGTCACCTTAATAAACTCATATCTCCTTATGGATCTTTAATGTTTCTCCATTTTATTTTAAGATTATAATGTAATTCTATTCTCACACTGATCTCATATCCCAAGTTAGATCTTCATCAACGATGATGGTATTGCCTAAAAAATTAACGTCTTTAAATTGCACACCTTCGCCTGTCACAATTCCTTTTCAACCCCTCTTTCGATCTTTAATGCAAAATTTGAGAAACAAAACCTGTGACACAAAAGGTGCTATAAATCGAGTCAACTCTAGACGCGAAGCATTTCCGACAACACTGTCGTAATCGATAAAAAATGACGAAATGTTCTCCATATTGACTCGGTCGCTAGACAACTTAGCCTGCCAATTTTATGCCAAACAAGTTTACAAGTTGATAACACAAAAACAAGGATAAGGAACAAAATTATACGATAATGAGCTGATAATCTCGTGCAATGACTCACCCGACGAATAGTAGGTAAGCTAAGATTTGTGAGAGAGCTTCTTGATGTTACACAGGATGTTGATGAAAAGGAAAGATTCTAATTTTTCTAGATATCATCCAACACGAATAATAAGCTGTAGGCCATGTTTGTCACTACTTCAAGATCTTATTACACCCACCGTGTATATGCTACTTAACACTGGTAGCTTTTTTTAGTAGGTAAGCTAAGATTTGTAAGAGAGCTTCTTGATGATACACAGGATGTTGATGAAAAGGAAAGATTCTAATTTTTCTAGATATCATCCAACAAGAATAATAAGCTGTAGGCCACGTTTATGACTACTTCAAGATCTTATTACACCCACTGTGTATGTGCTACTTAACACTGGTAGCTTTTTTTAGTAGGTAAGCTAAGATTTGTAAGAGAGCTTCTTGATGATACACAGGATGTTGATGAAAAGGAAAGATTCTAATTTTTCTAGATATCATCCAACAAGAATAATAAGCTGTAGGCCACGTTTGTAACTACTTCAAGATCTTATTACACCCACTGTGTATGTGCTACTTAACACTGGTAGCTTTTTTTAGTAGGTAAGCTAAGATTTGTAAGAGAGCTTCTTGATGATACACAGGATGTTGATGAAAAGGAAAGATTCTAATATTTCTAGATATGATCCAACAAGAATAATAAGCTGTAGGCCACGTTTATGACTACTTCAAGATCTTATTACACCCACCGTGTATATGCTACTTAACACTGGTAGCTTTTTTTAGTAGGTAAGCTAAGATTTGTAAGAGAGCTTCTTGATGATACACAGGATGTTGATGAAAAGGAAAGATTCTAATTTTTCTAGATATCATCCAACAAGAATAATAAGCTGTAGGCCACGTTTGTAACTACTTCAAGATCTTATTACACCCACTGTGTATGTGCTACTTAACACTGGTAGCAAAAAAATCTTGCCTTACCATCACACACCTCAGAGTATCTGTCAACAACCAGTTTAAATTACTATGCGTTGGTACGTCGTAAGTGGAAATAGAGACAGCTAATTAAGCGCTGCATATGGTACGGGAGGAGATTGAAAATTTGATTGAAAAAGTACGGAAGAAAACGACCTCGTTGAATTCTCAAAAAGAATGAGACAAAGTTTGGCAACGTTCGGTAAGTGGGAATAGGATTTCTTTTAAATGTAGGTGTCATACTTTATGCAGTTTACAACATTGTGATCCTTCAATATAGAAATAATACTCACTAGATAAACAAATACCTATATCACCTTGATATGAAATACAGCATTACCCTTAAGAATAGCTATTTATTTACCCAATACTTAGCGATTGACATGGTCCTACCAAACCTCATGGGGTTTGTCGGCAGGTTCCAATGTTTCAATAATAATGTGTATCTCTATTAAAAAATATACATCACCAAATAAAAACAATAGTCTTATTATTAAATAAAGCCTTTGTTAAAGTATACGTACGTATTGATTTTTATACCTTCGGTAAATTCATCTCAGGCTACAAGGATATTTCAATCTTATAATTTTACTAATATCTTATGTTTATGTCCTCTTAAGTACAAAGCATTATTTTGGGGGCTGTGTTTGAAACCGTCGGGATTATCTCTAATAGGTAACCAAGGAGTCACGTGATACAAACACGAATGGTTTCAAAATTTTGTGTGTCTGAATCGCTCTTTACAATATCATTAATTGTTTTCACTTGAATTTTTCTCATCTATTGAAGCTAAAGAGCCCCCACTTGAGATATAATTAAACAAATTTAAACAAAGAATAAGTTTGTAATAATCGGTTTTAACACCAAATTTGCGAAGCATTCTTGTTTATACCGCGTGACTCCTTGGTTACCTAATCCCGAGATAATCCCGACGGTTTCAAACACAGCCCCCGATTCAGTACTTTTATATCTCTATCATAAACTGTATTTTCCAATTAATATGCCCTGCAGTATTCGAGTTATGTATTCTAATCTTCAAATCTACTGTTCAGGTGTTGGTACTCATAGTCTTATTTTAATGATAATTGGTATTTTACATTTCCTATAACATTATGTCAACGTAAATAAGAAGGCAATTTTATGCACGGTAAAGTGCTCATATAATAAAGCAGCAACAAAATATACCTAAATATTATACAAAATACCGATGAGATATTTTTTATACTACAGGTAGATATTAAAAAATCCGGCCATCAGGATAAGTAATCATGGATTAGTAATGTTAACACATGTGCATGTTAAAAAAAACACTACTTTTCTTCTACATCAAAATCTACTAAAAACTTTTCTTAATTCCCCATGCATCTTCGGTTTAATGTCCCTAAATGTGCGCGGAAAAAATGAAGTTTAAACATGCTTTTCTTACAAACTACCTCTCTAAAGTTTAATTTTCATTAACTAACCCGCCAAAGTACCCTAGTGTTTTAAATATATTTGCAAAATCTTCTTAGCATGAAATTTCTGATTGCGATTCATTCTGTATTTAAAATTAAGTTCTGATAATGACTCCCCTACTAATTTGCAAACAATGCTAAACCTATTGTAGCACTCTTAAAAAACCAATCTACACATCGTTACAAGTTAATTCTGCGATCTAGCCTAATAGCGTACTTTCCTTCAACAAAGAAAACAGATTTCATGGATGGGTGTGCTTCAATTGTTCGAGATTATTCCGGTACGGAATAATCCCGAACACAATGTTAAAACATGAGTGAGTCCATAGTTACATATCTGCATCAAACTCGAACGATTCCAGACCCCCCCTATGAATTGCGATTCGTGCCCCAACACAAGTGTATTCTTTATACGCTAATAATTTGGATTGAAGCATCCCAGTTAACTGGAAAGTTAAAGGCTAATTTTAAGTTTGAAAATTCTCAGATATAGCAGGCCTGTGCAGCGTTGTTGCTGACAAAACAGGTACAATAGTTTACATTGCGAGACAAAGGAAATATTCGTCTCCTGATCTTACCAATGTATTTCAGATCCCCTAAGCTCGAGTAAACATACATTAATAATTGCCTATATGAATTATCAAGGCTTGGAAAAGACACCTTCGTTAAACATGGCATTAATTGTCGTTCTATAGGCTAATACGCTTCCTGTTCGTGGAGTCCTCAGCTACCGTATAGCATGGCGTGAACTTGGGCATGATTATGGGCTAGGTTCATTTCAGCTTAGTAAAATGAATATTAACTGTTTTAAACAAATAAACGGAATATTAAATTTAAAGTAAATAAACAAACGCAAATCATAATTAATTAACTGAATTAATGTTCCTCAGATACATGTTAATAAGCTTCAACCTGCTTTCACAGAGTGCGTCGTCTGCTTAGCGGCGCGGCGTCCGCAGCACCACCTAAGCGGCAGGGAGAGTGTACACATCAATGATGTCACACGTATCATTGACCGGCATGCAATATTTTGCCGTCGAGTTTTCTCGTCATTGAAAAGTTTCACTTTTTAATTGATGGAAAATACTAAACGTCATTTTAAAATCGAGTGGCTTATGATGCGTATTCGAGAAGTAACAAACTTTTGATCAAGACATTTTAAAATAATAGGAAACTCCACTATCCATTCGAATCCTATATACTCCCAGCATTCTCAAAATCGGGTGTAACAAGTGAAAATTAAAAACCGACATTTTGTCTTCTCATCACACTAACGTAATGCCCTTTTAATTAATCTTCATTTGTTGTTGATTTGCGGGATTGAAATGTACGACTTTCTGGGGGTTGCCAGACCGGTGCGCTGGCAACATCGCAACTGCCGTTGTCTCACGATATCAATGAAGAATTTTGCTCCCACGCCAAACTCACAATGTCGTACCCTCCCCTTGTCAGTGGGAGGGTACGATATTATGTCGCAAATCGCCGAAAATGGCTCCCAGATGGGAAATCTGTTTTGGAACCATGGATGGAATTTTCCCATCACCCCTCATCGAGCACAAAGACTTTCACATTTTCCTGTCCGATCCTGATGTCCAGAAACAAAAACAGGAAGGACGTGGCCCGCACATTGAATCATTCATTGAGTTATTCACAGCCATTGAGCAGCCACCATAAAGTTCTAGGAACTCTTGTTGACCGGAACAGTGGCGATTATAGTTACGGAACAAGAAGGAGCACGTAAATAAACTGGTCACGAGGCTCCAAATTTACTGTCTACCACCCTTGGTATTTGTACCTTGTTTATACGGAATCGTGGTACCATTAATCCTTGATTTAGTAACAAATAATGATGAGGAAATGTCTGGAAGTTTTACGCTTCAGAAGTATTTGTTTCCTCAGTGCTGGTTTGGATACCATAAAAGCTTTTTCCAGCACGCTAATCAAAAAGAATTGTGTGCTAGACCCAAAGTTTATTCTTATTGTAGAGGGTCGAGCTCGACAAATGAAACGGTGCATGAATTACACACATTTTTATTGTACCGGAGTGTTACAGAAAATTATGAAGATAAAATCGATCAACCGAGTGTCTGACGAAGAGGTACTAAGAAGAATAAGAGAAAAGAGAAGTATGCTGAACATTTTAGAAAGAAAAACGGGCAATCTTATCGGCCATACCTTGAGACATAATATCCTGATGAGAACAATCGTCAAGGGAAAAATAAATGCGAAGTATTGCAAGGGAAGTACTCGTATGAGACAAATGGAGTAAGTAATGAAGGATAAAAATGAGATAAATTATGTGAATATGAAAAGGTATGCTGACAAAGAGAATGGAATGGAAAGATGTTGATGTAGGTGATGAATGCACTGACTAATGATGATGAGTGTATGGAACATTTTCCTTTCCCTGTGGCACCTACGGTTTTCCAGAAAGATTAAGTACCAGAAAATCACGCAACTTGTGTTTGGTTGGACATTTCCAAAGATCTCTCACAGATTGTGCACGGGAACCTATTAATGCAAGACTTACACTCTATCCACTGGGCTACCAAGCAAATATTTGATATAAAAAACGTATTATTTACAAATCGAAACTGGCATAATTACATTCTGGTGAATTAAAATCTCAAAAGTGAATGACTGTAAAACTTTTTGTACATCAATATGGAACAACTCATACCTATTTTTACCCTCCATTTTGAACATGGTTGATTATTAACAGTCACTCTAAAATAATATCCCATTATACCTAGGTCCTAGATCCTAGAACATATAATTGTCAGTTCAATCATGGGACACCTAGATAGCCAGAATTTATTGTCCAATGTTCAGCATGGCTTCCGAAAGAGCAGATCATGCGAAACTCAACTTGCTCTCTTTTCCCACGATATTTTAGTTTCTGGCGAAAATAATACTCCAGTGGATGCTATATTTCTAGACTTCAAGAAAGCATTTCACAAGGTTTCTCGTAGCAAACTAATTTTGAAATTAAAATCTTATGGGTTAGACAGTAACATTATATCATGGATTAATGATTTTCTGCATGATCGGGTTCAAAGGGTTGTTTTAGACAGTGTTTCCTCACTGGCAATTAAAGTCACTTCGGGTGTCCCACAAGGTAGTGTGATAGGTCCACTCCTATTCCTTTTGTACATAAATGATATCCATAAGGTGGTAAAAGGTAAGCTTCGTCTATTTGCCGATGACGCAGTAGTGTACAGGGAAATTCTATGCCAAAATGAAACAGAATATTTAAATATTGACCTACAAGCAATTGAAACTTGATGTGATACATGGCAGTTAGAATTAAACTTTAAAAAATGTCTTGTAATGAACTTTTGGAAAAAGAATAGATCTCCTCCTACCACTTACAAAATAAGTAATAATGAATTAACATACGTGGAATCCATTAAATATCTTGGAATAAGACTGACAAATGATCTTTCCTGGGGTAAACACATTCGTGAAATAATGGGTCAAGCGAATCGTAAACTGGGATTCGTCAAAAGAGTACTAGGTAAATGTGACGATCATGTACGAGAAATCAGCTACTTTTCCCTTGTAAGACCTCATTTGGAATATGCTGCCAGTGTATGGGATCCCTACGAAATCGGTCTAAATAACGAACTTGAACGTTTGCAGCGAAGATCGGCAAGATTTGTAAAGGGACGGTATGATAACCTTACTAGCGTAACCAGTCTATTAAATGAAGAAAATTGGGAATCATTGTCAGATCGCAGGTTGAAATTTAGACTTAATCTCTTAAACAAATTCCAAGACCATATTTTCAGTGATGATGTTAAAAATATTTTGCGGACCCCAACTTACTATGGTAGACTGGACCATAATCATAAAATTAGAGAAATAGATTGCCGAACTGAGAGATTCAAAATGTCCTTTTTTCCTCGTACTATTAGGGATATGAATAACGGTAAATATATCCAGTACGAGTGTAGCAATGGATAACATTGGTAGCTGCATGTTGGTATAAGGACTTATAGCTAACCCAACTAACGGCATGTTTTCGCATGTATGTTTTGCTATTTTTATCTTTTTTTAAATGGCGTAGTTTTGAACAGTACCTATAAAAGTACTGATCCTTTTTTTATGCATGATATGTAGTGCATGTTTGGTGAGAGTTCACCCCCTGCCACACACCTTTATGGTGGCTTGCAGGGTATTATGTAGATGTAGATAGATACCGTTGCACCGAGTTGTACCGAGACTTTAGATATTATTATATCGGTGCCCCTTACAACAAGAGAATCTGAAAAAATGAGTCACCACGAAACTTGAACATCTATTTTGAAAAGTACATTATCACTAAACAAAAGGGTGTGTGGCGGGAGGTGACTCATTACAAGACACCCATTATCGACGAGCCAGCAATCATTTTGTTTGCGCATGCACTAAAAATTAAATTGTTAACCCATTCACCGAGGTGAATTCACGTGCAATAAAGCATCAGAGCTCAAACAGTATCTGAGCGGAAAAGAAAACTATATTATTTTACGAGATAGAAACGATATCTTCAATGTCGAGATGGAAGAATAACTTACTAATCATAAGCATCATAATCATAAAATAAAGATTTTGATTGCCAAACCGACAGATTCAAAATGTCCTTCTTTCCTCGTACAATTATGGATATGCGTAGCTATAAATATATTCAATGATAAAAATACTATTTACCAATGGATAACATAGGTAATTTCATATTCTCTTAAGAACCTTAAGCTAACCCAAATAACAGCATTTTCTCATGCTTTCTTTGCTATTTTTATCTTTTTTAAATTGTGTAGTTTAGAATATAATATTATTGACAATCCTTTTTATGCATGAAACGTAATGTATTTTTGTCAATAACAACTTTGATTGTGCTTTTGTTTTGATAAAAACTCACATATCAATTAGCTTTTCGTCGCATGAACTTTTTGCAAATATCGGTTATAGTAGCCTCCGAAGTACCCTAAATTCAGTATAAATTAACGGTTAAGGCCAAACGGAAATAATAAAAACAGGTCTTAAGAGTTTAATATTGGCATACCAAAAAAGGCTAGTATATGTACACCACCTATCTCAATTAGGTATCTCTTCGGTAATTACTATCCAGAATAATTGGCAGAAATAAAGACTTTTTAACCTCTCTCTCCTAGCACCTACCTGTTTCATTTTTATCTCCAATACCTATCTAAGGTACAAGTAACACGAGGAGAATGACTAACGTTTAAGGCACAGCCCGAAAATCGCCGATTTTCATGGGGTAATTGATTCCGATCGCAAAGCGATCTCTTCATTTCACCTCGTCCATGCTTTTGGCAACAATGGCCTCGGGTGGAAAGGCAACAATGGTGGGGGAGGGGAGATCATTGTTGGAAGAGTAGGGGGGGAATCTGCGGGGAAATGCGCGGTGGGGAGGAAGGTGAGTCGGATGTAGTAGGGGTAACGGCCATGGAAGGCCTTGGGAAATAGATGGGGAGGGGACAGAGGGAGGGAGATAGGAGGGGAATGGGTAGGGTAGGGGCGGTGAGCCACAGTAGTGAACTCAACAGTGGAGGAAAAGTTCCTGGGGAACCCTTTCCCTCCCATCATTCCCCTTCTCCCCCACTCCCTAACCTCCCTCTCCCACCCACTTAAAGACCATGTGCGGGTCTGTTGAGCTCAACAGTTGGCGATAGTCCGCCCGCCAGTGTTCAGTGCATCATAAGGTTTCCGAAGAGGAGGAAGACTATCGACCAGAGTTCATCAAGAAAAGGTGTTCTTGAAAAAAGAAAACGAACAGCTGGGGATAAGTGGCCAGTGCGAGGAGAGACACGCCTAGCGAAAACAACGACGGAGGTGGAAGACATCGCCGAGGACTTCTTTGAGGAAATCGTAAGTTGTTTACTTGCGATATTCTTCTGTTTCTCGTCCAATCCGAAGTGCTCGGTTGTGATAATCGTCGCGTTGAGTGGCGGGAGGTACGATTGTTCAAAAACTTCGCACAATGGGAAGCAGGTTCATTGTTACTGATCCCACGAGTTCGGTAGCCTCCCGAATTGTTCCACTTGAGTTGTCACTGCTGCAAAACGAAGCCGGCGTAATTCAACTTCCGTTTCGTTCCTGTACTGAAAGTGCTTCTCCGACAAAAACTCAAGTAGGGTTGATATACCAATGAAAAGGAGATATTTAAAAGAATTTCGCTCCCGTAAGGCACATTTCGACCTCCACGCAAGCTTGGTAAGACAACAACAAAATCCACACTACGTTTCCACCAATTAACTCCTCAGTGTACTTCGGTTTCAATCATTGCCGACTGGTATTGCGCGCAGAAAAAAGTCACTTTAATCCTCGTTGTTCCAACATCTATCTCATGAAATGCTGGAATCCGAATAATGTTTTTAACGTTTTCCGAAGAAACTTAAGATCGTCCTTAAATTTCTGCTTTAGCTGTCTCTGTATACAATCTCTGTCCACGAACTGATTGTGATTTCTAAAGCTATCATTACTCTTTTTTATAAAACAATCTATTCCTCACTGAACACCTCCAAAATCAAACCATTACTTTCCTGTTGAAATTTATCAATAACTGTTTTACTATACCGGTTTTGTGAAGTAAAATTGTCATCGTTAAATGATTGTTAGCATTTAGGCGTGTCATCACTGTGGAAACCTCATACATGACTACAAAAAACGGTCATGACAGACTTCAGCAATGGTGTAGCCAATATTTATCTTCAACAGCCATTGTGATTCTACCAATTCATCAAGTCTGCTACCAAGAGTTGGGGGAAGGAAGTTTTGCGAAGGGGGTTATTAAAATTCTTATTCTCACGCGGTGAATCAACCCGACAAAAACCAAGCGGCTACCTCTCCAGTTGAAGCCATAGGCGGCCGGGAAAATAACGGAATGTGGCTCGCCCTAACGTTCACGAGAGCACCTCGATTGCACTGAGCTGTTACAGTGGATTCGTGAGTCATTGAACGAATCTCGACGTAGCGTAAAAGTAAAAGTGATTGAATCCAAACCTAGAAAGATTTCGCTCGTGTTTCTCGCAAACGATATGACGCACAAGGAGGAAAGAAGCATTATTTTTTAAACCAATAATAAAGTGCAGAAAGTATAACCTGATAATAGCAAGGATTCGATCGGAAACCGTCGAAGAATGGAAGGTCACATAACCCATAGAATTCACTGAATAGCTAAAGAATCATACGTTCTAAGCTGGCACACCAGATATATTCTATTCCTGAAACAGCACTCTTCCTCAGCTCCCCGTAATAAATCCTAATTACTTATATCTCTGCCTGGAAGTTCTCAATGAGGGAAAAGACTTTAGCTGATGGTTGTCCTCTCTGAACAGCAACAACTAACAAAAATTAGTCTGGGACTGGTGCTCCTGGTAAGGAGAATGTCATGCGTTAATTTATTCCAAAACTATCAAGGGTTGAATTTTAAATCGGCCCTAAGCAGATGATCCTAATATCCTCCGTCTACATGTTATGCTGTGAGTCTCTTCACAAGCGTGCAGCAAGGAAGGTTTGGTGACCATCCGTGAGAAAAGAATTCAAAGAAAATAAGGAGTCAGAGGAAAGGAAATTAATTACAAGGAAATGTAGATTTGTGCACAGTATTTCGCTTTGATGTCGTGCTCTGGTCGAGTGTATCGTGAGGGGAAAATAAATGCTAAGCAGAACTGACAATGACCACAGCACAAGACCAAAAGATAGGTTAAGGATTTATTCCCTTGCAGGGTTAACTAACAAAACACAGACAGAAGGAAACACTTCTCAAAACAAAATTCACCTCCAGTGGAATACTTCTTCATTCCTGAGGCATAACCAGTGGCATTTAGCCAGTAACACCAATTCGGCAAAACCGGTTCTTTCGTTTTGTTAACATTGGCGAACTGGTTGCTCACCGAATGACAATTATTTAATATTTTGAAACCTTTTCCTCTATCACAATTAGTTTTGTGTGCCTCTTCTGTTGCGCTGAGTGTTTAATTAATGAAATAATATTCTAACTTTTTATTACATCGGTTTTTATACCATAACTATTTATAAAACTGTAATTATGGCACATAACCGGTTGAGACCATAATAATAGGAATAACTCGAATCGACAATGCCCTAAATCTTGACGCTGCAGCATCAACACAGCCCGATTTTTGCGTTCGAACCTTGTCGGGGCTGTGACGAAATAATTTCGTTATTGTCCTTCATTGGTTATTCCGAATATATTTCACCTTTCACCTTTGCGACGTACAAAGCCTCAAGTTCTTTCAACAGCTCCGACGGCACTTTGTAGTTGTAGTTTTACGGTGAAGAAAACCGTCACTGATGACTTTGCGGACAGGAAGAACCAGTTGATGAAACAGTGGAATTTAACGCGCACGACCCCCACATAGTAAGAGAGCGTATCACCTACGTAAAACTCGTATGTCTTGCCATTGCCACGGACAGCTATCTAGTTAGGCCGCAGCATCAGCGACTACTATTTTTTTCATCTTCATGGGACGAGGAGAAAGAAGCCAGACCAGTTTGGCGGAAAAAATATCCAAGTTTCAAAACCGTGTATCCAGGACTGAGATCAAGACCGCGAATGCTAACACTTACGCGTTTCTTGTGAGGTGTTTTCTTCCTCCCGTATTTTACTTACAAAATTTGAAGATTCCCCGTTGTGATGGACTTAAATGGCCAAGCATTCCTCGGCGACCGAATTCGTAGATGGAATAAACAAATAATTACAATTCTAATAAAACGTTTATCTACTTATACTACAATTGTCATAGAGAGTCATAGCGTTAAACAGACTTGTATTTTGAAGATACCAGTCTGCTGTGCTCAAGTAGGTAAGGTGCCCCATTCTTTGGCTTGGTCTGGCAAACGAAAGATCGCTGGTTCAAATCCTACCTTGGGCATGGATATCGTGTTCGTTATAGATGGATTACACAGTACGATATTACCTTAACTGTTCAAGCACCTTAGAAACTAATTTTCCAACTATTTTGAAAGAACAGATGGAAACTAAAAGTGTTTATTACACATAAAATATGCGAAATTTGAATTGTACAGAAATTTTACTGTCCCTAGTGTCATCCTCTGTCATTTGGACGTAACAATTGTCTCATACTCAGTCTTAATATACTTCTTATAGACTAATTTCAGGAATTATAAGGAGGTCATGCGGGGGAAAGGCAAGGTGGAGATGTAATTTCACTCTGGTAAGGAGTACGCACAGTGACTGTAGCATAATGCAAATATTAAATCCAAGATGAGAATGAGACATATGAATGTAAACAGCACGTTTTGTACAAAAAATATTTTATGAAAGTAGTCATTTTGCTATTGGAAGTATGTATTTAGTAAAATATAGAGTTAAGGTCGTTGCACGCCATATGAAAGTAACTTGATAAATTCAGGTACTACTAGTTCAAGGCTGGCACAGCTAATAAAATTTCTACCCCAGATTCATGGCAGTACAGAGTAAGAAACGGAAAATTATAAGATCTAAATTTAGTGTAATTCATATAATTCATATTCATAGTGTAATTCATATAATTCAATAATTCATATGTCATTAGCACAACGCAATCTAAAACATGGTACCATTAATCCTATAGTAAGATGTATCGTACCGTCAATAGCATCTTACTGTATCGTAAATCGTATCAAAACATGAAGAGCAACATATCTGCATCTTCGCAATGCCCTGCGAGTCACCACGAGGGTGTGTGGCAGGGGGTGTGAATATCACCAAACATATGAATCTATGCATTTACATGCAACTAAAAGCTACCAAGGCCAACTAGATGAAACTGCTAAGTAAGTACAAGCACTAACGTTTACTAATACTACATCTACGCAACGCAATACCCTGCGAGTCACCTAGAAGGTGTGTGGCACCCCTGTGCATGCACTACTGGCTTGCAACTAAGAGCTACAATGATACCACTTCATGGAAACCTGTTAGGTATAAGAGTCATGTGCAAATAGATTGTTAGCACATACATAGTAACGAACTGATCACTGGCTAGATAGATTTTCACTAAACATATGCACCTATCTCTACTTCACTAGCGTGCATAGATTAGCAATATGAAAACATACTTCATGCACTACATAATAGTCCAACAATATTTTACCTACGTATCCCTTTGCTATGCTGCCTATTGTGTCCCATTATGGTACGCGGAAAAAATTATAGTTCAAATCTATGGGTATATATCGTAAATCGGTAATAAATTGAGTAATACAGTATCGCAGATCGCATCGTCTCAAAGGAACCACACAAAAGAGGCTATTAACAAACGACTCTCTGGCGTGCGCCTATTTAGCGACTGACAAGGATAACGCGTAGGATAACACATACAAATGAAGACACAACGCATAGGACTAATGCCGTAATACAAGAGTTTATCTCAGTTTCAATCCAGTTATCTGACTGAACATTAAATCTCTGATGAAATCAATCTCCCCGCGAATGCGTAGTTAACCCAAATAACATGAGATTCCTCACAATTTACGCGAAAGTGTGTCATGATATGCATCTGTAATTCTGCACCTGCAAGACACTTCCTCTCAAGCAACAATTTCTTTATCGACACCACGTATTGTGAGCTAACGTTACCACGCTTTCGATTCGAGAACTCGCACACCAGGATACAACCGAATAAGCATTTCTATTCTTTAAAAAAAAAAACTATTAGTACATACTTGTTATTTCAACAGTTTCAAGTGAAAGATTCATCGCCGGTATCAATTCGATGAGAACATTCACTCAGCTGCAATCTGACGGAAATTTAATAGAGGAGCCATAACTTCTTTCCCGAGACGTAACCACTCACGTTTTTGAAAGAAAAAGGTTCATTTTCCGATTACGACACGATATTTGGGTCAAGAACCCGACTTAACCACGGCTCCACTCAGATGTGGTTGGCGGGTTACTACAGCGCCTATCGGTTTTAGCGTCGAAATGGGTAATTATTCAAAATTGGCTGCCAATTGGCTCTCGTCATAAGTTATTGTTGCAAAATAGCGTGGAGGTGTAAACGCGGTACCGCGATTGGTTCCCGCACGTGTAATTGTTGCGCAAGAGGCATTATTGCCCCGAGAGGCGGCTAATTCAATTTCACTGAGGCACAGGATGATGACCAAGGCCAGCAAAGACGGGCTATTTCCAGATCTTTTTCAGAGTCGTTTTTCTTCCTAAGGTGACAGAAAAGTGAAATATTTCCAAAAATAAAAAGGAAACCGGAACTTGACAAGGTTTTTCGCTATTCTATTTAGACTTTTCTCCAAAAATTTTCTATTTAAATAAACACTAGATGGAATCCACAAAATGTAGATGGATGATGTGAGATCTAATTCGGTGAAATAAACAATTTTTGAGCCTAAAATCCGAACGATACCAATCGAACTGTGTACGTCGCAAATACATCAATTTTTTATTATATCGGATTTAATAAATTACCAAAAAAATATTTTACTTGACTTCCTGTATCGCGTGTACCTGTATTATCCCATCAACTGAACCTATGATGATATGTTTCTATCTAACCAAATTGCATATATACATACCTATACAAGATCAATAATCGAAAATATTTTATAACAATTGTAATGAACAATATACAAAAAAGCAAATGAAAGTTTTTATCCTTGGCAACCTTGGCAAAATAAAAGCAGTTCTCTATGTAATCTCAAGTCTATAAATACATATTACAACCAACACCATTCGCAAAAGAGACAATTGATTCATACCTACTACATACTAGATTCTGCAATTTGCTTTTTCCAATAAAGTCTAATATTTATAAAAAAACTAATGACTGGCACATTTGCATTATACTCAATATACTTCTGAAATTGTTGATTTTTTTCGATGCATACAAACAAAATGTAACGCTTGACCATAATTAGTAGGTAATAAATTATGTTATGAATTCCTGATTTGTTATATAAATATATAAAATCAATGTAAATTATAATTAATTACGGCTTTACGTTTTCTAACTCAATGATTTCAAGAACATACAAAAATGACATTTTCTGTACGAAATAACCTCAATTGAGGCACTTAATAACTCCACCTATAATAGATATACGGTTGTTGTGAATATCATTCGAATTTACCATGTTTCAGCGAGAGATGAAATATTTTTTGCAATACATTATTGTAGGTAACACATTTACCTGGCTTGAAATATATTTTCGCTCTTGAGTTTCAAAACTACGTTGAATGGGATGATCTGAATCTTAATCTGAATTTCTTAAAGACTGAGTGTTTGCAGAGAGATTGAGAGACAATTATAAGAACGTTACCTTACTATGCGAATCTTTGACTTCTAAACGATTTTCCCAGCAACTCAAGACATCGAGCAACGCCAGTTTAGTAAGACTTAACTGCCCACGCCTTGAGAAGGAATTTGTTCCGCCTTGCTTGGCCGTGAGGCACCCAAGCATTCCTTGACGTGTTATGAAGGCTTCCACCCACATCAGTCGATGGGTGGAGACATTTTACATACGTGAATGAGTTCCGAACTCCATTATATACCACGTACATCAAGTATTATTCCATCGTTAGACCTCACTTGGAATACGCTACCAGTATATGGGTTCCTTGCGAAATAGGCTGAAATGTTGAACTGGAGCGTGTGCAGCGAAGATCGGCAAGTTTTTTAACGGGACAGTATGAAATCTATATTAGAATAACCAGTGTATTAGATGAACTGAAATGGGAATCATCATCAGACCGTAGGTTTAAATGTTGACTTAATCCCTTAACTAAATTCCAACACAATCTTTTCACTTGCCAATATTTTGCGAACCTTAACTCCCTACTATGGTAGACTGGACCATAATTACAAAATTAGAGAAGGTACAGTTAGGGATATGAATAGCAGTAAATACATCCAACAGCATAAATACAAGTGTATCAATGGATAGCATAACGATAACAACGACGCCCATGAATGGTGGTAAATATATCCAACACGATTGTATCAACTGATAGCATAAGTAGTTGCATGTTGGTATCGGTACTTCATGCTAGCCCCACTAACAGCATTATATTGCATGCTTGCTTTGCTATTTTTATCTTTTTTAAATTATGAAGTTTAGACTACTTAGTACTTATATTATTGCTAATCCTTTTTATGCATGATATGTAATGTATGTTAGGTGTGAATTCACTCCCTGCCACACACCTTTATGGTGGCATGCAGGGTATAATGTGGATTTAGATATAGATCTATTATATTGATCGCAACGCTTTAATCCGGAGGTAACGGCAGGGAAAATGGGTTGATGTATATTTCGTCACTCACCAGTGACACTGACACTGATTCATTCAGGGAAATTCTCACTGTGACTGCGCATGAGCGTGTCTCGATTTATTCCCAACGTGATATGCATACGTCACTAAAAACTGCCGATTGGAAACAATGGGGAAAGAAGCTTTTTCATTGTTAAACGGATACGACAAAGGTTGAATAATGAGTTGACAATGTTTAGATAATTAGCTAAAATGAACAATAATGAATGACGATAACGATGACGGTTCAATTTGTCTGGGGACACCATGCTTGGTCTTTAAGGTAACTAAATCAGAGATCGCTTATAATTCAATAAAAATATGAACATATTTTTGCTAAATAAACTTCTAATACAAGAAAGAGAATATGAATCGCAAATATTTTAAGCTAATAATAGTAATCCCCGGAGAAAATTTTCTGATATTATCATCTTGTGAATCCATAAGAACATTATAGATTTCAAACTCACTGGTTGCTGATGAAACCAGTATTACAACTTCCGGTTCAATGCGAAATATTTTTCAGGGTCTTCCATAAACAATTTCTCAATATGTTCACCTTCGGTTAATTCGAACGACTTTCTTGTACCAAAATCGTAAAAATAGTAGTATCAGAAGAAACGTGACATTCAATGGTTTTATATTCTGTCATAATTATAATCAAGTTTACATCAATTTATATAATCTATAATGTAAGGTCTTCTCAGTAAGGACTTGGATATTCACATTCGTCAACAATACTATGTCGTCACAACAAAGCCTCGACAAATTCAATTGTTTGAACACCAAAATCTAGATTTATCGAGGCTATTACTATCCTACTGTAATACATATGGTGAAAATTACAAAGTTTGCATTTCTTCAGCGACCATGAATTTTCACAAAGTTTAGCCGACAACCATTGTTGTCAAGTTGTTTTCATTTTCGAGAGTCGATGGTACAAAGTACTTACTAAATAAGGACATATTAAACCTGTCGGTAACACTTCTGCCCGTTCACATAAAGACCGTTGGTTCGAGTCCTACTGCAAATACATCTAAATCTGCGCGATACCCTGCAAGCCACCTCGTGGCTGTGGCAGGGGGTGAAGATCACCAAACATGCACTAGGGATGGGCGGTTATGAGAAAAAAACCGGTGTTAGGTTAACCGGTTATTTTAAACAGAATGAGTACTTGAGTATTAAAACCTGTGGAAAATAACCGGTTATTTTTAGGTTTTATAACCTGTAGCATAACCGAAACAAGGCCATCGTGCAAGCAGGGGAGGGGGGTAAAGGGAAGAGTTTTGCGTAAAATACTGATATTCATTAATTATCTAATGTAATTGTATTTTCCTTGTCATATATAACGCTCGCAATTACTGGAACATAAATAATGCATTTTATTTTAAGGCAGATTACCGCGGTACCAAAGAAAATAAATCGGATGCAGTTGCAGTGGATATGCAAGTGAATTTTTCGCCCATCACGTTAGTGCCGTAACTGCTCGAGACCTAATACAGGGTGTCCACTAAAGTCAAAATATAAAATTCAAGCATAATTCAAGGTTTTCAAGGCTAAATTTATAAAAATTTCCAGGCTAATATATCGCGGTTCTTGTATGAGTCAAAAGTGATGTTTTTCAAGTTCTATGTAGTATATTGATTTTTTGTAGTTCAACCAATAGCATAATATAGATAAAGTAATTAAATAAGAAATAATTGATAAATTAAAGTAACTAAATATGTAGTTTTATTGGCAGTAAGAGACTCTCTTTATTGGTTGGGAAAGATAAACTACTTTTTGATTGAACACCCTCTTTCTAAATTAGCATTTCAATGAGAAATTACAATTTCTTCTACAAGAGGAACTTAAAGAACCCACTGGCTAAAGTCTTCAGCATTCAACCACTGTTCTTGGAATGATGATTTTCTACATTAATATTTTTTGCCATGCTTTTCTATTACAAGTCTCAAAGCCTCAATTTTCTGTTCACTCAGAATCAGAATGTAACATTTTTGTACTGTTAGACTATATAGAAAAAAGTGAAATCATAACAATCTTTAGTATCCTACACCATCTTTTTCTAACAAAAATTAATGTAATAAAAATCCTAATTCAAGCAAGCGCATCCTGAATATATCTAACAAACATCAGCAATTAGATTTCTCAAAAAATTATAGAAAAATTTGTAAAAAATATATTGCAAAGCCTACCAGAAAGCCAACTACATTGTACTGACAGTAAAGTATCCGATCACATCAAATGTGCAGTTAAAAGAAACATTATAAGTTCATTTTCATTAATAAAGGAATTATTTTCCAATTATTAATCAAATCCTTGAATGCTTTCAAATTCTTTTTTAGAAACAAAAAAAAATTTAATGGGACCAAGAGATCCCATTTATGGAATATCCGGGGATTCCATTTTTAAGACGAAAAAATTATTATAGAATATTTCAAGCTGCTAAACTAGTAATTTTGCAATGTCTTATTAACAATAACCTTAAAATGAAATTTGAGAATTTTCTACTCCTAAGAAGAGGTTGTGTAACTCTGATCTTGAAATGAAATTAGACTTTCTTCATGCTACTATAAACAAAATTTAAAAAAGTCTCGGATTTTCTCTCCATTGGCCTGGGTTTGCAAGAAAAAAGTAGAATGGCATGTGGGGAGAATGTATTCTCCTAAATCAGGTAAGCCGAAAATAGCAGAGTGTGGTGGTGGACTGCAGGTAATATAGTTCGATTCTTATCGCTGTTTAAAATTTTTCTTTCAGCCAATGAATCAAAAAGTTTATCATCCTTCATTTCCAACCTTTTTGTGTGGATACTGACTTTTTTGTACTTCTATCGTTTAAACTACCTACATTTACAAATGCGTCACTCAAAAATACATTGTAAAGTTAACATAATTATTACACGATTTAATTCTGCAATAAAAAATTTTTCCAATCCTTTCACTGATGCCAAATTTTATCATTTTTTTAATTATAAATTCACATAAAATTTCTGATAATCTACTTTTTTAACTGCCTACTAGCATTACCCTAGGAATACAGCATAGCCTGTATTCCTAGGCAGTGTTAAGGATCGAACTCGCGACCTGCAGCACACTAGTCCTCATTTTTAGCAACTACGCTATCATAGGTTCACGGGAATCTGACAAATGTAGGCGACCCGCGTGACATTCGGCTTTATTTTTTTCTCGCGCATCCGGGCCTATGGATAAAAAAGTCACGACGAGTATTTTTTTATTTTGTTTTTGTGGCACGGAACAAATCTTCTCATTTCGTGACCAAGTTACACATTCTCTCCTTGTCAGTATCTACCATACGTACGTACATTCCATTCGCGGGGCGCATCGATCACTAAGCCGAGAAATTTAAAATCTCCGATCCGGATCTGAATTTTTACTGTCTTCGGATATGATTTCAGTAGCGAATGAAATGAAAGACCCGTGGATCCAACCCGACCATCCTTAATTTATTAATGTTACATTTGTAAATCTAATTTAAACAACAAAAGTATAATAAAGTGAGTATTCAGATGTAATGGTTTGAAATTGAAGATGATAACATTTTCGATGCAATGACTGAAAGAAAAATTAAACTGCGATACGGATCGAACTTCGCACAGTACACTACTGTCTGTAAAAAAAAGCAAGACACCCGAGTTTGAGGAGCTCTATCGTGCAAACGAAGCAATCAATTTCAATGCAACAAAAAGCATACGAGTGAGAGTTTATTTCTACGTTGGATCATTTACTTCAAAAAATCTTCGGCTCCATAGTATTTCCTGTACTTAATTTTTTCTCAAAAAAGCATCCGTTTTTTGCGCGTAAAATCAAGTTGCCCAACTTTGAGCGCTTGGTATTCCCGTAGTTTTTGTTCCAAGAACTTGCGATTTTGATATAAGGAAGCCAGATCTATTAGTAACACTTTGCAGAAAACAAAGTGTTTATACCACTAAAATTGATGGATTTGTTGTAAACAACGCAAACCCCTGCTAACTTCGAAACCAATGGATCAATTGAAAATTGATTGGTACTGTTGTATGCTGTACGATGAATGCAATGCTGGTACTAATAACATTTACATTAAATATCACTAATAAGGACAATATCGCTTATTATTTATCTAGATATTTCTATACGCTCTCGTTGTCCGCCTGATCCCGGCGAATGTAGGCTACCCGCGTGACATCCTACGTAATTTTTCCCGCGATACCGGGGTAATGGGGAAAAGTCATATTTCTTTATCTTGCTTCTAGTTGCACGGGAACATTTTCATCTAATTTCGTGACATGAGTTACACATCCTCTTGTCAATATCTACCGCACCTACATTCCATTCACGGGGCACTTCGATCGCTAAGCCGCGAAAATTAAAAATCTAAGACCCGGATCCGAATCCGGAACCGAGTAAAATGAAAGATTCGTGGATCTTTGGATCCAACGGATCCAATCCGGCCATCACTACACGTTAGACATATGTTATGGGCTTAGCCCGATGTGCAATGAATGAGAACAAAGGGCACTTGACGTGACGCTGAAGGCATCTGTTCGACAGTCGAACAGTTGAACGTCTCCGATCCACACAGCGCTGACGATACATCGAGCCTAACTACTTTTCCGTCGTTTATTTATTCATTCATACCAACGGCAAATCCATATCTTAAAGTCATCGTTATTTATCCTGTTTATAAAATAAGGATTTTTTGTCTTGAATTAAGAATTTTTAAAATTCCCGACTAAGACCGGAAAATCACGAATAATCCACGAACAATTCCCTGCATTGAAAATTCACGAATAATTCCCGATTTTCCAGGTTTTCCCGGTCAGTGGACACCCTGTAATAACATCTTCGGAATTTTTACCACTTATTATATGAAAATAACATAAGTAAGTAATGCCATCATTTCATGCTCATTTTCCCGAAACTCCGCCTCTTCGACTCACGAATATATTCTTATAAGAGGAAATATAGTCTAATAAGAGGAAAGCATTAGAGAGGGGAACTACCAAACCAACACTTCTACCCTGGGCAAGTCACTTGCCGAAGGTTTATATTACGAAGTCGGGCAATTTGATAATAACTCTTCTTACCTTAGAATTAATCAGGTATATATAACAGTATAAAATAATATAACGGGTATGTTAACGTGATATTAAATTTGAAAATGAGCGGCTGGTGGCTTCTACTGTAAGATATTCAGTTCAGAACCCTCGCCGAAATACCTGGGTAACTCGCAAGGATACTCACGATATTACGCATGTTGAAAATTACGACCTGTTGCCATCACGAATTAAAACCATTATGATTAAAACAATGCATAAATGTTTCACTTTCAACGTTGAGCCTTGGGTTTACTCATGGCGGTGAATATCAACACCTTTATTTCCATGATTCTCCGACAGGATACGGGCTTTCGGTTATTTCGCTCAGGTTATGAGTACTCGGTTATAAAATATAACCTATAACCGGTTTTTAACCGACCAGGCTAATGCGTTTGTTGCCTAAGGAGCAAGTAGATCCAGAGCTCTCCTACAGAGTGCGGGCTTTCGGTTATTTCGCTCAGGGCCGAATATTATATTAGACTCCTTGCAGCCTCCTTGCGCTCAGGTTATGAGTACTCGGTTATAAAATTACTAATAGTTATTTCGTCCTGGCTGATGTACAATAAGCTGCCTTGGGTGCAAGTAGTACCAGTGTCTACTGACAGAGTGCCGACATCCAACATTTTTGATGAAAAATATTAAGGTTATTTTTCGGTTATGCAAAAAAATAACCGAGTACTCAGGTTAACCTGATCGGAAAAATAACCGGTTATTTTCAGGTTAACCTAGGGTAAATAACCGGTTATGGATATAACCGGTTATTTTTGCCCATCCCTAACATGCAATATAAACATGCAAACATGCTAATCGATCAGTACGACAATCTATCTCTCTAATCTTATTTATCTGGTCGAATCTAGCATAATACGCTGGTATTTTTAATATATGCCTAACATCTTCCTTAAAGCTATCCGATTTAAATTTCTGTAAGAGATTTAATCTGTGTTTTACCCTACGCTCTGATAATGATTCCCACCCTAATTCTTGTATTATTTCTGATACACCACTAAACCTATCGTAACACCTTTTAACGAACCTAGCTGCTCTACGTTGCACACTGTCTAGTTCTCTGATCAAACCTAATTCATTCGGATCCCATACACTGGCTACATACACAAGGTAGTGTCTAACTAGTGAAAAGTAAGCAACGATGCTATGTTTGTCTTAGGAATAATAAATTCATTTATTCGATATCAACTCAACAGTGAGAGTATAAAAACCTAGGAACCTGCCATTTCTGTATCCTTCTGCGGCAATATTTTACCATTTGAGTTAAATTAGTTAACGTGAAATTTTCGAATTTCATTACTGTGTTACCGTCAATAATTTTTTGCGTGGGATTCGATCTTAAAGTGAAAGTAATATTGATAATTTTGTTTTGCATCTTAGGGTATGTGTGACACCATGATACTTCTGACACATGATCTTTCCTGGGGTAAACATATACGTGAAATAATGGGTCAAGCTAATCGTAAACTGGGTTTCATCAAAAGAGTATTGGGTAAATGTGACGATCATGTACGAGAAATCAGCTACTTTTCCCTTGTTAGACCTCATTTGGAATATGCTGCCAGTGTATGGGATCCCTACGAAAACGGTCTAAGTAATGAACTTGAACGTGTGCAGCGAAGATCGGCAAGATTTGTAAAGGGACGATACGATAATTATATTAGCGTAACCAGTCTATTAAATGAATTAACATGGGAATCATTGTCAGATCGCAGGTCGAAATTTAGACTTAATCTCTTAAGCAAATTCCAAGGCAATTTTTTCAGTGATGATGTTAAAAATATTTTACGAACCCCAACTTACTATGGCAGACTGGACCATAATCATCAAATTAGAGAAATTGATTGCCGAACTGACCGATTCAAAATGTCCTTTTTCCCTCGTACAATTAGAGATACGAATAACGGTAAATATGTCCTATCGGAGAGTAGCAATGAATAGCATTGGTAGCTGCATGTTGGTATGAGTACTTAAAGTTAACCCTACTAACAGAATGTTTTTGCATGTTTGCTTTGCAATTTCTATCTTTTTTCAATAGTGTAGTTCTGACTACTATATTAATACTATTCCTTTTTTATGCATGATATGTAGTGCATATTTGGTGAGAAATCACCCTCTGCCACACACCCTTGTGGTGGCTTGCAGGGTAATATGTAAATGTAGATGTAGATGTACTTGTTTCTAGTCAAAATTATAATATGATATTTATTATTTTGTGTTTATAAAAAAATCTGTACGTGTGTTATCGAATTATTATGAAATGTTCCTCATGTATACGTCCAAGCAAAGTCATGTAAGTGTAAGGTCACGCGTGGTGCGTGGGCTATGAATGAAAAAAATCTATTTAAAGAAACTACAAATCAGAAAAATAAAAAACAGTGAATATTAAGAAAAATCATTCCACTTTTTCCGTTTTTGTAAATCCGTCGGTCAATTCAGTCGTTCTGGAATGGGAGGAGGGGCTAACGCTGGGTTCCCAGACCGGAGATAGAACATCATTAAGGAGAAAAGCAACGCAACCTTTGCATGACACTCCAAGACGGTAACAGCTGTGGCGTTGACCCCTAAGGACGCCAATTAGTCAAGATGCAACCGCCAGCGGAACTGGTTTCACGAAACCAGTTCCGCTGGCGAAGAATGAAACCAATTGCAGCACCTCGTGTAGCACAGTACCTCAATTACAACCGGATCCGTCCCTGAGCCAGTGTTCAGATGATAATAATTCTTATAGAGGTTTCATTTAAGGTGAAAATGAAATAATGTTCCTTCCCGAACACCGCTGTATTCAACAAAATTGGAACATTTATGGCCAAATTACGCTACGCTTTCATCTTTCAGATAGTGGCTGATTGAGGGCTTACTCAATATGCCAAGGTTTTTAATTCATACATCTACATTGTTCTGAAACTACCGTTATGCCGTAAAAATCAGCTAAAGAAAGATATTTTCCCCACTGCCATAACTATTTTTACCCTCTTAATGACATTCATACAATGTTGCCATTACTGTGTATATAGGAGAAGATTCCTATTATATCTCATCCAGTGAGACACCCACCTTTCTCGACAAGAAATAAAAACAAATTATTCCGCTTAATTAAGCTGGAATATATTAACTGTATGCAAAAAAACAATGCCGTCTCACGGAAGAGACAGTAAAATGTACAGATAAGATAATGGCTAACACCTGATAACTGTGGGAACTTTTAGCACCTGCGTGGGAAATAAATATTGTGCTATCGATCCAATATATTTTATCACAATATTGAGTTTATTAGTGAAGTCTCTAATCCATATTCGACATTATGAAGAAGATAACGTAAGCATTGCACAGGGAGTGTGCCTGTGTTCCAATGCGCAACCATTGCCGATTTCGTAGATTTCCGGATCCCTCTGGGGTGAATGACCAATCACGGTCCACGATCCCGGTGACGCAACAACGAAAATCGAATTCTATTCTCCAGATGCGACGCCGCTCCCTTTCAAGGCCTCTCACTTGGTACTATTATATCTTTTTTTTTTTATTTGACCATCCGAGATGACGAAGACGACTTCCTGATTTCTTTTAGCGCCTTCCCGATAAAAATGTTGCTTTACATATCTCTTGATGCAAAAAACAAATAATAATAGCTGTGACCGAAATGATAAATTTTTGGGTGATAAAAAAGGTACCTATGGCTTGTTGAAGAACGTGCCAAATTCAACATGATTTGGTTCATGATATATTGTTAAAGAAATCTTTTGATAGGGGGCATTGCTTCTGATTTGTCGATAAATAGTCATATGGTCCATATCACGCATTTATACCAACGATAGGCAGATGCGACTATTCGCAGAGTTAAATGCGACTCTCATGGAAAACTTAAACCCGTGTTTTTAATTTCACAAATGTTTGCAGTAAATCTTGTTAAATCGACTAAAAAATTATTTTTTGTAAGAATTATGTGATAGCTAATATATATAAATTAAAGTAGATTTGAATATATGTACATTTAATACTATGTAGCTATGGTGTGACTCTTAAAATATACGAAATACTGGAATGCAGCTCTCATTAACCTCATGCGTGCCAACACTTGTATTATAACATGCAATCAAACCCTAACACTACAAATGAAAATACATGGTCTACACGCCCTTAGACCTTAAACCTTGAGATGGTGTTCGCTTTCAAAACGGATAATTTACATAAATCTATATCCACAGAGTACCCCTGCAAGACATCGCGAAGGTAAATGACTGGGACGAATCATTGCTAGGCACCCAAACTTACGATACATTTCGTAAATCCCATATACTATTTCTGTCGTCAACATCCCCGTTTCTCAGCTAGCACTAAGCTTATAGCGGCGAATAAGTTATCAACGGATAGATTTTTTTAACCGACTTCTAACATCGCATACTTATTTTACGTTAAAAGTAGGTACAGTTTGTTTATCATTTAAGTCAAAGGAAAAATATTTAAGCGTAATGAAACAAGAATGGCGCCATGGAGATGCCGTGAATAAACAACGCAGAAGAAGTAATTATTGCCGGCAGTACACATCTTTGCTGCTTTTATCATGCTCATGAATAACTAATTTGAGGCATTGTACATTATAAATACGTTCATATTAATGAACTCTTTTTACTATTTTGTGAATCGGCAGGCACCTTTCCTTTTCAAAAACCTAACAAAAGACTAAATAATATTTGAAAGAGAGAGAGAAGGTTTAATTTGCGAGTGTTTTGCCTCGATTTTCTGTTAGATTTCAAAAATACTTCATCTGAAAGAGCAATACCTAAACGAAGTTTCGCTATACTTCGAATCTGAGGTCAAAGCCATTTGGGCTAGTCGACCAATGGAGAGGGCGTATAAAAACAACAAAGAAGAAAGGATTATTTTCGGCAGTATACAAATTTTTTTGCTTTTAATCAAATGCAAATGAATAGTTAATGTGAGGTAATTTCAATTATAAATACGTTCACAGTAGCGATATTTGTGGTATTTCACGTCATTTAGGACAGGTGGGTGATCGGGTAGAGGTTTAAATATCCTAGGTAAGATAATAAGGGTGCAATGAAACATCGGCATCTTCTCTTATTGAAAGACGCCCAAGGATCAATGGTTTTAGCGTCCCATCCGACGGACGGAGTGCTGGACTCGAAGTGCTTACCCTCCTCAGAGCACTCAAGTAGTGACCGGTATGATAACGTAACATCCAAACCACTTCCGGGATTCGAACAGGACCCTCAGGATGGGACTCTAAGGGGGTTGGGTTTGAAACCGTCGGGATTTTCTCGAATAGGTAACCAAGGAGTCACGTGGTATAAACACGAATGGTTCGCAAATTTGGTGTGTTAAAAACGCTGATTACAACCTCATTCATTGTTTACACTTGTGTTTTATCTCAACTAGGGGCTCTATAGTCGAGACAGATGAGAAAAACTCTAAGTTAATGCAATTAATGATATTGTAACGAGCGATTCAGAAACACCAAATTTGAAAAGCATTCCTGTTTGTACCACGTGACTCCTTGGTTACCTATTCGAGATAATCCCGACGGTTTTAAAGACACGTCACCTGGGGGGCGATTCTATAAAGTCAAATGAAATTAGGCTCATATGGAGAGCTGTGGCTCACCAGGGAGAATGATTCGCGTCCCATCATTCACCGCCGGAGGCATGAGAGGATTAATCATCAGCTAAAATTACATGCGTTCTCACCATGTATTCCGTGATAAAAAGGCCAACACGTTGTCTGATATCTACTATCGCACATACGACAGCCGTCCACGGCGATTGCAGCGCCTGGTCGCCAGAAATTTTGTGGCGACCGATTATGAATAAAATGATCCGCAAAATGGTCCGACTCCGTCGCCGTGATCCAGGACGACCGTTCCGCCATCAAGAGAGCATGGACGATACTACGAACTCTGTCGTTAATTCCATATTCGATTATAGTTATGACGTTGAAATCTCGGATTCGTCTTTAAAAAATCACCCCCCAGTACTCAAGCCACTAAGCCAAACCATTCCTCACAATTTACAGGTTTTTAACGTTTGCGTAAGAGGCGAGTGGTCGACTTCGTTTGCTCAATCAAAAGAGGCGGATAGAAGAAAGACTGAGCGAGTCGTTTGAAAAAGTTCCAAGATTTTTAAATCCAAGATTATCCAATCCATTTCGATAAGCTATGCATAAGATTTTCCGCGTACGAACTAATTCACCTTGAGAATCCAGTTTCTAAGATTTTAAGAGTTCCATCCAATCATTCCCTTCACTTGTCTTGAGCGTGGAAGTTTCCGTAATACCTACCTTGGAACGAAGAAGGGAGGAAACCTGATGTCGAGTGGAGGACATTGGTTTCAAAAGTACACGATAATGGTTCTCTGTAATTTCAACCGATACCGGAAACCTATCTGCGAGAAATGCGTCGTGATTTTACGAGCGATTACCCAATTCGGAGAATATGCCGAACGTAAGCTGTGGTAGGAAAGTCTGAAGACTGGATGTGCGCTTGGAGGATATCATGAGGGGCAGCGGAACTTTTGAAGACTGAGGTAAGAAAGAGATTGGCAGGTTAGGAGGGAAGAAGAAGAAAATGAGCATTAGGATCATACTTAAACGAGGCAGGAAATTAGCTAAACAAGCATCACATGGAGGATAGGATCAAATGCTAATGTTATTTGCGCCGTAAAGAACCCTGCCCTACCACACACCCTCGCGGTGGCTTGCAGGGTATCGTGTAGATGTAGATGAAGAACATATGGATAGCAAGGAAAATGATTTGATGTAATGGATTACTTTTGATGTAATGGATAGAAAACCAACCGCTGCTTCAGTCTCCTCTAAGTGACACATGATCTTTCCTGGGGTAAACATATACGTGAAATAATTGGTCAAGCTAATCGTAAACTGGGTTTCATTAAAAGAGTATTGGGTAAATGTGACGATCATGTACGAGAAATCAGCTACTTTTCCCTTGTTAGACCTCATTTGGAATATTCTGCCAGTGTATAAGATCCCTACGAAAACGGTCTAAGTAATGAACTTGAACGTGTGCAGCGAAGATCGGCAAGATTTGTAAAGGGTCGGTACGATAATTATATTAGCGTAACCAGTCTATTAAATGAATTAACATGGGAATCATTGTCAGATCGCAGGTTGAAATTTAGACTTAATCTCTTAAATAAATTCCAAGGCAATATTTTCAGTGATGATGTTAAAAATATTTTGCGGACCCCAACTTACTATGGCAGACTGGACCATAATCATAAAATTAGAGAAATTGATTGCCGAACTGACCGATTCAAAATGTCCTTTTTCCCTCATACAATTAGAGATACGAATAACGGTAAATATGTCCTTTCGGAGGGTAGAAATGAAGAGCATTGGTAGTTGCATGTTGGTATGAGTACTTAAAGCTAACCCTACTAACAGAATGTTTTTGCATGTTTGCTTTGCAATTTCTATCTTTTTTAAATAGTGTAGTTCTGACCACTATATTAATACTATTCCTTTTTTATGCATGATATGTAGTGCATGTTTGGTGAGCAATCACCCCCTACCACACACCCTTGTGGTGGCTTGCAGGGTATTATGTAGATGTAGATGTAAGTATTAAGGCTCTCAGTAGGGCCACAATTTTTAACGTTCCATCCAACGGACGGAGTACTTACCTTGAGGCGCTCTCCACAAGGCATTCGAGTAGGGCAGGAAGCGTCCTCTGACGATTCTCTGCCTCATCCGGAATTCGAACCCGGGCCTTCGGGCCAATACTCCAGTAGTTCCACCACAACACCTCGCACTTAGGTCGGTTAGCTATAAAAATGAAATAGTTCAATGAAATGGGCATTCACGAGTGAAATAGGGTGCTTCAGTATTATAGTTTTTTATTATATAAAGGACTGCATCCTTTGCGAAAAAACTGTTGGATTTCAACAGTTACTGTTGAGTTTCAACAGTAGGCCCAATATACTGTACAAATTGTAAACCATATTTTTTGCATGGGGTACCTTAATGCAATAGAATATCTACACTATCTACAAGCGTTATTAATTGATTGGTAATTGAAATCTCGAAGGAAAATGCAGAAATAAAAATACCCACACATAAATATCTAGATAAAATCGCATATACCAAGTGCTCATTATCTTGCTGTACGATTTAACGTCCGATACAATGGACGGAGTAATGAATTTTAAGTGCTCTAACCACAGTACTCAAAGTAGGGATCGGTACACCAATGAACAGCCTCAGCCACCGCCAGTAATAGATCCCGGGACATCTGGATGGGAAGCCAGCACTCTGGTCTTTATACAAACCCGACATATTCCGGTAGTCTGTAGTGCATGAGACTTGTTTTAATATTACTGACCTATACATGCTAAGAAAATAAGATAAATATATTTAGTGAAAATCTTTCTAACCAGTAATCTCTTCGTTACAATGCAGACACCAACCATCTATCTAACCATCTATGGTTTTAGGATCAAATTTATGGAAATCCACATTCAATAATATTTAAAAACTATATACAAAGTTTTATGCTTGATGGACCAGCTAGTTGAAGGTGACTCTTATACCTAACATATTTCCATGTAGTGGTATCATTGTAGCTCTTAGTTGCACAACAGTAGTGCATGTATGGTGATCTTCAACTCCTGCCACACACCCTCGCGGTGGCTCGCAGTGTATTACGTAGATGTAGATGATTTCACAATACTTGTTTATTTCACAGTTGAAATATACAGAGTTTATTGATGTAAATTGTTATCCTGCTTCGGACAAGGAACGGCAATATATTCTAATGGACGAAAGCATAACCAGATATCTAGATATGAGTCAACGTCGCAGCTGCGAAAGCCTTCAACAGAAAAATTCCAAAAGCATTTAACTCAAGTCACGTGCTAAGGTTTTCCTAATGAGACTCCTTATAACTTTCGGTCAATTTTTTAACAAAGGTTTTAATAATGAAGGAGTTACACAGCACATCTGCGAGGTTACAACTGCGGTCGGGACTTTCAAAATCCCTTTCCAACTCATTTGAAGATGATTCATTACGACAAATGGCTCCTAGACGAGGCGATTGAAGTCGACCTTGAAAAGGCGCCATCTCCGTATTGCCTTTGCTGACCTATATATCTCCCAATCCCGAGAAGAGCGTTTTGTATACAAACGCATTCGCGTAGAGAGAGCAAAAGGGCGCCAATTCAACCGCACAGTTGTCGAGTCCCACAAAACATGCACTCGATTCGAACTATGCAAATATCCAGTAGTTTAATACGCGAAAACTGAGAAAGTAGTACAACGCTCGTTTATGGGCGTTTTTTCGGATTGCACATAGGACATGAACTAAATTTTAACTTTATTAGCTCTTGGTACTTCTCACTTTTGGGTTTACGTTATCATTGAATGTCCTTACAGTGAATCAGAAACAGTTCTTCCCCTCAGTACTACTAGTGTCAGCAGTTAGTTAAGTTAGTTATTCAGGGGAGGCGACCGACAGCTGAGGTCATTTGCGCGATATAGGATAGGTGGACAATTGGGTAATGGTAGGAGCATTTCTGGGAATTTTTGGGTGGAGAGAAACCCGGCGTTGGAATTAGCCTACTCTTAACGACAGGCGCCAAGGGGAAAACGGCTTAACGTCCCATCCGACGGACGGAGTACTGAACCTGAAATGCCCCCCCCCCCCCCCCCACTAGGCACTCAAGTAGGAACCGGTTTGCCACTGACAAATCCGCCACTGCCGGGATTCGAACCCGGGCCCTCGGGATGGGAGGCCAGACTAGCATTGAAGCAGTCGGGCCAGTAACGAATCAGGTTGATAGTACAAAAGGACCATCCATATGTTACGTAAGGCTAATTTCCCATGTTTTTAATCTCCCCCCACCCCCATTATTCTGTACCGAAAAAAGCGGAGTAGGTATACGAGGTGAAATAAAGTTGTGGTAAACAATCAGGATACTAAAGCACCGTGTACAAGAACGGGGGAGATGGCTACGAAAACATTTACATTTACGCCTTTCCGCCATTTTTGTTTACCTAGCAAGGCACCACTACTAATTTTGATTTCTAAGAGTCAAAGATAATTGCTAAACGAAGCTGTTTGCTTCCTACAACTCATCCAACAAACAACTGAAATCAAATAAGGCCTAATAACTTTTGACAGAGATGACAGCTACGCATTGTCGAGCGCACGGAAACGTGAGTTTAACAATGTAACTGTACCGGAGAATAACAAGCCCAAAAGACCAGACTGAAGGCTTTTACATGACATGCAATAAATACCATCGTAACACCTAAGATGCCAACTACAGCATTAGCGAAACAGATTTCCGGGCAATATCCATACCTACGTAATACCATCCCTCCCCTTCCCATCCTATCCCATCCCTTAGCTATGCTGCTTGTAGTGTCCTCTTACGCGGGAAAAATGACATTTTAAATTTATCTCTGTACGGACTTACACTGGAGGTACCATGGAAGACTTTAAAATATAGATAGCACTAGAGGTATGTTTCCCAACCTTTTTACGTCAGAGACACCGTTCAGACTGAGGTTACAATCCTGGGGCACCCTTCTTAGGTATTGTTTTTATTCGATTTGGTTTCCCTCTCCATTGCCAAAGATAATCGGCACTTTACAGTAATTATTCCTTAGGTTGGAAGAAGAATTTCCATTACTTTCAATATCTGTCGGGCGTAAGAATAAGCAGTTCATCATTATTACTAACTAAACATTTATCGTTTTCGCGAAGTAAACTCGTGGCAACACTAGCTGTTGTTCTGGCACACTGAAGTACCACGGGAAACCCATTGGGAACCACTGCACTAGGATAACGAACTAGATTCCAACTCTTTCGATCTTCGTTATTTACGGAAACATGCGCATCTGTCACGGCATTCCATGAATCGAATTCTAGCAAATATCACAAGGATACTACATGACGAACGGCATAAACTTGGCGATGGAAATGCTCGCCAAATAAAAATAGCAAGCAATCTATTTATAACAAGTGCGCAGTTGCTTCCTATTCTGTATCGCCTGGTTGCCATGGGAGACACGATACGGAAATCCATTTATGCAATCCTTCCCTGCACACTCGAATTTAGTCCACGAGTTCAATCAGAATGGAATCTGATAAATCACTTGATCGAGACTAGTTGCCATATTAATCTTAGCAGTTGTTCGCTTCCTTTGAAAGGAAATTTAAAAGCTTAAAAACGGATGACTTATATCTTTAACCCGTGGTTATAAATATTAAACTATCTAATGTCAAGGGGAGGTAATGATGAGGAGAAAAATTATCCACTCGACAGCATGGAAAACGACATTCACTTCCGAGCAAATAAAATATATGCACTAATTAAAAATAGCACTTATTCTCACGAACAGAAGAATAACTGTGTGCTTTCTAGGTGTCTTCACTTCTTACCTCACATCACATCGCCCAGCTAACCTTAGGAAAGTAACACAACATCCATGCATAAGGAGGTATTGGAACTCATGACCTTTGGATTGCCAGGCTGGCGTGTTCAGGTATTGAAATAGGTAAAAAGTGTGCTTTCTAGGTGTCTTCACTTCTTACCTCACATCACATCGCCCAGCTAACCTTAGGAAAGTAACACAACATCCATGCCTAAGGAGGTATTAGAACTCATGACCTTTGGATTGCCAGGCTGACGTGTTCAGGTTAGTTGAAATTCGTGGCCGGCTTGGAATGTTTTGTTTTGGAATTTCAGTTAAAAATCAACTTTACCCTCTCGGTACCAACATTTCGCTAAAAATTTATCATCACCATCAGGGTTTTGAGTTAATGAGGAAGCTTTTTATAATTATTTCACACAAGATGGAGAAAAATGGCGGTGACTATATTCTGGTAATGCCTAATTATCCATGCCGTCCTCAATTCCTTTCAGCGCATTCTATTTTTAATTATCACTCTCCATTTATTGTTGCATGGATACGTCATGTGTCTCTTCACAGAAATACAAACGCTTAAAGATGCCATAGAAAATTATAATGAAATGTTTGCGCGGAGAAATGAATTTGTTTTTCGAACAAATATTAGAATTGCATAAAGAACGGGATATTTCTATGTTGTTTTGGGACAAAGATCCCACATTAAAATCTATGGTTTAAATAACCATTCAAATGGAATATGAACTCTAAAAAAAAAAGAAAATTCAGGATAATGTAACGGTATATGTAGGGCATATTAACTTGGGAAAAAACAGCTGACAACTACAGACACACGGCAGTGAAATATGGCGCTTATAATCGAAGTTCTTAGGGATGATTTGATACAACAGCCTGTAAAACTGAAGTGCCCCATAAGAAACATGCAAACGATTTGCGCCGAAGCAAAACTAGAATTCAACTGTTTCCTTGTCGATATTAGGGTAAGAGCATTCTTTACGAGGAAGGAGTGTTTTGAAAGTGGTGATAGAGGGAGTGATGTTGGACAAGGTAGGAGACGAACGCGTGGTAACGATAGAATGATGGCGGATAGTAATTATGCGTAACTGAAGGAGGACTTCATTTGTGAGAGAAGTCGTTGGTACAATTTACTGTCCCGTAAAATGTACCTCAATCGGTAGAGCACTAATGATAATAATATGTATAATAATCAGGTGAAGGGAATAAATGATTTTTATTCTTTAGGTTCACAACCTCAGAGAAAATAAAGCTTATTATGTCATTTTCACATAGTGGGAACATGACGGCGTAAAAAATCAACTGTTTTAAATTATAGTTTAAATTACCATGGACAAAGCAAGAAAGAGATAGTTAGTAGAATAGCCCAATCAAAGAGGGAATTCTATCAAAAGAAGAATCTACTTGCAGCTGGAATACTAGCGTAAGAGTAAGGAAACAATTCGTCAGAACATACATCTTTCTTTACGGCAGTGAGGCATAGGCGATGACTGCAGCGGAGAAGAAAAGGGTAGAAGCATTCGAAATGTGGTGCTACAGAAGAATGATGAAGAAAAAATGGATCAACCGAGTAAATAACGAGGAAGTCCTAAGAAGAGTGGGAGAAAAGAGAAGTTTGCTGACAACTCTAAAAATAAGGACAACTTAATCTGCCATTTGCGCCGAAGCAAAACTGGAAGTCAACTGTGTCAAAGAAGAGACAACTTAAACTTAAGGCGTGATGAAAACAATCGTCGAGGGAAAAGTGAACGGGAAGATTGAAAAAGGAAGGCCTTGTATGAGATACATGGAACAGGTTGCGAGGGATGTGAAAGAGAAGAATTACGTCACAATGAAAAGGTTGGTCGATGGAAGAATCGACTGGAAAGCTGCGTCAAACCAATTCCAGGATTGTTGACCAATGATTATGATGATTACCATGGAAACGTCAAATTAGAAACATTTGTATGCACCATGAATCCATGAGTGGACAAAAATGCGTATAATGCTCCAAGACTTCCTATGAGCTTGATTTTTTATCTAAATGGATGGCCCGTGTTAACATACGCAGAACATCTACACCGCATCCAGAAAACCATCTTCAGGGCGTATGACAGGGGGTGTCTCCACATAAGGCATTCATTATGGACGTATTGTCAGTAACTACCGGTTTCGCTGTTGACTAATTCACCTTAGTATTACAGCAATTTTACAGGAAAAACAACCCCCTACTTTAAATTAACATCCATCCGGATAGATATTGCACAAATTATGAATAAAATGTTGCTCACCTTGCAAAACATGTAAGGAGCTATCTAAAACAATTACATTCATGCATGTTGTATTTAGAGGTTCTTGTAGACATGCAAAGAGAGTCGGAAGTCTACAATACCTATCCTAATAATATCCCCTTGTTGTAATCTGAAATAGCGTAACTCTGAACCTCCCCGTCTTGCTATAAATCATTCTGATCACCATGACCTGAACTCATTTCGCTCACTATCAATGTTGATGATCGAATCTATCTTAGTGCGAGTGGGTTTTGAATACATCTTTAACATATTTTGATGGTACGTGTAAATTCAATTATCTTTTGGATTAAAATGTATGCCTGAAGATGCTTCACCCCTTGCCACACACCCTTGCGGTGGCTCGTAGCTTCTTTTGTAGATGTAAATATAGATGCAGGCACGTAGCCAGGGGGGGCTTGTAGGGTACTGCGTAGATGCAGATCAATTCTATCGATTGACTATATGAATGTGATATCACATTCATATAGTCAATCGGACAGGCCCTAAACATCTTCTAATTAGACCCGTTATACCTTGATAATCCTATAGTGGACGTAAACAAAGGTATGGCCTATGTTTTCTCAATACGTCCGTTCTGTAGAGAGAGTATATAAAGAACTGGAAATATGTTTATTCAGTCTGTTCGCAAAATGTTGTTGCCATATTTCATTCGGTCAGAAAACAGCTGAGGTAAAGGATACCATGTCTTTTCTGGCCCAGTTCTCTTCAAGGACACAGTGCAAGCACAATTCCTGGAGATGTTATTTTGTCTATGGTATTAAACACGTGTTAGTGACCATAAGACGGTGACTGAGTGCCATGAAGTCGGTCACCTATTTATTTTCAGTCAATTCTTGACCCCCTGGCTTCTTTTTCTTAGTAGCCAGCCCTGTAAAAGTAATGCCATATGCTGCCAACTGGTGATTACTCTTGCTTAGAACATAGTGCCAAAATTGTTAGAAATTCAAGGCAGATACCCTGTCCTAAGATATTCATCTATACAGGCAAGCAGCCAGAAATTTGCTTCGGGGGGGAGGGGATAAGTCTAGTGTAGCGCAACTTGAAACAAAGTAGTTTGCCGTTCGGTGCCGGCATGTTATAAGTCACTTCCCTTAATTTTCAGTGCTTGGTATTTACTTTCACAGTGCCCATTTCTATCTCTGGTACAGGTCACTGCGAATCTTGCTATGAAGCAGTTAATTTGACTGGCCTCCTAACAGAAGTTCAACGTATACATACATCTCAGATAGAAGAAAACAATCATTAACCACACCACACGTATCAAGCTAGAGATCACGTTTAAAAACATTAAACACTTGAATTATACGCAGTGCAATCCGGATTATCATGCCCAGTTAAAATCAGAACATCAAAAGTATTGGGAAAAAACTTCGGGGACTGAAGCCCCAGAAGTCCTCCCCCTGGCTACGTGCCCGCCTGTAATCAAGGCATTGGTGAACAAAATCAACAGCCTTATGGACCCACTCCACGTACACGTCGACAGAAGTGAAACCACTGGAAGTTCTCTCAAATCTGAAAAACGCAGAGAAGGATTCAACGAATCACAATCTCTTTCATATGAAACAGTTAATAGCTGACCGTTCCTAGAATGTTGCCGACTCCTCTTCTCATCTTGGGATTGTTTAGACGCGTGGAAGGACGTACAGACAGCCTCTAGCTGAATAATTTCGTCGCGTTCCTTTCCCTATTCCATAACCCTCTCCGCAATCGCGCATCGGCGCTGATCTGCTGTTTTCACGTTCCTGCGACAACTCCCCGTTTCACCTTGAAATGAAATTAAATGGCTGCGGAAACGTAATTTCGATTCCGCGTAGGAATTACGACTGTCCTTTGTTTATCGACCACGTTAGAGAGCGTAGAATAACGGGAGTAACTGTTGCGGAGTCGCAATTAAGGGGGCCCGCAACAATTATGAGGCGTGAGGTTTCAGATCATTGGCAACTAAAAAAACTGCGAAATAAAAAGAAAGTAATTGCTGAAAAGCGACGCTGAACAAATTGATAAATACTTTTTAATCACCTATCTTTTTCTACTGTTTAGTGTCTATGCATTTTTAGATTTTACCCGACGTCAGGGTCACTGCATGAAAAAATGACGCCTTGCTCATATTAAATTCCAGCGCTCCCAATTTAATGAAACAAAACAAAAAAATCTACTTTCATTTCAATCTTTGAGGCTCCTTAGTCGATTCCTGATGGCATTCATATGTTTTTATTTTTTTTTACATTACGTTTTTCGATATAAGAAAGTGCTAGACATTTTTCTTTAACTCACCTAAATACCCAAATGTTGATCAATTTCTTTCATTTTTACTTCATTTGACAGAAAATGCTTCAAACATTATTATTCTTGCAATCGTTTAATGCTTTGCGACCCAGGTTTCTATAAAATGTGTACTTTATGTCAAAACTTATTGCTCTTTCCGGCTCTTTTCCGAGCGCTGCTAAGGCAATTGTCATTGTCACCATTGTCGAATGGAAACATCGATTAGCTTTTGGGTTAGGAAGATGCCTCTGTGTGACGAATCATTCGAGATCAATACTGATACGTAACTAAGGACCCATTCGTATGTTTTTACATTGCGTTCGGAGTTATTCCGTACCGGAATCAATCTCGAACGATTCAAGCACACCCCCAGAGTGTGAAGGTTAAAACGCAACTGGTTCTTGAGTAAGGTCTGCCATGTTATTCGTCACACAACCATAAGGACTTACTGCTCGCGCTAGTCACTAATCAAGTGGTTTTTTTCTCACGTTAATACTAAGAGTAATGCATTCGTATAGCATTTGAGCCAAGAAAAACTGCAGAAAACAAGGCTTCACCCTTTTATGGAAAAGTTCCAAAATACTAAATACTAATTTTATCCTACCCAACTGCAAGTATGATTTAAATCAATAGAATTGGTGTGTTTGTTTGTCATGATCTCAAAGTTTTCCAGTATCGGTTCAACCAATATTTTGCAGCAAAAAAAAACATAATTTTATGTGATCCAGTGAAAACCTATCTTTTGAAGAGAATATTCAGAAATTGTGGCTTTTTTCATATTACAAAAATATATAGTATAAAATAAAAATAAAATAAGAAAATTTGTAATTTATTCCGCATTTTTAAATGCGGACATTTCCTATTCATCTCTAGACGTAAAAAAATACAATCAATGTGCATGATTACATCATGAGTAAGCAAAATGCTCAAAATAAATCATCCACTTCAGACATAACCCAAAAAGTATGTAATGTAATCGCGCTATATATGCAAATAACATTTAACGGCAAACACAGCGATACAAAAAATAAATCGTGTTGAATGTCACAACATTCTTCCACGTTCCATTTTAAATTTATGCATGGAGCATAACCGCTGCGGTTAACTACGTCGAAATGAATGCAGTCTCGCGAAGTGTGCAGAGGCAAATTACTCACACCACTTGAGTCCGTTCGGCACATTCGCTGTCTGACATTAAAGCGAAAAAAAAACATTATTTCCTCTCTATTTTCCACTCAAAGTGAACCTAAACGGCGCTAGAACTAACTATATGGACGCAATCCTAGCGAATTCCTATCTTTTTTCAAGGCAGTCAGTTGAGTGAGATGAAAGTTGTTTAAGAGGTTGGTGGGGATAGCGAGATGCCTACGTAAAATCACTAGGGCGCCAGCAAAAAAAACTGAACATTTCGACAACGACCGTTTCAGAAGTACTATAACGCTTCTCTTAGCGGCGAAATGCAGTCTTGAACGAATGGTATTAACCCATCTGTCAACGGAAAATGTCTCGTGGAAGTTAGACGTGGAAGATGGCCAAGATCTTTGACCGGATCTTACACGATCAGTTGGCCGCCCACGTTAAGAGGGCGTCACTCCACGACAGACAAGCCGGTTTTCGTGAGCATCAAGGCACTCAGGTGGCTCTAGTTAGCGTCCTTGACGACATTCGGGGAGCCAAAGACCGCCGTCAGGTAACAGTCATAGCGTCACTTGACCTCAATAAAGCATTTGACTTAGTCCGACACGATGTCTTGGTGACTGCGCTAAGACTTTCTGGCGTAAGTCAGGAAACTTCTACCTGGTTTTCAAGCTACTTGGGAGGACGGCACGTCTCCATCAAGTCATCAACATCCGATGAACCCACATGGCATATCCAAAAGGCAGGGGTCCCGCAGGGTTCCATCATGTCCCCTACTCTGTTCAACATCTTTGTACGGGGTCTGGCGTCATTACCGCTGGCTGCCAATATCATGACGTATGCGGACGACATTATTATATATAAGAGTTCCCCACCTGAAAAAATACATGAATGCATGGCTGCTTTCTCGAGTGACTTAGGATACTGAACTGGTGTCTCACTCGAGGTCTCTCAGTCAACCCGAATAAGTGCTTTGCCATGATCGTCGGTAATAACAAAATCTTCTATTGTGTCCATAACCCCCCACAACTAGCTATGTTTGGTCAACCAATACCTTACGCAAAGACAATGAAATACCTTGGCGTCACCCTCTATAACACGTTGAGTTGGGATGTCACCGTATCAAACACTGTTCAGAGGATCTTTATAGGCCTGAGAAGACTGCGGTCAATGCAGTACCATCCAACAATGCACATTATATTACGACTTGTAAAGACACTTTTGCTGCCGATAATTGATTATGTGCTACTTCCTGGAACGGACATGAGGTCAGGAGAGGTTACTCGATTACAAACAGCCGTTAATGCTTGCCTGTGTTATGTGTATCGCCAGCACCCTTGGGCTCACATGACACCATATTACAACAGAAAGATTAAAGAAAGAAGAGACTTCAGATGCCTCACATTGGGATAAAAATGCCTGACCACCGGACTTCCAAAGCACATAAACTTTAGACGTAAACACTGTTTTCACTTGAGATTTACACATCTGTTTCGACTATAGAGCCTTCAGATTTTTCATCCAAAAGAGTATAACATGTAATCTCGAGTCTTGCCAGCCGAGGAGTCTTACGAAAAGGAGAGTGATTTATGGATCGCACGCTATTTTCTTTCTTTTTTAATGGCGACGCAATCTCATCCATATAATTATAAATAACAATGGACTATATGATAAAATATACTGACGACATTTTTTTCTCGCGTATAACGAAGAATACATTGAGTCTAAGGTAATTGGGAACGTGTTTTATTTTTATAACTCTTTCAGCGAGAAATGTATTAGCTAAAATTTACTTGGCGGAAATTAGGTGGAATACTTAAGTTATGTTGCAAAGGTATTACTCTTTAAAAAGTGTACGTTTTCGGCAGCTTAAAAACTCGACATTATCGCATGATGTCACGAAACAGTATCAATCTTGGCGTTGTTTATCCGTTGTACGTGGATGTAAGTTGTTTAATGAATACTTGGCGAAAACGTATCAATTTACCACCTTTGTTTAATTTACCTCCTTCGTTAAGCGAATGTAATTAGATTTTTTATTCAAGTGATATTATATCCTAATTAGAAAGTCGTCTATAAATTGTATAATACCTGTATAGTGCCCTGTCTGTTTTCACTCCACGAATCTCGACTACGACAAAACAATCGCTGTTTTGTAGGAAGGATTCCATCATTAGGGAGTCAACCAAAGGCAAATGGTCGGATTGTGCTTTTATTAATCCCTATTAAATCATCGTTTCGGACTAGAAACGGCTAAAAATCTCGAAAAAACGTATCCGTTTAGTTTTATTCCAAAGTAAACGTTTACTTCTTTAGCAATATGGAACCTATACCGTGTAGTGACGTCAGAAGGCGGTTCAGTTTACGTGACTTTAGTCAATTTTTTGGAAACATTTTAATAGTTTTTAATAATCTTGAAATTTTTGACATATATATATATATATATATATATATATATATATATATATATATATGTATGTCAAATATGTGTATATAAATGTGTAATATATATATATATATATATATACAATAATTCGCACAAGAGGACACTTAACAAAAAACATAGAAACACGAGAAAAGGAGACACTCACAAAATAAACTGGGAGACGTTTCGACGCTCATGGCGCCATTCTCGATCCGGAGAGAGTGATGTTCTCCGCGTAGAGTGAGGGGGTGGAAGGGAAAAAAGAAGGGGGAAGAGGGGCTGGTGGAGGGGAGGAAAAGGTGACCAATGGGGGCTCTCAATGTTGAAGATTGAGGCCTGGATATTCCCATGCCTTAGAAATCAAAATGTGGGCAGATTCTCTGGTTCTCACCTCTATATTGCCGGCAGATTCAGGGAGGACTTCAATAATATTGAGAGAGAAACAATGGTCGAAGGGGTGACCGTGGGAAGCGGTGTGCTTCGGAATGGGATCGAGGAAGGGGGGAGACTTGGTGGAGTGACGATGGCCATTCATACGGATCGACAGTGGGGTGGTGGTCTCACCGATATAAAATGAGGGACAAAAATTACAGGAGAGGCGATAGATAGTGTTGATGGAGATGCAGGTAGCCGTAGTGGAAGACCGATTGATGGGACGTGTGGGACGGAGAAGCGGGCAACATTTGCACCTTGAGCGTTGGCAAGGCGATGATAAAGGAGAGCGGGTGGATGGTGGTTGAAGGGAGGGCCTAGTGGATTTGAAAATATCACGTAAGTTAGGCGGGCGTTTGAAGCAGACTGAGGGGCAGGTGGGCAGAAGAAGAGAAGTGGAAGCGTTGTTCTTTATAATGGGGAACAGGTCTCTGAGGATCTTATTAATTCTATGGGCGCCGGGAATGTATGTTGTGAACAAGTTAATGGTTTGTGGGGGGTCAGACTTGGCACGGGGGGTGAATTTGGCAGTGGGAGGGAGGATTTTGTTGTAGAGAAGTTTTTCGGGGTACCCGCGTTTCCTGAGGGAGTGATGGAGGCTGTCTGTATATTTTTGGAGGGAAGGGGCGTTGAAGGTGCCATGCGGGTGCCCGCATGGCACCTTCCTATGCCAATCTATTCATGGGCCACCTCGAAAGCACTTTTCTATGCAAACAAACGCTTCAACCTCTCTTCTGGGCTCGTTATATTGACGATATTTTTCTGCTCTGGCCCCACGGACATGAATCCCTTCTCTCTTTCATAAATTCCCTAAATACATCTTTCTCAGTTTCTTTCACCTCTTCCATCTCCGAATCCTCAATCACCTTTTTGGATATCAATATTCTCTTGGAAAATCAAAAATTCATTACCTCTGTCCACAAAAAACCGACAAATCACGAACAATACCTTCACTTCCAAAGCTACCACCCGCCACATATCAAGCGTTCGATCCCGTTCTCCCTCTCCACCCGAGGACATCGTATGTGTAACAACGCCCCTTCCCTCCAAAAACATACAGACAGCCTCCATCACTCCCTCAGGAAACGCGGGTACCCCGAAAAACTTCTCTACAACAAAATCCTCCCTCCCACTGCCAAATTCACCCCCCGTGCCAAGTCTGACCCCCCACAAACCATTAACTTGTTCACAACATACATTCCCGGCGCCCATAGAATTAATAAGATCCTCAGAGACCTGTTCCCCATTATAAAGAACAACGCTTCCACTTCTCTTCTTCTGCCCACCTGCCCCTCAGTCTGCTTCAAACGCCCGCCTAACTTACGTGATATTTTCAAATCCACTAGGCCCTCCCTTCAACCACCATCCACCCGCTCTCCTTTATCATCGCCTTGCCAACGCTCAAGGTGCAAATGTTGCCCGCTTCTCCGTCCCACACGTCCCATCAATCGGTCTTCCACTACGGCTACCTGCATCTCCATCAACACTATCTATCGCCTCTCCTGTAATTTTTGTCCCTCATTTTATATCGGTGAGACCACCACCCCACTGTCGATCCGTATGAATGGCCATCGTCACTCCACCAAGTCTCCCCCCTTCCTCGATCCCATTCCGAAGCACACCGCTTCCCACGGTCACCCCTTCGACCATTGTTTCTCTCTCAATATTATTGAAGTCCTCCCTGAATCTGCCGGCAATATAGAGGTGAGAACCAGAGAATCTGCCCACATTTTGATTTCTAAGGCATGGGAATATCCAGGCCTCAATCTTCAACATTGAGAGCCCCCATTGGTCACCTTTTCCTCCCCTCCACCATATATATATATATATAAATATTTGTGAGACAATTTCGCACCAAGTTCATCATTTATAGACGATAAACCAATTTCATGCATATTCTCCATTCTCGAATTAGTTTCCATCATGGCATGTACGGTGAGTTCCAACGTATGATTAGTTCTACTCAAACGTATTCTGCTCCAAATATTTTTTCGAGGTACTTGAAAAGTAGTCGCAATGCATGTACCGCACTCAATGACCCACGATTACTGCTCCAGTCACCTTAACCAGTAGAAACGAGCCTGCATGTCAGCGGCGAGTGAAAGCGCGACCTTGGATAGGACGCGTCTGGCGCTTGCGTAAAGGTGCCCGCGCAATGAGTCCCCCGGCCACGTGGTCGCGAAATAGGTCCCGTTCCTTTTGAGGAAAGAAGCGAGCCGGCCTGCGTTTGAGCGTCTCTCCTTTTCCTCTCCGAAAGAAAAGAGTGAGATACAAGGGCAAGGAATGGTAATCCGGACTGGGTTACAAACAGCTCACACCTGAAGAGCCTCTCGCCAAGCCATGGACGTAATCGGAACACTCGAGTCGAGACGGAAAGGAAGACTGCGCATGCGCATATAGTAAGTTGTCGGAAATTAATCATGGACATGTTTGACTTCGTAGAATTTACCCTTTACGAGAGTACCGAATAGACTTAGCTACAACCACTATTGCTTTCTGTCAGTAAGTTCTTGCTTCCTAAACATAGAGCAGTTAACTCCCGATTTTCCGTACTAATGAGTGGTAAAGGGTGCACGTATAATCGGAAAACACAGAAAATCCTCTGTTTGATTCCTTCCGGATTCATTTCCATACGTTGCGCCGCCAAAATAAATAAACTCACTAAGAAAATAACACACACTGCCAATGAGAAGATCCTCGCTGTACATAAAAGTATTTTTTACATAAAGCTTCCCTTTACCGTTTAAAATGTATTTAAAAATATTTTACTAAATCGCAGAAATAAATGAAATATTATTATTATTTCAACGGTACTACTTTGTCCATCAAAGGTTATTCCCGCAGAAGTCACATCCGCCAGGCGAAATCTTTGTTAGCCGAAACATGATTTTCCGAAGCCTTCTACAGAAAATTGTTCGTGCTCCTTTAGTTAAAAATTAGTCGAAAAATTATTTAGCAGGGTCATTCGTTAGCCTGGATATCCCTATGTTTAGCACAAACCGATGACATGGAAGTGAGCAGTTCTTATGAAGGATGACGATTCGGTCAGTAACGCCTGTCCGAAGGGTCACCAAGTTTGACATTGGCAGTAGTTATTAGGGTCGGACCACCGACAACTAGAGTCACTTGCTACATCTAGGATACGTGGGTTGTTTGGTACTAGTGGGAATTTTTCAGGGAACGGAGGAAAAATGGAGGGAAACCCGGCGTCGGAATTAGCGTAGACTCTTTAGGTAAGGCACCGTGGGAATCATGTTTTAACGTCCCATTTAACGGACATAGTACGGAAATTAAAATGTTTTTCACAATCCACTAAAACAGCAACCAGTAACCTAAGAAATATATTATCATTGCCGGGACAGGAACCCAGGCCCTCTGGATGAGAGGCCAGAACTAACCACTACACCATCCAGATCCTCTTCAATTATTACGACCGATGAAAGGCTTGGTTCTATGCTCTCAAGAGCACTGGTCCTGAGGTACTAGGTTATTATCCTAACATTGGTGGACGTTCATTAGGGGTAAATGCTACCTGGGATGAATGAAATATAAAGAATACTTCAAGTTCAGCACTCCGTCCGTTTAATGGGACGTTAAACCGTTGGCCCCTTTCTTTAAATAATAACCGAATCTTTCAATTTTCAATACCGAGTTTCGGGAATGACGGCAATAGGGAAGTAACGAAGAAAGTAGTCGACTCAAAGGCCTGCGACCTTATTCACGAAGCACTCACATTGCTGGGCCTTGAAAATGTTGATATTGTAACCACAATTGGGATCAGCCAAAATATTTACGTAAGGATGAAGTCATCGCAGAGACTCGACAATTTCGATGCTTCGCTGTCATTGTTCCTTGTCAGCCCTAAATAGTACAGGTATGAATACAGACTAGGTCGCTGGTGCCCTACTACTCTAATTACCCAGAATACGATCAACGATGACACATGTATTCAATATTTGGAGCACCTTAAACCCGATGCCTATTCTTCGAAGGAATTCCGTAGCGTAAACAGTTGCGCTAGCTAGTAATTCTGAAGAAAAAAAGACATGACTCAAGTAGGACGGACGTATATATATTGAGTGCGCTGAGATAGAGGTCTTAACTGTCTAGAAAAAATATCAACATAAAAATCTAAAATCTAATCCATAAAAATTCTCAAAGTTAAGTTGGTTCCAACAAAGGAATCAATTCTCAAGTTTCAATTTATCTATTTCTCCCAACAAGGTAGCCTCCTTGACTCTACCCTAATCCAATGTACTATACGTGTCGTATCTTTTGTACACCAAAAATTAAAAGGAGAATTCAACACAGAACTTAAAGAAATTCGAAGATCTAACAGTAAAAAAATCCAGACTGAGCTCAGAAGGCCAGAACACCCGCAAAAAAATTTAAATCATGATTACTTAAAGATATAATCATTAGAAAGCTACTCATAACCAAGAAGCATGGCGATCTTGAATTAGATCAGGGTATCGATCGCCCTTGCATCATTCGAGCCAGGGTCACTACCGGTTAAACTATAAGATAACAACGGCAGACAATAAAGCAATTATTCCAAGGTTTGAAGGTCGAAAATCGTTGGATACGTATTTCCTCTACCGCAGCTGAAAAGCATACAACTCGAAGAGCCTTCAACCAACAATGGACGAAGCAAAAAGAAATAGCTAATAATTAAACCCGGAGAGGGAATTTTAACAAGAGAAGATTTTTCAAGTACATGATTGAAAGGCCACATTATTTTATTGCCAATCGATAGGGGGGTCAAAAAATTATGCGTCCTGAAGTTTTCACAAAAATGACATTTACTTCATGATTCGTTGTAGCCTCCTTAACCTACCTCTTTATCCCTCTCCTTACGCAATAATGCCGTAACGCAAACTCGAGCGGGTAAGATGGCGGATTCGTACATAAAATTCGATTCTTTATGGGACGTTTCCGAACGAATGGTGCGGACGCCAAACAAGAACGCCAGGGAAAAACGTGCTGGAGCGTCACGACCAATTCCAATCCCGGAGAAAACGGAGTTGAAAAAGCAAGGAGCCTATTCACGCCAGAAGACAGAAGAACGAATCGATCACCGGTGCAGTCGATGGCGGGAAACACGAATAATTAATCACCAAGGGGAATGGCCAGGGAAATTGCTATCGGACGTCGGAAGTAAGGAGATGACAAAAGAGAAAACGTAAAAAGACGCACACACACACGCACGTACGCTCACAGGGTCAACAAAAGAAGGTCGTCGTCCGACTCATCGAATGGAAAAGGATCGAATTGATATACTACCAAGTCCTTCCGTCCGTTTCCACATCCATTCGCTGATGGCTATGTTGCCACATTTACGAGTGGATTAAAGAGAAAGATTATGTGATCATATTGTTTTCGTTTCCATATTCTATATTCCGTATTTTTCCGAGATGAAAGCCTGCCCTGAGAATATATACCACGCAAAAAATTATTTTACCACATATACTCGAGTATGACTCGAATTTTTAGCAGATTTTCAACAGAAATTAGGGGTGAACAATGTACCCCAAGTTTTGATGCTATTTTGACATCAAAATAGCCTCCCTATAACCCCATGAAGAAAGTATTTAGGTACATAATTGACGTGTATGTACCTACCTCACGATAGCCAAATGGTAAGAAGGAAGCCATCTTAATGTGTAACCGATAAATCAATATAAAAAAGAAAAATTAAATTGACCAAGTTGAAAGACCATGTTATTCGGATGTCGTCATTCTTATTTCCATCAAGGATAACTTTCGTAGCCACAGTTGTCGCCACTAGTGGGTTTTCATAGCCACCGATGATTTAGGATTGAGGATTATGAGGCTTGAAGATTAATTGACCATGGCTACTTCATATTGCCCAATTAATCGGACACGGCTACAAAAAAAATGTTCAAGTGTTGGACATCAGGTTCCTCTGCCTCCTTCCTTTATAGTTTCGGCCTTGAGAGAAAAATTACCGATCGCTTGCGTAAAACCTCGGTAAAAGATTTCGAAATCAGAAATTGTACTTTTCCGCAGGAGCAACATAAGCTGTAGATCTAATGGCATTGCCTCATTCAATCATTCTCCAACTACGGAGCGTGATAAACCGAACCTGTTTTACATAACCAGTTTCTTGGAGAGTGAGAAAACCATTTCTGAAGTGCAAGGTTTAAAATCTAGACACGTGTGACATACGTGGCTTGCCACATGCGAGTCTTCCGGCCATCTTGTCGAATCGACAAATAGGAATGAGAATAATCCGAATTATTGATCGATAGAATGGTTTATCCGATTTCATTCAACATCAAGATTCAGAGCAGCATTTGATTCTCTACGGGACATACAATACGTGATGTGGCCCTTCGAAAAATCGAGTTTAAATTATTTTAGAAGATTTTTTTTGCTATCCATAGTATCTAATTCGGAACTATGCATGATTAAGTAGTCCATAGTATCTTTAATTATGTACTGAAAAACATAATCAATCATTTATACTATCCATAAACTTATTAAATGGCGTTCTGAATACAATTACAGTTTTCGTCCTTATCAAATATTTATAACATTTTTCATAAGGTCCTGAAGATTCATTTGCCTAATCATATGCATTAAAATAGGGGCGTTTACTCGGAATCGAATTATCTCTTTTATACACAAAATCGTTAGATGGATACGATAAATTAATTTTAGTGAAAAAATTAATCTTCTAACCAGAGCCATTCGCTCATAAAGCAAAATTTAAAATTAACAAAAGGTGACGCCCACCGAACGAGCTGCGTGGAGGATATCTACGTCATCTACCTCCCGTACCTGACTGTTTTGAGGAAGAACGGGAAGGAGCGGTGGTTGGGAGGGGAGGTCTGCCTGAAGAGATCCTGTCGCAACCACTTCCATTGGCAGAGTCTGCTGTGTCCCCCATTGTGATTAAGCGAAGGGACTGCGCAGTCTCAGTTGTGAATGGACGAAGTGGATGACGTACACGTCCTTTGCACTCTCACTTTTCCGAAAGGGTAACAATCATCGGTTTTTCGTCGCTTATAACTCGAGAAGTAATTGACAGATCGAAGAACGGAAAACTATGAGTCCTTGTGTTTT